>JAAGEH010000042.1:29526174-29686998 GCA_011751065.1 Lasiurus cinereus | reverse complement strand
GGGGGGGGGGGAAGTAGGGGGGAATCTAGGGACATAAGGGGAGGGACTGGATTGTCTAGCATCAGGTCAAGAACTTGAGGGTGGCTTTCTCTTAGAAGTGCTCAAAGTATTCACTGTTCCTATGCTGAGAACTCACCTGTGGAAGAGCTAACTGGCAGGTGCCATATCTGAGTCTCCATCAAACTGGTTCACTCTGCTCTGCTGATTCCCTGAGACCCCACCCCACCCAATTTGCAGCACCACCTAAGCAGTTTGAAGTGGCTTCTCCATATGAATGGCCAGTTCTGGCTAAGGCTTCAAACTTTCCTAAAATCTCTAAAACAAGCAGCAGTTAACATCAACATGCCTCATATCTATCAATAAGAGGGAGGTCCAAGGCCCGGCACAAACAACAGCCTGCTTTGCTTCATAGCTTGGCCTTTTCTGGACACTTCCAAGCACAACACAAGTAGCAGCCACCTGCAGATCTCTTTGCAGCAAGGCCAGGTAGTCCCAGGAAGTGGCCAATTCTGCACGTCCTGGGAGGTCCCAGAGCCAGTGCACGCAGTGTGCAACTTCAGACTTCACCAGATTACAATGCTACACAAGCATCACACTCAAGAGGCAGACTCAGTCCTAGCTGGTTTAGCTCAGTGGATGGGGCACTGGCCTGTGGATTGAAAGGTCCCAGGTTCAATTTCAGTCAAGGGCACATGCCTGTATTGCAGGCTGGATCCTCAGTAGGGGGCATGCAGAAGGCAGCCAATCTATGACTCTCTATTATCACTGACGTTTCTATCTCTCTCTCGCTCTTCCTTCCTCTCTGAAATCAATAAATATATATAGAGAGAGCATCATTCTGTAGACTGAAGGGTCCCAGGTTTGATTCCATTCAAGGGCATATACCCGATTGATCCCCAGCGTGGGATGTGCAGGAGGAAGCCAGTCAATGATTCTCTCTCATTGATGTTTCCATCTCTCTCTCCCTCTCTGAAATCAATAAAAATTTAAAAATAAAAAAAGAGGCATACTCAGTGAACACCAAAGTCCCACTGAAGCAAGTTCTATCTCCTATATAGCAGCTCTTCCACTGTAGTTGCAGCTGGTCCTCAAACCCAATTGGCCTGAAAGTCAATTCCTCCGAGTGACACCAACAGCAATAAAGGCTCAACTACAACAAGACTGTGCACACAGCCCATACAGGGGCACACCTAGAGTGCCCAGCTCAGATGACTAGGGAGGCTGAGTCATTGTGCTACAGGACACCTACTATACAAGGCCACTCTACCAACTCCAGCAGACATAGCAGCTCTACCTAGTACAAGAATCAAACAAAGGGAAGCAGCCAAAATGCAGAAACAAAGAAAAAGTCACAAATAAAAAATGTAATCAAGCAAACAACTTGATGCAGGAGTTCAAAACCACAGTTATCAGATTACTCAAGGATCTTCATGAGACTTTCAAGGATCTTAGTGAGAATGTCAAAGACATGAGAAAAAAAAAGTCCAAAATTAAGCCTATACTAACCAAAATAAAGAAAAATTTATAGGGATTAAACAGTAGAGGATTCCGAGACTCAAAATCAATAACTTGGAATATGAGGAAGCAAAAAACATCCAGTCAGAAGAGCAAAAACAAAATAATCTAAAAATATGAAGATAGGTGTTCGCAGCCGCCGTCGCTCTCCAACGCCTGTGCCGCCTCCAGCTTGCCGAGCTCCAGCCAAAGGAGAGGGGGATAAGTAAGGAGGTCTCTGTACCATGGTTCATACCAAGCAGACTGCCCGCAAATCGACCGGGGGCAAAGCCCCGAGGAAGATGCTGGCTACCAAAGCCACTCGAGAGAGTGCGCCCTCCACTGGAGGGGTGAAGAAACCTCATCGCTACAGGCCCGGTACCGTGGCACTTTGTGAAATTAGACGCTATCAGAAGTCCACTGAACTTCTGATTTGCAAACTTCCCTTCCAGTGTCTGGTGCGAGAAATTACTCAGGACTTCAAAACAGACCTGTGCTTCCAAAGTGCAGCGATTGGTGCTTTGCAGGAGGCAAGTGAGGCCTATCTGGTTGGCTTTTTTGAAGACGCCAACCTGTGTGCTATCCATGCCAAACATGTAACAATTATGCCAAAAGACATCCAGCTAGCACGCCACATACGTGGAGAACGAGCCTAAGAATCTACTATGATGGAACACATTTCATTCTTCTAAAAAAGTTCTCTTCTTCCTGTTATTGGTAGTTCTGAACATTAGGTTGTTTTTTTTCCCCCATGGGGTCAAAAGGTACCTAAGTATATGATTGCAAGTTGAAAATAGGGGACAGAAATCAGGTATTGGCAGTTTTTCCATTTTCATTTGTGTGTGAAATTTTTTAATATAAATGCGGGGACATAAAGCATTAATGCAAGTCAAATGTTTCAGTGAACAAGTTTCAGCAGTCCAACTTTATAACAATATAAATAAACCTGTTAAATTTTTCTGGACAATCCCAGCATTTGGATTTTTTTGAAACAAGTAAATTTCTTATTGATGGCCAAAAAAAAAAAAAGATAGTGTAAGGAGGCTCTGAGACAACTTCAAGTGTACCAACATTCGCATTATGGGGGTGCCAGAAGGAGAAGAGAGTAAACAAGATATTGAAAACTTACTTGTGGTGAAGGCGTAAGCTGGGGGATGGAGGGAGTCAATGGGAGAAAATGAGGGACATATGTAATACTCTCAACAGTAAAGAATTATTTTTAAAAAAATAAAAATCAATGGGAAAATGTCCTCAGGTGAAGATTATAAAAACAAACAAACAAAAAGAATAAAGGGAAAGATAAGAAAACCTACTTAAAGAAATGACAGGAGAGAAACAAAGACAGCGACATAGGTAAACACCTAAACTGCTGCCTCACACAACAATATCAAAACTACAACGAGCCAAAACCAGTTTGGCTCAGTGGATAGAGTGTTGGCCTATGGACTGAAGGGTCCCAGGTTTGATTCCGGTCAAAGGCATGGATCTTGGTTGTGGACACATCCCCAGTGAGGGGAATGCAGGAGGTGGCTGATCAATGTCTCTGTCTCTCATCAATGTTTCCAGTTCGCTGTTCCTCTCCCTTCCTCTCTGTGGAAAATCAATAAAATATATATATTTTTAAAAACTACAATGAAAAGACAAAACGGACACCATCCAAAACCATAGGAAAGCTGGCTGAGTGGAAATTCTACAACTAGAAGCAAAGAGGAAAGCACATTGAGAATCAGAGGAGCTGAGGTACAGAGTCACGAGAGCGCAAGGAGAAGATGGGCGGCTGGCTTTTTAAAGTGGGAGGGAGACAGAAGTTCCCAACTACACTGAACTCCAGTTCCAGGTGAGATACTGGGAACCCAGATTTATTCAGAGAAAAACTGGACTGTGTGGCAGCGGGCAAAATGTTGAGGGCGGCTCTCCTTTTAGAGGTACTTGCAGCAATTGCTGAGGGACACTGAGACCCAGGGGCCTCATAGGACAGGGTTGATGGGAAGTCACACTGTTTGCTCAGCCCTAAATCCCCATCCAAGCTGAGCACAGAGGATTTGGCAATTTTGCAAGTCTTGTCCCATAAGGGTGTCTCCAGCACAGAAGTTCTCCTGGTGTAGACACAGCTGATCCTCACAGCCCATCAGCCTGGAAGTCAATTCCTCCCAGTGATACCAACAACAATCAAGACTTAACTACAACAAGGCTGTGCACACAGTCCTTAAAGGGGTGCACCAAAAGTGTCCACCTCAGGTAACTGGGGAGGCTGAGCCACTGGGCCATATAGGACAGCTAGCACACAAATTTACTCTACCAACTCAGGGAAGCAGTGAAACTGTGGAGACAAACAGATCACAAACGAAAGAAATGGAGAAAAGCAAACAACTGAATATAGAGTTCAAAACCATGGTTATATAAGATTTTTCAAGAATTTCCTAGAAAAGGCCAATAAATTTAGTGAGACCCAAGAGGAGATGAAAAAGGACCAACTAGAAATTAAATATACACTGACTGAAATAAAAAATATTATACAGGGACCTAACAGCAGACTAGAGGAACGCAAGAATCAAGTCAAAGATTTGAAATACAAAGAAGCAGAAAACACTCTACTGGAAAAGAGAAAAGAAAAAAGAATCCAAAAATTGGAAGCTAGGGTAAGGAGCCTCTGGGACAACTTCAAGTGTACCAACATCAGAATTATGGGGGTGCCAGAAGGAGAGAGAGAGCAAGATACTGAAAACCTATTTGAAGAAATAATGACTGAAAACTTCCCCACCTGGTGAAAGAAATAGACTTACAAGTCCAGCAAGCGCACAGAACCCCAAACAAAAGGAATCCAAAGAGGACCACACCAAGACACATCATAATGAACATAATTAACATGCCAAAGTAAAAGACAAAGAGAGAATATGAAAAGAAGCAAGAGAAAAACAGTTAATTACCTCCGTGGGAACAGCCATACCACTGTCAGCTGATTTCTCAACAGAAACTATGCAGGCCAGATGGGAGTGGCAAAAAATAAAGTGATGAATAGCAAGAACCTACAACCAAGATTACTCTACCCAGCAAAGCTATCATTCAGAATTGAAGGGCAGATAAAGAGCTTCACAGATAAGAAAAAAATAAAGGAGTTCATCAACACCACACCAGTATTATATGAAATGCTGAAAGGTATTCTTTAATAAGCGAAAGAAGAAGGTAATGATAAAAATTATGAACAACAAATACATATATATCAACAGGTGAATCTAAAAATCAAGTGATTTAAAAATCTGGTGAATATAATAGAATCAGGGGCATAGAAAGGGAGTGGACTGACAATTCTCAGGGGAAAAGGGGTGTGGGGGATAGGTAAGGGCGGAAGGTGGGGTGGGAACTGGGTGGAGGGGAGCTATGGGCGGAAAAAAAGAGGATCAATTGTAATAATTTGAACAATAAAGATTAAATTTTTAAAAAATAACAGAAAATTTCCCCTACCTGGTGAAAGAAATAGACTTAAAAGTCCAAGAAGCCCAGAGAGCCCCAAACAAGAGGAACTGTAAGAGGCCCACACCAAAACACATCATAATTAAAATGTCAAAGGTTAAAGACAAAGAGAGAATCTTAAAAGCAGCAAGAGAAATCAGGTACCTACAAGGGAACACCCATATGATAGTTACCTGATTTTTCAACAGAAACTTTGAAGGGAGTGGCAAGAAAAAGTCAAAGTGATAAAAAGCAAGGACTTACAACCAAGATTACTCTACCTAACAAAGCTATCATTTAAGAATTGAATATAAGATAAAAAAGCTTCACAGACAAGAAAATGCTAAAGGGATTATTTACCACCAAAGCAGTATTACATAAAACATTGAAGGCTATTCTTTAAGAAGAGGAAGAAGAGGGGAAAGAATATTAAAAATATTAACAATAAAATAGCAATAAATGCATATCCATCAATAATTCAATCTAAAATCAAAATAAACAAGGAATCTAATGAACAAAATAAACTGATGAATAAAATATAATCAGAGGCATGGGAATATGGAATAGACCAACTCAATAGTCGGCAAATTCATTAGTCAACAGAGCTAAATATCAGCAGTACAAAGATTGAAATTTCTTTTGAGAGCCAAATTTTTAAAACCTAGACTCACCCAGGCCATGGTATTTTGTGGAAGAGCCACACTCAAGGGGCCAAAGAGCTGCATGTGGCTCTCGAGCTGCAGTTTGCCAACCACAGGACTAACTAATCTCAGAAGGAAGGGGGAAGAGATTAACCAAAGAACGGATACACATACTAGAGGCCCAATGCACAAAGATTCATGGAAGAATGGCCCTTCCTTCCCCTGGCTGCCAGCACCGCCTTTGCTCTGGCCAGAGCCACCTTTTCGCTTTCCCACGCTGCCCAGAGGCCCAGAGCAGTTGTGGCAGTTTGGAACGCCTGTGTCGTCACCATGGCAATGACAAAAGTGTCCTGCCCCACCCCGGCCTCTCAGCACCTGTATATGCAAATCAACCCACCATCTTTGTTGGTTAATTTGCATACTCACTCTTGATTGGCTGGTGGCTATCACAAAGGTATAGTCAATTTATGTAGATATCCAATATCTATGGACACAGACAATAGAGTGGTGAAGGCCTGGCGTGGAGTGGGAACTGGATGAATGGGGTAATGGTGAGGGGGGACATCTGTGATAATTCTAAATAATAAAGTTTTTTTTTAAATGTAGAACTATATACCCAGTGAATTTGACTCCTCAGTGATGTTAGACAGGAAACAACTTCTCTTTCATCATGTATCTAACCATGTCTCCCTATTAATGAAGTTTCATAAAAGCTCAAGATTTTGATATCTCATCATATAGGGCCTTTAATTCTGATGTCTCCCCAAAAGTCTTCATTCATTTCTATGTAGCTATATCTCAGAATTAATCATCAATATGCATTTATGGAGCAGTCTGTATGTGAGCATCTTTGGAGTGATTAACAGTCATTAAAATAAAATAAAAGATATGAACAGTAAACCAGAAAAAGCAGCATGTGAATTAGCAAATAAGTGTGACAATATTTAGGTTTAATTTTCTGGGACTAAAGCAGCTTTGCTGCTATCAATTTGGTTCAATAATGACTTTTTCCATTAGCAAGTTCAATAACGAAAAGAGAAATATTCACGTTCACCAGACCTCATTATATATAACATAAAACCAAACTATAATACTGATTTAAACAATTATCTTTAACATTCTACACTTTAAGAGAAAGTGAACTGCTCAATCAGCCAACTGCAGTACTGATTAGAGAAGTTTCTAATACAAACTGAAAGCAAGAATTGAGGATGAACCTGATGAAACTAATTTCGGCAGTTTTAACCTTCCTGGTATGTATTTTTAGCAGAGGCTGTACAGTGCAATGGAAGGGATCTGCTTTCCCCTCCATTTATGGGAGCATATGCTTCCATAATAAATGTTATTTTGGAAAAAGAGTGGCCTGGCACCTTGTTTTGTCTCCATGGCTTAGGACAGATCATGGATGCCCCATTGCCTGTCTGTTTTGTGTATGTAAAGGGAGAAAAGAAGGCTTGACTGAAATGTAAAGATCTAGAATTTACGTAATAGCTGCTGCCATGGAGAACCTGGGCTCTGTGCCAACAGTTCTCTAAATCTCTACTACAAAACAACTTTAACTCAAGCAGCTTCCAAAGTAAATAACCAATATGAACATAAGGCAACAGAATTCCATTCAAAGCAGGTTCTGGAGATACCTACCATCAGGTTGCCCCTTTTTCTTCTTCTTCTTTTTTTTTTTTTAAACTTTTGTCAACAAGAACATGAGAGTGGAAAGATAGCAGTGGGAAAATGTGGCCTTGTCTTCTGGACCTCATTATAATTTGGTATAAAAAAGACTACATTCATAGATGGCAAACTCACAAGGTATTATAGGTAAGATGAGAAAATGTGACCATCTCCCATGTTTAGCAAACCTCAAATTCTCTGGATAGATCTAAAGGGACTAAACATGGCCGAAACTGATTTGGCTCAGTGGATAGAGCGTTGGCCTGCGGACTGAAAGGTCCCAGGTTCGATTCCGGTCAAGGGCACGTACATTGGTTGCGGGCACATCCCCAGTAGGGGGTGTGCAGGAGGCGGCTGATCGATGTCTCTCTTTCATCGATGTTTCTAACTTTCTATCCCTCTCTCTTCCTCTCTATGAAAATCAATAAAATATATTTTTAAAAATGTTTAAAGGGACTAAACATGAAAAATTCATTTTTTAAAAAAGCATCAATATAAACATAATACCAATAGAAGTAACAACAAAAAATTTTCACTTGGGCTCATGTGGTACCTTCTAGTGAATGAGTCACTAAGATGTGTTAAATGCTTTCAAAAGTGTCTGACATCTAAAACTTAGTTTTTTAAAACTTAGAATCTAATGTATGGTTGTTTTTAAATGGAGGTACTATAGATACTGTAGTTTACCACTGTGTTGGGACAAAATACTTAACAGGAAAGTTTTTGTTTCATATAAAAGTTTTTCTTTTCCAGAACTGCAACCCTCGCCATAAATGGGTTTTCTAATGATATTTACTAAAGCTGTCCTTTATCAGGAAATTAAGGCAAAAGCCACAGAGCATTACTACCAATAACACTTATTTTTTTTTAATGACTATAAATGATGACTTCGCAGTGACATCAGGTATGAGAGTGGATTAACCTCGAAAAATATTGCTATTCTAGAAGGCAGAAAGAGAAAAAAAAATTGGAGAAAAAAGAAGAGCATTAAGCTTCTATGTTTCATTGACAGTGTCACAAAAAGCCTGACAAGCAAAGAGAATTGTCCCATTAGGGAGTGAGAAAGATACTTAAAATAAGAAAGAAAGATTTAAAAACATAGACTTCTGCAGAATTTAAACCAATACTCACAGAAACAATAAGAGGTAGTTTTCTCAACATGTTTTTTTTAAATACGCATTTGTCAGTCAGGAAGTGCAAAAACTAAAATCACCCTGACACTCAAGAAACATACATTAGTAAAAGAATAACAAATCTATAATAATAATAGCATAATATGCTAATTAGATCAGACATGCTTCTGGATGATCTTCTGGACAAAGCCACAAAACCGGGCTGCAAGGGAAGCCCGCGTCCCCGGTGCCAGAGGGAAGCCAGTGCCAGCAGCCAGGGGAAGGAAGACCTACTCTTGCACTCTTTCGTTCAGCGGGCCTCTAGTAAATTAATAATTGCAATACAATGTGATATATGTTAAAGCAGATAAATACATGCAATAAAAACACAAAGGTTGAGTAGTAGTCAGCAAACTCATTAGTCAACAGAGCTAAATATCAACAACAGTACAACAATTGAAATTTCTTTTGAGAGCCAAATTTTTTAAACTTAAACTTCTTCTGAAGCCACTTCTTCAAAACAGACTCACCTAGGCTATGGTATTTTGTGGAAGAGCCACACTCAAGGGGCCAAAGAGCCGCATGTGGCTCGAGAGCTGCAGTTTGCTGACCATAGAGTTAGAGTAACTCTGGGAGTGTTCAGGGAACATTTCACATAATTGGGTGATATCTAACGTTGAGTCTTTCCACTCCCTGATCCTTCTTCCTTTCCCCATTATGTACGGGTGCATTTCCTTTTCATTTTTTAAAGGAATTCAATAACCTTAACTTTATTGTTGTAATTTCTTTCATTTTTATCTTAATTTCCTTCTTTAAGTTGAAACAAAGAAACTCTCCCCTAGTATGTTTAGGAGAATTTTCACTTGTTTGTTAATTAATAATAGTCATAAACAACAAGCAGATTTAAAAAAAATTACCAAGTTCCTCTGCCTTTGGCTGGCAATTTTCAGTATCTCCCTGTCATTTCTTCAAGTCTTCTGTATGCCATTACCTATGCAATCAAGGACTAGACAGGGAGCTACAGGATAATCAATCACAGCAATTTTGCTTTTACTGTGAAAGTCAATGAATTCTGCAATTGTTAGGACCATCTTCCTAACAATATATTCTCAGATGTTAGAATTATATGTAGCTTAGCTAAAAATAGGTAAAATATTCTAGTGAATAGTATATCCATGACCTGTGCATTTGTGTCAAATATCTCCTAAACTATGACTTCTTAATATAGCAGATTTTAAAAATTACATGAACAGTTAATGATCACTGAGTAGTAACATGATAGTAATATATTTTTTTCAGAGGGTCTTGTTTTTGCCCTCTGAAAACTGTTAAAAGAAAAATTATATTACAAGATAAAACATAATCTATATTTCTATGTTTTTACTATAAATTTTGCTTTAAAAGCAGCACTGACAAAAACTGATTTACTTTTGTAAGTCAGGGGCTGGGGACAGGGTTGGTTTTGTTTGACAATACCTTGTTTTAAAATAAATAAAATCCCCAAGCTTTCTTAGACTACCAACATGCTTCACAACAGTAAATCTTAGCCAGTGGTACTTAATCTTTTTGGAGTCATGAACCCTTTGGAGAAGCTGGTGGAAGCTCTATAAAAATCAATCCTAACAAAAACACAAAATTCCGCACACGCTATCCTATTCCAAGGGCAACCACACACACCCAAGCCCCTTCAGAGTCCCAGGTTGTGAAGTCCTACCTTAGGCTGTAAAAAGGAAAAGAGAGCATTCACAAGAGCCAGATACTAGATATAAATTTAATTATTTATATAACCATTGAAGATAGGCATTAAGAGTCCCACATTATAAAATACAACTGGGACAATAAAATAAACCAAATTGCTGTGTACAGTTAAGCCAGTAGTTGAATTTTTTTTTAAATACTTTATTTTATTGATTTTTCACAGAGAGGAAGGGAGAAGGATAGAGAGTTAGAAACATCAATGAGAGAGAGACATCAATCAGCTGCCTCTGGCACACCCCCTACTGGGGATGTGCCCGCAACCAAGGTACATGCCCTTGACCGGAATCGAACCTGAAACCCTTCAGTCCGCAGACCAACGCTCCATCCACTGAGCCAAACCAGTTTCGGCCAGTAGTTGAATTTTGTTCTGATTCTATCACCAAGCTCTTTCCATTATTTATGAAGAACTAATTCATATGGTAGTTAATACATTCAAATCCTAAAGTAATTATGAGACAAATAAATACCTACCTATCACCAGCAATTTTGCAAATATACCTTCCCTCAGAAACCACAGACTCAGTGATTAAGTATCAACCTATGAACCAGGAAATCAGGCACAGGTTGTGAGCTAGATCCCCAGTGTGGGGTGTGCAGGAGACAGCCGATCAACGACTCTCTCATCACTGATGCTTTTATCTATCTCTTATCTCTCCCTCTCCTTTCTTCTCTGAAATTAAAATACTTTTTTTTTTTTAAATATCTGTACTACACAGAGTAAAAAGAATTAAGAGGAGAAAGACAGTAGCTGGCAGGACAGAAGTAAGTGAGGGTATGAAAGGAGAGTGTGTGGATGTGTGTGATGTGTGTGTGAGTAAGGGACAGTTAAATCTCACAGGAGCAGCAGGGGCTGGCAGACAGGCTCTCTTGGACAAGGAGAGACGACCACCTCTGCGGGCACTCCCCAGAGTGCGGGATTCTAGCACAGAGCCCATGCCATCTTGAAGGGGAGAACGACCTTTTTTAGGAACAACTCATCAATACCACCAACCAGACAGGCCTTAGAACTGCCCTGCGACCCCAGCAGCCACTCCAGCCAAAATCTGCTGCCCTACCCCGCAGACCCGCGGACCCTGGGACCTTTACCTCCAAATGTGCACTGCTTGGCAGCAGTAAGTGCAACCTTCTCCCCAGCAGCAGAACTCCAGACAAAACATTCATGCATTTCCAGCGTGTGCAGGCAGCCAGGCCACTCCACTCCCTAGGCAGCGCCTGGGAGCCACTGAGAGTCCCCGCGGGTATGATCTTGTACAGATAAGGGTGCGCGGGGGGGGGGGGGGGGGGGCCCCGCAGTAGAAATTCTGAATTCCCTCTTCCTGAATAACTGCCCATGGACACCCCAGCTGTGCAACTTCAGGGCCAGGACCTCTCAGAGTGCATCAGAGCTCTGCCCAGGCAAACACACCGCCACAGACAAGGGAAGGCACCCTGAGCCCAGATATCCACAGGATCCTCCAGGGAGCTGCTTTGAGCCCTTGCTGGGTGTGATTCTGTACAGACAAAGACGCACTGCCCCACAGCAGAAACTCTGAACTCCTTCCTCCTGAATAACTGCCCACATACACCCCAGCTGTTTAACTTCAGTGGCAGGGCTGCTGCTCAAAGTGTGTCAGAGCTCTGTGCAGGCAGATGCACTGCCAGTCCGCACGCGCACTTTCAATGGGCAGGCATCCTGAGCCCATTTTTCCACAGGTCGCTTGTGGGAGCTGCTGTGAGTCCGGGCTGAGTGTGACCTTGAATAAACAGGGACACACTGCCCCGGCAATAGAAATTCTGAATTCACTCATCCTGGACATCTGCACAGACATGCCAGGAAGGTAACTTCAGTGCCAGGGCCCCTCTAAGTACATCAGAGCTCTGTGCCAGCAAACTCACCGCCACAGATGTGCACATTTCCAAAGGGCAGGCATCCAGAGCCCATATATCCACAGGGTCTTCCGGGGAGCTGCTTTGAACCCCTGCTGGATGGGATTCTGAACTCCCTCTTCCTGAATAACTACCCCACATTCACCCCAGCTGCTCAACCTCAATGCCAGGACCCCTCAGAGTGTGTCAGAGCTCTGCACTGGCAAACGCACCTCCACAGATGCGAATTTCCAACAGGCAGGCACCCTGAGCCCAACTACCCCAGGGACACACTCCTCCTCCCCTCAACCCACCAACCACAGAAATTTTGAATTCACTCATTCTGGAGACCTGCCCACAGGCACCTCAATTATGTGGCTACACTGCCAGGGCCCTTCAGAGAGCTTCAGTGTGCCTCGCAGGCAAACGTACTGCGGGTGCCGCTGTGAGCCACCACTGGGAGTGAGCGCCTATCCACCACAGGTACAGCAGCAAAAGCTGAGTCTGCTCACCCCACAATTACAGAACTCTGGACACCAGAGTTATGCCTTTCCAGAGTGCAGGCTCCCTGAACCCCATCACCCCAAAAGACGGTTCCTGGGTACCACTGTGAGTCCCTGCAGAGCATGCGTGATTTCAATTAAGGGTGCAAGATAGCAAAAATTGGGACACTCCCTTCCATAGCTGCTGACTTCTAGAAACTGCAGATGTGCCTCACAAGTTCACAGACATACATCAAGAGAACCCAAATAGCTCAAGTAGGGAGCTACACTAGATTACCAATCCTAGGAGAACTGAGAGATTATACCAGTAGCAACATCCCCAAAAGAAACGGGGTAGTAAAACAACTGGATCTACAATTAAAACATTACGGAAGACAAGGGAAGACAAAAAAGCAACCCCCAACAGAAAGGAAAAGAGGAAATACCAGAAAGGGAATTAAATGAAATTGAGGCTAGTAGCTTAACAGAGAAAGAATTCAGAATAATGGTTATAAGGATGTTTAAATGGCTGGATGACAAATACACGAAACTCAATGAGAATTATAAGGAGCTGAATGAGAATGTCACCAACACGAAAAGGAACCAAGAGGAGATGAGGAATGACATAGCTGCAATAAAGAACACAATGAAAGGATTAAACAGTAGACTAGAATAGGCTGAGGATTGCATCAGTGAATTAGAAGTCAAGGTAGGAAAAAAAAACACACAGCAGCAACTGGAAAGAAGACAAGAAGCAAGAGGAGAGGCAAGGGACCTTTGGGACAACACAAAACGAACAATATTCGCATAAACCAGAAGGAAAAAAAGAGAAGCAAGGAATAGAAAACCTATTTGAAGAAATAATGACAGAAAACTTTCTTGATACTGGCAAGAAAAAAACCATGCAAGTTTAAGAAGTACAAAGAGCCCCAAACAAGATGAACCCTAACAGACTGACATTAAGACATATCATAATTAAATTGGCAAACACCAATAACAAAGTAAGAATCTTAAAGGCTGCAAGAGAGACAGAAAGTTACCTACAAGGGTTCTCCTATTAGAATATCAACTGATTTCTCAACAGAAACACACCAGGCCAGAAGGGAATTAAATGAAATTTACAAAGTGATGCAAAGCAAGGGATTGAACCCAAGAATACTATATCTAGCAAGGCTAACATTCAAAATTGAAGGTGAAATCAGGAGCTTCACAGACAAAAAAGGACTAAGAGAATTTATCTTTACCAAGTCAGCTATGCAAGAAATGCTGAAGGGTCTACTGTAAAAAGAAGAAAGAGAAAGGCAAGAAGAAACACAAGCATTAAGGAAAAATATGACAACAAACATGTACTTGTCAATAATAACATTAAACGTAAATGGATTATTAAATACAGCCATCAAAAGACATAGGGTAGCGATAATAAGAATAAGAAACATGACCCATGCCCTAACCGGTTTGGTTCAGTGGATAAAGCATCAGCTTGCAGACTCAAGGGTCCCAGGTTCGGTCAAGGGCATGTACTTCAATTGTGGGCACACACCCTATAGGGAGTGTGCAGGAGGAAGCTGATCAATGTTTCTCTCTCATCAATGTTTCTAACCCTTTATCTTTCTCCCTTACTCTCTATTTAAAAAAAGAAAGAAAGAAAACATGACCTGATGCTGGAAGCCAATCACTGTTTTATTAATAGAGAGGTGTGGATAGGGAATCTGGAGGGCAGCTCAACCTAATTTCTAAAGCAGCGGTTCTCAACCTGTGGGTCGAGACCCCTTTGGGGGTCAAACGACCCTTTCACAGGGGTTGCCCAAGACCACCGGAAAATGCAGATATTGACATCACAATGCATAACAGTAGCAAAATTTCATGGTTGGGGGTCTCCACCACATGAGGAACTGTATGCAAGGGTCGCGGCCTTAGGAAGGTTGAGAACCACTGTTCTAAAAGGTCAGAGCTAATCACTAGATATCGGTAGTACCTGTTAGTTCTAAGTAAATTCAGTGATCGGCTATTATTAGAGTTTCCTGCCTATGGGATATGGGTGTATCCTATAATCTTAATCTTAATAAAAGGAATGGAAAACCAAAGCAGGCAGTAGTCCCCTCTTGGGCTTCCGCTTGGCCCATATTTCCCAAATTAATACTTTTCTAGTCTCTCTTCATTTGTGTGAGGCCTTCTCCAGAACCTGAACCCTGAACTGGAACCCTGAACCACTCGGGTTGTGAAAGGGGTTCCCACAATCCGTATATATGCTGCCTGCAAGAGACACCTCAGAACAAAGGATTCACACAGACTGAGAGTGAAGGGATGGAAAAACATTTTTCAGCAAATGGAAATGAGAAAAAAGCTAGGGTGGCAATATTTATATCTGATAAAATAGACCTCAAAGTAAAGGCTATAACAAGAGATAAAGAAGGCCACTACATAATACTAAAGGGAGCAATTCAACAAGAAGATATAATATTGGTAAACATATATGCACCCAATACAGGAGCACCCAAATACATAAAACAACTTCTGGAAGACATCAAGGGAGAGATTGATAGCAATACAGACATAGTAGGGGACTTTAATACCCTACTGACACCACTAGGTAAATCAACCAAACAAAAAATCAGTAAAGAAACAGCAATCCTAAATGACACACTAATAGATCAGATGGACTTAATTGACATCTTTAGAACATTCCACCCAAAGATATAGAATATACATTCTTCTCCAGTGCACATGGAATATTTTCAAGGATAGACCACATAGTAAGACCCCAGGGAAAGTCTCTTCAAATTCAAGAAAATAGAAATCATATCAAGCATCTTCTCAGATCACAATGGCATAAAACTGGAAATCAACTATAATAAAAACAAATCCAAAAAAAAAAAAAATCAAGTACTTGGAGACTAAATAGCATGCTATTAAACAATGACTGGGTTACCAGAGAGATGAAAAAGTAAAAAACATCATGGCAACAAATGACAATGAAAACACAACAATCCAAAATTTATGGGACACAGCAAAAGCAGTCTTGAGAGGGAAGTTCATAGATCTACAAGCCTACTGCAAAAAACAAGAAACAACGGTAATAAATTATCTAAACCTACAACTCAAAGAGTTAGAACGAGAGCAACAAGAAAAGCGCAGTGTAAGCAGAAGGAAATAATGAATATCAGAGTGGAGATAAACGACATAGAAACCAAAGAGACAATACAAAAGATCAACAAAACCAAGAGTTGGTTCTTTGAAAGAATAAACAAGACTGATGACCCTCTAGCCAGGCTCACCAAAAAACAAAGAAAGAGAACCCAAATAAACAAAATCAGAAAGAGGAAAAATAACAACAGACCCCATAGAAATACAAAGAACTGTTTAAAAATATTATGAACAACTCTACTCTAACAAACTAGACAACGTGTAGGAAATAGACATATTCCTAGAAAAACACAACCTTCCAAAACTCAATCAGGAAGAATCTAAAAATCTCAATAGGCCAATAACTATGGAAGAAATTTGAAGTCATTAAAAAGCTTCCAGCAAATAAAAGCCCCGGACCAGAAGGGTACACAGGGGAATTTTACTAAACATTCAAGGGAAGAACTAAAACCAATGCTCCTCTGACTATTTAAAAAAATTCAAGAGGAAGGAACACTTCCAAACTTATTCTATGAAGCCAGCACCACCCTAATACTAAAACCAGATAAAGACAACACAATGAAAAAAAATTACAGGCCAATATTCCTCAAGAACATAGATGCCAAAATCCTCAAGAAAATTCTAGCAAATCGGATCCAGCAGTACATCAGAAAGATCATACATCATGACCAAATAGGATTTATCCCAGGGATGCAAGGATGGTACAATATCTGCAAATCAGTAAATGTGATACATCACATAAACAAACTGAGATAAAAACCACACAGTCCTATCAATTGATGCAGAAAAAGCATTTGACAAAATCCAACGCCCATTTTTAAAAAAATATATTTTATTGATTTTTTACAGAGAGGAAGGGAAAAGGATAAAGAGCTAGAAACACCAATGAGAGAAACATCAATCAGCCGCCTCCTGCACGCCCCCCACTGGGGATGTGCCCGCAACCAGGATATATGCCCTTGACCAGAATCGAACCCAGGACCCTTCAGTCCGCAGGCCGATGCTCCTTCCACTGAGCCAAACCAGTCTCGGCCAACATCCACTTTTTATAAAAACTCTCAGCAAGGTGGGAATAGAGGAATCATACCTCAACATAAAAAAAGCCATATATGACAAATCCACAGCCAACATCATACTCAATGGGCAAAAACTAAAACCATTTCCCCTAAAAACAGGAACAAGACAGGGATGCCTACCCTCACCACTCCTATTTAACATAGTGCTGGAAGTACTAGCCATTACTATCAGATAAGAAAAAGAAATAAAAGGCATCCAAATAGGGGAAGAAGAAGTAAAACTGTCCTTATTCGCAGATGACATGATACTATACATAGAAAACCCTAAAGACTCCATCAAAAAAATTATTAGACTTAATAAATGAATTCAGCAACGTAGCAGGATACAAAATTAACATCAAGAAATCTATGGCATTTCTATACACCAATAGTGAACTTACAGAAAGAGAGACTAAGAAAACAATCCCATTTACCATCGAATCAACAAAATTAAGATACCCTACAAATAAACTTAACTAAGGAGGTAAAAGACCTCCACTAAGAAAACTACAAGACATTGAAAAAAGAAATAGAGGAAGATATAAATAGATGGAAGAGCATACCGTGTTC
Organism: Lasiurus cinereus; assembly: GCA_011751065.1. Lineage (NCBI taxonomy): Eukaryota > Metazoa > Chordata > Mammalia > Chiroptera > Vespertilionidae > Lasiurus > Lasiurus cinereus. The sequence continues at coordinate 29,669,779 of JAAGEH010000042.1, read as the reverse complement.
ATGGACTGGTAGAATCAACAACATTAAAATGTCCATACTACCCAAAGCAATCTATAGGTTCAATGCACTCCCCATTGAAATACCATTGGCACATTTCATAAACCTAGAAAGAACTCTCTAAAAATTTATCTGGAATAAATAAAGACCCCGAATAGTCACAGCAATCCTGAGAAAGAAGAACAAAGTAGGAGGGATCTCAATACCAGATTTCAAGCTGTATTACAAAGCCACTGTTCTCAAAACAGCCTGGTACTGGCACAAGAACAGGCATATAGACATCGTATAGAATAGAGAACCCAGACATCGACCCAAACCACTATGCTCAATATCTGACAAAGGAGGCATGAACATACGATGGGGTCAAGACAGTCTCTTCAATAAATGGTGTTGGGAAAATTGAACAGATACATGCAAAAAAATGAAACTAGACCACCAAGTTACAACATACACAAAAATAAACTCAAAATGGATAAAGGACTTAAAACATAAGATGGGAAACCATAAAAAATACTAGGAGAATCCACAGGCAGAGAAATCTCAGACATATGCCAAAGCCATTTCTTCACGGGTACCACTCCTAGGCAATAGAAACTAGAGAGAAAATAAACAAATGAGATTATATCAAAATAAAAAGCTTTTGCACAGCAAAAGAAACCATCAACAAAACAACAAGAAAGCCTACTGTATGGGAGAGCATATTTGCAAATGTGAAAGGTTTAATCTTCAACATCTACAGGCAACTTATACAAATAAAAGGAAAATAAATGATCCAATAAAAAAATGGGCAATAGACCTACATAGAATATTTTTGAAAAAAGACAGAAGGAAGACCAAGAGACATATGAGAACGGGCTCAAAGTCACTAATTATTCAAGAGATGCAAATCAAAACGACAATGAGGTACCATCTCACACTTGTCAGAATGGCAATCATCAACAAATCAACAAGTGCTGGAGAAGATGCGGAGAAAAAGGAACCCTCCTGCACTGCTGGTAGGAATGCAAACTGCTGCAGCCACTGTGGAGAACAGTATGGAGGTTCCTCAAAAAACTAAAAAAGAAACTCCCATTTAACCCAGTAATCCCACTCCTAGGAATATATCCTAAGAAACTAGAACCACCAATCGGAAAGGATATATGCACCCCTATGTTCATAGCAGCTATTTACAATAGCTAAGATTTGGAAACAGCGTAGGTGACCATCAGCAGATGACTGGACCAGAAAACTATGGTACATCTATACAATGGAATACTATGCTACCATTAAAAAGAAGGAATTCTTACCATTTGCAGCAACCTGGACAGAACTGGAGAACATTATGCTAAGTGAAATAAACGAGTCAATGAAAGAAAAGGACCACATGCTCTCACTCATTTGTGGATAATAAAGAACATTATAAACTGATGAACAAAAAGCTAGATACAGAGGCAGTAAAGCATCAAACTGTCAAATTACAGTGGGAAGGTTAAGGAGAGGTGAGGGAGATAAGAGATCAACCGAAGGACTTCTATGCATGCATATAAGCATAACCAATGGACGCAAGACACTGGGGGGTGAGGGCATGAATGGGGGTTCGGTGGGGGAGGGGGACAATGGGAAGATATGTACACATGTAATACCTTAATTTAAAAAATGGGAATAAAAAGAGTTAAGAAAAATTCATTATATTAGGATAGCTGGTGAGAAAGAGGGGACAACTTTATTTTTAAAGATTTTTTTCATTGATTCTTAGGCAGAGAGGAAGGGAAAAACATTGATATGAGAGGAAAACATCAATCAGCCGCCTCCTGCATGCCCTCTACCAGGAAGAGAGCCATAACCTGGAAATGTGTCTTGACTGGAAATCAAACCAGTAACCTTCCAGTGCACAGGACAAGACAATACCCAACCAACTGAACCACACCAGCCAGTGCAAGGGAACTATTTTTAATATACTAACTTGTCTTATGAGGAACAACAAGAGTTAATCCTATCTAATAAAGAGGGAATATGCTAATTGACTTCCCCACCCTCAAAGATGGTAGCGCCCAGTTCCCTCAGCCCCCCAGCTGCCCAGGGCTAGCCCGAGGTGCAGGTAACTAGGGCCTTCCGAGGCTTGTGCTGCTGGCAATGGCAGCAGCAGAGCTGTGATGGGGCATTGTCTTCCCTTGACAATGGGTAACCTGGGTAACCTCTCACCCCTGAGGGCTCCAGGAATGTGAGAGGGGGCAGGCCGGGCTGAAGAACCCCCCTCCAGTGCATGAATTTCATACATCAGGCCTTCAGTTCTTGTATAAAACAATTCATTTAACAAAAGGTCTCAACAAATACGGTATTAGTGAACTGAATTCTTACAATCATCCTAAAAGATAGGTAGTATTATAATCATTTAAGATCTTTGAGGCACAGTTTCTTCTCTGTTGATTTGTCTATAGACACACTGTTGGTAAACAGGAACCTAAGATTAAAATCTAGGCTTCCTAAACAAGTCCAATATTCTTTCCACTATGCCACTAGAAGCAGGAATCTGGGTATACTCCCTTTAAAGTATTTGCCATGATTTTACAATTACAAATACATACATGGTAATGCTATCACTCACATTTTCTGATAAGTCACAAAGCCAATTTCATTTTAGTCTTATAAAACAGACAATTTTGAAATAATTTACAAATATTAAAGTCAAACTTCATAGAAAGTGTATGTAGCTTAGAAAAAAATTAATCAAGACATCCAAATATTGTCACCACATATTGTTGGGAATTCTACTTACTCGTTTTGAAGGACAGTGTTCATTCTTTTCATCTGTCATCTTCCCACTTTTAAGTGCTTTCCTTGGGTGTTTGATAGTTGTTTTTATGGCAGGTCGACATATATAGTTCTCCAAGTTCTTTGGAGGTTTTTTAGTTCTCTTAGCCTGAAGGCCAATTTTCAATTTTAAATTTCCCTCTGAAAAGTTTGTTTCTTTCACTGAAAACTGTTGTTGTGCATCAGTCAAATCATCATCTTTCCCTGATTCAATGTTTCTTTCCCGATTCCATTTGCGAAGGCCCTCTTCTTCCTTTGCGGTGTTTTCTAGTTCTACTTCTCTATTGCTGACCAGTGTTCCAGGATTGATGGCAGAGGGACTCTTTCTTGAAAATCCTTCCGAATCAGAACCCAATCCTAACATAGCAGTATTTCTAAGGTCCATCACCAAGTGTATGTTATTGCCAAGGAATTCTATGAATATTTTACAGAACTGTGTTCCATAAAAAACAGGAATCTCCAAAACTTGCAACCAGCATCTCTTTCTCTGCAGGAAAGACCATAACAAAAATTTATCAGAGGAGAAGTAACGTGAGAAATGAATATTGGGGTATGAGGGGAACAAGTTAGTCAGAACAACACAGAATCACAGTTGAAACAAATAAAAATGTAGTTCAAAGTGAATTTAAATTCATTTAATTATGATTAGAATTAAATTTCAGAATAAGTTTATTATTTTACAGATATCATAAACAGCTGAGTAGCATAGTGCAAATCAATGTTTAAGAACCACTGTTATAACTCAAACAAAAAAGTTTCTATAAAAAAAAGCCCAAGTTAAAAATAATTTCATGTATTTTACCACTCCTCAGTTTCAAAGAATATATGTCTACATTTTAGTTAAATAAAATCAATTTCATTAAGAGTAAATGAATCATTTCTGGCTAGTTCCAGTGCTCCAACCTTATTTTATAAGCAGTTATCAGGCTTTTTACATTAGAAGTCTTAAGCTAAAATTATCTCTGTTGTGTAATTCAACTCTGGATTAATTCAAAAATATTTGTGAGCATCTAAATGAACCACACCAGCCAGTGCAAGGGAACATGTACAATACCCTGAAAATACAATATTCAACAAAACAGATCCAATTCCTAAATTTACAAGCCTTATACTTTAATAAGAAAGACAAAGTTAAACAACTGATCATACAAATAATTTATAACAATTGTTATAAAAACTCTGAAAACTAGAAATTTATTTTTACAAGTTTTCCTAATAGCAAATAGTAGTCAGTTGGCATGCTTTAATAGCCCAAATTCATAAAATATTTTTAAACCAGCATGCCAATTTATTTTACAGTAGGTGAGTGGTATACCCTAGTTGAAAATTTGAATTATCTACACAGGGCAAGCCCCTGATCAAAAGTACGATCCTGAAGAAACTAGATTACGAGAGAAACCAAGATGGCAGCATAGTTGAATACCTAAACTGCTGCCTCGCACAATTTCAAAACTACAGCTAAAAGATAGAACGGACATCATCCAGAACCACAAGAAAGCTGGCTGAGTGGAAATTCTACAACTAGAAGGAAAGAGAGGGGCTCACAGAGACTCAGAGGAGCTGCAAAAAGTGAGGTAGGGAGACACGCGCGTGGAGAGGATGGGCGACGGAGTGCCTGGCTGGCTTCCTTCCTCTAGTGCAGTGGTTCTCAACCTTCCTAATGCCGCAACCCTTTAAGACAGTTCTTTATGTTGTGGTGATCCCCAACCATAAAATTATTTTTGTCGCTACTTCATAACTGTAATTTGCTACTGTTATAAATCTTAATGTAAATATCTGTGTTTTCTGACGGTCTTAGGAGACCCTGCTAGCTGTTCGCGACCCACAGGTTGAGAACCACTGAGAGGGAGACAGAAATTCCTGACTGCACTGAACCTCAATTCCTATGGCACTAAACCCCAGTTCTGGGCAAGACTCATAAAGGGGGAGTAAGACTGTCATAAAAAGGGAGGAGTGCACGGAAACTTAGGGGAGCCGCGAAAGGCAGAGGTCTGGAGGCGCCCACAAGTGCACACAGAGGACTGACTTCTGATTGTGCCGCTGGCTTTCTCTGGCGGGAGGAAGACAGAACCTCCCAACTGCGCTGAAATCCAGTCCCGATTGCACTGAACCCCAGTTTCAAGTGAGACCTTGGGGACCCAGACCATATAGTCCCCAGAGCACACAGAAACTCAGGGGAGCCAGAAAGGCAGAGGGCTGGAGGCGTGCGAGCACGAGTGCGCGCAGAGAGGGCTGCAGCGATTACCAAGAGACACTGAGACCCAGGGGCTGCGTAGGGCAGAGCTGATGGGAAGCCAAAGCTGTCTGCTCAGCCCTGAGACTCCGCTCCATCCAAGCAGAACACAGATGATTTGGCAATTTTGCAAGTCTTTTCTCATAAGGCTGACTTCGGCACGGAAGTTCTCCTGGTGTAAACACAGCTGATCCTCACAACCTATTGGCTTGGAGGTCAATTTCCCCCAGTGATACCAACAACAATCAAGAAAGAAAGAAAACTAGATTACCATATTACAATCAGGAGACTGACTAGTAAATATAAAACAGAAACAATCCACTTTAGTATTCTTAAGGATTGATAGGCTAGTCTTCATTTCAAACATATATCCGTAACAAGATCCAGCACTACTATCTGGAAAAAGAATAATAATTTATCCCTTACAAGTTCCATTTATGAAGTAGAATGTTTTATAGTTTAAACTATGTGTCTTAAGACATTTTTTCCCTAACAAGATTATAAGGTTCTAAGGCCAAAGACCATATGATAGAATTGTTTTGTAACTCGTGTAAGGAATTTAGGTCAAGTGTATAGCCCACATGACTGGCACATAAAAGGTATCAACAATTTACGTATCCTTATTACAGTACTGTCAATACTAGTAGTAGCAGCAGCTTTTGAAGTAGTTACTCAACAAATATTGGCCAACTGACTAAAACTTTTACTTTGTGCCCACTCTATTCATTCACACAAACAGCTGAGTCATCTTCCAATCAGTTCATTGACAATTCTTTGCTGTCTTCAATGATCAAACTTGTTTATCCTTACTTCCCAACAAAGAATCTCTATGTTTTAGTCACTTCAGTTTGCTTTACTTTCCCTAACAAATCATGTTCATTTCTATTTCTGTGCCATGTATTTTCTTTCCCTTTAAATGTAAAAAGTCCCATTTTCGCCAAAACCGGTTTGGCTCAGTGGATAGAGCTGGCTCAGTGGATAGAGCGTCGGCCTGCGAACTGAAAGGTCCCAGGTTTGATTCCAGTCAAGGGCATGTATCCTGGTTGTGGGCACGTCCCCAGTAGGGGGCGTGCAGGAGGCGGCTGATGGATGTCTCTCTCTCATCGATGTTTCTAACTCTCTATCCCTCTCCCTTCCTCTCTGTAAAAAATCAATAAAATATATATTTTTTAAAAGTCCCATTTCCTCTATGATGAATGCACAATCCTGAAATTCAAAAGTCTAAAAATGTAAAGTATTTGCATAATTTACTAATAACAAAACATGCTATGACTGATCTAGATCCATTTTTGTATTTATTACCACAATTTGATTAGTCATACATTTCATGATGAAATATTAAGGTGTTGATTAAGGAATGATACTCTAAACACCACAGTGGAAATGAAATAACCTAATCTATATTGTATTATCTTTCTAAAAGCATGAAAAAAACTTTAGGATAATGAATTACTGACCTATGTTCTCAGACCTATATGGAAGCCTTGCACTGACCTGCTTCTTCCCTTAATACCTATCATCCATATTGGGTCACAATCTGGGTAATTTTTTTATTCTTGTTCCACATTTATCACCTGCTTTCCCAAATAAGACTATAATTAAAATGTAAGCCCGGCCAGGCCAGCATAGGTAAGTGGTTGAGCATAGACCTTAGAAAGTTCTATTAGTTGTTTCACATCCACAACTTGCTTCTCCCAGTGTTCCTAATTAATCAGGAGGTCACAGTTTGATTCCCGGTCAGGACAAATGCCCTGGTTGTGGGCTCACTCCCCCAGTGTGGGGGCATGCAGGAGGCAATCCATCAATGATTCTCTCATCACTGATGTTTCTATCTCTCTCTCCCTCTCCCTTCCTCTCTGAAATCAATAAAAAAATATTTTTTTAAAAATGTAAGCTTGATGTGGGTAGGAAACTCTTCTGGCTTATTCACTACATCCCCAGCACCTGGAACAATGAGTATCATATGTATTAATACCCAATAAGTAATAGGAGAAAGAGAGGAAGGAAGTTTAAGAACCCTATAGCTTCTAATATGGTATGTAGAAAATGTTTCTCCTTTTTGTTTGCTTTTTGTTTTTAACCATGATTTTATCTGATGAGAAATCTATGTTTTTAACTGTATTTTAACTATATTTCATACAAATGGTTTTCTGTAAACTTACTAAATATCTTATACTTTACTATTAATAGCTTTCAAATCATATCTTAATACCTCTTCTAGTTCTGTACCATCAAAATGAGTCTAAGAAAAACAATGTTTACTAATCTCACTTTATATTCCTGACCACGAATCTCAAGTGGCCCTTAGAGTTGTAACACATTCCCATAATCTATTCACTCCACCACCACTCTCCTAGAAGCTATTTCATATCATCTCCTCTCACTGATTTTGCTTCCAATCTGTTGATGGCAAAAGAAACAATCAAAAGAAAACAGCCACAAGCTCCCACTGTATTGTAAACATCTGCCTGTACCTGTTTTCCTTCCTATCATTATATATAAACTAGAGGCATTCCTCAACTTGGCCTGCCCCCTCTCACAGTCTGGGAGCCCTCAGAGGCGGGAGGGGGCCCAGCAACCAGGGGGAGGCAATGCCCCATCACACCTCTGCTGCTGCCATTGCCAGCAGTGCAAGCCTCTGCTGGCCCTGCTTACCTGTACCTCAGGCTGGCCCTGGTGGTTGGGGGGCTAAGGGGACTGGTCACCACCATCTTGTGGCTGTGGGCACCACATTTTGAGGGTGGGGCACCAATTAGCATATTCCCTCCATATTGGCTATGGGTGCCTCCATCTTTACAGTTGAGGGTCAAATAGCATATTCCCTCTTTATTAGATAGGATTGTCTCTACTACCAATCCCATCACTTGAGGACTAAATCCTATCTCTCGGATCTTCTTAAGAGTATTATTCAGAAAACTATATTGATGGGCACTTGGGCTTTTTCCAAATCTTAGCTATTGTAAAGAATGCTACTATGACCGTAGGGGTGTTCTGGGATTCTTAAGTGTATATTCCTAGAAGTGGGATCACTGGGTCAAATGGCAGTTCCATTTCTAATTTTTTTTACGAAACTCCATACTGCTTTTCATAGTGGTTGCAATAGTCTGCATTCCCACCAGCAGCAAACAAGTGTTCCCTTTCTCCACATCCTTGCAAGCACTTGTTGTTTGCTAATTTATTGATAGCCATTCTGGCAGGTGGGAGATGATACCTCATTGTATTAAGGATTTGTACAATTTAGTTTTAATTTGCATCTCTGTGATGATTAGTGACATTGAGTATTTTTTCATATGTCTATTGGCCATCTGGTCTCCTCTGGAGAAGTATCTATTTAGGTCTTTCGTCCATTGATAAGGTTTTTCAAGAAATTCCTATAAGTATTTTATTCTCTTTAAATATCATCTTTCAGGCTCATCATTTTTGATTAAATTCTTCCAAGTATCAACAATATCTCACAATTCAGTCCAATAACTTCACCTCCCTAGGTCATATCAAATTCTATGGTTCTCAATACCAACTCTACAATGATGAACTCCCAAATTTATACATCCAACTACCTATTCAATGTCGCAAACTGAAACACTTAAAAGAAAATTCAAGTCAGTATAGCCAAGTCAGATTAGTTGTTTCACACCCGCAACTTGCTTCTCCCAGTGTTCCTAATTTCAGTAAATGGCATCCAACTTTTAAGCCTCTCATTGATGTCATTGATTTTATATAGATTTAGATATATTCTTATTGATTTCAGTGAGGGAGAGATAGAAACATCAATGATGATAATCATTGACCCGCTATACCTCCTGCACAGCCTCTACTGGGGATCAAGACTACAACCCATGCCCTAGCCGTTTTGGTTTGGCTCAGGATAGAACGTCGGCCTTCGGACTAAAGAGTCCCAGTTTTGATTCAGGTCAAGAGCTTACTGATGTTTCTCCCTCCCCCACTCCCTTTCTCACTGAAATCAATATATATATATATATTAAAAAAGGAAAAAGAAAAAAGAAAAAAAGACCCGGGCTCCCAGACCAAGAATTGAACAACTGAACCATACTCTCCTCGTTCACAAATCGACACTCAACCCCTGAGCCATACCGGCTGGGTGAACTCATTTAATTTTTATATTTTAATCCTCACCAAAGAAGTGAGGATCTTTTTTCCATTGATTTGTTGTTATTAATCCTTACCCGTGGGTATTTTTCCCATTGATTTAGAAAATGGGAGGGAAGGAGAGAAAAAAAAGTCAATGTGTGAGAGACACATCGATTGGTTGTCTCTCACACTCAACCTGAATGGGGTGAGGAACAAACCTGCAACCCAGGTTAAATGCACTTGACTGGGAATCGAACCCAACACCCAACAATGCCCAGGCTGACGCTCTAACCACTATACCCATGCTGGTCAGGGCTGGAGTCATTTGTGACTACTCTTTTACTCAGATCCCACATGCAAAACAAGTTATCATTCCCACTATATTAATAGATACATATATATATATATATATATATATATATATATATATATCCCAAATCCATTTCCCTGATAACACCCTAGGTTCAACTCACAATCACCTATTTCCTCAGGTATCACAATGGTCTTCTAACTGTCTACTCTAGTTACATCATTTGCCTTTCAAAGTGTATATATATTAGATCAAGTTACTTTCCTGTTCAAAATCTTTCAATAGCTAGCTTCCTATCAAATCTAGAATAAAACATATATACTTAGTCAAGTCCTATAAGGCCCTATATTATCTAATATCTGGCTATGTCTCCTACCTATTTACTATCATTTTTTCCTCACTTAGAAATTCATGCACTGGGTAAGGCGGGGGGGGGGGTGTCCTTCAGCCCACCCTGCACCCTCTCACATTCCAGGAGCCCTAGAGGGATGTCCAACTGATGGCAGTGAACAGGCCTAAGCTGTCAGTAGGACATTCTTAGCGCTGCCATGGAGACAGGAGAGGCTCCATCCACTGCCGCTGAGCTCGCCAACCATGAGCCTGCTTCTGGCTGAGCGGCGCTCCCTCTGTGGGAGTGCACTGACCACAAGGGGGGCAGCTCCTACATTTAGCACCTGCCTCCTGGTGGTCGGTATGCGTCATAGTGACCAGTCATTCTGCCATCAGGGCTTATGCTCATACCCCAGATAGCTATACGAGGTCCTTCATATCATTCAGGTCTCTGCTCAAATATTATTGCTTCAAAGGACTTTCCTGAGCACCTAAATCACTTACCTTGACTATATTTCATTTGTAACACTATCACCAAAATACTCTGACATCATATTCATTTATTTAATATTTAAGTTATTAGAAAGTGAGTGTTATGAGGACAGTGATTTTTGACTTTTATTTACTGTTGTATCCCCTGGGTTTAGAATGGCATAAAGCATACAATTAAAACTTGTTGAATGAAATAATAAATATTCCTTCTGTTAAAGGCATAGGCCAGACCAGTGTGGCTCAGTGTTTGTGTGTCAACCTATGAATCAGGAGGTCACTGTTCAATTCCTGGTCAGGGTACATCTCTGGGTGTAGACTCGATGTCTAGTAGGGGGCATGAAGGAGGCAGCCAATCAGTGATTCTCATCATTGATATTTCTCTTTCTCTCTCTCCCGCTCCTTTCTTCTCTCAAATCAGTAAAAACATACTTTTTAAAATCTGAATGAGAAATATCAAGTGTAGAAAAGATATAACTGTGAAACAAGAAGATTAAATCAAAGATTCATGATTTACCTAAAGTGGAATTATCTATACTAATAAAATAGAAATACATAAATTACCGTACCTCGCGATGCCCACCAGCCAATCAGGAGGGAATATGCAAATAAACAGGACAAAAATGGTGGTGGCCCTGCCCCCCAGCAGCTCCAGGTGTGGGAGCAGCCTGGCGGGTGCAGGATGCCTGCTATGAGGAGGAGGGCTGGAGGGGAGGGGGCGGAGGGAGCTACAGGAGTGGGGCTGCGGCCAGAGTAAGGCAAAGCCTGCAGACTCCAGCCTGAGTCAGAGAAGACTACAGAGGGAGCGAAGGCAGAAGGCAGCAGCCAGAGCCAAGGCCTGGGTCCCGGTGCTGGAGGAAAACCAGTGCCGGCAGCCAGGTGAAGGAAGGCTTACTGCACAAATCTTCCTGCAATGGGCCTCTAGTGACATAATATGTAACAAAAGATAAGTAAACCAAAATGTCACTAATAATGGAATTCACATTCATCTGAATTATAACTCTCATTTGTGGATGAAATGAATATATATACACACATATATAAATTCTATTTTACTAGCAACCACTTCAAATCTCTATACTCTGATTCATTTTAGTAACTCAATAGGAATATTTATTTTTTTACAATGTTTCTACTCACCATCATAACCATATTCTATATTTAGCAACTTAAGAAATGGTTTAGATTTTCAAATGTCCATAATCAGAATTTCAAAATTCAAAATAATGTGTATTTTATTCTCTTTAAATATCAAGTTGATTTCAGAGCAATTTCAGTTCCTGTTCAACATCACCAGTATCATCTGATTTCTTTGTGGTAATTGTATCCAGTTAGAAAATCAAGAGAAACTAAGAGGAATTAGAAAATGTTTTTGTTTTTAGTATCTTGTCATCATGACTAAAAACAAAACAAAACTAAAAAACCTGTAAAACACTATAAGCTTTTTGGACAAACATAGATACTAAGTTGCATTTTTCAGTGCAAACATCCAAAAGCAGTGAAGTGAAATTCTATTCAGCTCATTTCTTCTTATTCTGCATAGGAAATCTCTATTGACAGGTAATATTATCATTATATACTTTATTTTAAAAGTCATATAACACTAATTATGAAGAAATAACTTCCCATTTAAAAGTAAAATGAATGTACACTGAAATATTTACCAAAGAATTATGTCTGGAAGATTTGTTTAAAATAACCAAAGGGGTGAAAAAGGAGATAGTGTGATAATTGGGTATTCAAAAATATTCAAGCTGTATGTTGAATACATGAAAGCTCATTATATCATCCTTTTTATCTCCATATATGCTTGAAATATTCCACATTTAAAAAATCAACACAATTAAATGGGGGGAAAAGTATACAATCCTGTCATCAACTTGCAAATGACTAAAAACTATGAAAAGCAAAAACAATGCTAAAAATAAAATTTTATTTTATTTCAACTTGCATATGTCTGAGAGCAAATGACTAAAAACTATAAAAAGCAAAAACAATTAATGCTAAAAATAAAATTTTATATTATTCAAATGGATGTTCAATTCTGAAATGGCAATATGGTTATTAGAAAAATTTCTGTTATTACTTGAAGCCATAATTTATGAAGTGTCAACATCACACTGTCCATTAACATCCCCAATGAGGCAGTTGCTAAAAAAGTGATTTATAAAACATGAAATGTAAAAATGAAAGTTGTAATGAACTAAGATGACAAATCATAAGTATAAAAATTCAACCTCTACATAGAAAAGAATATAAACAAAAAAACACACTCCAAGTAATTTAAAGGAAAAAACAAAACAAAAACCCACCCTACAATACAGCTCAAAATAAAACAAAAACTTTTAACTTCCCTAGATAGCTCATGCTCTGAAAAGACAGACACAAAATAGACCTCACAGTGGATTTCAGTAACCTTAAAAGATCCATAACAACATATATAACTTAAAAAGGAATATGAAATTGTTAACTGGAGACATACCACCTACACATATGGTAAAACTTCTCTACTGTTTGTAGGCAGATCACTTTGGGCACGATTGAATGTGTCCAATTCTTTATTGATAGAGTATAGGAAAAGATTTAGAATAAAGCCTCAAGTAATACTAGTAATTCTATAAAATAGAATTCCTAGCAAAATATATAAGTTATGAATGGACAGAGACTTAACTTGGAGTAGTGAACACACAATATCATGTACAGATGCTGTTTTGTAAAGCTGTGCACCTGAAACCTATATAATTTTGTTAGCTGGTGTCACCCCAATAAATTCATTTTTAAAAAAGATATAGAGAAATTATAGTCTGTACTTTAAAACACAACAAGGACAGAAAATCTGATTTCCATTCTTTTTTTTTTCTTTAAAAATTTTTTTTTGTAATTGATTTCAGAGAGGAAGGGAGAAGGAGAGTGATAGAAACATCAATGATAGAGAATCATTGACTGGTTGCCTCCTGCATATCCCCACACTGGGGATCAAGCCCCAACCCGGGCATGTGCCCTGACTGCGAATTGAACCATGATCTCCTAGTTTATAGTTTGATGCTCAACCAATGAGCCAAGCTGGCTGAGCAATTGTTTCCCATTCTTGATCCTTAAAAATCCTGAAGAACTTTTTATTATTACTATTATTACAAGCATTATTTTTCTGAAGTATCTCATATTAGAAAAGACTATATGCATATGTATCTAAATGCACAGATATATAGGTTGTCCCAAAAAATATATACACATTTTAATAGCTGATAACTTACTTAATTTTCACTCCTTTTCAGGTTTAACTGATTAAAATAATGGGTGAAGCCAGACTAACTTTTGAACAAAGAAAACTCAATCTAGGAGAAACCAAAATGACGGCATAGGTAAACACCTAAACTGCTGCCTCGCACAGATATATCAAAACTACAACTAAAAAAAACGGACACCATCCAGAACAGCAGGAAAGCTGGCTGAGTGGAAATTCTACAACTAGAAGAAAAGAGGAAAGCACATTTAAACTCAGAGGAGCTGCAAAATGCTGAGGTACGGAGACGCGTGTGCAGAGAGGATGGACAGCTGAGTGCACAGGTGACTGAGTGAGCAGCTGGCTTCCTTAAGCAGGAGGGAGATGGAAGGTCCCGACTGCACTGAACTCCAGTCCCGGGCAAGACTCTGGGAACCCAGACCCATTTGGGGGAATCTGGACTGTCAGGAAAAGAGAAAGCACACTAACACTCAGGAGAGCTGTGGAACGAAGAGGTCTGGAGGCGTGCGTGGGCAGAGAGGGGTGAGTGCACAGCTGGCTCTCTTAAAGCAGGAGGGAGACGGAAGCTCCCGAATGCACTTAACTCCGGTTCGGGGAGAGTTTCTGGGAACTCAGACTCATTTGGGGAGAAACTGGACTGTCTGGCAGTGGGCAAAACTTGAGGGCGGCTTTCTCTCAGAGGTGCTTGCAGCGATTACTGAGGGACACTAAGACCCAGGGGCCTCAGAGGGCAGAGCTGATGGGAAGCCAAGGCTGTCTGCTCCACCCTAAGACTCCGCCCCATCCAAGCTGAGCACAGAGGATTTGGCAATTTTGCAAGTCTTGTCCATAAGGGTGTCTCCAGCACAGAAGTTCTCCCAGTGTAGACACAGCTGATCCTCACAGTCAATCAGTCTGGAGGTCAATTCCTCCCAGTGACACCAACAACAATCAAGACTTAGCTACAAGGCTGTGCCCACAGTCCACAAATGGGTGCACCAAAGTGTCTACTTCAGGTAACTGGGGGAGACTGAGCCACTGGGCCATATAGGACACCTACTACACAAAGTTACTCTACCAACTCAGGAAAGCAGCGAAAATGCAGAGACAAAGAAAGAGATCACAAATGAGAAATGGAAGAAAGCAAATTATTGGATATAGAGTTCAAAACCACTGTTATAAGGTTTTTCAAGAAATTCCTAGAAAAGGCCAATAAATTTAGTGAGACCCAAGAGAAAATGAAAAAGGACCAACTAGAAATTAAACATACACTGACTGAAATAAAAAAATATTATACAGAGACCTAACAGCAGACTAGAGGAACACAAGAATCAAGTCAAAGATTTGAAATACAAAGAAGCAGAAAACACTCTACTGGAAAAGAAAAAAGAATCCAAAAACTGGAAGATAGGGTAAGGAGCCTCTGGGACAACTTCAAGTGTACCAACATCAGTATTATGGGGGTGCCAGAAGAGAAAGAGCAAGATGCTGAAAACCTATTTGAAGAAATAATGACTGAAAACTTCCCCACCTGGTGAAAGAAATAGACTTACAAGTCCAAGAAGTGCACAGAACCCCAAACAAAAGGAATCCAAAGAGGACCACACCAAGACACATCATAATTAACATGCCAAGAGCAAAAGACAAAGAGAGAATATGAAAAGAAGCAAGAGAAAAACAGTTAATTACTTCCATGGGAGCAGTTGAGGAATTGAAGGCACACAAATTCTGAACAAATGATCCCTGATGTTTTTTAGCCCGACCAGCATAGCTCTTGGTTTGATCACAGACCTATGAAGTCACAATTCAATTCTCAGTCAGGGCACAAGCACAGGTTGTGGGCTCAAGCATGCAGGAGGCAGCCAATCAATGATTCTCTCTCCTCTCTGATGTTTCTCTCTCTCCCTTTCCCTTCCTCTCTGAAATCAATAAAAATATTTTTTTATCTTTTTTACATGAACTTACTATGGAAATATATCCAAAACAAGTTAAGGAATGCAACCAACGTCTGCCTACTTTTTAAACTAGAATTCCTCAATCCCCAAACATCAAATCATCAATCATTCAGTATCAAAGTACATTTTTTAGCTACAAAGTTACATAAAAAGTATGAAGACTTTATAGTTTCCTAAGAATAAGTAGTGGCAAAACCTCTGCAATTAAGTCAGGAAATATCAACTCTTAGGAATATGCTTCCCTCCTCCTTGCACTTTTAAAATTCCCTACCATCATACAATGCATAGCTTCAACTGGATTAGAATCCTTTCCAGGGTAGAGGCCATATATTATTCATCTTTATGTCCCTGAATCAAATTAACTCAATAATATTTGTTATAACTAAGATAAACGTCAAAAAATGAGCCTCAAAACATCTCATTTCCAATACAAAACTGGAAAGATGTAACTTTAAAAATAAAAAGATAACTAAAAATAAATTTATAAACAATTGTGCTATATTATATTCTCTTAACACCTAATCCAGAATCACATACTAACACTGCAGAAATAAGTATGCAAGGAAATAAAATAATTAAAAAAACATGGATCTTCAAGTCCTTCTTACTGTCAGCATGCTCAAAGTCACAGAATCTTTTATCTTTTCAACTCATAACAGCATACTCACTCCCAAACAAAACTAGAAAAATAAAAGGCTTTCAAATGAGACTTGAGTATAAATTGGTTCTATTTCATTACAATGTAAGTTCCTGAAATTGTATGCACAACTTGTGTGAATGTTCTTATGCTCATTTTCTACAATGAATACGGGTCTTATACCAGATTTTCAGAAGGATAAGTGTCCCCAAAAAACTTTAAGAACCACTGATCTAGCACATCAAAAAATTCAAATTTCCAGAAAATAAACAAGTCATATTCATAAAGGAGATCCTCACTATAAAATTAGCCATTCTAAGAATTCCTTCAGCCTAGCCAAAGTTTCAATATCGATAGGCACATGTAAAAACAATTCCAAGATCCCCCAAATAGTTTATTCATAAATGCCAAAAAAAAAAAAAAAGCAAAAGATGACACACTCTATCACAACCTGGCTACCTACCCCTGTTAAGAGTCTTAATTAAATACACTTCTATCCTTCCATATTAAAATGTCTGGAAGATCTAAATACCCTCCAAACCATAAATTTTTTTAGGAAGGTTTTTTAGTTTCAATTCCACACTGACTTGTTTGCCTCGCTCAAATTAATATGTATCTCTGTCAAGACAAGTCCCCCTTCATATGTACTCAAGTTGTTTCAACAGGGTCACCTTGATTATTCTCAGCCCAAGACAGAACAATTTATTAACAAGTTATTAAATAAATATTTGTTGACTGAATGGAAGATCTTTCCTCCCAAAGATTTAAAGTTAAGCTGTCAAAATAAAATAGGAATGAAGTTGTCAGACCTCTTGCAGCTGTTCTGGTACAAGTTAAGCTCTTACACAGCTTAACTGTCAGAAATGCTCTGCTTCCTCCATCAACACAAAATAATATAGTCATGGATGCACATTTTCATACAGGTCAATCTGAACAAGGACAACACACATTCCATATACATGTCTGACACAACTGATCTGTACCAAATATATCATCCAACCAGTCGCATATGCCCCTATCTTTCCAACAAACTCAAGATTTGCCTGTCAAAGACCTTCAGAGGCTCCATTCATCGTACGATGAAAATACTACTGGAGTAGTGGTCAAAACATGTGAGTTATAGTCCCAACTTTGTCTCCAACTTAACTTGTGACCTTGGAAAAATTCTCTCATTATGCCTCAATTTCCTATTCTGTAAAATAGGAGAAAACATCTATCCTATCATTTTCACAGGGATTTAGGATCACACTCACACACACACACACACACACACCTGAAAGTGCCTTCTGAAAAACACAAATGCTTTACTCTATTTAACAGAGTCTATTATAAAAGTGTTGATATTAACCCCGGTCCCCCAAAAAAGGCCAAGCGTTCTTTATACCCTCACAGTGATTGTCCTGTTAAAGATGGTCCGGGCGGGCCCTCGCATGGGCACCATTCACTCTGGTTGAGAAACAAACTCTTCTTCAGACCACAACTGGCCAGGACAACTGTCTCCCCATCCTGACCCTACACATACATACTGCACAGTATGTCCAAAATACGGCTGCCATGGCTGAACACACACACACACACACACACACACACACACACACACACACACCAATCGGCAGGGAACATCCCACGTTGTATTTTAAAAATAAGCTAACTTTGTAAGGGGAACTCCATTACCCTTATCCAAAGACAAGCCAACTCTTTCCGGAACACTTTCCTTTCCTTACACACACACTCACTCACACACACACACACACACACACACACAGCCGCGATCTACCAACAAGACCATCTGTCTTCTAGGCCGAAGACATGTCTTTCCAGGCGCAAACTAGCCGGTAACGCTCACTAAACTTCCAACACAGAGCCCTCCGTGGTTCCTGCATATACAGCTGAGCGGGTCAGGCCCCCCAGCAGGTAAGCTCCCCTCCGAAGAGCACTCCCTCCTGCCACTCCGAGTCCCCGTCTAGCAGGCGGCGGGAGCGGGACCTGGGGGGATGGATGCTCCCATCGAGCCTCTAACACAACACAACACCCCACAACAACACCCCACATAAACCTGTCAGGGACACACAGGCGACTCCGCCTCCTCTCGCTTACTTTCCCGCCCCCCCCCCCCTTCCCCACCAGCCAGGAGCCCGCCAGCGAGGGACACCCCGCCGCAGCCCCGCCGGGAGGGACTTCCCGAGCCGCTCAGGATCCCCTGCCCTCCGCTCCCCTCCCCCACCCTCCCCCCGCTCCCCCGGAGGGTCCGGGTCGGGGGGATGACAGGAGCGCCCAGGACGCCCAGGGCGGAGGAGCCGAGGCGCTACGTAGGCCGCGGGGTGTCCCCCCGGGCGCTGCTACTCACCGTGTCGGAGGCCGAGGCCCGGGGAGGGAGGGCAGGGAAGTGGGGAAGAGGGGACGGCCGCCGCCGCCGCCGCCAGGCTCCTCCGCTCCCCCGGGTCCAGCGCGGATCCCTCGCGCTTGTCAGGAGGCGGCCGGCGGGCGGGCGAGCGGGCTGGCGGCAGCGGGAGAGAGGAGAAGAGAACGGCGTGGGGCCAGAGCCGGAGGAACGGAGCGGAGGTGGGTCCCGCCACCGAGACGGGGATCGTCTCCCCCTCCGCCGAGCGAACCCAAAATGGCGGCGGAGTGGCGGCGGCAGAGCGGCGGCGGCGGCTCCTCGGGAGGGAGGGAGGGAGGGAGCGAAGGGCGCCTCGTACCCCCCCCTTCCACCTCCCACTCCTCCCTCTTCGCTCTCTCCACCCCCCCTCACCCCCCTCCGCCCGACTCCGGCGGCGGAGCGCGCGCGCCCGCCCACACGCTCCCGAGTGGAGCTGGGCTCGCGGCTCGCGGCTCGCGGCTCCCACCAACCGCCGCCTCTGGCGCCCCGCGCGCCCGCCGGCCCCGTACGCGCTCGCTCAAGGGCGCCTCCCCGCCCCGCTCCCCGCGGCCCCGCTTCCCCGCGGCCCCGGCCTGGCCGCTCCGGCGCGGCCCTCGACGCGTTACCTCCGGCGGCGCGAGCCCCAGCCTCCGCGTCCGGCTCCTCGGCTTTCCTCCCCCTTCCCCCGCCCCCACTGCCACCAACCGCCGCCGCCGCCGCCGCCTCGCGCCCCCCCACCCCCCACTTCCCTCCACCCCTCGCGCGTGCGTCTCCCACAATCCCCCCCGCGGGCCTGTTCCATTCCGGCCGCGGCGGGAGCGGGCGGCGTGCGGGCGGCGGCAGCGGGGACGGGCCGCGCGGCGCGCAGCGGGCCGCTGGCGACTGACCTGCCGGGCCTCGGCGCCGCGGCGGCCGGCCTCGCGTCTCCCTCCGCCGCCAGCCCCGGCGACGGGGTCCGGGGCGGCTTGGCGCCCCTCCGCTGGGCGGTGGTTGGAGGCCGCGGCGGCTGCGCGTTGAGGAGTTTCCTGCTGGAGGGGCCGCGCCTGCTGCTCCGCTGGGGGACCCGGGCCGTGGCGCCGGCCGAGCTGCACTCGCCTCGGCTGCGTCGGCGGCACCGGGCCGCGCGGCTCTGGGCGCGGGAGCGGACCGCGCAGGGCTTTCTCCCCGCGGGGGAAGGGAGCGGGACTGCGAACTCCCAGGAGGTAGGAAGCGGGGCGAAGTGGAGCCGATGACTCTCTTATAAGGGGGGGACTTCTTCCTGGGCTCCCTGGGGGCGGACGGGGGATCCAAAGAAAAACCCGCGCGCCGTGGTCCCCTCGCTCTCCCTCTCCAAACCCACGCGCCGTGGTTTGTCTCGCCTTTCTAGACACCGCTGTCTTTCTGTGCACGATTCCTCCCCCATGAATGGGATGATGTCTTTGCAACCTCAGGTGTTAGAGGAGGATGAAGACGCCCTGCATTTATTTCTGGTTCCGTTCTGGACCCGTTCTCCCGGGGTCTGGCCCGTCGTCCTTCAGAAAGTCCCTTTGCTCAGCTCCCTCCCTGTTAGGAGAATAGAATTAGCTCCTGGGCACGGGGAAAGTGCAGAGGACGGACCGTGTTATCGCGCAGGGAACTGCTGATGTCGATAAGGGTTGTGGGTGTAATTGGTAGTTGTGTGTGTTACTCTCCCAAGTCATGGGTGAAAACTATGCAAAATGCGGCCTATCAGATTTCTGCGGCTCCTAATGACTTGCTTCTCAACACTCCTCTGCACCCACATGGACTCCGCATAACTGAATGCAGGACTCTGGACTCTTAAAAGTACACCGGTGATTCCCAAAGTCTCTTTAATTTCACCCAAAGGGTAAAGCAGAGTCCATTAGGAAAGGGACCTGCGGAGATTTCCCTCTTCTTCAACGCCATGTGGGCTTCTAGGGTCCTAGGGGATAGTTTGACAATCTCGAAGGTCTAGTCAAGTTCAAGTAGACACTCCTAAATTTCACCCTGAAGCATACTTCAATGTGTGGATCAGGTTATGATGGCTTGCTTTTTTTTTTCTTTTCTTTTTTTAAAGAAAACAGTTTTAATTACCTAACTCTATATTTGCTTTTCCTATGTCTCAAGTTCCCAACTCTTTCATGGAGTCCTTTTAGGTTTACCTTGATCTTTCTTTTATTATTATTATTATTTTTTATTGGTTTCAGAGAGGAAGGGAGAAAGAGAAAGCTAGAAACATCAGTAATGAGAGAGAATCATCCATCGGCTGCCGCCTGCAGGCCCGCGGGAAACCCTGGCATGTGCCCTTGACTTGGAATTGAACCTGGGACCCTTCAGTTCACAGGCAGACGCTCTAGCTATTGAGCCACACCAGCTAGGGCATATTGATCTTCCTTCCCGTTTTATATGCAAGTGTGTTATCCTGCCAACACGTTTTTAATTTGAGGGCAGAGAAATGGAAATGTTGATGTGAATGTTAGATACTTTAAACATGTGAGTCATGGAAATGTTGACGTGAATGTTAGATTCTTTAAACATGAGAAGGGAAAGAGAATTAGCATTATCTTGTATGTCCTTCAGAAAGGAGAACATGTGTTCCTATTTAATCCTTACAATAAACAATATGTTGAGGTAGATCACCTTATCCCCATTAAAAGCCTAAGGCTCAGAGAAATCCAGTAAGTTTATCTTTAGGCTTTAGTTTGTCTCTTAAAAACTTAAATTAGCCAAAACCGGTTTGGCTCAGTGGATAGAGCGTCGGCCTTCGGACTGAAGGGTCCCAGGTTCGATTCCAGTCAAGGGCATGTACCTTGGTTGCGGGCACATCCTCAGTAGGGGGTGTGCAGGAGGTGGCTGATTGATGTCTCTCTCTCTCATCGGTGTTTCTAACTCTCTATCCCTCTTCCTTCCTCTCTGTGAAAAATCAATAAAATATATTTTAAAAAAAAACTTAAATTATTTCACTATACCACATTGCCTTCCTGGTAAATTCCACCAGTTTATAAAGAAAGTTACTATTTATGGTCTCTGCCTTCAATTAGCTTTCAGTAACTGTACTAAGTTATGAATTGTCAGCTAAGCATAGGCAGGTTCTATAGAGAAGAGAATCTCCCCACAGGCGCTACCAGAGACCAAAATATAAAATAAAATGGCTTTATTGAATGAGTGAATGCTGAATTATTTGAACCAAGGAGCATATGGGAAACAAAATAATGGTTCCCCCAAAGATGTTCATGTCCTAATCCCTGGGACCTGTGAATAGATCACATGACAAGAGGAAATTAAGTATGCAGGTAGAATTGAGGTTGCTAACGAGCTAACCTTAGAATAGGGAGAATATCCTGGATTACTTGATAGACTTACTGTAAGAGGGAGATAGAAGTGTCAAAGTGATGCAATATGACAAAAACTTGACGAGCTATTGCAGGTTTTGAAGATGAAAGTAGGCTTTAAAAATTGAAAAAGTTAAAAAAAAAAATCAGGCCGTGATTGTATAGTGGTTAGTACTCTGCGTTGTGTCCGCAGCAACCTCGGTTCGGGATCCGAGTCACGGCACCAAAAAAGAAAAGAAAAAAAAATCACACACCTCCTTAACAGATTATTCTCTACTAGAGCCCGCAGAAAGAATCCAAGCCTGCAGACACTTTGATTTTGGATGTCTAACCCACAGAACTCTTAAGTGGCAAATTTGTGTTGTTTTATGCCACTAAGTTTGTAGTAATTTGTTAGAGCAGTAATAAGAAACTAATATAGAAAGGGGAGCCAATCAGAACTAACCTCCAAAGTACTATGATTTGGATTGTGATTTGTGCTTTAAGTGCAGTTGTGGTTTAGCTGAAAGTTTTCTTTAAGCAAAGTTATAGGCACTCAAAGCTGCCTAGATTTCCAGTAGAGGCATACCGCATTTTATTACACTTCACTTTATTGTGCTTTATAGGTGTTGTGTTTTTCTACAAATGGAAGGCAACACTGTCTACCAGCAAAAAGATTACTACTCACTTAACTGCAGTACTCACTTTATTACAGCGATCTGGAACCAAACCCACAATATCTCCAAGGTCTATCTGTATTTCCCTATTGCTCTGCTTCTCCTCAAACTGTATAATATATTAGAGACCAGACACATGAAATTCGTCCATGGGTAGGGTCTCTCAGACTGGCCAGTGATCAGGGCCAATCTGCAGGTCAGGAGAGCCCCCACTGGCATCCACTTTGGCTGGCCTGGGGCCTGCAGGCTGGGGGAAGCTCCTGCATTGAGTGTCTGCTCCCTGGTGGTCAGTGCATGTCATAGCAACCAGTCATTCCATGTTCAGTCTATTTGCATATTAGGCTTTTATTATATAGGATGGGCTATATGATATTGCTGTCTAGCAGCAGGTATTAGCTAAACTGCTCTCAGAGTCCCCCTTGCAATAGAAGCAAATAAACATTTGTTTCATGGTGCTTCCTTGCTGGGATGTTGTCTAAATGCAGTATAGATAAATAGGAAAAGCTTTGTAATATAAACTTTCAAAATAAGGCTTTGGGTGTTAAAATAAATTTTTAAAGCCTTGGCTGCATAGGTCATTTGGTTATCTTAATATGCCAAAGTTTTCAGTTCGATCCCTCCTCAGAACACACAAAAAGCAACCAATGAATGCATAAATAAGTGGAAAAACAAATTGATGTCTCTTTCTCTGCTTCTCTTTCTCTCTCAAAAATCAATCAATAAATTTTGTTTGTTAATCCTCACCCCAAGATACTTTTTCCATTGATTTTCAGAGAGAGTGGAAGGGAAGAAAGTATGTGTGTGTGGGGGGGGGAGGGGGCAGAGAACATGATTGGTTGCCTCCCACACTCTCCCTTACTGGGGCTGGGACTGAACCTGGGACGTAGGTATGTGCCCTTGACCTGGAATCGAACCTGAGACCCTTTGATGCATGGGCTGATACTCTAACCACTGAGAACACAGGCCCAGGCAATCAATAAATAAATTTTAAAAATGTTTTTAAAGAAATTTTTAAAGTTAAAACCTACTGTTAACTTTATACTAAATGTTTAAAATAGTGAATTTATTTACAAATTTTTATTCATAGAAGATATCAACAAACAAGGTTCAAATTAATAAAATGAGTTTTAATAACTCACTTATTCTTAGTTAAGATCAAAATCAACAAATAGCTACACAAATAAGGCATTGAGGCCATATAGGGAGAAATATGGTATAATGAAGAATGTCTCTCAAGTCCAATAACCATATTTACATGCAAGCCTCTCCATTTTTTTTTAAATATATATACTTTATTGATTTTTTACAGAGAGGAAGGGAGAGGGATAGCAAGTCAGAAACATCAATGAGAGAGAGACATCGATTAACCGCCTCCTGCACGCCCCACACTGGAGATATGCCCGCAAGCAAGGCACATGCCCCCGACCGGAATCGAACCTGGGACCCTTCAGTCCGCAGGCCAATGCTCCATCCACTGAGCCAAACCGGTCTCGGCAAGCCTCTCCATTTTTTAACAGTACACTGCTTTCCATGCCAGAAAAATTGTGATTTTGCAGCTCTTCCCATTAAGAGGTAAAATCTACTTCCCATCCTTTGAACCTGGGTTGTTCAACTTAAGCTGCAATAGAATGTGACAGAAGACCATGCTGATTCCGAGCCAGGTTTGAAGAGGTCTTAAGTATTTCAGGTCCCTTGGACCTCGGCCACTACTATGACAAGTCCAGGATACACTGCTAGCGGATGAGGGACAGTGTAGAGCAGAATCAGCCATCGCAGTTGAGGCCAGCCTTGACTAGCCAGCCAACCTGTTTGGTTGTGAGACAGACATCGTTGTGCAGCCAAGAACCATAGCACAGATGTCAATAAGGAAATTTCAACCTATTTAACTAACATGTTGTCTTTTGGGTAATGTTATACCAATTAAATATTCAGTACATATTTCTCCAAAACAAATATTCATGTACCCATTAGATAGCATTAGAAAGAGATCATTACCAATTTCTTTGTTTGCTCACTCCAGTCTTTTTTTTTTTTTTAATATATTTTATTGATTTCTTACAGAGAGGAAGAGAGAGGGATAGAGAGTTGGAAACATCGATGAGAGAGACATCGAGCAGCCGCCTCCCGCACGCCCCCTACTGGGGATGTGCCCGCAACCAGGATACATGCCCTTGACTGGAATCGAACCTGGAACCTTCCAGTCCGCAGGCCGATGCTCTATCCACTGAGCCAAACCGGTTTAGGCATTCACTCCAGTTTTATCCCTTTCTCTTTAAGAGTAAGCATTATTCCAAATGATGTGCTTATTCTCTTGCGTTTTTCTTTCAGTTTTACTAAATATGTATATACTAGTAGCCCTGTGCATGAATCCATGTGCCAATAACTCTCTGCTGCCATCTGCCCCGCCCTCCTGTAGCTTCTCCCTCCATAGTTTGCTGCCCGGCCCCCCCCCCCCGTACCTTTTCAACCCCTTATAGTTCGCTGCCCCACCCTCCTGTAGATCTGTGATCCCGTCTTTTAATGGGAATCAATCAATGGAAAAAGTATAAATGACCCAATTGAATAATTAGCATATTCCTCTCTTATTATATAGGATTTCCCAAATAATGAATTAAGCTTTATATGTTTAATTTTTTTAATCCTCACCCAACGATATTTTTTCAATTGATTTTTAAAGAGAGTGGAAAGAGGATAGAGGGAGAGAGAAACATGGATGTGAGAGCACATCGACTGGTTGCCTCCTACACGCTCCCAGACTGGGGCCAAGGATTGACCTTGCAATCCAGGCAATGGCCCTTGACCAAGAATTAAACCCAAACATGAGACCCTTCAGTCCAAGGGGCAACACTTTAGCCACTGAGCAACTTCATGTTTTGAATTTTACATGTTATGTCATGCTGTATATAATAGTTTTCACTTTATTATTTTTTTGTTTTGTTTTTTAATCCTCACCTGAGGATATGCTTTTTATTGATTTTTTAGAAAGAGAAGAAGGGAGAAAGAGAGAAAAGTATTAATCTATTGCCTCCTGCTTGCACCCTAACTGGGAATTGAACCCACAACCTTTTTGGTATACAGGACAGTGCTCCAACCTGGACTAATATTGTGCAGGGCTCAATATTAGTTTTTAAGATTCATACATGTATTGCATGAAACTGCAATTTATTCTTTTTATTTCTGTATGGAATTCCATTGTATGACCATATCTCTGTTTACTCCATCTTCTACGAATGGGCATTTGGACTTGATAATTCTTCATATTCTCTTACTATGAACAATGTTACACATATAAGTGTTTTTGTAGAATAAAGATCAAGGAATAGAATACCTGGATTTTAGACTTGTACATTTTCAACTTTACAAGATGAGGCCAAATTTGTTTTTTTAGATACAGCCAGTCTTCTGGTTACATCGCCATCTCCCATTTATTTATTTTTTTAAAGTTTCGTCATTTCGACGTATGTACATATGTGCTTTATGTTTTTTATTATTTACTGTATTTACCAGAAGTAAAGATCAGGTATTGTTATCTTTTACATTTTTTTTACTCTTTCACTTCATTACTGATGTGTATGTGCTCCATGTAAGTGACATAAGTGCTTATGTATGTGGGTTCCGACTTACGGCGAAAATCTTACGACTTCACACCGCAGGAACAAATCTCCGATGTAACCCGAGGACCTACTGTATTTGTACTTACTCTCTCATTGACAGTGTATGGAAGTTCCTCTTTAACATTCGCTATTGTCTGACCTTTTCATTTTTCCCAATATGGTGGTTGTGAATGATCTCATAGTGGTTGTTTTAATTTATATTTCTCTGATTTGTAATGAGAATTTTCATGGGTTTACTATCCATGTGCATAAACTTTTCTGTGAAATGTCTGTTTGTGTCTTCTCATTTTTTTATCTATTTGTAGGCATTCTTTATATATTCAGAATACTAATCCATTGTGCAAATGTATTTTCCCAGTTCTGGCTGACCTTTTCACTTTTTGAAGAGTGTGGGGACAATGCTGAAAGGAGTGACAAGACTTGTCTCCAGGGTCCATAAGGTGAGTCCTAACTGACTTAAATGCTTTGTACAAATTATCTGTAGGTGGAATTCTATTTTTATATGGATTTACTATATCCAGAATTAAATGCGCTAGAGAACTTCAGCTGACTTTAATTTACAAGTTCACACTCAAAAGAACAATTACAGCCCTAACTGGTTTGGCTCGGTGGATAGAGCATCGGCCTGGAGACTGAAGAGTCCCAGGTTCAATTCAGTCAAGGGCATGTACCTTGGTTGCGGGCACATCCCCAGTAGGGCGTGTGCAGGAGGCAGCTGATTGATATTTCTCTCTCATCTATGTTTCTAACTCTTTATCCCTCTCCCTTCCTCTCTGTAAAAAAAGTATATATATGTATATATATATATTTTTTAAATAATAGTTACAGTTCCATTTCTCTTCCCATTCACTTCACTCCCAGCTGCCCTAAAAATCTTCAAGTAACAAGGTCTCCATAGAATAGTTCTGCTTGAGAATTTACCGTGTCATAGGAGAATTAACATTTTTTAAAGATAGATTGCAGTTATCTCTACTAACTTTTATTAGTATTCTCTTATGGTATATTATCATTTTTTTCTTTTTTAAAAAGAATATATTTCTTTATTGATTTCAGAGAGGAAGGGAGAGGGAGAGAGAGAGAGAAACATCAATGATGAGAGAGAATCATTGACTGGCTGCCTCCTGCACATCCCCTACTGGGTATTGAGCCTGCAACCCAGGCATGTGCCCTTGGCTGGAATCGAACCCGGGACCCTTCAGTCCCCAGGCTGATGCTCTATCCACTGAGCCAAACCAGGTAGGGCAGATTATCATTTCTTTTTTTTTTTTTTATTGATTTTTTTTTTTACAGAGAGGAAGGGAAAGGGATAGAGAGTTAGAAACGTCGATGAGAGGGAGACATAGATCAGCCACCTCCTGCACGCCCCCCACTGGGGATGTGCCCGCAACCAAGATACATGACCCTGACTGTAATCGAATCCGGTTTTGGCAGATTATCATTTCTTAATGAAGTACTTAAAAGAAAAATATGTTGCCAGTTTAGACCCTAAGTATCTGATAGATAGTTGAATAAAATCATATATAAAAAGACATTTTTTGCCGAAACCAGTTTGGCTCAGTGGATAGAGCGTCGGCCTGCAGACTGAAGGGTCCCAGGTTTGATTCCGGTCAAGGGCATGTACCTTGGTTGCGGGCACATCCCCAGAGGCAGCTGATCAATATTTCTCTCTCACCAATGTTTCTAACTCTATCTCCCTCTTCCTTCCTCTCTCTGAAAAATCAATAAAATATATTTTTTAGCCAAGACTGGTTTGGCTCAGTGGATAGAGCGTCGGCCTGCAGACTGAAAGGTCCCAGGTTCAATTCCGGTCAAGGGCATGTATCCTGATTGCGGGCACCTCTCCACTGTGGGGCGTGCAGGAGGTGGCTGATCGATGTCTCTCATCGATGTTTCTGACTTTCTATCTCTCTCCCTTCCTCTCTATAAAAAATCAATAAAAAAATATAAATATATATATATTTTTTGAAAAAAGACATTTTGTTGCTTTCTTTCATTCTTTCATTTATTTAGCAAATAGTTTTCAGTACTTTTATATTGCAAGTACTGAGGATTTTCAGATTACTCATTTCACTAATGGTTACTATCTGTTGGGCATTAGTTATGCGCCAGGCACTGAATACTTTTTTAGTTGCCACAATAACCCAGGAACTAAATGATAGCTTTGTTTCACAGGCACAGAAATTGAGATTAGGAAGGCAAAGTAAGAGGCTGTGAAATTGCAGAGCCCAGACTAGGTACCAGGTCAGTCTGACTTCAAAGCCTATGGCCTTAACCACTGTGCTACATTGCATGTTAGAGTTCATGCAATATAGGATCTCAAACTCAGTAGTGGATTCATGAACAAATGGTTGTTATAGTATGGTGCTGTTAGTAAAGCACCTAGTAGGAGCACTTACCTGGGTTAGTAGGCCCCAGGGGAAATCCTCCCAGAGCTGTATCCTGAAAAATGAGAATTGAGCCAGAAGGGCTTAGTCACTTCCATCTCATTGTTTAATTACTACACATTAGATTTCCTAGAAAAGCAGCCCTTCCTCCGATAGAATTCATTTTTCCCCCAGTGGTTTACCATAAACCTATGTACATAAAATAAAAATAAAGGCAAGGATCAACAGAGAAAGAATTCAGGTCTCAACATTTTAAAAGCTACAATTTCTTTAATAGCAGGATTGGAAGACTTGAGTCCAAAATGCAGAGATGTCTGAAAATTTTGTGCTTCACGTAGATTGGTTTAGAGCAACTGTCTTGATTGGTTCATGAATGCTGTTCTTAACTGCATGATGTTCATTCTGGAACTGTGTAGAGGCTATTGTACTTATAGTAGTTTTCCCTGGAAACAAGAGACTAGCTGGGTGATGCCATGTATAATGCTGTGATAAGTAAGGAATCCATTTTGCTAGCTCTTAATTTGCTTCAAAAAGCAGTAAACAAGTCATAGAATTCTTGTAGAAATAGCACCACCTTGTGGTCCTTGAATATCTTAAATTTTCCACTTCACTACTTTCTTTTAGAGGCGTGGTGCTCGCTCTCCAGTAGAATTGAGTACACTGTCCTATCAATAGTAGGGTATACTATTCAGATGGCTGTACTGAGGTAACAGACCCTGAATTCTCATTGGCTCAACACAACAAATGATATTGTTTATGAAGATCTGTGCATGTGTTTTGCTTTGTTTTGTTTTTCCTGTTGCTGTATTTCCAGAGTGGTTTACAGACAGGCACATGTGGGAGGGGAATGAAAATTCATCTTGGGATGCCACCGCAGCCTGTAGGTTGCTATAACAGGGGAAGAAAAGAGGATTTATAGTCACTCTAAGCTGACTGACTGGAAAAGATACAAATTATATTCACGTAGAGCTCATTTATGAGAATTAATCAAATAACCCTAATTTGTACAGGAGGCTGGGAAATATAGAGAATTTGGATATTTGATAGATATTGGTGTCTGCTATCCTCAGACAAAGTTGGAGCAACTCTGTTACTCTATATTAAATCTATAAGTTCTAGTTCAATATAATGCTGTGATAAGTAAGGAATCCATTTTGCTAGCTCTTAATTTGCTTCACAAAATTCAACTCAATGAACTGTGTGTAGTTCATTGAGTTGAATTAGAGCAGTTTATATTCACTTAGCTAGATGCTTTACATACTCCATGCTATATGTCCTCCCATGAAAGATTCTTTATTCCAGAGCACAGTATGAAGTATTTGTGGTGTGTTACTTAGAGAAGGAAATACAAAGGTGAATAAAATCTGATCCATTCTCTTCTAAGTGTGTGTCCAAAATGGGAGACAGACTTAGGTATAAGATAGTATATAATAAAAAGAATAGATTTTGGAGTCAGACACACCTAAATTTGAATTCTGGCTTCACCACCTGCCAACTCTGTGGCCCTAAGCAAGATTACTTAATTTCCCTGAACCTTAGTTTCCCTCATCATAAAACAGATAGGATAATATTCTACCTATCTTCTAGGATTCTTAGCTCAGAAATGTGTTTAAAACTCTGTATTGCCTCACACCTAACAAGTATTCAGTTAACAAAAGCCACGAATGCAGTTCAAGGCAAAGTAGAAATGCCATGCAAGCGCTGGCCAGTGAGGCTCAGTTGGTTGGGTATTGTCCCTGATACTGGTCTGGTTGCTAGTTTGATTCCAAGTCAGGGCAGTGGAGGGCAGGCAAGGGGCAGCCAATTGATGTTGCACTCTCACATCCATGTTTCTCTTTCTCCCTCTCTAAAAATCAATAAAAATATTTTTTTAAAAAACCTATTGCTCTGGCCAGTTTTCTCAGTGGTTAGAGTGTCGGCTTGCTGACCAAAGGGTCACGAGTTTGATTCCAAGTCAAAGGCATATACTACCTCAGTTGAAGTTTCAATCCCCAGGTGGGAGTTTGTGCAGGAGGAAACCATTCCATGTGTGTCTCTCACATCAATGTCACCTTCTCTCTTTAAAAATTAATGGGAAGCCCTAACTGGTTTGGTTCAGTGGATAGAGCGTTGGCCTTTGGACTGAATGGTCCCAAGTTTGATTCCAGTCAAGGAAGGGCATGTACCTTGGTTGTGGGCACATCCCCAGTAGAGGGTGTGCAGGAGGCAGCTGATCAATGTTTCTCTCTCATTGATGTTTCTAACTCTCTATCCCTCAACCTTTCTCTCTGTAAAAAATCAATAAAATATATTTTTAAAATAAGAAATAAATTAATTAATGGGAAAATATCCTTGGGTGAAAATTATATATATATTTTTTTGTTTGTTTGTTTGTTTGTTTTTAAATGCCATGCAAGACAAAGTGCTATCAGCAGAGAGGGAAAATAATTACTTTTGACTGGAGGTATCTGGAAAAGCTTCACAGAGGATGTGACATTTGAGATGAGCCTTAAAGGAGGAGTAAGACTTAAATAGGGAAAGAGGGAAGTTGAAATAGAATGAGCAGTATAGAAGTATCAAAGTGAATAACGTGTTTTAGCATGGTCATAGGCTAGAATATGGAGTTCATTCAGGAATGAGACTAGAGAGGTCAATTGAAGTCATGGCCTTGATTACCATGCTAAGGACTTTGAGGCTTATTTTGTCATCAGTAGGAAATGAAACTTTTTTTATATATTTGTATTGATTTCAGAGAGGAAAGAAGAGGGAGAGTTAGAAACATCAATGATGAGAGAGAACCATTGATTAGCTGCCTCCTGCACGTCCCCCACTGGGGATCAAGCCTGCAACCTAGGCATGTGCCCTTAACTGTAATCGAACCTGGGACCCTTAGTCTGCAGGTCGATGCTCTATCCATCGAGCCAAATCGGCTAGGGCAAAACCAACCTTTTTTATTAGAAGAAGGTTAAACCTACTATTTGGGAGGACAAGTCTTCTATACTATGAAAGATGAAGAGTCAAAGATTTAGAGGTAAAGATAACCAATTAGAAAGGTGTTACTGAGTTTAAGGTCTTTTTAAGTGGATGTAAGTGTTATGAGGGCTGGTATGAAAATAATACACATTTTCTGACTCTGAGGCTGCTTGGTAAGACTAAATACAGGCATCTTTCATGTTATCTGTTGATTTATCAGGTAGCTCCCTTATTGCAGCTATCTTTCATATCTGCTTCTGCTGATTTCATATTCTAATCTTTTCCTTGTAACAGGCATCTTTTCACTTCTATATAAGCCTATTATCCTCAAACTCAGTTTGGGGGTTCTCCAGTTAGCATTTTGCCAGATTTGTCTCCTAAATCATCCCTCCAATCCCTTCCTAGTTCAGATGCTGTACATACTCCCTCATTCTTTTATCAATAAATGTTCTTTATTCCAGGACACAGCTGGCAAGAAAATTGTATAGGGTATAATTATACCTATCAAATAGGAACATTGCACTAATCCCCTAATAACTGAAGTGACTACGATTACTGGACAGCTGAGAATTGAACAGTACTGGCCACCATTCATCATTGTGGGCAAGAGCATTAAAAGAAGTTTCTGCCTTGGCCAGTTTGGCTCAGTAGACAGAGTGCTGGTCTGTGGACTGAGGGCTCCCGGGTTCAATTCTAGTCAAGGGCACATGCCCGGGTTACAGGCTCCATCCCCAGTGGGGGGCACACAGGAGGCAGCCAATCAATGATTCTCTCTCATCATTGATGTTTCTATCTCTCTCTCTCCCACTCCCTTCCTCTCTGAAATCAATAAACTTTTTTTTTTTAAAGAAGTTTTCTGCTTCAGGTTAATGGCTATACTATGTTCCTGAATAATCTCAAATGGAATTATTTGAGACAGAGCCCTGATATTCTATATAATAAGAGCTCAATATGTTAAGTGTCCTGTCGTCCATTCAACCAATCAAAGCATGATATGCTAAGGCCGCTCAACTGCTCTCTATGACATGCACTGACCATCAGGAGGCAGGTGCTCCAACCAGTAGGTTAGCTTGCTGCTGGGGTTCAGCCGATTGGGACTGAGCGAGACAGGCCAGACATGCCCTGGAGCCCTTCTGCAGTCCCTCCCCAGCTGACCAACCCTGCCCAGCCCTGATCATGCACCAGTGGGGTCCCTCAGCCTGGCCTGCACCCTCTTACAATCTGGGACCCCTTCGGGGGCACATTGACTTTCAGGTCGTTCCATCTATATAATAAAAGCCTAAGCGACCATTATGGCGGAACAACCAGAATGACCGGTCACCATGATGCAAACTGACCACCAGGGACAGATGCTCAATGCATGAGCTGCCCCCTTGTGGTCAGTGTGCTCCCACAAGGGGAATATCGCTCATCCAGAAGGCAGGCTCGTGGCTGGCAAGCGCAGCAGCAGTGGCGGGAGCCTCTCCTGCCTCCGTGGCCGTGGTAAGAAGCAGGTGGGTGGTAAGGAGCGAGGAGTTACAGGCTGCAAGAGAGTGCAGGCCAGGCTGAGGGGCCACCCCTCTTATCTCATCCCCTCCCCGAAATTCATGCCCTGGGCCTCTAGTAGCAACATAAGCTGGAACAGATTCAAAGCATGAATAATGTGATTATACTTAGAGAATTATAAATATTAACAAGGATCCTCATTTCACATAAAACTAAAATGTATGTTTAGTGGCATTTTCCCCTGTTAAAGACATTACTTAAAAACTAGGTGTTGTAGCAATCATAAACTTTATAATTACAAAACACCTGGTTTCTTTTCTAGTTGGACCCTGGACATTTTTTGCGCCTGGGGACCCAGGCACCCCAAAGCCTTGCTGCTCACCTGGATAAACAGGTTTCATTTGAGAGTCCTAGAGCTATTTCCTGCACCAGTGAG
Source organism: Lasiurus cinereus (assembly GCA_011751065.1). Lineage (NCBI taxonomy): Eukaryota > Metazoa > Chordata > Mammalia > Chiroptera > Vespertilionidae > Lasiurus > Lasiurus cinereus. Next base: position 29,636,529 of record JAAGEH010000042.1, on the reverse strand, counting down.
AATGACCCGGTAAGTTGCTAATATGTATATGCATTTTTTTCAGGGCTTATAATCTCTGCTGCTGTCATTTTACATATCAAGAAAATGTACATGTAGTCAAACATTGCACCCAAGACAGCATTCTGGAACCCACATCATCCCCATCCCTGTACGATACTGTAATGTAAAACACTCAGGCAGGTCAGTCCATATTTGTTCTCATTAATCCCTACCATTGAACTCATCTTATGCCAAGAAATTTCCTGGGAATAGAGCAGGCACATAGTAAATACTTAAGCCAATTCCTCAGAAGTTAAATTTAGTAGATATTATTGATCTTATTGTATGATGGGTTGACACACATTTCCTTAAAGGACCAGATAGTAAAATTTTAAGCTTATGAGCCAAAATAGTCTCTGTCACAACTGTTTAGCTCTGTTATAAACAAATGGGAATGGATGTGTTCCAATAAAACTTTATTTATAAGAACAGTAGTCAACCATAATTTATAGACTGGTATGCAAAATTCTAAAGAAGTCAATTTAATTTGCCCAAGATCACAGCAGAGCAGTTACAGAGCCTAGTTTTCCTAATAACCAATATGGGACTGTTTTCTATCTATTTTTCTAAGTGAGTTTCCTAGTTCTACAGAAGACAGTAACTTGACTTGTTGAGAAGAGCTGCATTTAAACTGAAGTTTGTCGGCAGAAGCTAGGATTACTGTGGTATCCAGTGTTGTATTTTCTGCTTCATGTCCCATAAGACTAGATGTTGATTGTTTTTTCTCCTTCCCCAGCATTATTGCTGCCTCTCATAAATGAAGTTAGTTGTAAGGTCTATGATTAAATGTGAAGAAAACCAATAGCTTTTGTTTATTTGTTTGTTTTCCTACTTACTGGGTTTCCCCATCTTAACATATGCTGCTGTGCATGTGGGAGGAGAAAATAATTCATTACCCAAAACACTATCACAGCAGGGTGTGTTTTATTTATATCTCCAGTGTTCACCTACTTTCAAAAGCACAAAATGAAATACAATAAGTGAATGAAATCATCGAAGTGCCTTTCAGCTTTCCCTGTGAATATAGTCTCTTTATCTGCCAATTCCTCTAGAGTTTCTATGGAAACAGCAGCATGCAGATGATCTTGTCACATGACTGGATCATCTCTATACACAGCACCGAAAAATCCAGATGGCAAGAATGTCACTGCTACCTCCACATCTAGGTTTTACGTTGCTGGGCAACTGGTTTCATCATTCAGGCCAACACCAGCTTTATATACACACTGTGGATTTGGGGACAAGAGCTAGCATATTTTCATTTAAGATAAGAAACGAAAGATAGGCTTTTCCATTCTGAGAGATGAATGTTTCCTCAGTATGGTCTGTCAGGCCCTTTCCACTTTTTCAAAGTGTTTGTCACTTTGTCTACATCCCCATTATATCTGTTTGCATTTTTATTTCATAGGCCAAGCATGAGGAGAAGCATGAGGGTCAGCACTACAACTTACCCCTCCAGGATATGAAGACTATATTCCCTCATGGCCTGCCTCCTCGATATGCGATGCAGGTGCTCAGAACAGGGGAGGGAATTGGAGGGAGCCCAGAACACACGCTCTTCATAACAAAGTGATATAATTAAATGAGTAGAAAACTATAAATTCATGTTTTGTTAATAGTACTATTGCTATAATTACTTTAAGCAATATTTATCTGTGTTTAACCAGTTAAAATCCTTTTTGGAGCTAGGCAAAATAGTATTTTTTTTTAATCCTCACTCAACAATATTTTTCCATTGATTTTTAGAGAAAGTGGAAGAGAGAGGGAAAGACAGAAATATCAATGTTAGACATTGATTGGTTGCCTCCTGCATGAGTCCCAACCAGAACCCAGGCCAGGGAGGAGCATGCAACCGAGGTACATGCCCTTGACCAGAACCAAGTCCAGGACAATGCTCTCTCCATTGAGCCAAACTGCCTAGAGCCAAAATATTCTTTCTTTTTTTTTTTAATATATTTTTTATTGATTTTTTACAGAGAGGAAAGCAGAGAGATAGAAACATCGATCTGCTGCCTCCTGCACACACCCCACTGGGGATGTGTCCACAACCAGTTCTTGTTATGCACAGCGGAATCGAACCTGGGACCCTTCAGTCCACAGGCCAATGCTCTATCCACTGAGCCAAACCAGTTTCGGCCAAAATATTCTTAAGTAAATAAACAATATTTTGCTATTTTTCCTTACCTAACAGGTTTTTGGAAGTTTTAGTATTTAAATAGTTATTAAAAGTTTAATTTAATATTTTCCATAGAAAAGTATCATGAAAATAGTTAATATGCCATAGAAAAACAAAATGATACTGTATTCCTAAGCCATATAGAAATGATGTCTGGATTAGATGTGGCATAGTTCTTCAATTTCACAAATTTTCAGAAAATTCTAGTTTTTTGGCCGAAACCATTATGACTCAGTGGATAGAGCGTCGGCCTGTGGACTGAAAGGTCCCAAGTTCAGTTCCGGTCAGGGGCATGTATCTTGATTGCGGGCACATTCCCAGGGGGGACATTCAGGAGGCAGCTGATTGATGTCTCTCTCTCATCGATGTTTCTGGCTCTCTGTCCCTCTCCCTTCCTCTGTAAGAATTCAATAAAATATATTTTTTAAAAGATTCTATTTTTGTGGTCATAACTTCAACACAAAGAGTTGCTTGGGTTGTTTTATAGTCAATAAAGAATTCATGATACACTGGCTGGTGTGATTCAGTGGTTGGAATGTCAGCCTCACACCCAAGGGTCTGTCTTGGGTTTGATTCCCAGTCAAGGGCATATACCTGGCTTGCAGGTTCCATCCCCAGCCTTGGTCGGGTTCTGTTCGGGAGGCAACCAATCGATGTGTGTCTCACATCTATGTTTCTCCCTCTCCCTTTCTCCATTCCGCCCTTTCACTTCTTAAAAAAAAAAAAAAATCATGAATAACTATACACATATTTTGTTGACATGATTGGTTCTTTTAGCAACTCCTGCTGAATTATTTTCAGCCTTAGAAATTATTCCTTCTTGTTGTTGTTGTTAATCCCGACAGGATATTTTTTTCCATTGACTTTTTCAAAACATTTTTATTGATTTCAGAGAAGGGATAGTGGGGAGAGAGAGAGAAACATCAGTGATGAAAGAGAATCATTGATCAGCTGCCTCTTGCATGCCCCCTCCTGGGAATTGAACCTGCAACCCGGGCATATGCTCTGACTGGGAATCACATGGTGAGCTCTTGGTTCATAGTTCAACACTTAACCACTGAGCCATGCCGGAGGTAGCATTAAATATCATTTTATATGCTTTTAGTATTTATATTAACCCTAAGTGGAATACATACTAATAGCTATGTTAAGAGATGTCTATATTATTTGTAGATTTCAATTAACTGATGCAATATCTGTACTTCATAACAGATATAATCAAAAGCTGACTCATGTTACTTGGTGTGAGATCATGTGTTTCAGTTTTTAGCTTAATTATATGGATATATTTTCAAATTCAGAACCAACCCAATCCCTTCTAACTGCACAAATTAAAAATATACAGTTTGTTGCTATATTTGATTCAGTGTGCATACGAAGAACTGGTTAGAAGTTCCACACCCACTCGCTCCTTTCTCCTTCCGTGTTTTGTTAGATAAAGACATTCAATGAAGCTTGCCTGATGGTAAGGAAACCAGCCCTAGAGCTTCTGCATTACCTGAAAAACACCAATTTCGCTCATCCAGCTATACGATACGTTCTCTGTATCCTTTCCTGCCTACGTGGGCTGTCGTAAGCCAGTGCTTTCCTCCCTCGAATGCGAGGAGAAATTCAAGTGTAGCAGACGTGTTAGCAAAAGTGTTCCTTCTGGTCCTTCTGGTAATGTTTTCCTTAACAGCAAGTGCTTTAGATGGGGAGAAGGGAACAGGAAAAACACTCAGTCTTTGCCATATTATTCATTTCTGTGCAAAACAGGACTGGCTGATCCTGCATATTCCAGATGGTAAGAGCTTCCCACATTCACTGCTGGGGTTTGTTTTCCTGTTCCTGTGGTAGCATTGTGGCTTTAATTTTCAGACAGGGCTCTCTGATGGCTACAGGAGAGGCCTTTGCTCCAGACACAGAGTGACCTAAACTAGTTCATAATTTCTTCAGTTTATTGACAAGCAAGTAGCAAGGCGAAGTAAATGCTACAAGAAGAAAACCAGCGGCCAGCCAGTGTGGGTCACTGGTTGACTCATGCGCCAGGAGGTCACCTGCCCTGGTCGCACACTCAGTACCCAGCAGGGGTTCTGCAGGAGGCAGCCCATCGATGTTGTAGTTTCTCTCTCATCCATGTTTCTGTCTCCCTCTCCCTTTCTCTCTCAAATAAATAGAAACCTATTTTTTAAAAAGAAGAAGAAATTCAGCTAAAAGCGTCCTGGGACCTTTTGATAATAAGAATGAGCTATTTTGGCCCAGCAGTCCTCCCTTTGATATGTGATGCCCAAGAGCATAAACTCCCACCTTAAAGGTCATCACAGGCGTATGGCCGTCAGTCAACAGTTTTGAGTATCCAGAGAAACTGACATGGTACTGCTAATCAGCATTCTAGAGTTTAAAAACTTAAACGCTCATTCTTTGTGCATATCCTCCCTGTGTAAGCACATCCACATACTATGACTATCTTTAGAAACTGAGGAAGCTGAGGTGACCATTAATTCACTTGGCTGCCGTGTGTGTTGAGTGCAATGATGATGTTTAATCTGAAATAAACCTTGGAAACAAGGCTTAAAGAAACACATAGGACACTGAAGTCATTGCCCGTGACTGAAAGAGTTAATGGAGTATTTTGTGTTGTATACAGTTGCTGCCTACTTTGTTCTCTTTGTCCCCTGTCCCCCCCCCTTTTTTTTTTAGCTCATCTTTGGGTGAAAAACTGCCGGGAGCTTCTGCAGTCCACCTACAACAAACAGCGCTTTGATCAACCTTTAGAGGCTTCGACCTGGCTGAAGAATTTCAAAACTACAAATGAGCGTTTCTTGAGTCAGGTGATTAGACTCCCAGAAGTTGGGTGTGAGCTATTCTTTAAATAGATTTTATCTTCCACATACCAGTAGACTGGAGGACAGGTATCATGGTGGCGATAACTATACCATTTCCTGTTTCTTGCATATACAGTATTTTACTCACAGTGAGCTCACAATCTGAAACTCATTTATCCATAGAGGCATCAGTAGGCTGTTCCCATCTTGTGGGTAGCAAATTGAAGTTCAGCTTAATTCACTGACTTTTCCAAGGTCATAGACTCAAATTCTCTACAGCATATTCTAACTACATAATTTTCTCCAGATAAAATCTTTTTTGGAACCAGAAATGTATTGGTAAAATTACTCTTTAGTAATTTTGAATATGATCTCTAGGCCAGAGGTTTTCAAATCTAGATATTTAGAGTCATCTAGGAGCCTATTAAAAATGTAGGTGTCAAGATCTTAACCTGGACCTTCATAGTCAGAATCGTGTGATCGTGTGATCGTGTGATCGTGTGTGTGTGTGTGTGTGTGTGTGTGTGTGTGTGTGTAAGCGTGTAAGCTCCAGGCAGAAATGGGCTAGACAGCATTCACTCATACTGAAATAGACCTCTTATAGGGCTTGAAAAATAGATTTAATTCTAATAACACAACCTTTTTTTGGTTTTAGATAAAAACTCAAGAGAAGTATGTCTGGAATAAGCGAGAAAGCACTGAGAAAGGCAGTTCTCTGGGAGAAGTGGTTGAACAGGTATCAAAAGGATACTGTGTACTGTGCCATAACCAGCAAAGGCCTCGTATAGATAGGACTGGACTGTAAGCCACTCTCTCCTTTTGCTCTAGGGTATAACACGGGTGAGGAATGCCACAGATGCCGTTGGGATTGTGCTTAAAGAGCTAAAGAGGCAAAGTTCTTTGGGTATTTTTCACCTCCTGGTGGCAGTGGATGGAGTCAATGCTCTCTGGGGAAGGACTACGCTGAAAAGAGAAGATAAAAGCCCAGTAGGAAAATTGAGTTTCTCTGTTCTGCTTTCTCTGATTTCTGGTGCCATATTATATATAGGCTGGGCATAGTAGACATACAATATATTTTCTTGCGTAGGAGTATTTGAATTAGATGTATAGTGAAAATAGCATCAAAAGGAGCTGATATGGCCCTGGCTAGTTTGACTTAGTTGATTGGAGCAGTCCTGTACACCAAAAGGTGGTGGATTTGATTCCCAGACTGGGCACATACCCAGGTTGTAAGTTTGAGCTCCAGTCTGGGCAAGTACAGGATGCAAATTGATATTTATCTCTCCATCCCTCTCCCTCTCTTTCCCCTCACACACTGACCAATGTGCAGATCGCCCCAGAGGAACTAGCACTTATTCACAACCTGAGGAAGATGGTGAAAAACGATTGGGTGAGTGCATATGGTGCCGAACACATTTCAGAGAGAGATATATTTTCATTTCAAAGATCTTCCACTGCTTCATTCCAAGTACTTTCCAGTCTCTAATTTTATGGACAGAAAGTTCTTTTATCTCATTTAATTCCCATAACTGTACCAATTTTAAAATCTATATATTTGGTTTCTCACCTTTCTACTTAACTAGAGTAAGCTTATTCAAAACCATTTTATTTAAATATTGATGTAATTACTTTGCTTATAATTGTTCAAGTGTTTTTATATCTTCTGTCTTTTTTAGCTTTTTCTAATTGGCTTCTTCTCCTTTCTTTCAGAATGGAGGTGCCATTGTGTTGACTTTGAGCCAGACTGGGTCTCTTTTCAAGCCCCGGAAAGTGTACCTGCCCCAGGAGCTGCTGGGAAAGGTCAAGTCATTGGAAAATTTGTTTCCCTTAGATAGTCATTCTGTCTAAAGACATCTTCTTTTTTTTTTTTTAACATAATTTCAGACTTGGGGAAAAATTATATTCCTTTATGACTTCACCCAAATTCCTAAAATGTTAACCTTAGTCATATTAGCTTTATTCTTCTTCCTCTTAATTCTTTTTTTTCTGAATATGTAGCAGTAACCTGAGGCTGCATACCTCTTTATCTCAAAATCATGTGTACTTCCTAAAATGAAAGATATCTTAATATATAACCAAAGCACAGCTATCAAAATCAGAAAGTTTACATCGATATAGTACTGTTAACCTAGTCCATAGAACTCACTCTGGTTTTGCCAGAATATCCCAGCATTCTTTACAGAAAAAAGAGGGTCCTGGACTACATATTACACTCCGTGGCCATGTGTCTTTTGTCGCCTTTAACCTGGGACAGTTCCTCAGTCTTTGTCTTCTATAATCTTAATATTTTTATTTTTATTTCTGAAGAGTACATGCCAGTTATCTTAGGGGTTATTTGATGAAGTTTCTGATGTTTTTCTCCTGATTATATGTGATATTAGAAGTGATCTGTGTTCTTAGTGCATAATATCAGAAGGCACATGAAACCTATTTCTCCCACTACTAGCAATGTTAACTTTGAACACATAGTTAAGGTGGCGTCCATTTGGTTTCTCCTCAGGGAAGTTATTTTACTTTTATAGTGAATTAAAAACCTTGTGGATGTATACTTTGAGACTTGGTAAATATCCTGTTACTCCTCAAATTTCTCCTTACTAGTTTTAGTACTCATTGGTGATTCTTCCTAAATCAGTTATCATGATAATTGCAAAATAGATATAATCTAGTTCCATCTTTTCCTCTAAATGTATCAGCTGGCTTTCTATTATATGTAAGAATTTTCCTTTCTACCTTATGTATTTATTTGTTTCAGTACAGACATGTGGATTCTTAATTTTTACTACCATTATTTATTTCGATGCTTAAATCATCCCAGTTTTGGCCAGTAGGTGCCCCGTTAAGCTTACCCTGGATGCATATGGGCTACTGATAACACGCAGTTAAAGGCACTTTCTGGACCATGGTTGGGCAGTTGTTTTATTTTGTTTTTTGAGGGGAGGGGGCGGTGTTAATACCTACCATTTCTAAGCCACAGAAAACTGATAGAGAAGAATTTATTTTCAAGATAAATTCCTGCCCTGGCTGGTTTGCTAAGTGGATAGAGCATCGGCCTGCAGACCAGAAGGTTCAGGTTCAATTCCAGTCAAGGGCACATACATGGGTTGCGGAGACAACAGATCTATGATTCTCTCTCATCATTGATGTTTCTCTCCCTCTTCCTTCCTCTCTAAAGTCAGTAAAAGATTTTTAATTGAATTCCTAATGAGGTCAACATAGAACCTGAACAGCCACACACACAGGCAACATGTAGTTGATGAACCAGAAAGAAAAGAGAGATTATCTTTAAAAGAGTATTGTGTGGGCAGACGCACTACCTGGTGTGCACAGGCTCTATGTGTCACTTAATTGCTATGTCTTTATCCTTTTTCTTCTCCAGGAAGGATTTGATGCCTTGGATCCCTTTATTCCTATCCTGGTTGCCAACTATAACCCAAAAGAATTTGAAAGTTGTATTCAGTATTATTTGGAAAACAGTTGGCTTCAACATGAGAAAGGTCAGTTCTTTAATTTTTCTATAAGGACTTTATGCTGCCAGGAAGATCCTCACTGTCAAAGCCTTGATCTCTTCTTCCCTCAAGAGTAGTATGTCATTGTATTTCATCTTTTTTCCCTTTATCTTGACTTCTTCCTGGCTGACCACATGGTACAGAAGGGGTGGGAGATAAGACTTAATTTACAAAAGACATTATATCTCTCCCTTAATTCTCATAGTCTAAAATAAAATGCTCAGGCTAGGAGAGGAGGCCAGTCCCTTGGTTCACGTTGCTGCCACACTCTCATTGCTGCATTTATTCATCATTTGACAGACTTCAACTGACTCATATGCTAGGACAGAGAATACTTGACAGTGTGTAAGAGACTACCCTCCCCTCAACGAACCAAGTCTTTGCTATACCTGTCCTAGTCTTATACATGAAAGCAATCGAGCTGTTCTTTTCATCCTTGCCCTCGGCTGGGGGAGGGAGAGGAGGAGGAGGATATAGAGGAAAAGTCAAGGCTGTTCTATCAATAGAGAATTAGCTGTAATTGGAATATGTTACTACAAGAAAGAGTATAAAGCAGCTGCAATATAATGGGTTGGGAAGCACAGCATAGTGGTTTGGGTGGTTGGGAGATCTGACCGACATGTCCTAAAGTCCAGAAGGTAATCTTGGAATAGTGGGAAAGATAAATACTGGGTTGGAAGAAGAGAGACAGAAAGGGCAAATGTGCATAGAAAAATATAATCGTTTATTAGGCTATAGGCTCTAAAAGTGAGGTCTCTTGGGAGTGCTGATGACATCAGAATGTAATCTAGAGAATGTAGCCTCTACAGAATTCTCTGGGTGTAACATGACGCTTCAGGAGAAACTGCCAGTTATCTGTGCTCCACTCCATTTCAGCTCATACGGAAGAAGGTAAAAAGGAGCTGCTGTTCCTGAGTAATGCGAATCCTGGGCAGCTGGAGCGGCTCTGTGCCTACCTCTAGGCCATGGTCACAACATCCATGGAAGGCAGTGGACATTAAGGCCAATCAGATGGGGGCGAGCTGCAGTACACACACAGCTCGTGGGACTGGACGGTACTGCATGTCAACTCCCAACTTTGCTGAAGTGGTTCCTTGTAAAGTGACCATAATGGCAATAAGACATCCTCTTGTTCCTGAAATTATTATCAGTTTATTACATGTGGTCTTCACATTTTGATTAATCATGCATCTTTGCCTTAAAAATTAAATTATCCTTATAAAAGTGTTGTGTTAGATTTATGCGATGGGAAGAGTCTTCAGATTGGCCAACTTTTACACTTTTATCCGTGGTCCTTGACAACCTTACTGACACTCCACCTAGCATCAGAATCTGGCAGTTTTATATGGTACAGCCCTTCATACAGGTTCCTGAAAGAAGTAGTAAACCCTGACTGAGTACATTGTACATAATGATTAACTTGTCCTTAATGCATACTAGCTGTATACCATCTTTCAATAGAATTGTCTGACTACCCAAGTTCTTGATATACAGTCAGAAGTTTGAGTCCCAAATCTACCACTTAATTGCTCTCTTACCCTACTTCCTTCTTTGATTTCACCTTATCTCTATTTTACTACATAAGGCCACTCTACCAAGTACAGGAGACAGCATCTCCACCTCATACATAGAAACAAACACAGGGAAGCAGCCAAACTGACAAGACCAAAAATAGTTCCCAAATTTAAAAACGGGAGAAAACTTGAGAAAAAGGACTAAATGAAATAGAAGCAAGCAAATGATCAGATGTAGAGTTAAAAATATAGGCATAAGGATATTTAGTGAGCACTTCAGTAGCATAAAGACATGGAACACCTACCTGGCAGGGGAGATGCCATTGTCACAGGTGATTTCCCAAGCTGAGGAAACGCTGCCCTCCGGGCGTGCTGCCCCCTGGGATTTCTGGCTGCATAATTTGTAGTACAGGGAACTGCATTTGCGTTCTCCCCTTAAAAAAAAACAAAACAGACTTGGAGCCCTAGCCAGTGTACTCAATGGTTAGTGTTAGCCCATGCACCAAATGGTCAAGGATTCGATTCCCAATAAAGGTCACGTACCTGGGTTGCAGATTTGATCCCTAGCCTCCAATTAATGTGTGTCTCACATTGATGTTTTTCTTTCTCAGCACCTCTCCTTCCTCCCTCCCCTTCCTCCCACTCTCTAAAAATCAATGGATAAATAATTTTACATAAGGAGTAACAAAAATAAATTTTTAAAAAGGATATAGAAACCACAAAAAAGAATCAGATGAAGGATACACTAATGAAAATGAATAAATGATCAATGGGCCATGTGTAGGGGGGTGGAGTGCACACCAAATGTCTGGCCCCTCTGCCTAAGGGGTCAACTCCCAGGCCCTCCCACACCGGTTTCAGGATCCTGGGGCTGCAGGCAGGACCTGGAGAACTGGTGACCGCCTGGGGCCCAGGCTCAGCAGGTCCCTGGAGCTGCAGGGGAGCACCGAGGGTGCTGTGTGTGGAATGGGGGCCCAGGGAATGAGAGGTGCTGCCACGGAGGTGGGGTGGCATCGGGGACTTGGTCCAGGAGGCGCCGGGGCTGGGGCCTCTTCCTAGCCGAGCAAAGATCAAGGAGGCAGAGGGTCCAGGGAGTGGGTTTGGGAGAGTTGGGAGAAAGGCCTCCAGCAGATTCCCTGGGCCTGGGCTCCATCGCCCTCCCACAGGTCCCAGACCAGGCGGGCTCTTTCCTGCCTCCCTGTCTTCGTGCATGCCCTTCCCTCCATCTGGAATGCCCTTCCTCAGCCTTTAACTCCACTTCCCTTGGGGCTGCCCCTGCATCCTGCACCCACGGTCACATTTTCTTGATGATGCTCTCACAGGGCGGTGAGGTCTCGGCAATGCTGGCTTTGCCTTTTTACCCCAACATGTGACAAAAACAGGTGCTCAGTAAAGCCAGGAAGGAAGGCGGAGGCGGGGGGGGGGGGGGGTAAGAGAGGGGAAGGAGCAAAGAAACACCTCTTCTAGGATTGGAGAGGACCTGGGCCTTGAGCAACGCCCACTCCCTTCCTGCCGCCTCCACTTGAGCCTGGGCTCCAGCACCTTCTGCCTCATCCCATTGGGAGCCGGCTCAGGGTCCTCTCTGTACCCACAGGCCTGAGTCTGTTGTCCATTTGGAGCAAGGTAATCACACCAGGATGCAGATGAGCCCTTAACTCATAAGGAGCTCCTGTGTTTGGGAGAAAGGCCTCCATTTTCCCCAATCCAGGACCAGGCAAGCTTGCAAGGCCCCAGGCTGACCCTGAGCAGGGATTTCAAAGGGTTTTCGCACTGAGTACTTTCTACAAACAATGCCTTCCTGATGGCCATGACCTACAACGGAAGGAAACTAAGTTGCTTGGGCAAGGAAAACAGTAAAGATTTGCAAAGGGACAAATACATCATTATTTGTGGATAAGAGCTTACACATAAATTATTAAACTATATTAGCATAACAGTTATTGGTTATGTCAGTATGCAAATCAGTTGTATTTATAGCAACAACAGAAAATATGAATTTAAAAAGGTTTCATTTACAATAGCAACAAGGATATAAAAAACAAGAATACGAGATGCATCTGGTATTTATATAAAAAACAATAAAGTATTACTTAAAAATTTTAAAAGACCTCAATAAATGGTAGAATATAAATTGGAAATTTTAATACTGTAAAGGTGTCAATTCTCCTCAAACTGACCTAGAGAGGTGTAATGCTATCCCAATCAAAACGCCTATAAGGTTTTAGCCCTGGCAGGATGGCTCCATGGATTGAAACAGTCCTGTACAGAGAAGGATCTTATTCAATTCCCCATCAGGGCACATAGTCCTGTTTCAGGTTCAATCCTGCGTCAGGGGTATAAGGAGACAATTGATCAATGTTCCTTCTCACATGGATGTTCCCTCATCTCCCTTCCTTTCTCTCTAAAATCAATTTTTTTAAAAGCATATCTTTGGGTGAGAATTAGCAACTATAGGATTTTTGTTTTTTTAATATATTTTTTATTGATTTTTACAGAGATGAAGGGAGAGGAATAGAGTTAGAAACCTCAATGAGAGAGAGACATTGATCAGCTGCCTCTTGCACGCCCCCTACTGGGGATGTGCTTGCAACCAAGGTACATGCCCTTGACTGGAATCGAACCTGGGACCTTTCAGTCCGCAGATACGACGCTCTATCCACTGAGCCAAACCGGTTTTGGCTAGATTTTTAAATTTTGTTGTGGAACTTGACAAACTGATTCTAAAGTATATGTGGACATACAAATATATGGGGCCCAAAACAGTCAAGACTTACTTTATTTTATTGATTTCAGAGATGAAGGAGAGAGAGAAACATCAATGATGAGAATCATTGATTGGCTGCCTCCTGCATGCCCTACACAACCAAGCAGGTGCCCTTACTAGGAATCGAACTGTGACCTTCTGGTTCATAGACTGACACTCAACCACTGAGCCACGCCAGCCGGGCAAGATTTATTCTAATTTCTATTTCAGACCTACAGGAATGTTGAGAGTAGTACAAAAGAACACTGTATAACCTTCACTTAGATTCAATTGTTAACATTTTGTCACACTTGCTTTATCTTTCTATTTGAGACACCATTTGAAAGTACATAAATGGGGAAAAACACACAAGTAAATTGCAGATAAGTATTTCATCATATATCTCCTAAGAATAGGATACTCTCCTACATAATCAGAATATTGTTAATACCAAAGAAACTTACCACCAATATAGTATTATTTAATATATAGTCTATTTTAAAATTTCTCGGTATCCCAACAATGTGTTTATGGTTCCTCCATCTTCTAGCCAATTCGGGTTCTAATCAAGGATCACAAATTTAAGCTGAAATATCTCTTTTGTGTCCTTTTATCTTTAAAAGACTATGTGCCATTTTTCAATTTTACTAAATGTATATTCCCCAAGTAATGAATGAAGCTTATGTTTTGAATTTTTATGTTATATTATGCTGTATATAATAGTTTATTAGTTTTTTTGTTTTGTTTTTTTTAAACCTCGCCTGAGGATAAATGTTTTTTTATTTTTTTTATATATTTTATTGATTTTTTACAGAGAGGAAGGGAGAGGGATAGAGAGTTAGAAACATTGATGACAGAGAGACATCGATCAGCCGCCTCCTGCATGCCCCCTACTAGGGATGTGCCCGCAACCAAGATACATGCCCTTGACCAGAATTGAACTGGGACCTTTCAGTCCGCAGGCCGACGCTCTATCCATTGAGCCGAACCAGTTTCATCCTAAATGTGTTTTTTTTTTTAATTGACTTTTAGAGACAGAGGAAAGGAGAAACATGGGTTGATGGGTTGCCTCCCCCAATGTAATTAACAAGTTATATATGAAGGGTTACTTTGAAATCCTGCAACCATCCTGTTTTCCAACAAATTATCATCCAATGGTGTTAACACCCATTGACGATCATCATTTGAATAAATTCTTAAATTGATAGCTGCAATCTAAATTTAAATTCGATCATTCTGTCTACATGTTTTCAACACGTATAACTTGTATTCAGAATAAAGCACCCACTCCTACAAATCAGTAAGAGACAACACAAAAGAAACATGGACAATGTCCACCTGCGGTGACTCAACCAGAGGTCAGGGTTCCATTCAGGTCAGGACATATGCCTGGGTTCTGGGTTCGAACCCTAGTGGTGGTTGAGGGGAGGGGAGGATGCAGAAGGCAGCCCCTCAATCATTCTCATTACTGATGTTTCTCTCTTCTCCCTCTCTCTTCCTCTCTGAAATCAATAAAAACATATTTACCAAAAAAAAAAAGAAACATGGACAAGAAACTGGAACATGCACTTCACCAACACGGATATCCAAATAGCTGATAAACATCAGAAGGTGCTGTCAACCTCTTTGGTAATCAGGAAAATTAAAACAGTGATAAGGACTAAATTTTTAAAATGTTGGGAAGATTATGAAACAGCAACTGAAAATTCCCTACACTGGTGGTGGCATTGTAAAGTGGCAAAGAAACTTATAAAACAGCTTGGTATTTGTGAGGTTCGCAGCACAGGGGACAAAGGCAGAGTCCAGGCCAGTAAAAGGAAGAACTTTTCATCTTGCACCGCCCGGCGCGGTTCACCGTCCTGGAAGGGGCCGGAGAAGTCGTACTGGGCAGGAGCGAGGCACTCTTTTAACACAGGCGTTCCGTGAGGGCGGAGGACCATGAGCGGAGGGCAGCGCTCCCAGGAATGGAGCCAATAGCTGCGTCCGCCATGGGTGCCAGGAGGGACCAGCATTTGTGTAGCCACCTCACTGGTGCGCCAGTCTGTCATCTGCGGCACCGGCTTCTGGAATTCCTCTGACCTAACAGTCTTATTTACCAAGTTCGACCATATCCAATATTACGACCCAACAATGACACTCCTAGATATGTACCCAACTGAAATGCGTGCACAGACACACACACAGGCATGTTAATTGTATCACCTAAGAGCCCAAACTGGAAGCAATCCCGAAGTCCGTTATCATTAGAACAGATCCCATTCAGACAACCGACTATTCTGAAGCAAAGAAAATGAACTGTAAGCACATAGAAAATAAGATTTACAAAATATACCGAGCAAAAGGCAGACGCAAAAAGAATATGTTCTCCAGAAGAAGAAAAAAGGAATATGTGCTCCGATTTATTTACATAATATGCTGGATAGAAAGACAGAAACATAGTTCACAGCTTTAGGAGAGCAACTTTTCCAACAAGCTCTTAATTTTGCCTGAAGCGGGAATATCCCGAGAGAGAAGAGACACACGCTGCAAGAGCAGGAAGAAGGAGGGTGAACACCGAGTCCCCACCTGAGCAGCAAAGACAGCAGCACTAAGAACGCGCCAGCCAGGGCGTCGGCTCAGGCGCCTGCAACTTCCGGCGCGGGCCCCACCCCTTGGCAACCACCAGGAAGTAGGACCAGTCCACGAGAGGAAGAGGCGGGGATGATGAGCGGTGTCTCTAAAGCCCAATGACTCGTTTTATCCTCCGGGAAAAGACGTATGTGTGGACCAATAGGGCTCGGAGGGTGAGGCCCCGCCCACAAGCCTGCCGAGCCAATCGGCTGAGAGCAGCGAGTGGGCAAGCGCCGGTTTTGCGACTTGGTGCAGTCGCGCGGCATGGCGGGCGGTGCCCGGGAGGTGCTCACTTTGCAGTTGGGGCATTTTGCGGGTTTCGTGGGAGCGCACTGGTGGAACCAGCAGGTGAGGTCTCTTTCGGGATCTCCAGCCTTTACCTTACCTCCGTCTTCCCATCTTGCCACCCCTGAGTCCGGTCCCTTTTCTGCCTCCTCAGGATGCTGCGCTTCACGAACGGACTGATAGCCAGGGGCCGCCAGGGGAGCTGTGCCCCGATGTCCTGTACCGGAGCGGCCGGACGCTGCACGGCCAGGAAACGTACACGCCCAGGCTCATCCTCATGGATCTGAAGGGTGAGGGCGGTGGCCCGGCCAATGCCCCTTTTCTCCTTCGCATCGGAGCCTCGAGCATCCGCTCGTTTCAGGAGCCTCCGAGCACACTCAGCTGCAGGGCAGAGGAGTTGCCTAGGGAGAGCTAACCACCATATATAAATAAATACCCGAGGGGCGCCGGAAGGCAGAACTTGATTCCAGTCAAGAGCCACCTCTGGAATGGGCTGCTTCCTCTAAGACCGCTGGGTAGTCTTTGCCTCAGGCCTCACAGCGAAGGGAAGGATGAAATCTAGGTTCTCCTAGGCATTGTTTTTTCCCAACTTATGTCTATCCCAAGAAAGCTTGGAAGTGCCAAGTGCTGGAGAGATGGTGACAGCAGGTTTCCAGGTGATCAGAGGAAGATTACCTGAAGCTTGGGAGGGACTAGGTCAGTGGTCGGCAAACCGTGGCTCGACCACTGTCATATACGACCCTTTACCTCTTTGTACACAATATGCCACAATTGCCTAATCCTCACAGCTTCCAACTACACGGTAACATTTAGTCTAGTGTCCATTGGTTGGCAAATTCATTAGTCAACAGAGCGGCAAGCCCGCAGCTCGCATGTGGCTAGCAAGCCTCGGTTTGCCGACCACTGGACTAGGCTTTGATTTCACATTTCCTGTTATTTTTGTGCAGGTAGTCTGAGCTCCCTAAAACAAGAAAGTGGACTCTACAGGGACAAACAGCTAGACGCTGCAATAGCATGGTATTTTTCGTTTGGAGAAGAGTGGGAGATGTGCAGAAAATGCTGGAAAGCAAGGGCAAACTGGCTATGATCAGTCTCCAATTTCTTTAAGGCAGGGGAAGCTCACCACACACAAAGAGGAACTCCATCCCAAGAATCCTTATCTCCAGGATCTCCTGAGTGTAGAGGTGAGGGTCTCAGCCCTGAACTTTTTAAAGAGAAAGTTTACTAGAAAGTTACAGAGGTAGTAAAAGTGGCTAAGGAAACACGTTTCAGAGACAAAGGTTTAGGAAAGGACCATGGGAAAAAAGATTTGAGAGGGTGTGTTCTGGGGAGGGAGGGACAGACAGACGGCTCTGAACTTGCACACCGAGTGCTACAACCAGTGCCTCCACTGGGTCAGAGAAATAGAGGATTTCAATAATCTTAAACGCCTTAAATAGTACTTTTGAAAGAGGCACTTTTCTTCCTAAAGGACTGTGACTAGAGCCCAGACAGTGTGGCTCAATGGTTGAGCATCAATCTATGAAACAGGTCACAGTTCAATTCCCGGTCAGGGCACACACCCATATTGCAGGCATGATCCCCAGTGCGGGGGCAGGGGAAGAGGGGAATGCAAGAGGCAACCTACCGATGATTCTCTCTCATAAGTGATGTTCCTCTCTGAAATCAATAAAAATATTTTTTAAAAATAAGTAAACAAAAAGAACTGATTACATAAACAGAAAGGAGGCTGTAGGGTGTGGCCAGCAAAATCAGAGAGGATACACTTTTTATCTTTAGACTGGCTGGAACTAAATACTGATTTTTCTCATCCCTCCCAGGGAGTGCTGAGTAGTGATGGTATCTGGAGGGTCAAAACCATTTCCAATGGCAAAGGTGAGAGCTGTCCAAGGACTGCAGGATGGGAAGTGGGCAGAGCAGAAACATGAAGATGGATTTCCTCTAATCTTCCTTTAGGTCCCACACCACTCACCACTGCTGCAACTCCAAAGCCACTTATCCCCACAGAGGGCAGCATCAGAGTCTGGTCAGACTTCCTCAGAGTGCATCTCCATCCCCGGAGCATCTGTATGATTCAGAAGTACAACCATGATGGGTATGGGGTGCCCCAGAGTCTGTGAGGCAAGAAACTGGGTCCCTACCAGTGTCGGATGGGAGATCTTGGGCGGGAGGGAGGGAAGGGGAGCAGGACCCTGTGAGACCTGGATTGTGTTTATGCGCGATAGTGAAGCAGGTCGCCTGGAGGCTTTTGGCCAAGGGGAGAGTATCCTGAAGGAACCCAGGTACCTGGAAGAGCTGGAGGACAGGCTGCACTTCTACGTGGAGGAATGTGATTATCTACAGGTAGCTGTGGGGCATAGTGGACAGTGGGGTAAACTCTTCTCATCCTACTTTTTTAAAGATTTTTAAATTGAGTTTTAGAGACGAAGGGGAGAGGGGAAGAGAGAGAAACATTAATGTGAGAGTGACACATCAATTGGCTGCCTCCTGCACATCTCTACCAAGAACCAGCACCCTTTTGGTGCCTGGGACTCTGCTCAACCAAGCCACACCCACCAAGGCTCATTCTCCTGTCTCATCATTCCCCTCTCCAGGGCTTCCAGATTCTGTGTGACCTGCATGATGGCTTCTCTGGTGTAGGTGCTAAGGCCGCAGAGTTGCTACATGATGAGTATTCAGGGCGAGGGATAATAACCTGGGGCCTGGTCCCTGGTCCCTACACTCTTGGGGTGAGTCGAACTTGGAAGAAAAAAACTCCAGAGTTATGGAGGGAGAAGTGAGGGAAGGATAGCCCAGTGAGAAAGTTGCTTAGAACAAACTACTCTTTCTTTCAGCAGGAGCCCCAGAAAAACATCTATCGTCTGTTAAACACAGCTTTTGGTCTGGTGCACCTGTCTGCTCACAGCTCTCTAGTCTGCCCCTTATCCTTGGGTGGGAGCCTGGGGCTGAGACCTGAGCCACCCGTCAACTTTCCTCACCTGCGTTATGATGTAAGGCTCAATGTTCTTGTTCTGCTAGTAACAGGGACTCTGTCCCATTCACCAAGTCAGCTGTTTTTGAAGCCTCAGCTTGAACTCAGCTATGAGGGGGCCTCTTAGATCACAGTCCTGTTTATCCAGCCTTAGACTAATCACACCGATTTGTCTTAAAGCCCCCCCTCTCTCTGCCCGTGCTATCCTGCCTCCACATGCTTTTTCCAGGGCTGAAAGAGTTAAGTGCTCTTTTTGGCATCCTCTTTATAGGCAACTCTGCCCTTCCACTGCAGTGCCATCCTGGCTACAGCCCTGGACACCATCACTGTTCCTTATCGCCTGTATTCCTCACCAGTTTCCATGGTTCATCTAGCTGATATGCTGAACTTCTCTGGGAAAAAGGTATGGAGCTTTGTGAGGGGTTAGGTCAGAACTGAGAAAAGGCCCGGTAACTTTTGTCCTTACCTTTAAGGTGGTGACAGCAGGAGCATCCATCCCCTTCCCTTTGGGTCCAAGCCAGTCCCTTCCCGATACCCTGATGCAGCTCGGAGGGGCCACCCCTTGGACTCCACTGTCTGCATGTGGGGACCCTTCTGGAACACACTGCTTTGCCCAGTCAGTGGTGCTGAGGGGTCTAGACAAAGCATGCCACACCAGGTGAGGACTGGTGGTCCTTAGAGCCCTTGTCAGATTCTCTTTTGTGTTCTTTTCTCTCCAATACCTCTGGGCATTCTCATGGTATTGACCTTCTCTTCTTCCCTCTGTCCCATTTTAAAAAAGAAAAAAAACTGCCCTAACCGGTTTGGCTCAGTGGATAGAGCATTGACCTGCGGACTCAAGGGTCCCAGGTTCGATTCTAGTCAAGGGCATGCACCTTGGTTACAGGCACATCCCCAGTGGGGATTGTGCAGGAAGCAGCTGATCGATGTTTCTCTCTCATTGATATTTTTAACTCTATCCATCTCCCTTCCTCTCTGTAAAAAATCAATAAAATATATATTTTTTAAAAAAGAAAACTGAGCACCCTATATTAAAGGTGATTCTGTCTTTGTTCTGGCAGTCAGCTGACCTCAGGTACACCTCTGCCTTCCCTACTCCATGCTTGCACCAGTGGGGAAGAAGTCTTGGCCCAGTATTTACAGCAGCAGCAGCCTAGAGCCAGGAGGTTGGTAAAATGCTTGCTCCTAGATCTAACCTCCCTTGACCCTTTCTCACTCAGCTCTATTCTCTTGTCCCCAGTTCTTCTTATCTGCTGCTGACTCCCTGCAAGGTGGTCCCTCCTTATCCCTGCCTCTTCTCCTCAAGCCTCAGCCAGCAGGGCTTGGTTCTGGATAACACCTCAACAGGAGCAGGTATGTAGGAAATGAAGAAAACCAAGATTTCAAACATGGGAGTGGTATCACTTTCTGGATAAAGATACTTTAAAGTCACAAACATTTTTTTATTCATTCGATGGTTCCTGAAGACTTTTCTTTCTCTGGAGTACTGGTATACTAAGGGGACAGTACACAAAATTTATTACTTTATAATCAAGTCAACTAAAGACCCAGACTTCCCTATCTAAATGACAGAGTCTTGGGGTGGAAGAGCAATCTGACTACACGTCTCTCTTTTCTCTCCCTCTGCAGCAGGGGAGAGCATCCCAGTGCTGGGGGCCCTCTGCTCTTCTTCATCCTTGAACCGGACCCTGGGAGACTTGGCCAAGGAACTCTCCAAACTCAACCTGCGGCGCTGGGCCAGCTTCATGGATGCTGGAGTGGAACAGGATGACCTAGGGGAGCTGCTGCAGGAGCTTCGCAGTCTGGCCCAGTGCTACCAGCATGGTGACAGCCTTATGGACTAAAGTTCCATGAAAAGGAAAGAACTAGTTTACAATAAAAAGTGCTGGATGCAGGAGCTATGTCTTGGGACTGGCTACACCAACATATGCACTTACTACATTTAGAAACACTGTGCCTTACTCACAATAAATGTGTATCATCAGGACAAATTTCAAAAAAGGTAGTAAAGGAGCTGAGCCCCACTCTCCCTCAACACTATTTACAAAGTAATTCTAAAGACTTCGTAACAGACATTGAGTGAGGCAGAGAATGGCAGAGCCATGAAAACCCTCAGCCTAGCTTTGTCCTTGTCCTTGGCCCCTGCTCCTTCAGCTCTATACTGAGCCCAAAGGGCATTCAAGCAAGGTACAACCACCCTTCGTCAGGGTGCCTGTGGTTTTGATCCTATGCACATGACTCCCACGTGCTTCCGGAGTCTCACTCATCCAGCTCCTCCTCAGACAGAAGATCCCCGTGGTCAGAGAGCTGGTCTGCATTGCTGGTGCTGGTTGCATCGTCTTCATCCTCCGAGCTGGCCTCACAGGCGGTGTGGAAGAGCTGCATGAGTTCTCGAAAACGGTGGGAAACCTAGGAGAGGTAAAGGTCGGTGTTCCCTGTCCTTAAGTAACATAAAGCATTATATGCCAAGTTAAACAATCCCACAAAGTAAGGTGAGGGCTATGTCCTCCTTAAAGATAAGGAAATTCAGGTTAAGTGGCGAAATATTTTGCCCAAAGTCACACTCCTAAAACTGAAACTAAAATACAATCTCTGGGGGTTCCACCTCAAAATCCAATGCCCTTTCTCTTCTAGAACTACTACCGATCACCCTGAGAAGCCAGGCCCTTCCTCAGCAGACCTTTACAATTTTATCTTCTCTTAGTTGGCCAACCTGTCCTCTTCCTGCCTCTCCTGGATTTGAAACTGTAGAGGGTTCCTCCCCTAACATCCCCCTCCTCCCTTACCTCAGTAGGAGTCTTATTTCCTAGCTGCTGGGAGATGATTCGAAAAGTCTGGGGCTGTGCTCCTTGTTCCTGGCACATGGTGAGAATCACACGGTCAGCTTCCCTGCAACCCATATGTTGTGATTAGTCCTAAATTCGTATCATGGATGTGGTCCATGTGCTTTATAAATACACATCCATCCCTACCTACCTTGTCCACAGGACCACCTTTTCCCCGGTGGAGCTGACCTTGCTGTTGTTCGCACATACAGTGACTTCTGTGGTCTTTGGCTGCTGCTCCCCTTCTGGACCCTTGACCTGTATTCCACTGTCTTTAGCCAAACCTCCTTTAGGGGTTTTCGGAGAAGTCTCTGAGGGGTCAATTCCTGATGAAGATTCATGGACTAAGGACTTCTTGTCTGAGGTCTTCACACCAGTTCTGCTTGAGGGTAGCCAGCTCTCTTGAGTATCTGGTTCCCCAGACACCTGTCTTCTTTCTAAGTCTCTGGTTGTTGAGGAAACAGGACTCAGGAAAGAAGCAGGGGGTTCAAGAGTTCCAGAACATTGAGTTTCTGAAGCATTGCAGACCAGCGTGTAAGACTCTGAGTCGCCCGCTGCCCGCTGGCCCTCCCCCTCATTCTGAAGCCTGGGGAATGCCTCTGGGCAGCAGGCAACCTCCGGGTTGACCTGGTTGGTCCCAGGGTTGTCTAGAACAACTCCAGTTTTGGAGGGAAGCTGAGGAGTCTCTGGTGAGCTGGGTGGTGGGCCATCCAGGAGGAGCTGCTGTTCTGTAAGAATCACTTCTTGAGGGAACGGCGAAGTGCTCCCCTCTGCCAGTCCTGCTTAGGAGGAAAACAGATCTAACAGTGTGGACAGGGTTGAGATGCAACTAAGGACTGACTTCAAATTACCACAGGGTCACTCTGGTAAGCAACTGTGACAAAATTCTAATCCATAAGAGTGATATAGGGGTCAGGGCTAAAGTCACATTTAAAGAAATAAGTCCCGGCCTGGTGTGGTTCAGTTGGTTGAGTGTCACCCCATGCATGAAGAGGTCACGGTTCAATTCCCAGTCAGGGCACATGCCCAAGATGTGGGCTTGATCGCCAGTAGGAGGCATGCAGGAGACAGCTGGCTGATTGCTCTCTCTCTCTCTCTCTCTCTCTCTCTCTCTCTCTGATCAGTAACAAAAACATATTTAAAAAATATATATTTGCCCTCCTCGCCTAATAGCTCAGTTGTTTAGAGCATCGTCCCAATACACAAACGCTGTGGGTTTAAGCCCCGTCAGCACCACACAAGAAGCAACCAATGAATGCCTAAGTAAGTAGAACAATAAAACAATGTCACTCTCTCTAGACATCAATAAATTAAAAACAACAACAAAAAAGTATCTGCCTGCCAAAGCTGATAATGCTGGAGTCTTTAGAATTTGGATCACATAGGACCTGGAGAAAAAAAAAGGGTTTCAGAAATGGGGATACAAGAGAAGGCTGCATCGTGTTGATTTTGTAGCAATCTTAGTTCTGCACGAGTATTAAAGCCAGGAGAGAAAATTAAGGCTGAACAGGAAAAGGGATTTAAACTGTTTGATTAGTAACAGTCCCTGAAAAGACTGTTATTTACCCCTGTTCAAATACATTTTTACTTGAAGTGTGTGAGAATAAGACAGAAATAAATGGAGAAAGGCTGGATTGGCAGCCAGATCACTCACCTGAAATAGGCATCTCTCCCTTTCGGGCACTCCTGCCAGTCCTGTTCTGGGTTGCCTCAATCGTTTCTCGTTCCTCTGGGGCTTCCTCCTCCATCACATCCTTGCCCTGCCCAGCTTCCTTAGCACCAGGCATAGGACTGGCCTCTCGGTGGGGGCTGCCACCCACCAACTCATGGGGCTCCTTGCTCTTGTAGGATTTGCTGTCATAGACCTGCAGGGATGGCCTTGTGGGTCAAGGGTCTCCTGACCTCCTTTGTCTTAGGGGGCCAACCAAAGGAAGAAGCCCTGTTGTGATGCTCAGCAAGTCAATCAAGATGCATGCCTGAGTCAAGGATTTTAAATGCCTAGAATACAGTACTAGATTCAACAACTCCTCTTCCTAAGGACTGTTTGCTGCCAACCAACCCTACTCTACCTATAGAACCAGCATTACCTTAGGTCTGTTTTCCTGACACAAGCTTTTTTCATTAAACAATAAAATCTAAGAAGGAACTACCTGAACTAATTTTTTATTCCCCCAATTCCAAAAACTTTATCCACAGGATTCTCCTTAAAAAGTAAAATCTGCCAGACCGGTGTGACTTGGTGGTTGAGCTTCAACCAGGGGGTCACAGTTCGGTTCTTGGTCAGGGCACATGCCCAGGTTTTGGGCTCAATCCCCAGTAAGGGGTGCTCAGGAGGCAGCCCATCATTAATTCTCTCTCATCATTGATGTTTCTCTCTCTTCCCCTCCCTTCCTCTCTGAAATCAATTAAAAAAAAATATTTAAAAAAAAGCAAAACCCACAATGTGTTTTTAAGAGATTCTATTTGTAATCTATATGTGCATACAAGGTTCATAGCTGTGGTAGCAAACAATTCCCCAACAGTAAGGCAACCTGGAGGTTGACGTAGGTAGGTAGCTTGGATACCTCTCGGTATAGCCCCTACCCTCACCTTGCTGCTGCAGTGGCTGCAATTTCTCCTTTTGCTCTTCTTCAGTTTGGAATCAGGACCTCCTTCGTGGCATGCACAGGCACAGTCCTTAGCGCCATCTGGCCACTCAGTCTCCTAGGAGATATCTGGGCTTGGTTAGCTGCCAAGTATTTCGGTAGCAAGAGAGAAATATCAGCTTGCTCTGGCCCTGCCAATTCCATCCTTTCCTTTATTATATACCATCTTTATATTGCCTGAGGAAATCAATGTCTAAACTGGATTAAAGCTTATTATGAATCCCCAAAACAATTCTTAAATGACCCCAAATCTAACATATCCCAGTTGCCTAGATGTTTCAAGAAATACTTAAGTCAAATATAATCTAAGGCAAAGACGCTGGAGAGCTCCAACATAAGGTATGATCCACTCGTTCAATCTCTCTTTGTCTCCCTGTGCTTTGAGCTCTCCCATCCCAATCACCTTCAGGGAGGCTTTGTATATATGGAAGGCTCACTCAATGATACTCTCTATTTAATAAACCCAAGACACAAGTACCATATTTATCACCATGGATGATGAATAAACTGCCCAAGGTTATTCACCTACTAAGAAGTTCTTCCCTAAGAAATATAAAGGACATGGAATAAAGGGACATGGATTAAAAAGACTACTTCTTGATCTAGTCGGTTAGGCTCAATGGACAGAGCTTTAGTCTATAGACTGAAAGGTCCTGGGTTCAATCCCGGTGAAGAGAACATACTTCAGTTGCAGGCTTGATCCTTGATGCTGGTCAGGCATGTGTGGGAGGCAACCAATCAATGTGTGTATCACATCAATGTTTCTCTCTGTCTCCCCATCCCTTCCATTCTCTCTAAAAATCAATGGAAAAATATCCTGGGGAAGAGGATAAAAATAAATAAATAAAGAAAGAAAGAAAGAAAGAAAGAAAGAAAGAAAGAAAGAAAGAAAGACGACTTCTTGCCCAGCTGGTGTTACTTATTGGTTCACCTTCAACCCGTGAACCAAGAGGTCACCGGTTCAATTCCTAGTCAGGGTACATGCTGGGTTGTGGGCTCAATCCCCAATAGGGGGTGTGCAGGCGGCAGCCAATCAATGTTTCTAACTCTCTGTTCCTTTCTCTTTCTCTTTCTCTTAAAAAAAAAAAAGTATTTTTAAAATAATAAAATTAAAAGACTACTTATTGAAGAGTATTAGAGAGCAGTATGAGCAGACTCTAGAGCTGAATTACCTGGATTCATATCCTAGCATTGCCACTTATTAAATAAGAGACCCTGGCCTCTCTCTGTACTTGTTTCCTTTTCTGTAAAATGCAAATAACCCGTCATAGGATTATTGTGAGAATTAAATGAGTGAATAATCCATTGAAAATATTTCCAAGAGATACATATTTTGTAACACCTAAGAACTAGCCATTATCATTATTAAAATGGGCAATCTTAGTTCTATTTTTTCACATAAGCAGAAAAGAAAAAGTTAAGACCCAAGGGCAAGAGAAATAGCTCTGAACTAGAAAAAAAATGGGAAACAGATCCTTCTAATGAAGCACTCCAGAGTGGGGCCTCTTCAGCAATTGCATTTCTTCCCATGGGCTCTGCATGACCATAGCAGCCTCGGATCCCAGAGGCTTTGCCAGAGAAACATTTAGGTAGAAACTCAAGTTTTGATCAATGAAAAAATTGACAATCTCCAACAACTTGGTATACCTTATCATGATTTTGTACCCCAATCTCCTTTCTTCTCTTGTTCTTTGGGGCTGTGGATATCTTGGGAGGTTCCTCTTCCTCTTCCACATCAGGCAGTGCCACTTCTTCAAAGCCATCAAACTGGGGAGAAGTTGGTGCCACTCAACATAGACTATGGGCAGATTATCCCTCCCTTCACAACCCTAGAGCAGCCTCAGGGCTTTTACCTCATATTCCTTCTCTTCGGTCCAATTGATCTCTTCAAAGTCACCCATCCGGCTAGCTGCTGGGCGCAGATGGTCAAAGAAGATGGAGAACTCATCCTGCAGGTGGTCGTGGCCCTTGAGGAGATGCCACATTTGTGTCTTGAGCTAGGAAGAGTTGTAGAGGGAAAGATGAAATCCCCAGATCCTCTCTAGGCCATATTCCAAACCAGTCCCATATACTTCTATTTTTCTAATCAATGGGGAGACACACAGAAACCTCTCTTTGATAGATTAAAGTTTTTAAATGTCCTCTCCCTCCTTGCTTGCCTACACAGGAGGAGTATTTACAATAGGTTTGATTCCTAATAGCAATACCCTCTATCCTGCTCTACTGATCTTCAGGTCAGGCATTAACCCAAGCAGAACAATAAGCCTCTTCTGGGCCCCATAATCACCTCCTTCCTTGAACGTCAGTCAGGATCTGGTTTCAGGTGACTATCAACTCCTATCCCAACTATATTATGCTATAGAAAAGCCTTAAAAGGACCTTGCCTTCTTCATCTCTTCTAGAAGTGCGTGGTACCCCAGAAGCAAGTGAATATAGGCTAAGTCAGGGAAAGGGAGAAGGGAAGTGCCTAAGGCCTAGATGGAAAATGGAAAGGAAGGACAGGAAAAAATACCTCAGTAATCTCCTGGGGCAGGCAGTCTGCACAACTTTGGAGGACCTTGATAATCTTCTGGTGATGCGAGGGGTTCTCCGCAAAGCAAATTTCAAGCTGCCGAAGAAACTTGCGACTCTTCTCAAAAGCCTGCTGCTCCTCAAACTATTAGAGTAAAAAGAGAGCAAAAGAGGAGTCATCTATACAGGTAGAGCAGGACGTGAGGGTTCTAAGTGTAAGAACCAAGAAAAAATGGGTTGGGGGAATAGGGAATGAAAGGCTCCAGTTTACAACTGTATGATATTTTTAATGACCTCTAACATCTATACACCTTGCGTTACTGGGGTCTACTGATCCAAGATAACTATGATGTGAATGAAAGATTCAAAATATGTACATATCTCAGGTTGTTTACTGTTTCATGCATTGTGAAATCAGACACTCAAACTGATGTAGCATTCAGTTTACAAAGAATTTTTACATATGCACTCATTTGAGTCTCATAATAATACAGCAAGAAAAGATTGGCATGATATGTTTAAACATTCCATTACCACTTAAATGCCTTAAGACTATCATAAAATTCTCATTATATCCTTTATTCCTGTCTACCAGTCATGACAAAAAAATGAGAACTACCGCCGAGACCGGTTTGGCTCAGTGGATAGAGCGTCAGCCTGTGGACTGAGGGGTCCCAGGTTTGATTCTGGTCAGGGGCATGTGCCTTGGTTGTGGGCGCATCCCCAGTGGGGGGCGTGCAGGAGGTGGCTGATCAAGGTCTCTCTCTCATTGATATTTCTGACTTTCTGTCCCTCTCCCTTCCTCTCTGTAAAAAATCAATAAAATATATTTTTTTAAAAAAAGAGAGAGAGAACTACCATGTTTAGATACTTATTCTCCAACATGTCAAATGTCACCTTATCACAGTGGCCCTCCCAAACCCCCATATATAAAATTGCTAACCCATTTTACCTACTACTCTCTATTTCCCTTTTCTACTTTATTTTCCTATAGAGCATTCTTACTATAAATCATTATATACTATATACTATTTATATCTATTTTAGAATTTTTATAATATAAAAGGCAGGACTAAAGTAAGTTTATACTTATTCATATGGAAAATAATACAATTAACAAATAATACAATAAACTGTGTTTCACATACTCACAACTATAAACCTACATTTGCCATACTCTGTATATAAATTTACAATAATGAATTTTACTGTTTGTATGGTAAATGGGAACATGGGCCCTTTTCCATGCTCCAACTCCCCTTCCCACCTGTGGGAATATACTGAAGGCCATCTGCAGGTGGACTGTGAGCCCTTCGGAGCCTCACCAGCAATTCAGACTGAAAAAGGCCAAAGAGAAACTGCTTCTAGATGTGAGCCCAGATTGCAAACAGCTCATGTTTTGATCTCCACAGCTTGCTCCTGGGCATGACCCCCTGGCCCTGCATGCTCCGTTTTGCTTTACTTTCTGTACTCTATTATAAAACCGTGTGCTGAGAAAGTCTGGGTGGTGGTTAGACAATAGCTGGCTGCCCCCAGCGTGGCCTATCAGCAAGCCAGACGGGACTAAATGGACACCATCACAGGTAGAAGTCAGTGCACATGTCAAGTCCTAATAAACTCATGTCTTTCACAGCTAGTCCTCAGGGTTATTTCTTTGGAGTCCACAAATACCCTAAGGTTTTCTCAGACCTCAGCACTTTACATAACACTGTTTATCATCTGACTTTCCCCAGGAGAATGTAAACTCCATAGGGCAAGGACTTTTTTATAATTACTGTAGTCATAGTACCTAGGACTTTGCTTGACACATTAAATATTTGTTCAATGAATGCCTGTTTTACAATGAGGAGCAATTGGCATATGATTTAGCTAAGGTCTTCACTGGCAACTGAAAGTAAAACCCTCCTATTCCTCATGTAACGTAATTGGGAGAATGGAATTGGGAAGATCGTCCTTTGAAAAGGAGGCTCTTACCACCTTGTGCTAGGAGGCGGCTACTGACTGGAATTAGTTGGGAGACTGGAAGAGTGTTAATCAACTCTATTCAAATCCAATCTCGCTCTGACCCAGGAATCCCATTGTGCGGTCTTTGCCCATCTACTCACTAATCCACAGGCCAGAGCTTGCTCAGGCAACAGGAAAGCAGCAAAGTCCTTCAACAGCTGAGGCCAGTCTTGGAGAAGAATTTTCAGGCTTTTGTAGAGATCCACAGCTGTCTGCCTCTGAGTACTTGACTCAAATTCATAGATCACCTGAAGGAAGTCCTCATACCTGCCAGGGATATGCTGCAGGGCTTCTCGTACCTGTACAGACAGACTTATCAATCAAGTACCCTTTCTTTGCGTTGCAACAAAAACGGCAATACCAAGAAAGGATGAGGAGTTATTGTTAGAGAGGTCTAAGAATTGTCCTTCTTCAACCTTTTTAATGCCACGACCCTTTAATACAGTTGCTCACGTTGTGGTGACCCCAAACCATAAAATTATTTTCATTGCTACTTCATAACTGTAATCTTCCTACTGTTATGAACTGTAATGTAAATATCTGATATGCAGGATGTATTTTCATTGTTACAAATTGAACATAATTAAAGCATAGTGATTAATCACAAACAGTATGTAATTATATATTGTGAAATATTTATTTCTAATTAAAAATAAATGCAATTTTTCTTGAATCGTGGTATAGCATGGGCAACAGTCTTCATATGACAACAGTAAACTACATTGCTACACTTTGCTACACCGAGGAGGAGCGTTCTGTTGGTTCCTAAGACCATGGGAAATAGGTGTTTTTCGCTGGTCTTAGGCGACCCCTATGAAAGGGTCGTTCGAATCACTGCTTTAACAGGTTCTAAGATCCGACCATTAATGGAAGACAATGAGTAAAGTACATATATAGTTTCTTTTCTGCTAGTGGGCAACTGAAAAGCCATTTTCCCCACAAAACGAGGTAAGCTGCTTTTCTAGCTCACAACCCTAGCCTCTCATTCCTGATTTCAGCTCCATATTGAAATAAGTAAGTATTCCATTCAACATGGTATTATCTGAGGGTAACTAATACAAAATTAGGATTGTTATTAAATATTAGAAGACAAGATGCCCTAACCAGTTTGGCTCAGTGGATAGAGCGTCAGCCTGCAGTCTGAATGGTCCAGGGTTGGATTCCGGTCAAGGGCATGCATGTACCCTGGTTGTGGGCACATCCCCAGTTGGGGGTGTGCAGGAGGCAGCTGGTCGATGTTTCTCTCTCATCGATGTTTCTGGCTCTCTATCCTTTTCCCTTCCTCTCTATAAAAAATCAATAAAAATATATTTTTAAAAAATTATTAGGAGACAAGTCATGACTATTACTGCTAGTACTCCACTTTGCTAGGGGGGAATAAAGGAACCAGGTGGTAAGTTAAAGAATGAGAGTTATCCAGGACAACTCCAAGGAGTAGGATGGTTCATCTCTATAAAGATTGGGTGCCTGAGGTCCTCTCTCTGGCAGTACGTATACCAAAGGTCTGTCTTTACAAGCCAAGGGCTCAGTAAGGGTCCTATTTTAGCCTACCCAGGGAAGTCACAACCTCTTACTGATGGTGGTATCCATCTTTCCCCAACTTCTAGGCAAGAGAGGGACGATGCTAAGGTACTAACAATAAACCTGGTTAAAACTGAATTCTATCTCCCACAGATCTTTAGGTAATTCCAGGAGAGCAAAGGCAGAGGCATAGAAGGGTGTTGTGAAGCCTGAAAAGCAAACTTCATTTTAAAAACACCTTCCTTAAAGGAACAGTCTCATTCAGAGGGAATGGCAATACAGGATGTAGCATTTGCCTACCCTAGTCAGATAGGCCTGAGCAAAGGCCAAATCCTTCTGCTCTCTCAGTGGATCCCGCTCGAGAATGTTCTCATCATACAGCAACAGCAGTTTGGAGGTGTCCTTGCTGGCTCGGGCCCGACTACCCCTCTTATTCCGAGCTCGATGACTGCTCCGGCCCTTTCCAGAAGCTTTGATGCTCTCTCCTTAGAGTACATGAGAAAAAAACACACGTTTCTTCATCCCTGCAACCTCTATTCTTCCCATCCCACAACATGTGCCCACCCCATGCAAACACTTTTCATGGCATGAAACAAATCAGGAGAAAAGCAGCTGGAAAAACGGAATGAGAGCATATCTGTCTCCGTCAGGTCAGCTCTAGGCAGAATCAGCAGTCTTAAGAAGTGAGTATGGCCTATGTCGAGCTCTCATGAGACTATGTCTTGGTGAGGAATAAGCAGTGCTTTCTGAAATAAACATAACTTTTAGCCTCATACATGAATAGATGAATGAAGAACCAGTATAGTCTGGCTGGTGTGACTCAATAGACTGAGCATCCTGGGTTCAATTCCCAAGTCAGGGCACATATTTGATCCCCAGTAGGGCGTGGGCAGGAGGCAGCCCATCGATGTGTCTCTCTCATCGATGTTTCTCTTTCTCCCTCTCCTTTCCTAAAAATCAAAAAAATATATATTAAAAAAAAACAGTATAAAATTTAAATAAATCTGATACAAATATAACAGCTGTTGAGAATAAAATTTTAAATTTCTGAGCATCTCATCTATAAAGGCACCAAGTTAAACCTCTGTTTGGGGAAGGGAAGTGGCAGGAGTGATCCAGAGGAGTTGTTCTGAAAACTTGCCACCTGGTTTACAAGCTAGCCACTCTGCACACATGTTTACACAATGAGGCCCACTGAGACCTGCCTCTTGCCAAACTCACCTGGTGGGGTCCTGCTGGTCTCTTCTGGAACAGTTTGGGGTGAGGCAAAGGTACTAGGAGGTTTCTCAGCAGGGTCTCCTATGGCTTCATCTGTCATTCCATCACCTTTCTGCAGGCTTTCCATTCCTTCTGCTTCTTCTTCTTCCTCTTCTTCAGGCTCAGAGTTCTCTTCCTGAGAGTTCTCTTCCTCAGACTCACCTTCCTGACTCATGCGCCTTTCAGATGCGAGCCAAGTCAGTTTCTCCATTGTTTCCTGCAACCCTCACCCCCCAAAGAGTGTTCATAAGGGCTGGTAATGGCTCACCAAGTGCTGACTGCAGTTTTTTGAGAGGAACTGAGGTTAATCAATTTGTGTTTGTGTGTGTGTGTGTGTGTGTGTGTGTGCGCGCACGCGCGCGCGTACCGCATGCACATATGGCGGGTGGGAGCTGTGGGGGTTACCTCAGGAGTTACCACAATTATCAGAACCTGGTTCTCTGAGTTATGGAGTCATAGGTGTGGCTGGAATTGCTGCCTGACTGTAGGAGTGGGGAGGGGGGTCTGTTTGGAAAGATCCCCTCTACCCTAAAGATAGTTTTCTTTGCCACAGTCCACACTTACAATCCATTTTTTATGCATTTAAATTGCGCTTAGGTGATTCAATGAAACATTTAAATGTGTTTACGTCAAATATAATGAGTCAAATTTCACCCTTTCCCTCTCCTCTCACTGCAACCCAAACATTTTATTTCAAAAGTCAAATAAAAATGATTTTAGGCATATCTATAATGCAGCAACCAAGGTGACCTATTGATATTACTGAGTCTACAAAATATTTGAGAATAATTCCTAACTCTCACCTGGAGTTCTGGGACAGAGAGCACAGATTCCTCAGAAGCTGAGGACATCTCATCTTCCTCATCTTGGGTAAGGTCATCAAAATCCTCTTCTTCCTCTTCCTCTGGCCCATCCTTCTCTCCTCCAGTTTCTGGCCTCGCTGGGGTCCCTGCTAACTGACCATCAATGCTGAGTAAGTCTTCAGGTTTCCCAGGGAGGTTGCCAAGCACCATTTCAGGGTCAACGGAGGATGAAGCATTCTTTGGCGATTCTTTGCTCACATTTCCTGCGTTTCCTCCATCAGGAGGCTCTTGAGAAGCTGACAGGGTTTTAGCTAGTTGATTCCTCTCCCCCTCCTTTTGTAAGACTGTCTGATTCTTTGCTTCTCTTGCACCACTTAACTCCTCACTTGGGAAGCCAGTATCCAATTCCACCGAGTCTTCCTCTTTGACTTCATCATAAATGGTGTGCTTTGGGGATGCCCGGGGGACTTCCTCCCCAGGATCTTTAGGTTCCATCTTAACCATTTTCTCTACATTTTCAGGAGAGCTTAGAGATTCTTGGAAGCCCTGAGGCAGTGGTTCCACAACTTGCCTCCCCTCCTCTGTTTTCACAACAGTCCAGATATAGGCACTGTTCTCAGACGATTCTTCCTGGCACACTCCATCTGATGGTAGAGGTCCTGGGCTGTGCTCCTTTTTGGGGAAGACAGAGGCACAGAGAGGAGACAGGTCCTGGGGTTCTAATTTGGGTACCAGGCCTGGAAAGGCATTTTTCCCTTCATCCAAAGGACAACCAACATCCATATTCACTTGGGCCTTCTCTTCAGAGGTGGACTGTACAGGAAGATTCATAGAGTTGCCAGAAACAATTAAGGGTGGGATGGAGGAGGCGACAAGGGGCTGGTTCAATGGACACGGGAAGGAAGTAGGGTTGACTAAGAGTGTGGTGATGGGAAGTGTCTGAGAACTCTGGGCCACAGTGGCATTGACAGGCTGAATCATGTTGCAGCCACTGCCAAGACTCACAACCTTCACAGTGGTGGCAGGAACAGTGAAGATAACAGGTGCAGAGTTGATGAGGGGGACAGACTTCAGACACAGCGAGGCCTTGGTCCCCTTTTTCTTTGGGCCTCTCCGTTTCACATATGGCTTCCGGAACTTAGAAGGGGCAAGTGAGGGCAGCATTATCTTGGGCACAGGAGCCGAGGAGAACAGGGTCTGGGGCTCGGACAGAGGGAAACTGGTCCTGGCCTCAGGGGGTACAGTAGGCAATACTGTTGAAGACTCAAAACTATCACCCCCAGTGACCCTCAGTTGAGGGACAGCTGGCACTGTCTGTAAGACAGTGGCTGGCTGGATCGTTTGAGGAATCCGGACCACCATTTTGCTTGGAGGGGCTTCTGACTGAGTTGACCTAGGTGGTATTTTCCCAGAACTGGAGGTAGGCTGGAGAGAGGGGCTGGGTCTAATAAGGAGGGGCTTCAGGGTTGATGACCGCTTCTGTCTCCAGCCCTTCCTGGAAAAGCAGTTGGCAACTGGCTTCAGTTTCAGGACTACACCCTTAGGCAATAACAGTGGGTACCGAGTCTCACTTCCCAACTCCAAGCTGGTTTTTCCTACATCTGGGTCCGGCTTGATCTCAGTGGTGCCAGTCACATTTCCTGTCTCTCTGGCACTATCAGCTATGTGCTGCATTTCCTCCTGGATGGATGGCAGACTGGCCTATTGGGAACAAAAACACTCTGATCTAGCACACGTCAGAATTTGATAAAAAATAAAATAGAGTTTCTAGATTTTAGGAACTTGGTCAGGACAGTCTCAAGGTAATCTTTTAAAGAAAGATTTTTCTGCACAATATCAAATTTCTACAAAGACTACATTGCTACTGCATACTCTAGAAACTCTTCTCTGAATTTCCTATAGGAAACTATCATTTTACCTACCTGGGGGGAGGGGAGGAGGAGAGAAGGATGATTTCTTAAATCTTAGTTCTATAACTAAAGCATTCGAGGTGTAGAGTGGAACTGATGTTTCTGCCAGGTTTTCAGTGACCTTCTGCCTCTGGTCTGTGAAGAGGAGGACTTACCTTTAACCAGAATGGAAGCCGGTGTTCTTCCCTCTCCACAGGTGGCTTCCACTGATGTGGCTGGATCTCTTCACAGCACTTCCCGAAGATGGGCAGCTGTTTGGTCTTCTTATAAAACTGAGCATGAAGAAATGAAGCACGAGTTACATTTCTTTCAGAAACATTGCTCTCTCTGCGGGTAAGGAGTGGGGCGGGCAGTGGTTTGATTGACACAAACACACATACCACGTACACATCCATATAGACATGTGCTGAATGCTTCTGCATTTAAAATTAAACTAATCTCTAATCAGTAAAGATTTCATAATTATTCAATGCCTTTTAACTGATAATCTCTACTCAGGTCACCAGGAAGGGAAACATTTAGGTCACTGAGAAAAGGAAGCATGTGGTCAGCGAAATCTTATTTAAAATATGCTCCTGCACAACAGCTGCCTTAACCCTCATCCTGGATGAGGAAGCTTCTTTTTTAAAAGTAAATAATAGTGAAAAAACATTAGAAGGGAAGGGAAAGAACAGAGAGACTGAGACAGTTAGGTTTTAAGCGTAAATGAAGATGGAAATTGAACTTACAATGACAATAAGCACTCATTCATTCACATTTGTAGAATGCCTTCTATGTGCCCGCACTGGGCTATATATAAACCGAGCATACAAAATAAGAGAAACAATTCCTGCTCTCAAGGAGCTTACAGATTATTGGGAGAAACAGTAGACCAATAATGACATTCTGTGTAAAAAAGTACAAAGATGTATACAAAAAATGACACATAACTTCACACTTGAACAATATTTTTCTGGAGCAGGTGCAACTGGTATAGATGAATCTTAAAGGGACAGCGTTTGCTACATGAGGCAGGAGAAGGCAGATATACTTCATGATCAAATCATGAACATGTTTAAGGAACTACAAAGAGAAACCTACTGCATTAATCTAAGTGTAACAAAGTTCTGAACAAAGACAGTGGGCAACCAAGTAGGAAATAAAGTAAGAAAACTGAGGCTATGATGACTGGTAGACATGGTAGTGATCAAGCAGGAAGAATTGAGAACACTTCCCAGGTTTATGGACTGAGCCATTGATGTCATACACAAAGACACAGACCACAGAAGGGACAAGTTGAAGAGGAGAGTTTGCTGTATTGGTGGTGACAGTGGCACAACTGGAGGGTACAGAGGGACATAAGTTCTCTTTGGAGAGTCAGCAAGGAGTGAGACAACCAAGTTAAGAATTCCTTTAAATAGTTGGCTACACTAAGTCAGAGCTCAAGAGAGAACTGGACTAAAGACACAAATTTGAAAATCAAGACAAGTTGAGAGAGCAACCCGTGCAGAGTGGAAAAGCATCAGAGCGCAGATAATTAATCTAGTACACAAGTGTAAGGAATCTGCTATAAATAACAGATCCCTCTCCTCATCAAAACTAAGGAAAAAAGAATGGTTGCTCATAAGAGGTCCTGTAGGGATAGAAAGGCCTCTTTTTTTCTTTGCTGTGGCCTTCCACAATTTATGAGAAGCACTTTGTAATTAAATCCCAAGATAACTCTAGCTGATTTAGCTCAGTGGCTAGAGTCAGCCTGCGGACTGAAGGGTCCTGGGTTTGATACCGGTAAAGGGCACATGCCTGAGTTGTGGGCTCGATCGATCCCTAGTAGGGAGCGTGCAGGAGGCAGCTGATCAATGATTCTCTTTCATCACTGATGTTTCTATCTCTCTCTCCCTCTCCCTTCCTCTCTGAAATACATATATATTAAAAAAACAAAACAAAACAAAACAAAAAACAACTCAAGATTGTTGGCTCCTCTGTTCAAAATGCAAGACAAGCTAAGCTACTTTCAAAGCTCATTCTTGCATCCCCTCCTCCATGTTGTTTTCACAGCTCAGGGATAATTTGTACCAAGGAGTCTCTCTAGTTAGTAAAAAGTTCCCTTACTTCTTCCCCATCAAACAAGCCTCTTATGAACTCTTCATAACTTTTGTTCTGAGGCTTGGCAAAAATACTGATAAGACACCTCCTTAGGACATCTGTTGGACTGTCTTCTAGTAGGCAAACAAACAGTAACTTTTCATGACAACCTCCCCCTTCTTTGTCACCTAGCAACAGCAACCAAGTACTCTTTACTTTTAATTTTATTTTTTTAATATATATTTTTATTGATTTCAGAGAAGGGAGAGAGAGAGAAACATCAATGATAACAGAATCATTGATAGGCTGCTTTCTGCACGTCCCACATTGGTGATTGAACCCACATCCAGGGCATATGCCCTTGACTGGAATCAAACCCGGGACCCTTCAGTTTGCAGGCCAATGCTCTATCCACTGAGCAAAACCAGCTAGGGCTGATTACTCTTTAAAAGTGGTAGTTGCCCTAACTGGTTTGGCTCGGTGGATAGAGCGTCAGCCTGCAGAGTGAAGGGTCCCAGATTCAATTCTGATCAGGGGCATGTATGTACCTTGGCTTCGGACACATTCCCAGTGGGGAGTGTGCAGGAGGCAGCTGATTGATGTTTCTCTCTCATCACTGTTTCTAACTCTCTCTTGCTCTCCCTTCCTCTCTGTAAAAAAATCAATAAAATATATTTAAAAAAAAAAAAGTGGAAACCATTTTTTGTTACCTGTCCTGTATTGACTAGCAATACCTGGCCCTTTCCTCCCTTGTAAGATAAAATAAATTTCTTCTCTGCATCTATCTCTTCTTTTAGCTGTGATTTCTTTCACAGCCTGACCCACCAGCCAAAGCCCTAACAAGTCCCCAGGTAGAACTTGCAGGAAACACTTACTTTGAAGATGTTGTCAGGAGCTCTGTTCATGCTGCGGTTCTTGATTCTCACTGTCAGTTGGTGGGCAGTCTTGCAAGTTAGAAGGTATTTGCTGATTAGAGGCTTAGGAAACTCGGTCCCTTCAAAGTGCTTTAGTCCTAAAACTAACAAACTGAGAAAGAACAATGACTCAAAATCTCACTTCATAATCCATTCTTCTAAAAAGGCTCCGCAGACTAACTCCACAATTTACAATCCACTTTTTCTACATCTAATTCTTGCATAAACTATGCAACAAAAAATTGCAGATATTTACTGAGTGCTAATAAGTACACTGAACAATTCTCAATGAGAAGTTCACAACCGGAAGAGGAAAACCTAAGCGTTAAGTCACTAATGAATGTCAGAACCTGTGAATTTTCATACTTTGTATTCCTTTGAACTTTGTATTCAAAGGAAGGAGGATGGCTGTAATAAAACAAATATAAAAAGCAATGGGCAAAAAAATTAAATTAAAAAACAACAACAATGGGCACCATGTTAAGCATATGAAATCAACACCAACACTACCTCCCATCCTAACATAATCTATTATGGTTACCTATGTACTATTTACTGATGGCAATGGGGCAATGCACATCAAGAGCCATAAAAACATTCCTAGCCTTTATCACATAATCTCACTCTTGGGAATTTACCAGAAGGGATGAACACCAAAGATTTTCAAAAGATCTCTGTATAGCCCAGCCAAAGTGGCTCGGTTGGCTAAGTGTTGTCCTGTGCACCGAAAGGCTGACAGTTCAGTTCAGGTCAGGGCACATACCTGGGTTAAGTTTGATCCCTGGTTGAGGCAGGTACAGAAGGCAACTGGTAACCGATTGATGTTTCTCTCTCACATAGATTTGTGTGTTTTTCTCCCCCCCCTCTTCATTCCTCTCTCTAAGCATGTCCTCAGGTGAGCTTTAAAAACAAAAAAAGCTCTAATGTGTACAAAGATCTTTGGTGAAGTCTCACTCAAAACTGCAAAACAGCAGGAGAGGAAAAAGTAACAAATGAAAGAAATATCACAGGGCCATTAAATATTGCTTTAAAGGACAATATACAGAAACAATAAAAAAGAACAATGTTACAGCAAATAAAAAAACAATTTCAAAAAGATATTAGGCTGAAGCCAGTTTGGCTCAGTGGATAGAGTGTCGGCCTGCGGACTGAAAGATCCCAAGTTTGATTCGGTCAGGGACATGTATCTTGGTTGCGGGCATCCCCATTGGGGGGTGTGCAGGAGGCAGCTGATCGATGTCTCTACCTCTTCGATGTTCCTAGCTCTCTGTCCCTCTCCCTTCCTCTTTGTAAAAAATGAATAAAATATATTAAAAAAAAAAAAAGATATTAGGTTAGCCTTGGCCAGTATTCTCAGTGGTTAGAGTATTAGCCTCTATATACCTAAGGGTTGCGGGTTCAATTTCTGGTTAAGGACATGTACCTGGGTTGCAGATTTGATCCCTGGCCCCGGTTAGGGCTCATATGGGAGGCAACCAATTAATGTGTCTTCCTCAGATCAATGTTTCTCTTTCTCCCTTTCCTTGTCTCCCTCCCAATCTCTAGAAATCAATGAAAAAAATATCCTTGGATGAGAATTAACAAAAGAACAACAACAAAAAGACATTAAGTTTAAAAAAGGCAAAAAATATATGTATTTAAATGGCCAATAATTATACAAGAAATGCAAGAGAAAAATCAGTATCTTGGGGTGGTTAGAATAGTGGATAAAATTTTTCTTCCTTTGGAAAATTTCCTCTAATAGTACATATTACAAAAGATTGTTCATATTACAAAAGATTGTTCTTTACAATCAATAAAAGACAAAACATAATTTTAAATGTTTGGAAAATGTACATGTCATTTCCCAAAAAAGAATAGTATTTGGCAATGCTGAAACAAGCACATATTATATAACATTATAACAATCAACACTGCTTCTTTGTCTTTTGTGTCCATATCTTATACACGCCTTATTTCCCTAAGCTCCTTAAGAAATAAGAACTAGACCTTCTCTTCAGGATAGTCTGTGCTAACCCCTCCACAATAAACCCTTACTTGTCCTCAGCCTTGGTGAATGAATTCTTATCTTGGGGATTCTTCGCCTTCAGGGAACACACTGGAAGTAGCTCAGGATACATGAAAACCTTGCTTGTGGCCAGGATCCAAGCCACTTGCTTTGGTAAACAGGGAAATTTACAGGCTGTAAGAAAACAAAACAAAACAAAACAAAAACCAAGAAATTAAATTCTAGAACAAAGAGGACGTCACACAAGTTTCTGATTGCATTTTTGCATTTAGAGCTTCCCCACCTAACTTAATCCCCTCCAAACCCACAACTCTCCCCACAAAAGTTTCCACAACTTTCTGAGCCTAACATACACCTCATGGGAATGCCATTAATTGTTATTAAAACTTGGTTTTCTTATTCTTTCCTATGTGGAACACTTAACACACTAAGTAACATAAATACTTAGAAAGTACCTACTAATACCTGGCACACAGTGTATCCTAAAAATATTTTTACCTCCATCCTAACTGGTTTGGCTCAGTGGATGGAGCGTCGACCTGCGGACTTAAGGGTCCCAGGTTCAATTCTGGTCAAGGGTGTGTACCTTGATTGCGGGCACATCCCCAGTGGGAGGTGTGCAGGAGGCGGCTGATCGATGTTTCTCTCCCATCGATGTTCCTAACTCTCTATCCCTCTACCTTCCTCTCTGTAAGCTATCAATAAAATATATTTTAAAAAAAGACGGGGAATCCAAGATGGCGGCATAGGTAAACACCTATACTGCTGCCTCGTACAACAATTTCAAAACTACAACTAAAAGACAGAACGGACATCATCCAGAACCACAGGAAAGCTGGCTGAGTGGAAATTCTACAACTAGAAGGAAAGAGAGGGGCTCACAGAGACTCAGAGGAGCTGCAAAAAGAGGAAACAAATCAAAAGCAAGTATTTATCAAATATATGGGTGGTGTTTCTTTTCTGATGAGATACCAAATGGTGGAAGACACTGGTGCTACAGGAGGGCCCTGTAATGGGAGGCCCCAACTGCTTCCGAGGAGGATTTGACAGCGGCATCTGGGGCCGAGGTCAAGGCTGAGATCGTGGCCATGGAGCTCTCAGAGGCAAGGCCGAGGACAAGGAGTGCTCCCAGTCACCAAGCTGGGCTGCCTGAGTAAGGACATGAAGACCAAGTCCCTGGATGACATCTAGCTCTTCTCCCTGCCCATCAAGGAATCTGATATTATTGACTTTTTCCTGGGTGTATTCCACAAAGATGAGGTTTCAGAGATTATGCCTGTGCAAAGGCAGTCATGTGCTGGCCAGAGGACCTGGTTCAAGGCATTTGTTGCCACTGGGGACTACAATGGACACGTTGGTCTGGGTGTTAAGTACTGGAAGGAAATAGCCACTGTCCCCTACCCGTCTTGACAGTTTTACGAGGACTCCAATCAATGCTGACATGTGTGTTGAAATCTTCAATGAGCTTCATGGCTCCCATTAGGTTACAGGGTTGGAACAAGGTCTGAAACTTGGGGTTGAACTGATGATGAAGGGCGATGGAGCTTTGAGCAAAGGTTCCCAGCTCTTCCTGGGAAAATAGGGCACAAAGGAGATTTAAGTTCCAGGCCATTAGTATCAATAGCCTTCATCCTCTGTGTGAAAAACTGTCCTTCCTATTACAGGATAAAAACAAGTAAAAAAATCATCCTAAACTCTTTCACAATTAACATTACCTCTTTAAGACTGCAAGTCAGAGCAATACTCTCAAGGAAACTGAATACGCTCTCTGCCCTTTCATGAAAATCAGTGATTTATGTTCTTTCAGCAAACACAGGAAGATATAGGAATAGCTACCAAAACATGCAGGAGAGAAGAAGAAATATCAATTATGGTGGGTGAATATCTGTGAGAAATGACTTGCCAAGCTAACTGTGTACTCAATCTTTAGAGTTAGGGATATTTGGAAGCTTACAAGAAATATCCTGGTAGTACTGGCCTCCGAGTTGAGACTGGGGTTGGAGGTGGAGAGAAGGTGAATTTGCGTCAAGAGCTGAACATGCTGGGGAAGAAAAGAAAACAACACAGTGACATGTTATGATGCCATTTCAGGAACCCAGAAGATCTTGTTAAGATATTTGCAACTTTATTATACATCTTTTGCTTTCTTGATAGTCTATGAGTGCAACATAGTATGAATTTTACAGGTATGTTCCCCTGGAGCAAAATAATAGATTCAGAAGAAGTTTAACCTTAAACCAGAGAAACTGAGATTAGAAAGAAGAAAAAAACTATTCTGGCCACAAGGCTGTTAAATTCAGAATGGATTACTAGGATTCTTTGAAATCTATAGTTCTGAATATTATCAACATACTTATATGCATGCTTGCCTGGGCCATGATGACTCATGAACATAAGTTTTCAGGGCCTAGCTGATGTGAAAATCCCGGGGTCCTATGGTTTCAAAGAGTGTCAAAATACCTATTTGTGACTTTTACAAAGCTGCTAACTTTGGCTTCAGGTTAAGCCATGGGATGATCCAATAGTAACATTACCAAGAAGAGTCTCACCTGCTGCATCTGCTGCTGGAGCCTCTTCCTCTGAGCTGGGTCTAGAATCAGAGTCTGAGGAACATTCTCGGTCTGGGGCTTAACCCTGTCTACTTCCTGCTGCTGTTTGGCTGAAGATTTTCTCAACTTCAGCTGCTCAAGGAGCTCCTTCATTGTACGATGTTGCTCATTTAGCAAGTTGGCCAGTGGTTCTTCAAACCTATCCCCAACAGGGAGATGTCTGAATGTGAACATTTCCGTAGGTCCACAACACATCCATTTCCTTCTAATAGTGGTCTAAGAGAGTCTGCATAATTTCTATCTACTGATAATTTCACTTTAGCCAATAAGCAAAACTCCTAGTCTACCCAAATCTTTTCCGAAGTTGTTAATCATCAAATAAGATGATTGTGAACTGTACCTCATCCCCATTTTTCTACAATCAGTCCTCTAAGTAATCTTATATAATAAAAGCATAATATGCTAAGTGTCCAAGCATTGGACTAGTCGCTATGACACGCACTGACCACCAGGGAGGAGATGCTCCAACCAGTAGGTTACTTGCTGCTGGGGTCTGGCCGATCTGGACTGGGCAAAAAGGACCAGAGACACCCTAGACAAATCGGTGTACTGGGCCAGTTTCGGCCCAATCCCTGCAGGCGAGGCAAGGGAACCCACCGGTGCACAAATCCATGCACTGGGCCTCTAGTATACAAATAAAAGTAAAGGAGCAAAGAAACATCAGGATAACAAAGCAGTCAAAGAGCAAATGGAAACTTTTCATTCCAATATCATATTGATATGCACATTAATCTGGAACGTGTTCCTAACAATTATATAAAATACTCTCAAAGTACAGCATTTGCTCTCTGATTTACCCATTACTCCAATCCCTGATCTAGCTTCTCCCATTCAAGTCTTGTTCTGCACTGCTTTTGTTTCTTAAAAATGCAAAGACTTACAGGTATGAAGCAACAAGGAATATACTAAAATACATGGCAACTTAACTGACCTGGTGAATATGGCCCGCCACACCCTGGTAACTTCCTGAAACCCCATCCAGTGAGACAAAGGGCTGCTAGAAAAACAGGTATCCTAAAAAGTGGCCTGCCTACAGACTCACTCTCATACAAATATTCACTGAAGCCTAGAGACAGCAGCTCGAAAAGCACCAGAGACATACCAGGGACAAACTGAATTGTATGGCTTCATGGCAAGCACCACCATTGTCCCTGTGTTGAGCCCTCCCTACACACAACTGGCAGATGCAGAAGGGTGCCAAATCTGAATCTGCATTAACCTGATGAACACCTTTAGCACCAGCAGATAACACTGAGACCCCGCTCTACCCAACTCGCACATTGTCAGTAACACCTCAATAAAGCTAAAAGGGGAAATTCTGAAATACTTGTTATAGTTTCATTACGGTATTTATTGTAACTAAGTATGACTAATATTTCTAGCTTTTACACATTGGTTAATATACTTTGTTGTCTTCACTAAACTGCAAGTTCCCTTAAAGACTAGCTTTCAAATGGATCCCAGGCTCTCTAGTTAGGTAATGCTATGCAGTTAAAACACAGGACTCATTAGAAGCTGTGGATCTCTTAAGTTTTGCTTTGTTCCACCAGGGATTTCTGTTTCAACTCAGAATGAATAACAATAATGTAGAGATAGATTATGCAAACCCATTGGAAAATAGGGGGAAAAATTAAAGTCTCTACTTTCTGGGTGGAGCAACAGAAGTGCTAATTTATGTGAAGAGAGGCAGTACATATATTTCAGACACTAGGGCATTATTATAGGTGCTTCATTTTGTTCAATTAATGTCTAGGTCATTATCAAACATTCATTAACATTTACCAGATGTTAACAGCAAAGGAGGTAAACAAAAGGAACATGATGGATATGACAATTTGGGGTAGTTTTTGTGGCTGGCCACGTAGAGTCCGTACATACCTCTCCAGCACCATTCACCTGGAGAAGTTGCCACTAATGCCAGCTGGTATTTTTTCTCCCTTCCCAAACAGATACAGCTTGGTCTATAGCTGCACTGCCCCATCATAAGGAGACTTATTCACCTGACAGCTAATACCCCCCCCTAATGCTGGGAAATTAATAGAAATTTCTGAAAGCTTTCTCGGAAGACATGTTTTCTCTATTGTAAGTTTCTTTGACAGAACTACCGGAGGGCTTGAGGAGTATTAAAGTTAGGTCGAGGCTCAGCCACACGTTCCTCCTCCTCTGGGCCATCATCTTCCATGCTGGGGAATCCCATCTCATCTTGGAACTGAGGAAAAGGAAAAGGAGCGTTTTCCTGGGGAACGGGCA
This sequence comes from Lasiurus cinereus, assembly GCA_011751065.1. Lineage (NCBI taxonomy): Eukaryota > Metazoa > Chordata > Mammalia > Chiroptera > Vespertilionidae > Lasiurus > Lasiurus cinereus. The sequence goes on along the minus strand of JAAGEH010000042.1, from coordinate 29,592,563 downwards.
TGTGAAGTCACTGCAGCAGTGAGAAGGGAAATTAATCACTAAGTTTACAGGATAATGCTGGCACTGAGAAAGAGCTTGCATCGGAGTATTTTTCTCACTTGAGGATTTCCACAGCCCTGCACATGGGATGACTACACTATTACCCTAGGGGGGAAAAATCTCTCAACTGGTCAATCTGTATAGCTAAAGACAGAGAGCATGGGTAACTCATAATGATCTATCTTTCAAGAGAGAAATTTATGAGAAAGGTAATTATGTGAGTTTAGAATTATCTAAAACTAGTATGCAATCTTTAAGGATGCACCAAATGATAGTTGGGAAGGCCATCCAAAGTTTGCAAGTAAAGTTTACTAAGAATTATCTACATAGGGATAATCAAAGTTTCTTAGTTACCAATATTCTCCTGCCATTATATTCTCTCCTGAGTGGACTAAAGGGGGAATTGGCTTTGTATGGACAACATTCTGGAGGCAGGGGCCTTGGGACCAAAAGACAGAGCTTGCTGAAGAATCTACTTTTACCATTCATTCTTACTCAAAGATCTTTTTACTCACAGTTTCAAACAGCTCTTCCATCAGTCCATTCACTTCCTTTTCTGCAAGAAAACCCAAACAGTATGTTGTAGGCACAAGTTAATTTCATAAGAGGGAATTCCAAGAAAACAATGTATGTTATTTTCAGCAAGGCGTTTGACAAAATCCTCATATATATTCTAACATTCATTATTCAAAAACATTTACTGAATACCAACTATGCCTCAATCCTGTTCTAGATACTTGGAATATGTGAGAGTACTAAATAGTCTTATTCTTGTGAGGCCAGAGTAGCTCAGTGGTTGAGCGTCGATGTATGAACCAGGAGGTCACAGTTCGATTCCTATTCAGGACACATGCCAGGGTTGCCAGCTCGATTCCTAATAGGGGGCATTCAGAAGCCAGCCAATCCATAATTCTCTCTCATCATTGATGTTTCTATCTCTCCCTCTTCCTTCCTCTCTGAAATAAATATTTTAAAAATACTTATATAAAAAAATAATAAAAACAAAAATAAAGCTTTCTTCATAAGCTGATCAAAAGCTAACAACGTAATGCATGGAATAAAAAATCAATAATTTCTGAAATATGTTTTCTATCACTGCCAATGAAGTAATTCTTCAAACCAATGACTCAAATCAAGTGATTTGCTTTGCATGCCTCCAATCTTATCTCTCTCTCTTTTTTAAAAAGATCCTTACTGTTTTTTATTGATTTTTTTTTTTACAGAGAGGAAGGGAGAAGGAGAGTGAGTTAGAAACATCAATGAGAGAGAAACATCAATCAGCTGCCTACTGCATACCTCCTACTGGGGATGTGCCTGCAACCAAGGTACATGCCCTAGACCGGAATTGAACCTGGGACCCTTCAGTCCGCAGGCTGCCGCTTTATCGACTGAGCTAAACCAATCAGGGCCAATCTTGTCTCTCTATATTAAACTGGTATTTAATCAAAATAGTATTTCTAAAATCCAAATAAGTTCCCATTGATTTCCAACTTAAAACTCTTCGAGCTCTCCTTTTTGATAAATCAAAACTCAAAATCAAGGTTCTCAAATCCAAAGGCCAACACCAAACCAATATTATATGAAATGCTGAAAGAAGAGGAAGAAGAAAAAGTTCAAGATAAAAATTATGAACAATAATACATATCTATCAACAAGTGAATCTAAAAATCAAGACAATTAAAAATATAATGAACAGAATAAACTGGTGAATATAATAGAATCAGGGGCATAGAAAGAGAGTGAACTGACAATTCTCAGTGGGGAAGGAGTGAGGGGGGTATAGGAGAAGACTGGTCAAAAAGCATACACCTGCCAAGACCGGTTTGGCTCAGTGGATAGAGTATCGGCCTGCGGACTTAAAGGTCCCAGGTTCGATTCCGGTCGGGGGCATGTACCTTGCTTGTGGGCACAACTCCAGTAGGGGGCGTGCAGGAGGTGGCTGATCGATGTCTCTCTCTCATCGATGTTTCTGACTTTCTATCCCTCTCCCTTCCTCTCTGTAAAAATATCAATTAAAAAAAAAAAAAAGCATACACCTATGGATGAGGACAATGGGGCAGTGAGTGGGGTGGGAACCGGGTAAAGGGGAATCATGGAGGGGATAAAGAGGAACAACTGTAATAATCTGAACAATAAAGATTTATTAAATTAAAAAAAGAAACAAAAATAAAATAAACTATCACCGTATAAGACATAGGCCATGTTTTATTCATTATGGTATCCTAAGTATAATCCTTGCCAAATACTGGACTCAATACATTAACTGTGGGATGTGCAAATGAGTGACTGATAGACTTTCTGAATATATACCTACATTTAAAGATTTATAGAAACAAGATAGAGGAAGCTTAAATGTCTTAGACTGAAGGGACTGCAAACTTTACCCTCAAAAATATACAAAGTTAAAAATATATATTTAGCCGAGACCAGTTTGGCTCAGTGGATAGAGCGTCGGCTTGCGGACTGAAAGATCCCAGGTTTGATTCTGGTCGGGGGCATGTACCTTGCTTGCGGGCACATTTCCACTGTGGGGTGTGCAGGAGGAGGCTGATCGATGTCTCTCTCTCATCAATGTTTCTGACTTTTTATCTCTCTCCTTTCCTCTCTGTAAAAAATCAATGAAATATAAAAAAAGTATATAAAAAATAAAATATGTTAAATATATATATATATATACAAAGTGAACAAATGTAGATGGGATACAGTCAAGAGCAGGACCATAGTAAACACATACTCACTGGTGATTCTCACTGCCCGGTCGGTGCGGAAATCCTCTGTGTCTGGTTCATCACGGTCTTCCAGGAAATTATATTCTGGATCGTCATCATCATCGGCCTCATCTAGAAAACACAAAGTTTCAGATACTCATTCCCAACTCTGAACTCTTATCTTTAGTGACAATGTAAGATATTTAGCACTATGAGACTCTGTTTCAATAAAGAAGATTTATCCTTAAGTTTTAAAATAATTTATTTTTTTCCCTCCATACCTTTGCACAGATCACTTCCTACAGCTGACTCATCTCACCTATTCTTTCTAATAAGCCCAATTACTTCCTTCCTCCAAACAAGTCTTAAGTCTGTCAAAATGCAGCAAAAGCCAGAAAACTGAATATATAATTTATGTCAGGAATCCTATTTTGATTAGTGCATCTTATGAAAATAATACTTTTGTTAAACTTCATGAAGGCATTGATAGTGAAAAAAGAAACAAATCTAATTCCCCAAAATTAGCAAATGACTGTAATACAAAATGCAAAGATGCAATGTTCTATAAAAAGTCAATATAGACATGACAAAAAACCACAATGTAATAACACATAATAATTGTTTCAAAAATTATATCCCTATATAAGGACTCAAAAATAACTAAAAATACACAAAAATAGTAAGTATTTGTTATGTTAGGACATAGAAACGTGGTTGTGTTTCTCCCTAATAATTTTCTCTATGATATCTTCCCCATTTCTCAATAAAAATAGTTTGCTCAGCTGAGGTGGCTCAGTGGTTGAGCATTAACCTATGAACCAGAAGGTCATGAAGACGTCATTGAACACTGAATTATTGTTATATTAAGGTAATATTTTTCTGAGACTTTATTATTTTTTTAATTATTTATTTTAAAATATTTGAGAGAGGAAGGGAAAGGGAGAGAGAGAAAAATCAATGACAACAGAGAATCACTGATTGGCTGTCCCCTGCATTCCCCCTACTGGGGATTAAGCCTGACCCAGGCATGTGCCCTGACCAGGAATCGAACCCTGACCTCTTGCCCTGACTGGTTTGGCTCAATGGATAGAGCGTCGGCCTGTGGACTGAGATATCCCAGGATCAATTCCAGTAAAGTGCAAGTACCTTGGTTGCATGTATATCCCCAGTAGGAGGTATGCAGGAGGCAGCTGGTCGATGTTTCTCTCTCATCGATGTTTCTAACTCTCTATTCCTCTCCCTCCCTTCTCTGTAAAAAATCACTTAAAAAACAAAAAACAAACAAAAAACCACACGTGACTTCCTGGTTCATAGGTTGTCACTTAATCACTGATCCACACTGGCTGGTCCCTGGGACAACTTCAGATCAGTGATGTCTAAGAGACCTTTCTACATTGATGAAAATGTTATATATAGCTACTGGCCATGTGCAGAAGACCTTGAAATGTGGCTAATGCAACTGAGGAACTAATTTTTTTTTTTTTAATATATATTGATTTCAGAGAGGATGGGAGAAGGAAAGAGAGAAAGACACATCAATGATTATAGAGAATCAATTGGCTGCTTCCTGCACATCCCCTACTGGGGATCAAGCCCCCAACGCAGGCATGTGTCCTTGACAGGAATCGAACCTGGGACCCTTCAGTCAGTAGACTGACGCTCTATGCACTGAGCCAAATCAGCTAGGGCAGGAACTGAATTTTTTTAAAAATCTACCACATGAGAAAACTAAATTCCTTACTACTACATAGCCATTAAGCAAGAGAGGAAGATGTCTATGCATTACAATGGAAAAAGGTCTAACTTATATTAAGTTAAAGAAACAAAGCTTCAGGCACAACTCCAGTAGGGGGCGTGCAGGAGGCAGCTGATTGATGTCTCTCTCTCATGGATGTTTCTAACTCTCTATCCCTCTCCCTTCCTCTCTTTAAAAAATCAATAAAAAACAATAAAAGTTAAAAAAAAGACTGCTAGCCGAAACCGGTTTGGCTCAGTGGATAGAGCGTTGGCCTGCGGACTGAAGGGTCCCAGGTTCGATTCCGGTCAAGGGCATGTATCTTGGTTGCGGGTACATCCCCAGTGGGGGGGCATGCAGGAGGCGGCTGATCGATATCTCTCGCTCATCGATGTTTGTAACTTTCTATCCCTCTTCCTTCCTCTCTGTAAAAAATCAATAAAATATATTTAAAGAATAATAATAATAATAGTTTTTTAAAATATTAAATTACATTGTTTTATACACAGTTATTTGTAGGTCAAATGTTTTTCATGCATTTGTGGGTTTATCTCTCCCAATAAAACTTCTTTAATACTTGGAATGAAATTCTATCTTCCTATTCTGTACAATCTTTTCTTATTAAGTCTCTTTATAGCAGATCCTTTTCAAACATTGCTGAATAATGAAAGCACTGAAAGAGACTATAACATATGGATATTATATTAATGTTTGGACACCCATCTGCCCATCTGTTTGAGTGTAAGAACTGCAATAGACAACTTCTGCCTACAACGCACAAATGGGTCAGCCAATGTTCTCAGAGTAGCTATTTGGGAAACATGCTGAAAAATCAATGAAAAACATATTCTTGAGTGAAGATTTAAAAAATAAGAGAATATGACAATATCTGGAATCACTACAAATGAAATCAACCTCATGCCTTCTAAATTTACAGAAATGTATTGTACAAAATTATTAAATTATGCCTGATTTCCACTACAGTACACTTTTTAAAACTCACTAGACAATTTTAATAATGTAATTCCATAATATTAAAGTAAGAACTTTTACTTATATTCTAAAGTAAGGGTTATGGTAGGGATTCTTACACGATGCATGACTGTAGTCAACATTATTTTTTGTCTGATTAATACACCTTCCGCCGAGACCGTTTTGGCTCAGTGGATAGAGCGTCGGCCTGCGGACTGAAAGGTCCCGGGCTCGATTCCGGTCGGGGCATGTACCTTGGTTGTGGGCACATCTCCAGTGTGGGGCGTGCAGGAGGCGGCTGATCGATGTCTCTCTCTCATCGATGTTTCTAACTCTCTATCCTTCTCCCTTCCTCTCTGTGAAAAAAATCAATAAAATATATTTAAAAAAAAAATACACCTTCCTCACTTCTGGATCACTTCTTTTGACCAACTACCTACTCCAACCAAATTGTTCTATGGGGTGCTGCCAATCACAGAACTCCATGATGAACAGCCTTCCTAACAATCCCATGCAAAACCAAGAAAGTGAGCATGAGATCAAACCAAGCCAATCTGAGTTGTTCCCCTGGATTTTCCAACTGGACCCTGTAAGAGAGAATCCTTTGATCTGAGGACAATGCAAGAAGTAAATGGTGTGCTTATGACTATGGTACAAGCCTTATAGAATAAAACAGGGTTAAAAGAAGTAGAAATGAAGGCTATAGAGAAGGAAGGAAGGCCTTAACAGGGTGTCAACTCCACTGCAGGTTTTTCTGCCCTTTAGCAAAGTCTGGTTTCATTTTACCTTCTTGCAAGTGGGAGTTTGGATTCTTTCACTTGGATCATAAAGAACCTTAACACAATAGTCAAGTGAATCAATGCACTCCAATGAGAGGGTATATAAAATTATGTGTGCATTTATATTTCAGAGGACTCTTAGCATTCAAGATGCCTAAAGATTCTAAATCAAAAAAGGTGGAAGAGGAGAATTTAACTACTAATCTACCTATATAAAACTGTAATATGCATATCGACCAAATGGCAGAACAGTCACTATTACGTGCACTGACCACCAGTGGGCAGATGCTCAATGGAGGAGCTGCTCCCAGCCAGTAGGCCCCAATTGGTGGTGCAGGGAGAGCAAGGTTGGCGAGCAGACAGTGTCAGGCCAGCCAAGGCAGGTGCAATTGGGGGCTCTGCAATCACCCTGCCAGCCAACCCACAGATTGGCTCTGATCGCTGGCCAGGCCTAGGGACTGTATCTGTGCACAAACTTCATGCACTGGGCCTCTAGTCCTATATAATAAAAGGCTAATATACAAATCAACAGACAGCGGGACAACCAGTCACTATGATGTGCACTGACCACCAGGGTGGAGACACTCAACACAGGAGCTGCCTCCTAGTGGTCAGTGCATTCTCATATTCTCATAGGGGGGCTGCTCAGCCAGAAGCCAGGCTCACAGCACAGGCTGGGCTGAGAGACAACCCCTGAGTACATGAATTTTGTGCACCGGGCCTAAATTGCTGGATAAATACCAAATTCAATTAACCAAAAATACCTTCTTTAGGTTTCTAACTAATGAAAATTTCACCACAAAAAAAGTAGATAGTAAATGCAAGTAAAAGGGCTTACCTTCATTCCCCACATCATCATTCATGAGTCCCCCAAGCCACAACTTCCATTCCTCATCATCTGCTGTATTTGGGTCATACATGTCTGGGGTGATGTCTGGAGCTTGAAGCTCTGCCTCTAGTTGTCCCAGGGGAACATCTTTCAGAGGCATCTTAGAGCGGGTTCGGAATGCAATGAGACTGTCATCCATTGACTAATCAATCAATAGAGAAGGAAATAAAAACATGTCAATGAATGCTTCCAAATTCTCCAAATCTCATAATACCCTATGTGTTTCTCTTAGCTAAAATGACAAAGTCTCTTCTCTAAACAATTTGGGTTTATTATTCTTTGAGAAACTTTAAGAACAATGACATCAGTCTTAAACCAAATTTCAAGGACATTTAAAACAGCTTACTAAGCTATAATTTATATGTCATAAAATTCACCATTAAAGACCGGCCAGAGTGGCTCAGTGGTTGAGCACTGACCTATAAACCAGGAGGTCCCAGTTTGATTCCCAGTGAGGGCACATGCCTGGGTTGCAGGCTCTATCTCCAGTAGGAGCTATACAGGAGGCAGCCAATCAATGATTTTGTTTCTCTCTCTATCTGAAATCAATAAAAATGTATTTTAAAACAAGAGAGAAATGATCCTTTCATTAAAAAAAAAATTCACTATTACAGGTATAAAATTGAGTGGATTTTACTATATTCACAGAGTTATATAATCATCAACACTATCTAATCCCTGAACATTTTCATCACCCTCCTCAAAAAATCCAATTCCCGCCGAAGCTGGTTTGGCTCAGTGGATAGAGTGTCAGCCTAGGGACTGAAAGGTCCCAGGTTCGATTCCGGTCAAGGGCATGTATCCTGGTTGCGGGCACATCCCCAGTAGGGGGCGTGCAGGAGGTGGCTGATCGATGTCTCTCTCATCTATGTTTCTGACTCTCTATCCCTCTTCCTTCCTCTCTGTAAAAAATCAATAAAATATATTTTTAAAAAAATCCAATTCCCATGAGCAGTCACTCCCCACTCCATTCTCACCTGCATCCAGTCTCTGTTAACCACTTATCTACTTTCTGTCTCTAAAGATTTGCTTATGCTGAATATTTCATATAAATGGAATCATATAATACGTAACCTTCTGTCTCTGGTTTCTTTTACTTAGCATTAAGTTCGTTCATTTTGTAGAATGTATCAAACCTTTGTTCCTTTTTAGTGCACAATAATATTCCATTATATGAATATACAATTTCTGATTTACTCATTTATCACTTGAGGAAAATTTATCACTTTGTGAGTTGTTTCTACTTTGGAGCTATTATGAATAATGCTGCTGTGAACATTTGTGTATACATTTTTACATGAACATGTTTTCAATTCTCTGGAAAAGGTACTGCTGGGTCATATGATAATTAATGAGAAACTACCAAACCATTTTCCAAAGTGGCTGCACCAGTTTATGTTCCCAGCAGCAACATATGAAGATTCCACAATCTTCCATATCCTTGTCAACATTGTTACTAAACATCTTTTTTATTATAGCCATCCTACTGGTAATGAAGTGATATCTCATTGTAGTTTTGATTTGCACTTTCCTAATGACTGAAAATGTGGAGCATTTTTTCTTTCTTTTTTTTTTTAATTTTTTTTTTTAATATTTTATTGTGGGTTTTTTTGTTTGTTTTTTTTTTTAAAGAGAGGAAGGGAGAGGGATAGAAAGTCAGAAACATCGATGAGAGAGAGACATTGATCAGCCGCCTCCTGCACGCCCCCTACTGGAGTTGTGCCCGCAAGCAAGGTACATGCCCCCGACCGGAATCGAACCTGGGACCTTTCAGTCCGCAGGCAGACGCTCTATCCACTGAGCCAAACCCATCTCGGCTGTGGAGCATTTTTTCATTGCTTATTGGCCATTTGCATATTTTCTTTGGGGAAATGTCTATTCATATGATTTGCCCATTAAAATTTTTTTTAATTTTTCAATTATAGTTGATATACAATATTGTATTAGTTTTAGGTATATAACATAGTGATTGGGCATTTATATGACTTACAAAGTGATTAACTCATAAGTCTAATACCCATCTGACACCATACTGTTGGCTATATTCCCCTTGACTGATTTTATAACTAGCAATTTGTACATCTTAATCCCTTCCCTTTCATTGTTCATCCTCCTCTCTTTGCCATATTTCCATTTTTGAATTGGGTTGCCATTTAAAAGAACTTTTTTTTTTTTAATTTACTCATTTTAAGGAAAGAGAAGGAGGGGAAACGGGGGAGAGAGGGAGTAAGGGAGGGAGGAAAAGAGGAGAGAGATATTGAGATTTGTTGTACCATTTATTTATGCATTCATTGGTTGAATCTTGAATCTCTATGTGCCCTGACTGGGGATTGACCCTGTAACCTTGGTGTATCAGGATGACGCTATAAACAACTGAGCTACCCAGCCTGAACAAAATCTAAATTGTCATGGTTTTTCAAAACCTTCATGATCCCACACTCTAGCTTAGCTCTGACTCCACTCCTGTTACTACTTCGCGTGATACTTATGAATCAGGAACTTTAAATGTGCTATTTCCTCTAAATGAACAATTTTTCCCCCAGATCTTTTATACCTGAATCTTTCTCATTCAGATCTCAGCTCAAATGTTGCCTCCTCAAGAGGCATTGTTGTTAATCCTCACCCGAGAATATTTTTGAAAGAGGGTGGAAAAGAGAGGGAGAGACAGAGAAAGGGGGAAACATTGATGTGAGAGAGACACATCATTTGGTTGCCTTCCACATGTGCCCAGACCAGCGCCAAGGATCAAGCTCTAACCGAAGTATGTGGCCTTAATTGGAATTGAACCCAGGACCCTTCAGTCCATGGGCCAATGCTCTACCCACTGAGCCAAACTGGTTAGGGTTATGATCCACATTTAAAAATGCTTTCTTTCACATACCTTATTCCTTCTTTAGGAGCTGCATTCTCACAATAAAATAGTACAAATAAAACAGAATATCAAAGACCTACAATTGCATAACTTTTACTTATCACATCAGAATTTTATATCATCCCTTCTCTCTTCCCAACATAAACAACAAATAAATTACTCCATTTGACTTTCCCAGTGATTTATTTAAAAAAAACAAAAACAAAAAAAAACTTGTTAATCCTCACCCAAGGATATTTTTTCCATTGATTTTTAGAGAGAGTGAAAGGGAATGAGGGAGGGAAGAAGAGAAGGAGAGAGGGAGACAAAGAAACATCCATCAATGTGAGAAAGACATATCAATATGGTGCCTCTTGCACATGCCCAGACCAGGACTGGGGATCAAACCTACAACCCACATATGTGCCCTCAACCGGGAATAGAACCTTTACCCTTGGGTGCACGGGGCGACACTCTAACCAATAAACCATACTGGCCAGGGCTTGGAGCAATTAGAATTGTATTTACCTGGAAAGAATCCATGCAAACTGGACTTGATGCCAGTTCCTCATCCACAGCATGCAACTTCTCCATGAAAGTACTATCTCTGGTCTGTTTGGGCTTTGGAGGGGGTGGAGGCCCCATGGGTACTACCTCAGCACTGATGTGCCTGATGGCAGGTGTGGCAATTTTCTCAGCCTGATTAAAAGATGCAAGCACATTAAAAAAATAAATGGAAGGGATGGAAGGAGAGAGGGGGAAAAGAAGCTGAGAGAGGGAGATATATCTTTCATATACGTACTAATGATCTTTTTGGACCCATCTAGATAGACATGATAGTGGTACATAAAAACATAGACTCTGTCAAGTATATTAATTTAATTAGGTTTCATGCTATTTCCAATGAAACCAACAGGATGCTACTTAGGTTACCAAAAGTGGGAAATGGCTTAAGGACAATATTAGAAAACAAGCATAAAAAAGAGAAGGGTAGAAAAGAAGAAACTCTATTAGTCACTTTTATTTGGCCCCTTAATGAGACATCACAAAAGCTCTTTCCCTGTCACTGGGTTCAGGTTTCTATTAAAATGTTCATTGATTTAAGAGACTTTGGAATTGAAACAGCTATAATAACCAGTTAAAAATTCCAGGAAGATCCTGGCATGATTATTGATCTTGATTCATGTTTGGCAAAGGATAATAGCTCAGAATTCCCAGAGTTATGACTTAACACTCTTGTAGATGCAGATTTACCTCTGATAATATGCCATTCTCTTCATCTGTTTCATTCATCTCAGGAGACTGCTTCAGTCTGGATTTCTTTGCCCCACGTGGAGACGAAGCAGTGCTTTCAACATCACTTTCCAACAAACTCTACAAAACATATCCGGTTCACTTTTACATTTTGCCTCTACCTTATTCCACTGAGAATGAAGTATCACAAGAGAATGGAATCACAAATTATCACTCAATTAGAGTAAGAGAAAATACTTTTAGATAGAAGCTTCATATTCTGAAGGTAGGAACAGAGATCATCAGATCAATATGCTCATCAGCAATGCAAACTTTGTAAAATTGTAAGGCATTCATCAAAGATCCTTTTATAAACAAGTCAAACAACACATTTAGTAATAAAATATTACCAAAAAAAAAAAATAGACTATTACTATAGCTAAAAGAAACAAGACAGATGAATCTCAAAGGATTAATGTTAAAAAAGAAAGTCAGACACAAAAGAATACAGACCCTCTCCCTTCAGGGAGTATGACCATGCCATTCCCTCCACCTTCTCCTTCCCCAACAGGTATGTATCTCCTAAACTCCAAGGGACCCCAGGAGACTTGTGACCAGGGGAGAAATGGGCAAAGCACCTCTTCCAGGGCTAACTCCCTGAACCTGTCTCCAAGGCCCCTTTTCTCTGACTTCCTAGTGAGCCAAGGCAGCCCACCCTGGGCTCTCCTGTTGCTGCTTCAATGTCCTTCCTTGTTTCACTGTCCTCAGTGTGTTTTTGCTGCAGTCAATACATTCTTGCTTGCTTTTCTACCAAAAAATAGAATACATGTACTATAGGTTCATTTATTAAGTTTAGAAACCGTAATTGAACTATGTGTAGAGCTGCAATTTTAGGTGACATAACTATGTATAAAGAAAAACAAGAAGCCCTAGTCAGTTTGACTCAATGAACAGAGCCTCAGCCTGCGGACTGAAGGGTCCCTGGTTCAATTCCAGTCAGGGACATATGCCCAAGTTGCAGGCTCGATCCCCAGTATGGGGTGTGCAGGAGGCAGCCAATCAATGATTCTCTCTCAGCATTGATGTTTTCTATCTCTCTCTCTCCCACTCTAAAATTAATAAAAATATTAAATCAAAATAATAAGGAATTAATCCAAAAAGTCAGGATAATGGTTATCTTTAGGGGAAGAGAAATGATTATGATTAATGAAGGGCAAATAAGATGAATCTTGGCTATGTTATATTTAATGACTTTAGAGAAGTTTCATGAGAATTAGCTTTATAATTAGGCTGCATATTTTTACTGTATGTACAGCAAAATTAAGAGTGTGACAATACTTCTTAGACTTGGATTTATGCAAAGTGAGTAGAAAAAAGAGGTGTCTCAATCCTCTCTATAGAACAGGTGATGTTACAAAGGAAGAAAATACGCTCTGCCTTATCGAGACAAATTTTTTTCTATATTATCAACACTCACAGGGTCACCACTGACCTCTTCAGCAGTCTCATCTTCTTCTTCATCATCTGGCTGGTACTCTTCATCTGAGGAATCATCTTCTTCGAGGTTGATATCCACAAACTGAGGAGGCTTCATAAATACAATTACAGAAAGAAATGAAGTAAACAGAAAATATAAACCATATGTATTTGGAAAATAAGAGGAAAAAGACAAAGCAGGAGGGGGGAAAATCCTATAAGCACAATGAGCTAAAAGCAAGTAACAAGAAGCAGGGGTTAAAGAGACTCCTAGCAAGAGAGTCAAACCTAGCGGTTAATAAAATAGAAGAAAAATTAAAGCTGGAATTTTAAATGTTTAAGTTAAAAGTCCCAAAAATGTTAACAAATAAAAGAGTATTTAGGTTTTAAAACTGATGAAGTCTTTCTGGAAAAGAATAAGAATTACCTCTTCCAAGTTTACCTTAATTTCATTGGCCTTCTTAATTGGTGAAATATTCCATGTTGGAATTACCTACCAACAAAGAATATAAGTAATTAAGTTCTCTTGACTAGAATAGACTGTTTTTCATTTTTACTGTCTCTTTACAATGACAAAGAACCATTTTTACCTAGCATTCAGCTGCCCTGAGCTGAGGGTACTAATTATCCTTGAGAGTATACTCTCAAAATATTTGTCACAGCTTGACAGAAGAAAAGGTGAGAAAGCTATTTCCATCATCAGCATTTCTACCTTAAACCAGGTAAGACTCTTTCTCTCTGTTTTGTCTACTTTCTATGACAGCTTGGGTTTACATGAAACAATGAATGTGAAAACTACTTGTAAACTACAATATTATAGGTGACAGTAGCCTTTTGATATCTGTATTTATTTTAGTCAATTACATAAATCTACCATTAAAATGCCTCCAAAAAGCCAGCCACGAAAAGTTCTCTGCTTTTTAAATACATTTTTATTGATTTCAGAGAGGGAAAGGGAGACCAAAATATCAATGATGAGAATCACTGATCAGCTGCCTCCTGCACACCCCCTTCTGGGGATCAAGCCCCCAATCTAGGCATGTGCCCCCGAATGGAATCGAACCCGAAACCCTTCATTCCACAAGCTGATGCTCTATCCACTGAGCAAAACCAGCTAGGGCAACAAAAAGATCTTATGGAAGGATCTGAAGTGTCAAGTTGTCCATAACTTATTTTCAAATAGTATAGGAACAAACAATATGTAAAGCAAATGTGGCAAAATTTTAAAATTGTTAAATCTAGATGGAATATGGATTCACTAAAACTCTTTCAACAGAAAGAAACCAAGATGGAGGCATAGGTGAACACCTAAACTGCTATCTCGCACAACAATTTCAAAACTACAGCTAAAAGACAGAATGGACATCAGCCAGAACCACAGGAAAGCTGGCTGAGTGGAAATTCTACAACTAGAAGGAAAGAAAGGGGCTCATGGAGACTCAGAGGAGCTGCAAAAAGCTGAGGTACACAGAGGACGGGTGGCAGGGTGCCTGGCTGGCTTCCTCTTGCGGGAAGGAGATAGAAACTCTCGACTGCAATGAACCCCAGCTCCGGGCAAGACTCATACAGGGGGAATCTGGACTGTCATGAAAAGGGAGGAGTGCATGGAAACTTAGGGGAGCCGCAAAAAGGCAGAGGTCTGGAGGCATGCACACCACTGCGCGCAGAGAGGACTGACTGCTGATTGTGCCACTGGCTTTCTCTAGTGGGAGGGAGACAGAACCTCCCAACTGTGCTGAAATCCACTTCCAACTGCACTGAACCCCAGTTTCAGGTGAGACCCTGGGGACCCAGACTCATACAGGTCCCCGGAGCGCACGAGAACCAGAAAGGCATAGGTCTGGAGGTGCGCATGTGCACACAGAGAGGGCTACAGTGATTACCGAGGGACACGGAGACACAAAGGCCGCGTAGGTTGGGGCTGATTGGAAGCCAAGGCTGTCTCTGCTCAGCCCTGAGACTCCACCCCATCCATGCTGAACAGAGAGGCTGCTTTTGCAATTTTGCAAGTCTTGTATTATAAGGCTGACTCCAGCACAGAAGGTGTAATGAAAATGTGGAGACAAAGGAACAGATCACAAACGAAAGAAATGGAGGAAAACAAACAACTGGATATAGAGTTCAAAACCACAGTTATAAGGTTTTTCAAGAATTTCCTAAAAAAGATGGATAAATATAGCGATATTCAAGAGGAGATGAAAAAGGACCAACTAGAAATAAAAGATACACTAACTGAAATAAAAAATATTATACAGAGACCTAACAGACTAGAGGAATGCAAGAATCAAGTCAAAGATTTGAAATACAAAAAAGCAGAAAATACTCAACTGGAAAAGAAAAAAGAATCCAAAAATATGAAGATACTGTACGGAGCCTCTGGGACAACTTCAAGTGTACCAACATCAGAATTATGAGGGTACCCGAAGAAGAGAGAGAGAAAGATACTGAAAACCGATTTGAAGAAATAATGACTGAAAATTTCCCACACCTGGTAAAAGAAATAGACTTACAAGTCCAGGAAGCGCACAGAACCCTAAACAAAAGGAATCCAAAGAGGACCACACCAAGACACATCATAATTAACATGCCAAGAGCAAAAGATAAAGAGAGAATATTAAAAGCAGCAAGAGAAAAACAGTTAATTACCTACAAGGGAGCACCCATAAGATTGTCAGCTGATTTCTCAACAAAAACTATGCAGGCCAGATGGGAGTGGCAAGAAATATTCAAAGTGATGAATAACAAGAACCTACAATCAACATTACTCTACTCAGCAAAACTATCATTCAGAAATGAAGTGCAGATGAAGAGCGTCACAGATAAGAAAAAGCTAAAGGAGTTCATCAACACCAAACCAGTATTACATGAAATGCTGAAAGGAACTCTTTAAGAAGAGGAAGAAGAAGAAAAGGATAAAGATAAAAATTATGAACAACAAAATACATATCTATAAACAAGTGAATCTAAAAATCAAGTGAATTAAAAATCTGATGAACAGAATATAATAGAATCAGGGGCACAGAAAGGGAGTGGACTGACAATTCTCAGTAGTAAAGGGGTGAGGGGGGTGCAGGGAGAGACTAGACAAAAATCATACACCTAAGGATGAGGACAATGCAGGGTAGGTAAGGGCAGAGGGAGGGATAGGAGCCAGGTGGAGGGAGGCTATAGGGGTAAAAAAGAGGAACAAATGTAATAATCTGAACAATAAATATTTATTAAATAAATTAAAAAAAAAAACTCAACTTCTTTCATGTTTTAAAACAGTAGTTGGTGGGAAAAGATTTTAAAGTAAGTTTTTTAAAGCTCCTTACATACTGCTGACAAAATGCCATTGAAGTAGGTAATTTCTTGACTATTTACTTAGGATCCAATCAAAATCATTTTATGAACAAAATCCAACAGGCCAGTAGGTCCTATCTCTACAAAGAGCCTCAGGTTTTCCTCATTTCAACCCTGCCGTGTCCTAGCCACATACCGAGCTGTGTCGCTAGGCCCGCACTAAATGTAAAGGGGATGATGTGATTCAGGGCCACGCCCTTTCTCATGTTTGTTTCTGAACCATCAGTTTCCCTATTCCCAAATACATCATGAAAGCAAAGCAGCATCTGGAAGTATATTGGAGTTAGTCAGCATTAAGAGGCAAGAGGAACTCTATAATCCTGCTCTTCCACATAAACTATGGTCTTGGGTTGTCCAACTTCTCTACACCTATATCTGTGGCTGGTAAACATAATCCAGAACCTGATTTGGATCTCCTTGGCCTTTTATTCCAAATCAAACATGGAAATAATGTCAATTACACCCCATATGTCAGGTAGACTTCATATAACTTCTGTCTGATGGCTGCTTTCATCATAGCTACCACATGCTCATTTGAGTACTTCCTGAAGATAATGGTTCACTTAATGCAACAGGGTTAGTTGATTAAATTAAAAAAATATGATGTGGCTGTCAAAAAGCAAACCTCAGACTGCATCAAAAGAAATATGGTATCAGGAACATTGAGGAGATAACCTAACTTTAACCTGTACTAGTTAAAACACTTCTAGACCAGTAGATTCCACTTTTGGCATACTTTTAAAAGGATACAGACAAACTAGGTATGTTCAGAAGAAAAGCTGATAAAAATACTTAAAGCCATGTTACATAAAGACCAATAAAATATTAGGAGACGTTTAACAAGAAAAGAATGTTACAAGAGATGCTAATTTTCTTCGACTAGAGGAAAGGTCATGTGGAAGAGGAACAGACATTTCCTACAGAGTTGCAAGGAACAGAACTGGACCAAGAGAAATACTGCAGTATGTATTTCGGGTCCATCTTCCTCACTATCAGAGATAGAACGGACTCCCTCAGACTATCACTTGCCTTATCACAGAAGGTAACCACAAACTGGACAAGTGTTTGTTAAGCAGGATGTAACGTGGTTCCAAGCATGAAAGACCTTGATATACTAAAATACTTCAGAAGTCTTCAAGTGATTCTCAAACTTCAGTGTACAAAAGAACAAACTAGTGTATTTTCAAGGATACATAATCCCAGGCCCTATTCATGGTTCCTGATGTGTAGGTCTGAAGTGAGCCCAAGAACGTGCATTTTTATCTTTTCAGCAGCAGTTCAGAAAGTGCATTTTTAATAAGACTCCTGAGGGAACCACACCAGGGTGATACTGACACTATGATAAATACTAAGTACTGCCACATATAACACAGGAAGAACTGACCTCTTGTTGCTTTCAGCAGTTCTAAATGGTTATCTACCTATTAGTTCCAAAAGTGTACTATTTCCACATCAACTAAAATAAAAATAAACTATTTTGATGATTTCATATATTCTACCTATACTTGTCCTTTACAAATCCTTCATTCAGAAGGCAAACTCATGCCCTAACCAGTTTGGCTCAGTGGATAGAGCGTCGGCCTGCGGACTCAAGGGTCCCAGGTTCAATTCCGGTCAAGGGCATGTATCTTTGTTGCGGGCACATCCCCAGTAAATGGTGTGCAGGAGGCAGCTGATCAATGTTTCTCTCTCATTGATGTTTCTAACTCTCTATTCTCTCTCTCCCTCTCTGTAAAAAAATCAATAAAATATATTAAAAAGAAGGCAAACTCCAACCACAATAATCTCTATTTTTTTCTCTATAAATAACCTGAAATTAGATATTATTTACCAACCTAAGTACACAATACAGAAAAAACAGAACACCCACCACTCCTTTCTCCACCACTTCCTTTAGTTTAGAGCGTGTCATTTTGGGTTCCTAAAGAGGAGAAAATGAGAAGAGTCAATAAAAATCATCGTGTAATTCTTGAATTTTAGAATGCTGACTTTGCCCCCAAATGCCAAACTAATTATAGACTCCGAAGCGGCCTCCTACATTTAGCCAGTTTACAGGTAGCTCTGTTCCATGACATTTAAAAAATGACAATCAAATACTCACAAACATTGGCATATCTTCAGTCTCACTGATGGCTGCTTTCATCATCGCTACCACATGTTCATTTGTGATTACTTCCTGCAGAAAGATGAAATTTCACATTGTGCAATAAGGATGTGTCACTCAATAACACTCATCTCTCTGTAATTCTGCTAGGCATATGTAGAGACAAATGAGAGCTATACAGTATACTTAAAACAGCTTCAGATTAGGGAAATGCAAGGCAACTATAACCAAAGAAGCAAGTTTTGCATAAAAACACACAGCTTCACCGAAACCGGTTTGGCTCAGTGGATAGAGCATCGGCCCTTGGACTGAAAGGTCCCAGATTCGATTTCGATCAAGGGCATGTACCTTGGTTGTGGGCACATCCCCAGCGGGGGATGTGCAGGAAGCAGCTAATCAATGTTTCTCTCTCATCAATGTTTCTAACTCTCTATCCCTCTCCCTTCCTCTCTGTAAAAAATCAACAAAATATATTAAAAATAAATAAGGAAATTGAGGTAACTCCATGCTTAAGAAAAACTAATAAAAGTTTTATAAATAGCCGAAACTGGTTTGGCTCAGTGGATAGAGCATCGGCCTACAGACTGAGGCGTCCCGGGTTCAATTCCAGTCAAGGGTATGTACTTGGTTGTGGGCACATCCCCAGTAGGGGGTGTGCAGGAGGCGGCTGATCGATGTCTCTCTCTCATCAATGTTTCTGACTCTCTATTCCTCTCCCTTCCTCTCTGTAAAAAATCAATAAAATATGTTTAAAAAAAAAAGTTTTATAAATAGCTGTGTTGCTACTTATTGAAGAACAGTATTTGCATATGTGCAAAGTACCATAAACTGTTAACTGGGCATCTTTTCAGGCATATTAACCTACAAAAGAGTAAATCTAGTACAAACATTATCATCATCAAATCTAATAAACAATACAGTAAACAATCAAATCAGTGAAGGCAGCAGAGGAACAATTTATCTTCCCGGTTAAGTTCTTCTTTAACATTTATTTGTTCAGATTTCAAATGTGTGCTGAGTGCAAAGAGAAATCTATCTTGAAATGTAAAATGTTTCGCCACAAGTAACTCACAAAATTAGTAATTCACATACCAACAGTCAAGAATTTCCTGAATACTTTTATTTGCTTCCCATAAAAAATTTCCATTCCAGTTACATAGCTGTCCCAGTCGTACTCACGTGCAGGATGTTTCGCACATTGACTGCCGTTAGATTGTGCTGTTTGGCGCCATCCTCTAAGGTACGGTCAAGCATATCATCCAGTTTGGGGTCATAAGCCAAAGTCCCTTCTTCTTGACTCCTTCCATCTCGTTTCCTCTTGGTACCCTTTTTCTTTTTCTGCCTTTTCTCACTTTCTTCACTGTCTTGCTCTTCTGCAAAAAAACCAAGAACATCATCAGAATCTCCAAAGTAACTGTTCCCCAAACTTAACCCCAAAAGGCAACATTGTAAAAGAGAAACAAGCTGCCAGCTGTCTCAACCCTGGAAATCAAAGATTATGATGTGGTAGAGATGGTAATGATGGAGGTGGTAGAACTGTCATAGTAATAATACCTAACTTTCACGGAGTATCTACTTTATGTCAGATAGTCTTCTACACACTTTATATATATTAATTCACTTACTCCTTATGAAATAGAGACTATTCTTTTTTCCACTGTAAAGGGGGAGAAACAGAGGCTAAGAGATAAGAAACTTTCCAAACAGCTGGTAATGACAGAGCCATGTTTTGAAGCCAAGCAGTCCGGCTCTAGAATCAGCAGTCTTAATTATTATTCCATATTGCCCAGATAATGCATCAGAAACCCTCGGTTTGTGGCCCAGTTCTATAACTTAGCAGGGTAACCTTGGCAATAGTCTCGGTTTTTTTTCTTTTATAAAATATAGATATCTCTGCCCATCAGGGATGCCATGTGGATTAAGTTAAATAAAGTATATCAAAGTGCTGTATTATCAATGAAACATTATAGAAATGTAATTTATCATAATTACTATTCAGTTTAGAAAAGAGAAAAACAAAGAGCAAACATATAAAAACTCCACTCTGAATTATACAAATAAAAAAGGTACACACACAAAAAAGATACCAAGTATTTCTATTCTACAAGAAAGGAGCGCAAATATAACCAGAAAAAGAAAAAACTTCCTGCCCTGGCTGGCATCACTCAATGGTTAGAACGTTGGCCTATGCACCAGAGGGTCTCAGGTTTAATTCCCAGTCAAGGGCACATATCGGGGTTGCAGGTTTGACCCCCAGGCCAGTTTGGGTGTGCAACCAATTCATGTATCTCTCTCACATTGATCTCTCTCTCTTTCTCTTTCTCTCTCTCTCTCTCTCTCTCTCTCTCTTTCTTTCTATCTCTATCTCTTTGGTCTCCTGACCCTCCCTCCCTCTCCACACACCCTCCTCAGTTCCATCATCTCTAAAAATCAATGGAAAAATATCTTTGTGTGAGGATTAAATAGAATATACAAATCAATCAATTAATATATAAATAAGTAAAACAACAAATTGATGTTTCTCTCTGTCTCTCCCCCTCTCTAAAATTAAAAATGTTTTAAAAATTAAAGAAATAAAAAGCCTACAACTATTGTCATACATAATGGAGAAACACTGAACACCTTCCCCCAAGTTCAGAAATGAGACATGGATGTTCACTATCACCACTTCTAACCTACATAGTAATTTGCAATCTATACTATTAAAAGGGTAATATGCTAATTAGACCAGACGTCTTCCGAACGACCATCCACACATCCTTCCTGACAAAGCCAGGCCCGGGCAAAGCCACCTGCTTGTGGTCCTGGGCACCAGCGCCTGCAGCTGGCTACAGCCTGGGAGACGGAGAAGCCGCCTATCCCGCAGTCCTGGGCCACAACCAGCCAGAGAAGCCAACCAGCCAGAGAAGCCGCCCACCCCGTGGTCCTGGGCACCAGCGCCTGCAGCTGCAGCCCAGGCAAAGTCACCTTCCCACCGTCCCCTGTGGCTATAGCCAACGTGGGCAAAGCTGGCCCATGTCCCAGGTGCCTGCAGCCAGCTAGAGGGAGGGAAGCCTGGGTCCCGGGTGCCTGCAGCCAGCTGGAGGAGGGAATCCTGGGTGCCAGGTGTGGGGCGGAGGCAGAGGTGGTTAGAGGCAATCAAGCCAGCAGGGGAGCAGTCAGTGGCAATCAGGCTGGCAGGCAGAAGCAATTAGGGACAATCAGACAGGTGAGTGGTTAGGAGCCAGTGGCCCCCAATTGTGAGAGGGATGTCCAAGATTGGAGAGGGTGCAGGCCAGGCTGAGGGACAGCCTCCTCTTCCCCCGTGCACAAATTTTGTGCACCGGGCCACTAGTATATATAGAAAAGAAACCACAGGGGTTCACTTAAAGCCACTTACGTTGAATAAAGAAGTCTATTTATTTGTCTGTATGTGTTATATTGCACAAAAATATAGCTCAAAAAATTATTAAGGAAAACCAATTCTATAAACTATTAATTCCACCTGACGAAAATAAAGTACATATGCTCACCAGATCTATAGTACAATGTTCACAGCAGCACCCATTCAGAGTAGCCTACAACTGAAATGATCTGACTATCCATTAAGAGTTTTTTATGTTTGTCTTAGAGAGAGAGAAAGAAAGAGAAACAACAGTGTAAGAGAGAAACATCAATTGGTTGTGTTCTGTATGTACCCGACCAGGACTCCAAACCACAATCCTTTGGTGCACTCCAATCCACTGAGCCACACTGGTCAGGGGAAGAGTCGAATGGATAAAGAAAATGTAGAATATTCAACAGAATACTATACAGCAAAGAAAATTAACAATCTACAAACATATAAAACAATGTGGACCAATTTCATAAATACATGAAATTGAAAAAAGGCAGTCACAAAATATACTTTATATTCCATTCATACAAAGTACAAAACAGATGAGCCAATCTATGCTGCTACAAGTCAGGATAATGGTTACTCCAGCGGTTAAGGTGTTGGTAATAACTTAAAGGGAGTACTTTTGGGTACTGGTAATATCTTGTTTCCTTTTTTTTTTAAATGAGAATGTTCCAAGGAAATGCTCATCTATTTTTAGAGAGAGAAAGAGAGAAACATCAATGTGAGAGAAAAATATCAATCAGCTGCCTCCCATACACGCTCCAATTGGGGACCAAACCTACAACTCAGGCATGGACCGTGATAGGGAATGGAACTGGAAACATTTGGTATATGGGCTGACACTCCAACCAACTGAGCCACCTAGCCAGGGCAGTAATATTCTTTTCTTGATCTGGTTGCTGATTACATAGGTGTATTCAAACTCTGAAAATCCAATCATCTTCTATATCTTAGGATATGTGCAGTTTTCTGTATATTATACTTCAATAAAGAGGATTAACTTAAAAAAAAAAAAGGAAAGAAAAAGAGAGCCTACCCATTGGAATAAAGAGTCCATCATCCTCTATCTCTTCCACAGCTTGGTGATCTGAAGTCCTGAATGGTTTTCCTTGAGGAGAGGCACAGACATCTGGCTGAGATGATTTCCTAGGCTGGCCTCCTAGTTTTACAGAGCCTGATGGCAATAAAGGCATCTCTTCTCCAGAATGCATCTGAGGTTTTCCTGGAAGAATTACAAACACTGCTTCACATTTCCACCATTCTTAGTCATACCCTATTGTAGAAATCAGGATCTTGTTATAAAGTCCTTTTTAGGTAGATAACTTTGTTAATGATGCATATACTATATAGGCATTCCTCTCTCTTAAAGACAATGTCTTAAAAACAATATTGAAATGATATTCAAATATGCTCACATCCAATTTACTCATCTATAATGTCAGGGAATTGAAGTAGATAACTGCTAAGGTTTTTCTAGTTCTATTATATGGAGAGCTATGCATTTATTTCCTAATAGAGCCTCAATGCACAAAATTCATGCAACAGTAGGCCTTCCTTCCCCCAGCTGCCAGCAATGGCTTTCCACTGAAATCCAGGACCTGAGCCTCCCTTGCAGGGAAGGTCATCTA
Organism: Lasiurus cinereus; assembly: GCA_011751065.1. Taxonomy (NCBI): domain Eukaryota; kingdom Metazoa; phylum Chordata; class Mammalia; order Chiroptera; family Vespertilionidae; genus Lasiurus; species Lasiurus cinereus. The sequence continues at coordinate 29,569,428 of JAAGEH010000042.1, read as the reverse complement.
ATCTAATTAGCATATTATGCTTTTGTTATTATAGAGTAGAGGCCTGGAGCATGAAATTCATGCCCTTGGGGCAGGGGGTCTCTCAGTCCAGCCTGTGCCCTCTCTCAGTCCAGGAGAGCTCGGAGGATGTCCGACTGCCCTAGAGGTGGGAGAGGCTACTGCCATCACTGCCGCACTTGCCAGTCATGAGCACAACTTCTGGCTGAGCAGGTCTCCCCTAGTGGTCAGTGCATGTCATAGCAACTGCTCATTCCACCTTTCAGTTGATTTGCATCTTAGCCTTTTATTATATAGGATAGGAAGGATAGAAAAATTATATTCGTAATGGGGGGGAGAGGAGGTGTTACATTGCTGATGAAAAAGGGACATTTTATATAATTGGCCATTAATATCACTTTTAATTAAATGATATACATTATAAAATGTGATTACCAGAGAAGTGGGGTGGGGAGGACAAAGAGGGTAAAGAGGGTCAAATATATGGTGATGGAAGGCTAGAGTTCAGTGGTATAAGTAGACAGAAGTCATATTATGAAGTTCTACACCTGAAATTTGCACCATGTTACTAACCAGTATTACCCCAATAAATTTAATTTTTTTAAAAATCTCTAGATTCTGTAAAAACCGGTTTGGCTCAGTGGATAGAGTGTCGGCCTGTGGACTGAAAGGTCCCAGGTTCAATTCCAGTTAAGGGCATGTACCTTGGTTGCGGACATATCCCCAGTGGGGGGTGTGCAGGAGGTAGCTGATCGATGTTTCTCTCTCATCGATGTTTCTGACTCTATCTGTCTCCCTTCCTCTCTGTAAAAAATCAATAAAATATATATATTTTTTAAAAACTCTCTCAATAGCTGAGTGACACTGAACCCCTATTTAATTATCCATTCCTTGTTTAGCACTCTAATCTTGTATTTTTCTCCAGTTCCTCCTGTCTTCATGTACTATTTTACAACTAAATTTGAAGAAAAAAATTTAACCATCAGTCCCTCAAATATGTTCCCCATTATGACAGCACGCTTCTCCACCATCCCCCAATCCGGAAACCTTAAATCATAGCAGTCTCTGAGCAATATTAGTTATTTCTTTGTCAAGTCTCTAAACTATACTCTTTATTCCCTATCCTTACTGTCAACATCCTAGGTAAGGGGATAATAGCAAGGCTGTGAATACCTGGATTTGCCCTTTCTTTCTGAAGCCCAGCTACATTCCCACACAAACACAGCACTTCAACATATTTTCAAAATGTGCTAGTCTACTCCCACTCCTACCCCACAATCTATCAAAACATATAAGTCCTACAAGTCCCAATTTAAAAATCCTAAGTAAATAACATTTAAAAATCCTAATTACCTATACCACACAAATTAATCAAATGTTGTTTTATACTGTTACAAATGAACTATACATTTATGTCTTGTCTTTCCAACTAAACTATAAGCTTCCTGAGGTTAGAACTATGTTTTGTTTCTTTCATGCATCAACTAGAGGCCCAGTGCATGAAATTCGTGTACTCGGTGGGAGGAGGAGTATCTCTCAGCCCGGCCTGCACCCTGTCACAGTCCGGGAGCCCTCAGGGGATGTCCAACTGATGGCTTAGGCCCTAAGCTGACAGTAGCTAGGAGGCGGGAGAGGCTCCCGCCAGCGCCACTGCACTCGCCAGCCATGATCCCAGCTCAGGGCTTCTGGCTGAGCTGCACTCCCCCTTGAGAGCACACTGACCACCAGAGGGCAGCTCCTGCATTGAGCATATGCCCCCTGGTGGTCAGTGCGCATCATTCTGTCATTCGGTTGATTTGCACATTAGCCTTTTATTATATAGGACTAGAGGCCCGATGCATAAAGATTCATGCAAGAATGGGCCTTCCTTTCCCTGGCTGCCCACACTTGCCTTCGCTCTGGCCGGAGCCACCTTTCCACCTTCCTATGCTGCCCAGAGGCCCCTAGCAGCTAGGGCAGTGCAGGACGCAAGCATCCCACCCAGGCTGCTCAGTGCCTGTGTATGCAAATTAATCCGCCACCATCTTTGTTGGGTTGATCTGCATTCTCGCTCCTAATTGGTTTTAGTGGGTGTCGCAAAGGTATGGTCAATTTGCATCTTTCTCTTTTATTAGTGTAGATTAGCCACCACCTATAGGAAAAGTTCAAACACCTGAGCATGAAAAATAAAACCCTTCACAACCTAAGCACAATGTACCACTCTGAAGTCATCTCTCATCACTTCTTTCAAGCAATGTCACCATCCTCTTCTGCCTCTGACCTCTGAGCAGACTACTGTTGGTCTATGAAATCCTATGCCATCACTCTGTCAAACTGCAACTCATCCTTCAAGTCCTAAGGGTTAGGTAAAGCCTTCCCCAATGTCCCAGGTAGTAGTCTCTAAGCCACTGACCCTCCTCCACAAGCCCACTTCACAGATATGCATCAAATCACAAAAAGCTATACATAGTTCATACCTCCAGATAAGAAAAGATAGAGAAAAGAAAGAAAAGGACACAGAAGACTTAAGGAATGGGAGGGGATAAGAAAATCTCCACCTATTCATAAAGCTCACTCTGCAATTCCAATTCCATGCCAAATCAAGATCCCCTTTCAGAAAAACTACATTTTGTAAAGGCACTGACAAGAGCGCAGTAACAGCTGAAACCGGTTTGGCTCAGTGGTTAGAGTGTCGGCCTGCGTACTGAAAGGTCCCGGATTTGATTCCGGTCAAGGGCATGTACCTTGGTTGCGGGCACATCCCCAGTGGGGGGTTGTGCAGGAGGCAGCTGATTGATGTTTCCCTCTCATCGATGTTTCTATCTCTCTTCTTTCCTCTCTGTAAAAAGTCAATAAAATATATTTAAAAAAAAAAAAAAGAGTGCAGTAGCAAAGGCAAAGACAATGACAAACTGCTGACAAGGAAAACATAGTCTAAAGACCATGCATCTTACCTCCCTCTTCCTTGACTTCTTCACTAGGCTCTCCTGAAAAAGGCTCCTTTGTGATAAGATGATCACCTCTGTCTTCTTGGGTAACTGGCTTGGGCCTGAGTGTCGTTTTCTTCCCTCTCTTTGAGCCAGGGGCATGGAGTTTTTCTTTATCAATGTGTATGTTAAGGGGCTGGGAAGACTCCAAGGAAGGTAGGGTGATTCCCTTTGAGATGGCCACGTTAACTGCTTCTAGAACTGTTGGATTTGTGTCCTGGGTGAGTACCCTGGAATTCAAAGATGGATCTTCCACACCAAGCTGATTTCCTCCATCTTGCACAGATTCAACTTCGAGACCAGCTGCATTACCATGACTTCGACCCCAGGACAGTGACGCTGACCCCAAGTCTTTAACCTGGTCAGATTCTGGTTTCATAGCTGACTCGAGGTCTAAGTCATCTTCCTCCAGATTGCCCTGATGCTGTGGGAACTCAGTCACTGCAGTTCTTCTCTTCTTACTGGGCAACATTTTAAAAGTCCTACTTTTGTTCCATCCTAAAAGGATAAAAGCAAGTTTTTAATCACCTTCATATTAACTATAATAATACTTCCTCAAATATATTTTCCCTTATATTCAATCATGAACACAATACTTTATATCAAATGCACCTTATTCCCATTAGGTGGAAGTGAACAGACAGTGGTTAGAATGCCTGAGTTAAAATCCCAATTCTACCACTGATTAGTAAGTTACTTTGCTTAGTGACTTAATATCTCTAAACTTCAGTTTCCTCAACTGTAAAAAAGAACTGTTTTTACCTCTTAAGAGTTGTTATAAGAATTACATAGTAAATGATGAGCGTCAGTGATTATTACCATCAGGAGGGTAGAATAGCACGATGCTGAGACCAGAGTCAACTATCTGGATTTGCTTCCCAAGTCTGATTCTCGCCAGCTTTGTGACCTTCTATAAAGTATTTAACCTGAACCTGCTTCTTCAGTAATAAACTAAATTGAAAATAGCAGTGACATCATCAGATAATTTATTAAATAAATGTTTTCTATTTTTGTTTGCATAGATTATTTCCATTAAGAGAAACGATCCAAAAGCAAAATGTGTTTGTTTAAAGAGGTTAGGCCTTGCCCTGAACAGTGTTTCTCAGAGGTTAGAGCATGCACAGGCCCACACACCTTAGGCTACAAGTTTGACTCCCGCCAAGGATATGTACCTGGGTTGCAGGTTTGATTCCCGGCCCCAGACCAGGCGCAGGCAGGAGACAACCAATCCATGTTTCTCTCTCTCTCTCCCTCCCTCCCTTTCATTCTCTATAAAAATCAATGGAAAAAACATATATATTCTCAGGTGAGGATTAACAAATAAATAAAGAGGTCAGGCAGTATTAACAGAAATTTTGTGTTGTAAACAAGAGATTCCTACTGTTCTCTGTATGGACTATGTTACTCCTCACTCTTGCTTTCAATTCCAGTTATCACATTTTAAGAGCAACACTAACCTAAATGGATGGTATCTTCTTTTATGTTCCAACACCTGTTTGCAAACCTCTTTTATAGTAATTATAACTTTTGTAATTGCCTCTTGTCTGTCTCCTTCCCATCTGCCTCCACAAAAACTAGGTGGTTTTTCAGGAAAAGAACTTTTTCAACTAGTACCCCTAGTACCGGGCAGCATCTGCCCTATTGTAAAGACTGAATGAACGTTCCCTCACTAAGTGAATGAATGAAAAAGACTGTGGCTCCAGCCGGTGTGGTTCAGTTGGTTGAGCATCCTCCCATGCACCGGGAGATCACCAGTTCGATTCCCTGTTAGGGCACATGCCCAGGTTTCAGGTTCGATCCCCAGCAGCGGCGGAGGTAGCAGATTGATGTTTTTCTCTCTCCCTCTCCCTTCCTCTCTTATTCCGTGCTTATTTTACGCAGCATTTAGACCAGAGTTAAGCATTATATGGAAACTTTTTACCCAAAAAAAAACTTTACCCAATAAAATAGGTACAAGAACAGAATAAATTATCTTGTGTTACAGTGAGTTCTTCATCACTGATAATGTTCAAAGCCCGAATGCCCATCTACCAGGGCACCAGGACTGCAAAATAAAGTTTTTTTTCTTTTCTTTTTTAAATAATTTCTTGTATTTAATGAGTTGAGAGAGAGAAAGAGAGAAACACTGATTTCTTGTTCCCCTAATTTACGAATTCATTTGCTGACTCTTGTAGGTGCCCTGTCGGAGGATGGAACCCGAAACCTTGGTGAATTCTGAAAGGCACCCTCATCCACGGAGCCGACCGGCCCGGGCAAAGTTCTAACTCTGAAGAGCCTGAACTATAAAGTTAGTTTTAAACGTCCCTCGTTCAGTTTCCGCAGGTGACCAGCTCTCCCCCCGCCCTCCAACCTACCTACGCCCTTATCTTGGCGGTAATTAAAGCCCACGGGAAGGTGGTAAGTGGGTTAAAGGGGGCGGGAGTCGCTTAGGCAAGTCCACTATTTTGCAGCTGAATCACTGAGGTCCAGAAAAGGGGGGGGGGGAAATAAAGAAGGAAAGCAAAGAAAGACAGCTGCCACTTAAAGCCAGCAGCGTACAGAGATCGCCCCCCGGCCCCTTTCACACGGCAATTCCCAAGAGGCTCACCTTTTAGGAACGGGAGTGAGACCAACAGGGTGAAAGAATGCAAATCCGAAGGCAGCCCCAGCGCGAGCCCCTCCTGGGGAAAAAAATGTCCAAAAAGGGGGGGGGACCTAACTGCGCTTTTTGCCTAGGCGCCGAGCGCTGGCCCGAGCCCCCACGCCCGGCTAGCCGCCCTCAGCCCTCTACCCTCTGGCACACCCCCCGCACCACGCCGCGAGCCCGACCCCCTCAGCCGGTTCATCCTTGGCCCTGACGTCCAGCTCCCGCTTGCCACTTCCCGCCTCACGGCACGGGGCACACTCCCCTCACCGGCGACGGGTCCCGCGGAAACTCGGGAGTCGGTGCCACCGGAAGTCAGCCAGCGGCAGCCACTGACGTGCGCGCCCCCGAGTCGCAGTGCGCGGCGTCGGGACGTCATGGAGCGCGCGCCAACCACGGGGCGCCGTCCCACGTGAGGGCGGGGTGAAGCCGCGAGGCTGGCACGGCAGGTGTGGGCAAAAAGTTTTAAAGAAATAAACCTCTCTTTCTCGGCCCTCGGCGCTACGCAAAACAAAACTTGGGGACTGGGGTTCGTGAGTGTAACTTGACAACTCACCCTTCTGGCCGCGTCGCACCTGAAAGTACGGGACCAAGGAAATGGAGAATTCAGAAAATTTCAGAAAGGAGTCCCTGGGTTACATACAGTGCAGTTATTTGTGCTAGGGAGTGCTGACGTCACTTCCCAGTAATTACTACTCCTGGCTGTAGCATACGCTGCCATTTTACAACATGCTTTCGTTTATGTTATCATCGGTGATTTGATCTTCACGATAAACCTTATGGAACAGTGGGTATTATACTTTCAAATTTGCACAGGACCGATTTCTGGCTCAGCTGGATAGGTGATTTCACAGAGAGACCCAGCTATCGAGAGGAATCGGGTATCCTTCACTCTAGCTCCTTAATGCATTGATCCCAGGTCCAGGAAGCATAGTTGATGTTCAAGAATTCAATACTTGTGCTTTGAACAAATGAATGAGTCCTACAGCCATGTTCTTGCCACTTTTTCCAGAAGAGAATGTCAAAACTGGAAAAACGCACTCAACGCTCCCATTTTCCAGGTGAACCCTCAACAAATATTTTTATGGATTTAAATCATCTGTTTAACCTGATCCTGTCTGTAAACAGAATTGACAGGATGAAAGGATCCACGGCCAAAATGAAGAGCGAAATCATTATACTCATGAGCACAACTGCAATCTGACTCTAGCCTCAACCACCCTAACTCTCCCAAATGCCAAGGAAGTCTCTAGAAGCTCGGAGTTTCATTTGTGGCCTGCTTCTGAACTTGCAGCATATGAGTATCTTCCCTGAAAAAGTTTTGTTGCTCACAGGGTTTCAAATAGCAGAGCCTCTGGTCATCTGTTGGTTTGCACATGCTCCCTCTCCTAAGCAGCCCAAAGCACTTGACACTTTAAAAAAGAAATACGCAGCGCTGATTAACTTTGGCGTTCTTCGTTAGTCTTTTTATTTACTTACTATTAATTTATTTTATTATTTATGTTTGTTTTTCAACATCCTTTTTTTTTTAATCCTCACCCGAAGATATTTTCCATTGATTTTTTTTTTTTAAGAGAGAGGGAAAGACAGAGAAATATTGATGTGAGAGAAACATCTATTGGTTGCGATTGGTTGCCTCCTGCACTCGCCCTGGAACCTGCAACCAAGGTAAATGCCCTTGACCAGAATCGAACCCAGGACTCTTCAGTCCGCAGGCTGATGTTCTATCCACTGAGCCAAACCGGCTAGGCCTTCCTTAGTCTTTTTATAAAAACAGCTTCAATTTACACACCACACATCCGTCCTACTTGAATAATTACATTATTATAAGTACATGTTCAGCGTTGTGCATCCATCACGAGGTTTGATCTTTAATCAGAGTTTGAGTTTCCGAAATTTAAGGAAGTTTCCATAATAACCTTTAGTGGGCTCAGAAATACATAAAAATAATGGCAATTGATAACTGAAATGCAGACATAGAGAATTTTGTTTTTCCAAAATCCTAGGCTCCCTTTCAAGCCAGAACTTTCCGCAGCTATATTAAGCCCAGGGGGTCGGAACCACAGGATCTAAATTTTCCCCATGATAATATACCTACACTTCTTCCTCTATCCTTGGGGTTTTGCTCCTTTAGACCCACACAGCCTGTCAGGGGGCGGGTCTTATCCTCAGGAAATCCCGGTGATGGGGTCCCCTCCCAGAGATCTTCCGGAAAGGGGCGGGTACTGCCTTCCGGAACTTTTCGGGCAGAGGCGGAGTCTCCTGCCGAGGACCGCTCGGAAGAAGGCGGGGCCTCCCTCGCATCAGGACCAGTCTGGCTGCACCTGCATCCTTAGCTCAGAGCATCCCTGGAGCATCTTAAGAGGCGACCGCAGCTGGCAACCAGGGACCAGACCGTCACAGGAGGCATCCGCCAGATACCTCCCCTCCTCCCCTGACCCAGAGCTGTACAGCGGCGGCCTCGGTTCTGATCCAGGGTTCCCCAGAGTTATCTGACCATTGCCAACAGTCTTTCCAGCAATAGCCTCTGATTACGACATGGCCGAAATCACCAATATCCGACCTAGCTTTGGTAAGTACAGCCCGTCCGACTAAGCCTGCGGTAATCGAAAGAGTTGCAAAGCTAGGGGGGACCTAGCGGCTGCACAAGGAATGAAGAAGCCCAGACCAGGGTCTCGGAGCGCCAGCCCCGCTGGAATCGGGCCTGTGGAGGTGTGGGTCGTGGGCAGTGGACAGAGCCTGAACTTAAAACTAGGGGCTGCAGAGGCTGGGAAGGCTGGAGACATGGAGGCTCTGGGGTGCAGGATGCTAAAACCTTGCAGGGTGCACCGTCAGCACTGCTGGAGGTGAGAGACCCAGAGAGTTTGCAGAGGATGTGAACCCCTCCTTCTGGGGGAGGAGAGGGGGAGGAGGCCGAGCCCTTCCCCCTTGGGGCACGCAGGGCGGTGCCCCTTCCTCCCCATCCTGGTCCTCGGGGCTGCGGGGGAGGGAGGTGGCAAGGGGGATGGGGCATCAAGATGGCAGTTTGGAGACTGTGGGCTGTGTGTGGCTGGCAGCCAGGGGAGGCAGCGGCCTCTGGGGAGAGAGGTGCGGGGGTGGGGAGCTAAAAGGAAGCCACTCCTTAAGCCGGTCAGCTGGATGCTGAGGCTGAGGGGAGCCGTGAGCCCCGCAAGTTCCATTCTGCACCGTAATGGTGGGGTCCTTCTGATGCCACCAAATGGCGCTTGGTGCTGCTGGGCTAGGGGATGACGTGATGTCTATTTGTGGGCCTCCTGGCAGTGCCTAGGCGCGTCCTCCCAGGCCCCTTTTGTTCCCCATTCTCTGGGCTGGCTTTTCAAACAGGGGGACTCACCCGCGCCAGTGCTGGAGCTGGTAGGGGCCCGGCCCAGGCCGGAGGGGGAGGGGCGAAGAGGCCCGGCCCGGGGGAGGCCGCTTTGTGTACCAGGGAAAGCATTACGTCATCTCGGCGCGGCTCCAAGATCTGTTAACATTTCTTGGAGCAGAGAGTGGGGTGGAAAATAGGAAAGATGGGGAAGAAAAGCTCGAGAAACAAGTTTTTTCCTCTGAGGGAATTCCTCCAAAATATGCGAGGGTAACAAACTACCCTGTGCTATGTTTTCCTGGTGCAAAAATTTAAAAAAAAAGAATTGCCCTGCTTCTCCCTCAATTCTACTTACCTCAGTTTGGATGGCAGAAGCCAGTGAGAGTGCTGTCAGCCACGGGTTCCTTCATGTTCCTTAAGAGAGCCCGACCCTCAGACAATCCAGAAGTTTTGAGCATCCAGTGTTTGGGTGGGTCCACAATCCAACATGGAAGTGGCCTTTCTCACTCTCCAGCGAGAGGTTTATGGAAATGAGCAAAACTCAATGTGCTCCACTCTCTCAATATTCAGAAGACATCAGGTTAGGGCAAGTATCTAGACTACAGATCACACCCATCAACTTCTTGTTCCCATTGAACAAGGCTAAATCTTGATTTTTTTTTCCCTTCCACTTCACCTTCTGCATTGCTATTCTTTGAGTCCTAAACTTCTACAATAGATGTCTCTTTGGTGGTTGCATGAGCACCCTTTGATTTTCTTTCTGCTCCTTTTCTTCTTATGCCTTCTTTTCAACATTTTTTTTTCCTAATTGCATTTCCCAATTCCTTGGAAAGTGAGATGGTGTGATTTCCCTTAGAAGGAATATTAGTGCAAAAGAGAAAATAAATTTTATCAGCCTTTTCCGTACTACATTTTATTTAATTCTTACAAATATCCTCTGATGTAGGAATTTTTATATGTACTTTTTTTTCAGTTGAGGAAACTGAGGCTCAGGGAGATAAAATAGATAAAAGTTACACAAAAGAGTGAGGGTAGTGCCAATGTCCAGTCGATGCCAAAGTTTATTCTCGTATCTGTATCTCACTGGTCTGCTTGACAGGGAAAAGCTGGTTTAGTAAAGAAAGTCAATGAGCAAGTCTGGTCAGGGACTCACAGAGTTGGTCATAGCCCAGATGCGTCCCACAGGCCTTCCAACCCCTACAGAGGGTTGGTTTCCTACGAAAGAACTGTTACTTCTGACTTTTTCATGTCTGGTAGAGAAAGAACTTCATTTCAAATGCCTTAGCCCTGGGAGATACACCAAGCCAACACTCAATTATCCATGACCTTAGTGTATAAAAGGAGCCGGAAGCACAGGTCACTGCAATTTACAACTACTTAAAGCACTCACTTAAGATATTAGTTCCAACTTCCTTTTCCCACCAACCTTTTAACTAAAGCAAGACAGAGGGTTCTGAGTTTCAACATCCCTGATTTTTTTAATTAACTGCCTTGAGTATGGGAAGGAGAGGCACAGGTTAACAAATAGTTAAGAAAAAAGGTAGGGCAAAGGTGGGCAGTAAGGTGGAGAAAAGCACATCGGTGATTTACAGATGGATTGATCTGTTTCTCTTCTTTTCCTTCTCTGTCCTTCTGAAAGATAAGAATCCTTCATTTTCTTTCTTATCCACACCACCTGCATTTTCTAGCAGTAAAAGCCCAGGCATGGAAAGCAACAGTGGGTTCCCTTAGGATCACAGAGTAAATTTAGGGTAGATCAAAAAGGATCACTCAAATGTCTCCCAGCATGGCCTTTAGATCTCTCTTTCAAAACGTTCTAAAAAATACACCTGTCTCTGTAGTTCCCTGCTTTCCTCTTCTCACAGAGACAATCAATGTTCAGTTTCACTAATCATTAGCAAACAATTTTCAGGTAAGTCCCTTATTGGTGAAGAGAGCCATTTTTTTTTCAGCTTATGCCATTTTGATTGACAATTGAAACCAATCAATTGTTCAAATAAATATTTACTGACTTTGTGTTAGATGCAAGAGATTCAGGGATTCAGAGATGAACAGGATGTTATTTCTGCTTGCTGTCCCATTTTGTGAAAATTCTCTCCTTAATAATTCTTATTTCACTTAATGTCTGTGAATAAACACTATTATTTAGTATGGATATGGTCACCTTGATTTATTTTGTTAATGGCTTTATTCCTTAACTATATTGTTTTAGGATGTAACTCCTCTTTTTCTTTTAATTTTTTAAAAATTTTATTGATTTTAGAGAGAGGGACATTGATTTGTCGTTCCACTTATTTATGCATTCATTGATTGCTTCTTGTATGTGCCCTGACCGGGAATCAAACCCAAAACCTAACTAACTGAGCTACTCAGCCAGGACTAACCCCTTCTTTCTTACCCGGTCTCAATTTTCATGAAACCATGGAATGTTTGAAGTAGAAAACACTTTGGAGATATTTAGCACAATCTCCATGGAAGAAATCCCTTTTAGAATATCCTTGACCAATGGTAATTCAACCTCTGAAAGTTTTCAATTATAGATTCACTACTTTGTGAAGCAATCTGGGCTATTGTGAGGCATTGAAATAACAATTTGACTCTTTTCATGGAGTTAGATCTGTCTTCCTGTAGCCTGTACGCACTGGTGCTGGGCTAATCTCCAACGTAAAATCAAATCACACCTTCTTCCATCACAGCATCTTAAATAATTGAAGAAAGTTATTATTCCTAGACCTCTCAGCTCCTTCAGTTCCTCCCATTTTTCTTCATTGGATGTGGTTCCCAGATCTTTTACTATCCTGATGATCCATAATGTAGAGACACTTTGGTGTCAGGCAAACCAGTATTTAAATCCCATCAGTGCCATTTCCCATTACTTGGCCTAGGGCAGATCTGAGTCGCCAGGTTTCTCCATTGTAAACTGAGTATATTAATAGTACCTATTTAATGAGTTCTTTGATTCAAAGAGAGGAAGCTCAACTCAATGCCTGGCAGGGACATAATAAATGTACAAAAAAAAATCCACAAAAAACAGTGTTTATTCCTGTCAGTGCTAGACCGAACACTCCATATGTGTTGTGTTGTGACCAGTGCAGATGAAATTATACTACCCTCCTGTGATCCAGACATTGTATTCAAAGTATAAGTTGGGCCCTAACCGGCTTGGCTCAGTGGATAGAGCATCAGCCTGTGGAATGAAGGGTCCCAGGTTCGATTCTGGGCAAGGGCATGTACCTTGGTTGCGGGCACATCCCCAGTAGAGGGTGTGCAGGAGGCAGCTGATCAATGTTTCTAACTCTCTAGCCTTCTCCCTTCTTCTCTTTAAAAAAAATCAATAATATATATATATTTTAAAAAAGTATAAGTTGGCTCTAGTCCAATTATACTCCACGCTTGTGGTCACCCAAACTGCTAAGTGATTTTTGCTCATCCTTATCAAGTAAGATCTCCCGTGCCTTATTGATAGGTTTTAAAAACCAAATCGAATTTTAAATTTTCCTTGATTTATGTAATATTGACCTCACCCTCTGCTTCCAATCTGTGGAGGCTGTTTTGAATTGACTAACTCATTTGTTCACTGAACACTTACCAGGTGCCACATGGTTCTAGGACCTGGGGATAGAGCAGCGAACAGAAATTCAGCATTCTTATTAAGTTTATCTAGTGAGGGAAAATAGAAATTGTTGGCCGTATTAACTACTATGAAGAAAAAAATAAAGCAGGCAGGAGGGATATTATCTCACTTGGGGCAGTCGGGAAATGCTTCTCTGATAAAGTGAAGTTTGAACAGAGGTCTGCAGTGAGAGGCAGACCTGGTGAAAGGATGTTCCAGGAAGAATCTGGAATATTCTGGAGTCACGCTTATTTTCTTATTTCTCCCTGCCCAAGTCTTTCCTTAAAAAAAGTAATGTGGGGTTTGTTATGTTTCTGCTTCTATTGAAACAAATTATATAATAACATTTCAAATTCAAGGGACTGTATTATGGCACAATGGGTTTCAATATTTGTGATTACCACAGAGGATTGTAATTTGTGTGTGTGTGTATACACATATACATTACATGTTATTAATATGCAATATAATATATATATGCAAAACATAAAGTTATGTGGGGATGGTTACAAAATAGTAATGGGATGTATAGGAAATAGAGTCAATAATTTTGTAATATCTATTTATGGTACAATTTGGGCACTGGGAATATGAGGGGGAACATTTGTAAAGTATATGATTGTCTGACCACTATGCTGTACACCTGAAATTAATACAACAAAATATTAAATGTAAAATGTAATTGAAAAAAAAAAACTTAAGCAAGTCAAGCAATGCAGAAAACTAGAGGCTGTATCTAGACCAATTGGCTTCAGTGAACTTAAAGGGGAAATAACCCCAAACCTAATTATCTAAGTCAAGGGCCAACTTGTGTGGGGAAAAGACAGAGAAGACTAGAGGAAGGGAAGGAAAAAAAATCTGTTTCTCTTTAGTTACCTGATTACTCAACAAATACTGTATATATTAAGTGTCTTTAGTGCTGGGGATATCGAAATAAAACAAACAAAATCCCTGTCCTCATGAAACTTATATTCTAGTGAAAATGGATAATAAACAGTAAATTTATATATGTGTCTAGATATATTCTTGGGTATGTGGGTGTGTATGAGAGAGAGAGAGAGAAAGAAAGAGCAGACACCTGGAGAAAATTAAGCAGGGCTAAGAAGTGTGGGTCTTTGGAACGGAGAAGGTTGCACTTTTAAATGGGGTGTCAGGAAAGATCTTCCTAAGAAGGGGGTGACATTTGAGCAAAGATCGGACTTTTCCACAGTCTCTATATTTCTCTTTCTAAAATTCTCCCATTTTTAAATACCCAGGAGCTGAAATTTAGAACATATTTTAAAAGTACTTAGACCCTCCCTGGCTGGTGAGCTGAGTGATTAAGAGCATCAGCCTGTGTACCAAAGGGTCTCAGGTTCGATTCCCTATCGAGGGTATGTACCTGCGTTGCAGGTTCAATTCTGCCCCAGTCAGGGCACCTGGAGGATGCAATCAATCAATGTATCTCTCTCACATCGATGTTTCTCTCTCTCTCTCGCCCTCCCTCACTCCCTTCTACTCTCTCTAAAAATTAATGGGAAAATATCCTCGGGTGAAGATTTAAAAAATACTTAGACCCACTGTTCTTATTACCATCCACCCACTTTTGCTACCCTTGAGCAACCTACTGAAATGAACTGAAGTCAATCCCACGTCCTTTCACCCTACATACCAGGAAGTCAGCACCGTCCCCTTGTTTACAAACCCTGCACGAGATGCTGTGGAATTCCCTCCTGAACCCAGACACACCTCGTGGCCTGGGGAACAGTTGAGGTGAATGGGTTCTCATGGAAAAAGGTGACCTTACCACACTTACAGGGCAGTTTACGTGAAAAAAAATCATTATTATTTTTGTTTTTTTTAATATATTTTATTGATTTTTTTACATAGAGGAAGGAAGAGGGATAGAGAGCTAGAAATATCGATGAGAGAGAGACATCGATCAGCTGCCTCCTGCATGCCCCCTACTGGAGATGTGCCTGCAACCCAGGTACATGCCCTTGACTGGAATCGAACCTGGGATCCTTCAGTCCGCAGGCCGATGTTCTATCCACTGAGTCAAACCAGTTTCAGCAAACAAATCATTAACAAACCAAGTTCACAAGTGTGAAGGGAAGGCCAAGAAAACGACAGGGAGTTGGGTGGGCACCTCAGGAAGGTCTTTCTGGAGAAGGTAAATAGTTCATCCAGGTTTGGTGGAAAGGAGGAGCCATGGCTGGTTGAGAGGATGGAGGAGCGGACACGTTCATAAGCCCAGAGGAACCTCCCGCGTTGTTTTGGAGGCTAGGTTGGCATTACCTTGGCTCCAGCAGAGGCACCGAGTAGGAGAGCCCTGGAAGGGGGTTGAGGTCCACCCGCCTTAACGCATCTCTGCTCTCCACCTTCAGATATGTCTCCGGTGGTGGCCGGCCTCATCGGGGCCTCGGTACTGGTGGTGTGTGTCTCGGTGACCGTCTTTGTCTGGACGTGCTGCCACCAGCAGGCAGAGAAGAAGCACAAGAACCCACCCTACAAGTTCATCCACATGCTCAAAGGCATCAGCATCTACCCAGAGACCCTCAGCAACAGGAAGAAAATTATCAAAGTGCGCAGAGACAGAGACGGCCCTGGGAGGGAAGGTGGGCACGGGAACCTGTCGGCGGATGCGGCCGAGGCTGGCCTGCTGGGCCGCGACAAGGGCCCCCGGCCACTTAGTGCTGGCTCTTGTCTAGACCAGTTACCCATCAAAGTGGACTATGGGGAAGAACTGAGGAGCCCCATGGCCAGCCTGACCCCGGGGGAGAGCAAGACGAGTTCTCCGTCCTCTCCCGAGGAGGACGTCACGCTGGGATCCCTCACCTTCTCCGTGGACTATAACTTCCCCAAAAAGGCCCTGGTGGTGACGATCCAGGAGGCGCACGGGCTGCCCGTGATGGATGACCAGACCCAGGGCTCCGACCCCTACATCAAAATGACCATCCTTCCTGACAAGCGGCACCGGGTGAAGACCAGAGTGCTGCGCAAGACCCTGGACCCTGTGTTCGACGAGACCTTCACCTTCTACGGCATCCCGTACAGCCAGCTGCAGGACCTGGTACTGCACTTCCTCGTCCTCAGCTTTGACCGCTTCTCTCGGGACGACGTCATCGGGGAGGTCATGGTGCCCCTGGCGGGGGTGGACCCCAGCACGGGCAAGGTACAGCTGACGAGGGACATCATCAAAAGGAACATCCAGGTGAGGAGCAAGTGTGTGTTGGGGAAGGGATGCTAGGATGGGGCGGGAGACAAGATCTTCGGGGACAAATGGAAGCGGGAGGGGATGAAATGGGTGGCCAAGAGGGATGGTGGGGCGGAAGCTGTCACCTACCGAGAATAAGCCGTGGTCAGAGGAAGGTAGACAGCCTGGAGGGTTAGGTCTCCACTAGGAAGCAGCTTCCGGGGAGAGAAGGACAGGCAGCTTCTGAAATCTCACTTAGTCGCTGGTACCCTGAGCCTGCATCCAGCCTGCTTAGACGGAGGGGCTCATGTTTTTCTCCAAAATAAGGCGTGATCTTCCTCGAGTGAATTTCTCCCAGCTGAGCAGCTTTGCAAGGAGTTCCATAGTTTCCCCCTCTGCTTTCCTTTCCCAGCAGCAGACATTCAGTATTCTTTTCTTTTTTAAATATATTTCATTGATTTTTTTCACAGAGAGGAAGGGAGAAGGGATAGCGAGCCAGAAACATCGATGAGAGACATCAATCAGCCGCCTCCTGCACGCCCCCCAGTGGGGATGTGCCCGAAACCAAGATACATGCCCTTGACCAGAATCAAACCCGGGACCTTTCAGTCCACAGACCGACGCTCTATCCACTAAGCCAAACCGATTTCGGCAGAAATTCAGTATTCTTATTACGTTTATCTAGTGAGGAAAAAACTTTGGAGATATTCAACACAGTCCTAGGGGTATAAATAATATCATGTCGGTATGTCTTTTAGTAACCATTTCATAAATGCAATTTAATGAATTGCTTTGCCTCTGAGCCCCTGAGCCAGGCCCAAACCTCCTTTGCCACAGGTATTTCTCTCTCTATTCTTCCTCTCTGTTCGCCAGGCGGGCGGCAGGGGGAGAGGGGAGGACAGCCTTCTCTCCCCCTGGGCTAGCATTGGCTCTTGAGTTGTCATTTCAGAGGTACAAGAAATGTGTATCTGACCGAAGCCGGTTTGGCTCAGTGGATGGAATGTCTGCCTGTGGACTGAAGGGTCCCAGGTTAGATTCCGGTGAGAGGCATGAACTTTGGTTGCAGGCACATTCCCAGGGGGGACGTGCAGGAGGCAGCTGGTTGAAATCTCTCTCTCATTGATGTTTCTAACTCTCTATCCCTCTCCCTTCCTCTCTGTAAAAAATCAATAAACTATAGTGGTTTTTATAAAAAGGAAATATGGCCGAAATCGGTTTGGCTCAGTGGATAGAGCGTCAGCCTGCGGACTGAAGGGTCCCAGGTTCAATTCTGGTCAAGGGCATGTACTTTGGTTGTGGGCACATCTCCAGTGGGGGGCATGCAGGAGGCAGCTGATGGATGTTTCTCTCTCATCGATGTTTCTAACTCTCTATCCCTCTTCCTTCCTCTCTGCAAAAAATCAATAAAATATATTTTAAAAAAAGAGAGAAACAGCCAAGACCGGTTTGGCTCAGTGGATAGAGCGTCGGCCTGCAGACTGAAAGGTTCCGGGTTTGATTCCGGTCGGGGGCATGTACCTTGCTTTCGGGCATATCTCCAGTGTGGGGTGTGCAGGAGGCGGCTGATCGATGTCTCTCTCTCATCGATGTTTCTGACTTTCTATCCCTCTCCCTTCCTCTCTGTGAAAAATCAATAAAATATATTTTAAAAAAAAGAGAGAGAGAGAGAGAGAAACAAATGTAATAATCTGAATAATAAATATTTAATTAAAAAAAGGAATATGCATCTGTCCTCCACAACTGGGGAGGCACTGTAGTTCTAGGTTAAGCCCTCGGGCTCTGGAGGTGGACTGCCTGACTTCCTGCTC
Organism: Lasiurus cinereus; assembly: GCA_011751065.1. Classification (NCBI taxonomy): domain Eukaryota; kingdom Metazoa; phylum Chordata; class Mammalia; order Chiroptera; family Vespertilionidae; genus Lasiurus; species Lasiurus cinereus. Next base: position 29,551,924 of record JAAGEH010000042.1, on the reverse strand, counting down.
CCGCTCACCCTTCTCCAGCGGTGTGACATGGGAGCATAACCCTTCTAAGCTTCCCCCTGCCCCAGTGTAAAAGGGGGCTAATATTGCCTTCCTTACAGCAGTAAGGCGCACATGAGATAATATCCCTGGTATTAGGGGAGCTTTTACTTGAGTGGAGGAAAGACAAGCCATTTTGGCAATTACCATGTTGGCAGGTGCTTTGAAAGACGTTGTTGACATTTTAACTCAGAGTTTCACTTATTTTTTTCAGGATTAACTATAAGTGGTTTATAGCAAGGGCTTTGAAGTCAGGCGTGAATTTATTTTTCATTTTTTTATATATTTTATTGATTTTTTTACAGAGAGAAAGGGAGAGGGATATAGAGTTAGAAACATCGATGAGAGAGAGACATCAATCAGCTGCCTGCTGCATACCCCCCACTGGGGATGTGCCCACAACCAAGGTACTACATGCCCTTGACCGGAATCGAACCTGGGACCTTTCAGTCTGCAGGCGGACGCTCTATCCACTGAGCCAAACCGGTTCCGGCTAGATGTGAATTTTTTAATCCAGAAACCTGGGCAGAGGGCATTTACTCAAGGTCCAGGGGGGCTCTTGGCAGGAGCCACATTTCTTTCTATTGTATGGACTCCCCTCAGGGAGAGATCAGCCAGGGCTGCCGTCCTTAGAAACACATTCCCTGGGAGAGGCTCCCCACAGGACAGCCAGAGCCTGCCCAGCACACACCAGAGCCTTCCAACCTCCTGCTTCCTAATGGGGTTTTCCCACCCAGTAACGAAGGGCAGGGCTGTGTGCCAGCCTGAGCCATGACTGGCACCTCCCTGGTCACTCCTCCTGGCCATTCCCTAGCATTGCCGCCTCCAAATGCCACCGAAATCCTCCCTACTGCAGCCAAGTGTCTGCCCTTCTGGATCTCCCCTGAGCTCATCAGTTAGAGCTACTCAGAACCACACTATCTGCACAGAGCTTTATTTTGGGGTCTGTGTAAAGCATTCCTTTACAAGATGGGGCCCAACTATCTTCCTCCAAAGATTCCCGCGTGGTGGTGAGGAGTGCCTTTCTCTCTATAGCTCCCCACCGCTAACTGGATTTTCTGGCCTTTAGCAGAAAGTGCATGCTCTTTCCATTATACAGCGCGGCCCGGTTGGAGAAGCCCAGGACTGGTCATCCTTTTTTTTTTTAATTTTTTATTTTTATTGATTTTTTACAGAGAGGAAGAGAGAGGGATAGAGAGCCAGAAACATCGATGAGAGAGAGAGACATTGATCAGCTGCCTCCTGCGCACTCCCCACTGGGGATGTGCCCACAACCAAGGCACATGCCCTTGACTGGAATCGAACCTGGGACCCTTCAGTCTGCAGGCCGACGCTCTATCCACTGAGTCAAACTGGTTTATGCTGGTCTTCCTTTTTGACTCCATCCATTTCACTACCTTAGTCTGGGCAAGTAGTTAACATCTCTGGGCCTCGGTCTCCCTCTCAGCTGAATGGTGAAGGCTCCTGGGATCGCTTTACGTGAGCACTCTTGGTTCTTGTGAACATACAAAAAGGTATAAGAAGCATGAACAAGAATTCTTGATGATTAGTAAAAAGAGATCACAGTATAAACTCCATAATACTCCAAATCCCTGAATTGGACTTTGGGACTTGAATTTTTTAATTTGTTTATATATATTTTTTAGTGGCAAGCAGCTTTTTTTCCCTAGTATTATATTTACCTAAACATTAACGTGAATTTATATTCCCATAATAAATCCCCCACAAAGAGAAGGGAGACAATGCAGAGAGGGCTGGGGAATAAAAAAGAGACACTGGGAAGAGAGAATTACAGAGTGGATGACAGAGAGTTGGTAGACTCCTCCTAATTTCTTCAGGTCATTGTTTTTTTTGTCTTTCCACTGTCCAATCTGGGTGACCTGGGACCATGGCCACTTAAGGAAAGGATTCTCAAAGTCTCAGATTTATAAGGGACCTCAGGGGTCATCCATTCTGGCCCAAGGGCCTGAAAAGGGAGAAGAAAAAGGAAAGTCACTTTCCCAGGAACAATAAAGAAGGTTGCTCTGCATGGGTCCTGGGGAGGAGAAGAGGGTGGGACTTGAAGGGTTTTGTGTCTTTTGTTTTCCCACGAGGGTGATTGATGTGGAGGTGGCCCTTCACACTCCTAACCCCAGGAAAGGCCTATTGTGTGTGTGTGGCTCCGCCTCATGCACTGACTGTGGCTGGAAAATCATTCTGGAAGGGGCTTTGCTAGCCAGAGGAAATAGATTCCTCCCTCCCCTACGCGCTTCTGTGTCTGTCTGTCTGTCGTCTGTCTGTCTGCTTTAGGACCCGTGCTCCTATTCCTCTTTCCCACTGAGGGAGGGCCAAGCCTCCCAACTCTGTCAGGCACGGACAAAACCCTTTCTCCCCCCTGTCCTTCTGCTTGTCTGCCCCACAACAGGGTCTTTGCCTCATTAAGCCGAGGGACTGGGAAACGGAGCCCGCTCCCAGCCCTTGACAAAGAGCCTTTGGAAAAGAGCCGCTGGCAAAGCTCGTTGGAATGGGATCGGCTGGGAAAAGAAGGAGAGGAGACTGAGGGGACATGAAACAGTTCTCTGGTGCAGAATGGAATGGCATTCAGGTGGTGCTGTGGCTGCAGACTTGGGTATCACAAAGAAGCAGCTAAATGGGGACTGGCATTCTGCCCTTGTAATGTGACAAAGGTGGTGGTGGGAGTGCAGGAGGGAAACAGTTGCCTGAGGAGTGATTTTAGGGAGAAAAATATTAAAAAGGTAACCAGAAGTTGTCCACTTTCTCAGAGACCTACGGAAGGGACGTGGAGGTTTAGATTAGGGAGATGTTGCTATAATGAATGATTTAGGAAACAGTTTTAAACAAGTATTGAGGAAGTGTAACCTATAATGCTATGGTTAGTGGTGGTTTATTTTTTATTTTTTTAAAATATATTTTATTGATTTTTTACAGAGAGGAAGGGAGAAAGATAGAGAGTTAGAAAAATTGATCAGCTGCCTCCTGCACACCCCCCACTGGGGATGTGCCCACAACCAAGGTACATGCCCTTGACCGGAATTGAACCTGGGACCTTTCAGTCCGCAGGCTCATGCTCTATCCACTGAGCTAAACCGGTTCCCTCTAGTGCTGTTTTTTTAAAAATATATTTTATTGATTTTTTACAGAGAGGAAGGAAGAGAGATAGTCAGAAACATCGATGAGAGAGAGACATCGATCAGCCGCCTCCTGCCGGCCCCACAGTAGAGATGTGCCCGCAAGCAAGGTACATGCCCCCGACCGGAATCAAACCTGGGACCTTTCAGTCCGCAAGCCGACGCTCTATCCACTGAGCCAAACCGGTGGTGGTTTTTTTAATGGAATGAATTTGAGAGCGAGGTGGAGAGTGGAAGGGAAGAAACATCGATATGAGAGAGAAATGCTGGTCAGTTGCCTCCCACAAGTGCCCTGACCAGGGATGGAACCTGCAATGTGGGTATGTGCCCTGACCTGACCGGGAATTGAACCTGCCACCTTTTGGTGTATGGGACAACACTTTAACCAACTGAGCTACACTAGCCAGGGCTAAAACTCTGTGTTATTTTTTTTTTATTCAAATATCTCTCCTACGGCATAGAATATGACTAACTAATATAAAACCTACTGTATATAAAGTTAGAATTATATTTAAGATTGCATATTTAATATTGAGATACCAGAATTCAAGGATGGTCCCAAAAATAGATATCAAATATACTTAACATTTCATTATTCTTGGAAATGGAGGAGAGCAATGGCCCAAATAATCCAAAGGTTCTTTTTTCTTTCTTTCTTTTTTAAATATATTTTATCGCTTTCTTACAGAGAGAAAGAGAGAGGGATAGACAGTTAGAAACATCGATGAGAGAGACATCGATCAGCCACCTCCTGCACGCCCCCTAGTGGGGACGTGCCCGCAACCAGGATACATGCCCTTGACCGGAATTGAACCTGGGACTGTTCAGTCCGCAGGCGGACGCTCTATCCACTGAGCCAAACCGGTTTTGGCGGTTCTAGATGAGCTCTGTCTGCGGGGACTTTCTGTGATGGTGGAACTGTACTCTGTCTGCACTGTCCAATATGGTAGCCACACATGGCTTGTTGAGCATTTGAAATATGGCTCCTGAGACTGAGGAACTAAAATGTTCATGAGTTTTCCTTTAAATAGACACATGTAACTAGTGGCTACTGTACTGGGTAGCTCAGTTCTGACATGTTTTGGAAGGCATTTGATTTTCTTTCTCCTGGGGGATTACTTCCCTAATGCCATTTGGCTTCGGGTAACAGTAGTAAAAACGAGGTTACGTTCTCCGGTTGTATTCTGATTTGTGTCCAAAGGAAGCATGCCAGAAGTATACTGGTTGGCAAGGGCAACCAGCCTGTGATTTTAAACTGGCTGAGGGTACTTCCTGTGGATATAATCAAAAGCTGCCAATATGTATGTGATGGGTAAGGAAAAAATGTGAGACTTCCAGCTGGTAGAGAAAAGCTATCACCTCTTTTTTAAAGTCTTTTGTTCTCTTTTGTACTTCAGTTTCAAAATCAAATTGTTGTTAGTCATATTCTATGCCCTAGGGGAGACATTTTCATATGCTCCTGGTATGAAACATAGTCTTGAGAAATTTTTTAAACCACAGGAAATAATCGAATTCTTTATTATTACAATTTTTTCCCCTGTGAGGCTTATAATCAAAACACAAACTATTAGGTTTTTCCCTTTGTTTTTCATTGATATGCTAATCAGATTCCTGCTGTTGTCCTTTCCTGAGGCAGACACACCTAAGCAGATAGAGCACTAGCCTGTAGCTTCTCGAGGGTAGGACTGTTCATTATCTATTTTTTCAGCCCGAGCTGCTGGCAGAGTGCCTGGAACTTAGTAAGTGCACAATAAATCATTTTGATGGACATGTAAGGCTGGTAGTGAGAATAGTCTATTTTTGCTCAATCTAAGAAAAATTCCTGAAATAGGTGACATTTCTGTGGGAATATGAATAATACTAGGAAAAAGATTTGAAGGAGAAAAAAAAAAAAGGAAAAAGATTTGATAGTAGGCTCTGGTTGGGTGGCTCAGTTGGAGTATCCTCCCAAATCCCAAAAGGTTCTGGGTTTGATTTCCAATCAGGGCACACATACCCAGGTTGCAGGTTCAACCTCCGATCAGGACACGTATGGGAGGCAACCAATTGATGTTTCTCTCTCTTTCCCTTCCTCACTCTCTGAAATAGATTAAAAAACAAACAAATATAGCCGAAACTGGTTTGGCTCAGTGGATAGAGCCTCGGCCTTCGGACTGAAGGGTCCCAGATTCGATTCCCATCAAGGGCATGTACCTTGGTTGCAGGCACATCCCCAGTAGGGGGCGTGCAAGAGGCGGCTGATGGATGTTTTTCTCTCTCATGGATGTTTCTAACTCTCTATCCCTTTCCCTTCCTCTCTGTAGAAAATCAATAAAATATATTTTAAAAACAAACATATAACCTTGGGTAAGGATAAAATAATAATAATAAACTATACATATATATACCTATACACATAGATATGTGTATAGGTATATATATGGAGGAATGATTTTGTCCCAAATTTAACGTGTGTCTTAAATTCCTCAAATTCTACCTCCTTTGTTCTCTTTATCTCAGCCTCAGCCCCACTTTCTAAGCTAGAAACTTAATAGTCCTCCAACAAGACAAAAACCAACAAACCAATATTCCTCCATCTCTTTCCTCTCCCCTACACTTACACCCAATTAGCCACTCACACCTAGGACATCCTGACCATCCTCCATGAGACATAGCTTACGCCATGTCCCTCCCGTCTGCGACAGCCCTGGCTCCAGGCCTCCTCCTTTCTTCCTTCGCCTATTGCAGCAGCCCTTCACTGAGCTCCCTGACTGTGGTCTTTCTCCATTTTTCAGCTCTCACTAGGATATTATTATTATTAATAAAATAGTAAAAGCAACCAGCATAACTTTGTCACTCCTATACGTACTTCCAGACCTCACCTTGCCTGTTGCTTGGCTAGAGTGCCCCATTGCTCTTTACCTTCACTGCACCCACCTCTCCAGGTTGCTGAACTCATCCCTCCTGCCAGGCCCCCCAACATCAGGAACATGCACCTCTCACCATCCTCTGAACGTAGGGTACCCTTTCGGGGCCCAGTGTCTTTGTCCCAGCCACTGCTGCCCCTCTGCCTGAGGGGAGCTCCTGGCTGCCCATTGTCTCATGGCCTCTTACTCACCCTTCGTGACTCAGCCCAGAGGTCACCTGGCAGCGCCTTCCTGCCTCTCCCGGCAGGACCCGGACAGCCTTCTTACGGCTCTGCTTAGTCCACCTTGGTCTCTTCTGTGCATAGTAAGCTCCTTAGGGACACTGAGTCCTGTCAGCTGTGAGCCAGGTGTGTAAAATGTTCTTGGAGGATTGGAGTTTTTGGTGTGTTTTTTTTTTTTCAAGTTCAGAGTGAGGCCTTGAATAAACTTGAGTGAGGGGAGGCAAAGATGGAGGCCCAGGGAGAAAGCCACTTGCCTGGAGAAGACACTCTGAAGTGCATGCCTGAGGCAGGCAGAGCAGAGATATTCATCCCGGGCTCAGAAAGGTCAGGGACATGCCCGAGGCAGGTGCTCAGACCCAAATGTCCTATCTCCCTATATGCATCTTTATCACAAGAACCAAATAAGGAAATAGGAGAGGAGACACTTTGGTCATGAACACAACACTCCAGGCACCGTGGTGTTACAACATTTAACTTATTTAATCCTTTAATAATCCTCTGAATGAGGTACTTATTTTTTATTTACTAATGAGAGAGAGGGAGAGAGAAAAAGAGAGAGAGAGAGAGAGTCATCAATTTTGTTGTTCCACTTAGTTGTGAATTCATTGGTTGCTTCTTGTATGTGCCCTGACTGGGGATCAAACCCGCAACCTTGGTGTATCAGGATGACACTCTAACCAATGAGCTACCCAGCCAGCCATTAGGTACTTTTTATCTTCATTCTATAGGTGAGGAAACTGAAATACTACAGCGATGCCAAGTAAGTGGCCCCAAGTTATATAGACAAGAGGGAGCCCATTTGAATCCAGGCCAGGTTGGCCTCAGAGTTTGGGCCCTTAAAAATGAGCCTGTAGCCCTAACTGGTTTGGCTCAGTGGCTAGAGCATCGGCCTGAGGACTGAAAGGCCCCAGGTTCGATTCCGGTCAAGGGCATGTACCTTGGTTGTGGGCACATCCCCAGTGGGAGATGTACAGGAGGCAGCTGATTGATGTTTCTCATCGATGTTTCTAGCTCTCTATCCCTCTCCCTTCCTCTCTGTAAAAAATCAATAAAATATATTAAAAAAAAAAAAAGAACAGGCTGTACTACCTCTCTAAGCAAGTGATCTTATTTAGCATCTCGATTATAATTAGAACCTTTGCCTTTATCCCTTTCCTGTTCTGTTCAGTGACAGTAACATCTTGCTGGGGATGGGTACCTGCCTACAGGCTTCTCCTCCCTGCACTTCCTCTCCAGCCTCTCTTCCCTCCCCTCTGCACTCCTCCTGCGCCGGCCCGGCTCCCCCTGCCAGGCTCTCACGTGCTGCTTTTCTCCACAGAAGTGCATTAGCAGAGGGGAACTCCAGGTATCTCTGTCATATCAGCCCGTGGCGCAGAGAATGACGGTGGTGGTCCTCAAAGCCAGACACTTACCGAAGATGGATATCACCGGTCTCTCAGGTAGCAGCTATTTACTTCAACCTACTTCTGTCTGAATGGCACCCCTCCTCTTGCCTGAGGCCCAGATACCGCCCCCCCCACAAACACGTCACCTTATACCTGTCATTTTGCATGCGTTCCTCTCTATGTCTACTTTCTCTTCCTGGTGAATATACAGATCAGTGGTCAGCAAACGGTGGCTCTTTGGCCCCTTGAGTGTGGCTCTTCCACCAAATACCATGTGTGGGCGCGCACGTTCGGTGCGATGGAAACTTCGTGGCCCATGTGCAGAAGTTGGTTTTCTGCTCTCCAAAGAAATTGCAGTTGTCGTCGTACTGTGTTTTTTTTTTTTAATATATTTTTTATTTATTTTTTACAGAGAGGAAGGGAGAGGGATAGAGAGCTAGAAACATCGATGAGAGAGAGACATCGATCAGCTGCCTCCTGCACGCCCCTTACTGGGAATGTGCCCGCAACCAAGGTACATGCTCTTGACCGGAATCGAACCTGGGACCTTTCAGTCCGCAGGCCAACGCTCTATCCACTGAGCCAAACCAGTTTCGGCTGTCGTCGTACTGTTGATATTTGGCTTTGTGGACTCCTGAGTTTGCCAACCACTGTTCTAGGTTATAGACTTTCCTAGGCAGGGAAGTGCTTTGGGTGAGCAAATGGGATCTTGACCTTTGGGGAGACGCCGAATAGGAGCCCGAGCCACGTGCTGAGTCCTCGCTCCAGGCATTTGTGGTGCTGTCACTAAAGACCACGGAGGGGTGGCCACCAAAGACATGGACAACAGAACCCCCTCCTTCCCGGCATGAAACCACCGTTATAAAATAGAGGACTGTGTCATAGGCCTGTTTTCTTCTTTTCTTTTTTCCCCCCATCTCTTTGGGGGCCCCAGATCCTTACGTCAAGGTGAACGTCTACTATGGCAGAAAGCGCATCGCCAAGAAGAAAACCCACGTGAAGAAGTGCACTTTGAACCCCGTCTTCAATGAGTCTTTCATCTACGACATCCCCACCGACCTCCTGCCTGACATCAGCATTGAGTTCCTCGTCATCGACTTTGATCGCACCACCAAGAACGAGGTGGTGGGGAGGCTGATCCTGGGGGCGCACAGTGTCACAGCCAGTGGCGCCGAGCACTGGCGAGAGGTCTGCGAGAGCCCCCGCAAGCCGGTGGCCAAGTGGCACAGTCTGAGCGAGTACTGAGCCTATGCCCCTTTGCCTCCAACCCCAGGGCCAGGCGGGGCAGGGACATGGTGGGGGAAGAGGTGACAGAGAGAAGCGGACTCAAAACCTCACGATAGTTGTAGAAGAAAATTTCTTACAAATTAATCCCTACCGAGAACACCCCACGTGACCACAGCGGCAGATCAGTTCTTAGAGATGATGATTTCTCTCCTTGGCAAGGCACTAGAAATTCTTTTTTTTCTTTTTCTTGTTTTTTTTAATGGGGAAAAAGAGAGAGGGGGAAAGACCTCTACGAGTTTATATATAACAATGTAACCTATACTTGCATGTCTCATACAAACTGAAGAAATTAGCCTAGCTGCCAATATCAAGTTACAGATTTTAACCCATGAAAATTGTGTTTTGTGCCGAACTGTATTTGCTGATTACCCGAAATTGGCCTCTTTTTTTTTTTATTGGGCTTCTCTGAACAGTTACTCTCCCCACCTCTGAGAACATTTTGCTCTTGTGAGACCTCATTTGTTCATTGTCCCCCTCTTTTCTTCCTATTTCCTCTGACACCTCTGCTCTTTTGTGGAGCTCCAGGTCAGAGGTCTGTAGTGAGCCAAGAAACAAAGGTGGACTGGATTAGGCCAGGTTTTCAGGAGAAAGACTCTTGGAGAGACGGGGGCGTCTTTGCTGTCAGCTCTCCTGCTATGAAGGGGTAGATGGCAGCCTCTGGTTAAATTGCGATGAAGCACATGGACACATGAGACTCATGAGGTAGAATTGGGTTTACAAAACAAGGTGATATCTCTAATAAGAGCTGTGGGAGTTTCAACTTCAGCTCTAGGATAGGACCAAGGAAGGCATCCTGCTGATCCCAAACACGTATTTGCAGGTATGAGGACCCGCTGATCCCAAACACGTATTTGCAGGTATGAGGACACGGAGAGGAGAAATGAGATGGCTGTGACCCCCTCTTTTGCAGCTGGATAAGGGAAGCGACAGTTATTTCTGGTTGGTGGGTTAGAAATCATCAGATGTTTAAAGAATTAAAATGGGCCTTTGTTTTTCCAGAAATCCTGACCCTTGAGAAGTGTTAGAGTCTTCTCAAGTAGCTTAGGTGTGGTTAGTGGTTAGTTTTGCTTTATAAGGTAAAGGGCCTCAAAAATGATTCCCCTTAAATTTTTTAGCAGTGACTCTTCATAATAACAGTGGGACTGAGTCATAAAGGTAACTTGGATTCTTTCAGGACATCGTTTCCCTCAAAAAAACCAAGTGCTTGGCTCTTGGAACTTATGAGTCTTAACTAGCTGGAGGGATGAGGGCAACCACAGAGTTCAACCCTCCTTCTGCCAGGGGGCACAGAGGTTGAGAGCATTCAGCATCCTGCTGGGATTAGAATTCAAGTCTCTTTTCACTCCTAGTCCAGCCCTGTGTCTAACGTTGAAACTTCTCATGGTGGCAGAGACTTACTGACAATGAGTATGCTTGGATAGGCAGTGGATATTTTTGCTAGCCTGAAGAGGAACTCAAGTCCACGGCGGCTTGAAGCAAGGCCTGAGGGATTAGCTGAAATTGAAGGTCCACTTCCATGCAAGAACATCGCTTTCTAGCTTCCTTCTGAGAAGGCAGTTCAAAAGCTGAGTCTCTGTGGAGAGTGGTGGATGTTGCCTTGGGTGTTCCCTTAGCTCTTGTGGGTTTAAAACCTATCTGCTCCTCCCCAATCCTTTTCTTGTGTTGTTTTTTTTTTAAACCTTGATTCTTGACAAGGCAGAGCAGTACTGAGCAGGCAGGCACAAAGCCCTTTGTGTCCTTGTCCCTGTCAGCTCCCACCCACTACAATCTGACTCACTCTCTCCCCATCAGTTGGGTTCACACCGCCAGTCTCTGTCCTATACTCCATGGGATGTAAATACTTGTATCATACGTAGAAGAAAATAATTTTTGTTTTCTAAAAAAAAAAAAAAATGGCATTTTGAGATAGTTTAATGTAAATCTAACCAGAGCGTTCTGAAACCCCATTAGGAGAAAAAAATCTAAATGATTCCTCTTCATCGCCTTAATGTCTGAAGATCAGAAATTGCTGAGCAATCCATTTTTGTTTCCTTCCCAGAAACAATGCAAAGCAACAGGTGGAGACAGTCTGATCTTTGCCCCGCTGTGTGTGCCTCTGTAGCTCCTCCTGATAGAAGTATGGGAAAACAGCCTCACCCCACTTTCCCATCTCCTCGTAGCTTTATTCCTTGAATTCGTTGGGTCTACTGAGTAGTGGGTAGTGAGGTGACAGGGGAGGAGCCAGTAGTTCTGGAGCCTATGAGCTGCCTTGGTGTTTTTTCTCCGAAAAAGGCCAAAAGGAAGTCCAGGTTTCCTCCCTCCTACCTCAGGCCTGATCCATCGTGCCCTTGACTTTGCTGTCCCAAAGTTTCTTAACTGACTTTGGCTTTCGCATTTGTTCCTCCCAGAGCTAACTGGTAAGGGTGGAAGAGTCAGTAGAAAGACAAGAGAGTCACATCCTAGTTTTTGCACAAGGCACTCATGGTCAGGAATAGGTTAGGGAATGGTCACTTCCGATTTTCCAAGAGTCAGTTCTTCTCTGCTGATAATCTTGATTTCCTTTGGGAAGACAAGAGTTTTTCTTAAGAACAAAAGTCCCTTTATGAGTTATTCCTCCTTTCAGTTCTCAGTGGAGCACAGCCAAGACTGTACATGCTTATAAGCAGTGCTCTAGGTATGAAAACAGACAGAACTGGTTTGTGGGACAGGGGCAGCTTGCTCAGGAGAGGGAATTACGCAAGTCCTTTTTCTTGGAAGGCTTTTATTATGGCCAAGATAGTGACATTTCTCTCACCGTGATCCTTCTCCAATGTGGTTGTCTTTCTTTACCCTGTGTCTTCTCTTGTAAAAATGAAACTCAAGAATAAACGTGTCAAATAAAAAAAAAGAAAAAAAAGAAAAATCTGAAAAAGCTAACATGAATCGTGTGAAATTGCATAATGCCGTAACGCTAACCTACAATATGTAATGCTATCTTGTATGTTGAAATTTGTTAATGCACCGCACAAGTGCAAAATAAAAACTGATTCCCATGAAATAGGAACAGTGATGTCAGCGTGGTTCTCTTGGAAGCTGGGATGACTCTGAATGAAGTGAATACTCGGGTTCTAATAGGATGTTTTGAAAGTGTGGGCCTCACACCACCCGATTCAGAATCATCTGGGCCACTTGCAGAAAAACGCCCACTCCAGAGTCCTGTCCTAGCGACTCTCGTTGGGTAGGTGACTTGGTTTGCTGTTTGTCCTATTACTTTTTCTAGTCTTTTTGCTGTCCCTTTAATGTAACTTCTCAGACCACAATCTCCAGGGGGAGAGATGCTGGTTATGAGTGCTGAGAATTACTCTGCCCCTGTAATTGGGAACATTTATTCCAAAAGCAATGCCTAGACTGACTGAGTTGGTTCACTCATTCATTAGTCAACAGCTATTTACTTATTGAGTGTCTACCATATGCCACATACTGGGGATACAGTACATTGATAAGCAAGAGTTCTACTCTTATAAAGCTTAGCAGAGGACAAACATTAAGTAAATAATCACAATAACAAATGTATAAATGCAAACTGATAAATGCTCTGAAAGAAAAAAAAAAACACATAGGTACTTTCAACAATAAAGATTTAGAAAAAGACAAAACATAGGTTGCCCTAACCAGTTTGGCTCAGTGGATAGAGCATGGGCCTGCAGACTGAAAGGTCGCAGGTTCAATTCCGGTCAAGGGCATGTACTTTGGTTGCAGGCACATACTAAGTAGGAAGTGTGCAGGAAGTAACTGATCAGTGTTTCTCTTTCATCAATGTATCTAACTCTCTATACCTCTCCATTCCTCTCTGTAAAAAAATCAATAAAATATATTTAAAAAAAAAGGAAAAAAACAGAGGTTAATGCAACACTCTGGAGTCATATACTGGGATGATATGACTACTGCAAGTGCTCTTTGTGGATTTCTGAACCTGCCTTAAAGTCTGAAATGATTTAGTTTTCTTATTTTCTCTAAATGATCCTCCCTGTGTACATGCTTGGGGTAAAGAAAAAGGAAGCAGGAGAAAAAGTCCCTGCTCTTTTCTTTTTAAAAAAATATATTTTATTGATTTTTTTACAGAAAGGGAGAGAGATAGAGAGTGAGAAACATCTATCAGCTGCCTCCTGCATACCTCCCACTGGGGATGTGCCTGCAACCAAGGTAGGTGCCCTTGACCGGAATTAAACCTGGGACCTTTCAGTCTGCAGGCTGACGCTCTATCCTCTGAGCCAAACCGTTTTTGGCAGTCCCTGCTCTTTGAAGTTTCAGTGAAGGAATGAAAAAACATTTTCAAATTATAAAACTAATATAATAAACACAAGAAAATTGAAAAATAAGAGGGGGGAAAATCAATCGATTCCAAAACCTAAACAACCATTTTGTCTTCCAATCGTATTTCCTGTGCATTTTTTCCCTGATAACACTCAGGATGGTTACAGAAAACATGTAAAATAATAAGTTCATAGAAATAGGAAAAGTATCCATCTACAAACATTAATCATTTTGGCACATCTCCTTCCAATTTGTTTTAACTATCTTATTATTGCAGTCATGGCGTGTATATAATATGTCCCCCTATGTAATCGTTTTAAAAATAGGGACATGCTATAACACAATGATTGTAAGAGTAACTTGGAACTGAGGGTGATTTTGGCTACAAGTATACAGGAAACCCAATTCAAATTGGCTTAAGCATTAAGAAAATGTATTAATTCACCTAAAGGGAAGTTCAGAGGTGGGGACAGCCTTTAGAGCTAACTCTGGCAAAGGGGTCACTGAAACCATCAGGGACCCAGGTTCTTTCTGTGGGCCCAACATGATATTCAAAATAATGAATAGTAAGATTATTCTACTCAGCAAAGCTCTCATTTAGAATTGAGGCTCAGATAAAGAGCTTCACTAACAAGAAAAAGCTACAGGAGTTCATCACCAGCAAACTAGTATTACATGAAATGTTGAAAGGTATTCTTTAAGAGATAAAAAAAATATGAACAAGAAAATGGCAACAAATATGTCAACAATTGAATCTAAAAATCAAAATAAACAAGAAGTCTAATGACCACAAAGAAACCAACAATCCAATCAAAAAATGGACAGCTTTGACCCATGTGGCTCAGTTAATTGAAATGTTGCTGGTTAAGTTCCTTGTCAGGGCACATGGCCAGATTCCAGCTCAATCCCCAGTAGGGGGCATGCAGGAGGCAGCCAATAGATGTTAGGCTTTAACATCCATGTTTCTCTTTCCCTCTTCCTTCCTCTCTTTCTAAACATCAGTAAAAATTACTAAAACAAACAAACAACCAAAAAACAAGTCTAATGAACAAAATAAACTGGTGAGTAAAACAGAATCAGAGGCATAGAAGCATGGAGCACTGACTAATGTGAGGGAAGGCAGGAGGGTGTGGGAAGAGATTAACCAAAGATCTTATGTATGGAGACAGACAGTGAGAAAGTGAAAGGGAGTGGAGGGTGGGAGCTGGGTAGAAGAAGCAATGGGGGGGAGGGACATTTGTAATACTCTCAACAATAAACATTAAAAAAATAAAGACTTTCTCCTGGTTCAGAGTAAACTGTAATAAACTCTATCCATAACCAGCTCTGGGAAGGGCAGGAAATGACACATGTCCCCACCCCAGCAGCTTTTGTTAAAAAAACTAGGTGACTCGATATGATCATGTGTCCTGGAAATGTACACACTGAACCAAAAGCTGCTCAGTAAGGATTCTGGGGTTGTTTTGTTTTAAGCAAGGACTATTAGACAAGGCTAATAATTTTCAGTACTTTTGTGTCAAGGCCAACTCATAATTAAAAGTTGATTGGAAATTTCAGAATATCCCAAACATGAAGATCTATCGGTCCTTTGTTCAATCCAGTAGTTTCCTCATAAGGTATGAGTTTACTTTTTTTTATATATATTTATTGATTTCAGAGAGGAAGGGAGAGGAAGAGATAGAAACATCAATGATGAGAATCATTGATTGGCTGCGTCCTGCATGTGTCCTATTGGGGTTGAACCTGCAACCTGGGCATGTGCCCTTGACCAGAATCGAAACCAGACCCCACAGGCCAATGCTCTATCCACTGAGCCAAATCAGCTAGGACTAAATAATTTCTTTAGTCAGAGAACTAGTTTCCTGTATGGAAATAAGTTTCAGTTCCAGCTGTGCTAATAAAATATGAGATAATTTTAAAGTAAATTTTAATTTGAAGCTGAACAAATCCAGGACTATGCAAATCCAACATTTTCAGTATAGGACTATAAAGCACTTTAGAGCCAAGTGCTTGTCAAACTTACAAAGACTCTGTCTCACCCTTCTCAAGATTGAGCTTGGAAAAAATGCAACACTGCCATTTGTCAGGAACTTACTAAACTTACATAAAAAAAATTCTTTTGAGAAAATAAGCAATAAAGATTAGGAATGAGGCCCTGGTCGGGTAGTTCAGTTAGTGGTTCCATATCTGGTCAGGACATGTACAAGAAACAACCAATGACTGCAAGAATAAGTGGAACAAAATAAACATTTCTCTCTCTCTCTTTTTCTCAAAAATAATAATAATAGCCCACCCAGTGTGGCTTAGTGGTTGAGTATGGCCCATGTGCCAAGAGGTCAGGTCGTGTTTGATTCTCAATCAGGGCATATGCCTGGGTTGCTGGCTCAATCCCCTGTGGGGGCCATGCAGGAGGCAGCCAATGGATGTTTCTCTCTCTTCCTATCCCTCACCCTTCCTATCTCTCTAAAACTCAATAAAAACACATTTTTTTAATAAAATAAAAATAAATTTAAAATTCAATAAATTAAAAAAGAATTTGTCCTAGCCAGTTTGGCTCAGTGGATAGAGCTTCAGCCTGTGGACTAAAGGGTCCCAGGTTTGATTCTGCCCAAAGGCACATGCCCAGGTTTTGGGCTCGATACCCCCCAGTAGGGGGCATGCAGGAGACAACCAATCAATACTTCTCTCATCGTTGATGTTTTTCTCTCTCTCTCCCTTCTCTGAAATCAATAAAAAATATTTCAAAAGGAAGATATTTCTTTAAAAAAAAAAGAATTTAAGACTAGGAATGAGGGCACACAGGGCAGTTTTGCTCAGTGGATAGAGCAATGGCCTGTGGACTGAAGGGTCCTGGATTTGATTCCGGTCAAGGGCAAATACCTCTTTGCAGGCTCCTGGTTGGCCTGGGCCCTGGTCAGGACTCGTGCAGGAGGCAACCAATCAATATTTCTGTCTGTCTTTCCCTCTCTCTTCCACACTCCTTAAAAGTCAATGGGAAAATATCCTTGGGTGAGGATTAAAAAAACAAACAAACAAAAAAAGACTAGGAATGAGGGGAAACTTCCGAAGTTACAGCTTTTTGATCTTATCTTTATTATTGCATTCCAGTTAAAGTCAATCTCTTCTCAATTTGCCTCTTCCAGAGTCAGCTACTCAGATCTGCCCTCGCTATACTAATTCCTTGTCTGAATTCCTGTAACATTCTCACTTTGAAGCACACAATCTTCTAAATTCTCTGAATTCCTATAATATTCCTAGTTTGGAGCACGTAACATACTACTTTAAAATTGATCTCTAGTTGTTTTGTCTATGCAAATTTTATCAAAGCTCACAAGTAAGGATGTTGAATCCTTTGAATCCCACAAGCTCTTTTTTTTAGCACCTGACAGAGAAAAACAATCACATAAAGAAGTATTTGAGGTTTAACATGAAATCTAAAAAAAAAAACAAAAAAACTTGGTATCAACACAGATTCATATTGAACCATAACACAGAGAGCAAAAGACAAAGTAAAAACAAAGACGATGACCTGGTGGCTATATACAGTTGTGTCTTGTATATTAGAAAGTCTTTCACAAAATAATCACGTTAGAGCAACAGAAGACCAGTCTTCAATGCTGTCTTGCAAGATGGGTTACTTCAGCAATCTCCTTCAGTTTCCCCGTGTCCTCCTCTAGTGTGGCCAGTAATCGCCGTGGTGATTGCTACCCCCTCCCCAGGCCTTGTCCGAAGTGCTCCATTGGTCTCAGCCAAGACCCCTAGCACCACGTGGTCCACCAGCTGCAGCATCTTTTCCTCCTTTTTGTTATTATTGCTGCCTAGGTACGTTTTTGGTTGGGCAACTTTGATTTCATACTTCCCAGAACCAAAATGATGATAGCTACTTTGTAATAATTTCTTCACTGGTTCTCCTCTGAATAGGTGATTTAAAAAAAACCTCTTTTCATTTGCTTTTGTATTCACTGAGAAGTTCAGTATTTTCAACCTTTCCAAAGGCTCCAAAGTATTCTTTGTTCTTCAGAAGAATCTGGGCTCCATCCACCCCCCAAAAGCCTTTTTGGGGAGCTGCTTCCCTTTTACAGCTTTGGCCCTTTGGGATCTATCCATTTGCCATCCAGTTTGTGTTCTTTCTGTTCCAAAACCTCACCCACACTAGCAGCATCTTTGAAAAGCAAATCCAAATCCCCTTCATCTTCCAGTGGCCGGATCTGTTTTAATTGTGCAGTCTCCAACTTCCCCACATCGAGACAGATATTCAGGCAGACCCTTCTTGCTTGTATCCCAGCTCAAGTCTCCAATACACATTTTACACTCATCCTGCTGATTCTTTTTTTTTAAAAAATATATTTTATTGATTTTTTACAGAAAGGGAGAGAGATAGAAAGTCAGAAACATCGATGAGAGAGAGACATCGATCAGCCGCCTCCTGCACGCCTCACAGTGGAGATGTGCCCGCAAGCAAGGTACATGCCCTCGACTGGAATCGAACCTGGGACGTTTCAGCCCGCAAGCCGACGCTCTATCCACTGAGCCAAACCGGTCTCAGCGCATCCTGCTGATTCTTGCCCGTGTTGATCTCCCTGGTGGCCAAGTTGCTGGCTGGGGGTGCCGGTGGGTAGTTAGAGTCGGTGCCACGAAGCGCTGTATGGAGCTGGTGGCAGGAAAAGCCTCACAGCTCTTAAAACAGTGCTTAGTGTGCACAGAGGAAGTTCACACACACTCTGATTGTAATTCCATTGCTTTCCCAGCAGACCTTACTGTGGGAAATGGAATGCCGTGTCTTCATTACCCATCTCAGAACATCCCTTTAAGTCCAAAGTAAGTCCTCTCTACCTTCAGTGATGCCCATTTAGAGACGTGAAGATAAAAGCAATGACCTTCACATAAGAATTTATTCTTGTTTTCTCATATTTAGTACACATACTTGAAACAACTTTACCCTTCCTTGATCAGGTGGCAAAGGAGCTATCATTTTCTGTGTGTTTCCTTTCTCCGCACCCAAGAGGTAATGTGAATGAAGGAGCACTCCATGGCATGCTCCCTAGTACTTGACACATGCTCCCTGGCACTTTCCAAGGTGTTCTGTGCAAGGTGAGCCCTAAAATTTATTGTAACCAATGTTTTCCAGAATGTGAAATCTCATGGCATTTAACTTTTCTTAAAATGACACATTGCCACGATTCCAGACATTTCTACCCATACATGGGTAAATAAAGGCCCAACAAGTTGTTTACCAGTTTTGTATTGTGTCAAACAGTCTTCATATACAAGAACGTAAGTGAAAAATCTCTCCCTTTGCCTCCCCAAACATCACAGACCAATTCTTGCTACTATATCATGAAGTTAGAACATGCTTCCCTTTCTGAAGTATACAGTTAAATCTAGACACTAGCTTCTAAATTTTGTAACTTACCAATCTAGTAGGGCACCAATAGTTCCAGTGCTTTTGAACTTGTCCCTGAATTTTTAAGTTCCAGGCAGTAATTGATTTTAATGCCCTCAAATTGGATAAAGCTGACTACTTAGAGCTTATAAATGACATGCACTACATATATATCCCTCACACTAGCACCAGGAAGAGAATGCTCAATACTAATGATGGGCTAATTAATCCAACAATCAAATAGAGAACGGTGATAGCCTTTCTTGATTTTTATTTTGAGGGGACATTTGTTAAAGCTGGGGACAGGGAAACAAGGAAGGGCGTAGGTAGCAGCAGCCGAGGCAGGGCTGCTGGTGGCTGCTGGGAAGTAAAAGCCACAGTGGCCACGAAGTGAGCCCACAAGGAGCTGCTGTTGACTTGCTGAGAAGTCAGAGAAAAGGTTGCCTTGGAGACAGGTTTGGTGATTAGCTCGGGATGAGCTGCAGCTGCCCATTGCTCCTCTGGTTGCAAGTCTCATAGGGGACCGTTCGAGTTTACAAGATGCACACCTGCGAGGGAAGAAAGGCGTGGGCCTGTTCCAGAAGGGGAAAGCCCTGGCAATGATCGTCTTAAAAACACTGATTTGTTATTTTTCTTATTTACAACCCTCCCGTATTACATACTTTTCTTTCTGGCAATATTCTCTGCTATCCCAAATAATTATATAGCTAGCCATCAACTTCTTGGTTGATGTTCGTAACATTTCCCTAGTCATTAGTAATGAGAGCTAAGGCATTACACTTAAAAAAAGCTCTAGGATAGTTTAAATATGGTGAAATACTGTTAAAACAGAATTGTACTGCATTTATTTTCTACCTTCATGCCTCTCCATGATCCAGTCTATGGTTCATGTAAGATTGTCCTGCATAATTTGAATTCTGGGTCTTTTTACTTTTGAATGGCTTGAGTACCATAAAACATAACTTATTTGGTAGCAAAAACATTTCCAGGAGTTTCAAAAAAGAACCACTACTCGGCTAGAAAATTTAAAACTATTATTTTTCTTTAAACTTGGAACATACAGCATTGATTATAAGGAAAAATACAACCCTGTCCTTCTGCCTATAAATAAGGACACAGTAAGTTGAGCTATGTGCTTTTTAAGAGGCACTACATACAGTCCTGTTCTTCCAGTTTGAAGTGGACAAGAACACTGCTTCAGTGATATGTAATGTTCAACATATGCCACATTACTCTTAGCAATTTATGTACTTAATCTTCACACATAATCAGTTCAGATATCAAAACAATCCTGATTCTAAGAGAGAATTCCACCAATATTTAAAGCTGTTTCTTCCCAGGACAATAACTTATCAAAGTGGTATTCTCTTAAGCTAAGCTATGCCAAGGCTCAGAAACTATGAGGTGAACTTTCTTCAGTAAGAAACTCAACGTATGGGAATTTTAAAGCTTCAAGACTGGCTCGTTAAACATAAACACCACAGGCTTTTTCAGAGCACCAAGTCTAGTGATTGTCAGTGTCAAGGAGGCACATACACAATTTTATTCAAACTCCTGAGGTCTCTTCTCTGTATGGGAAATGCAGTCAGTCTGACAAAGGGCCTAACAACATTGTGCCAGGCCTAGCTCTCTCCTAAAGAGCACAGGGAATACCCCACAGGTAATTCTACAGACTCAATGCAATCCCTATTAAAATGCCAACGGCATATTTCACAGAGCGAGGAACAAATACTCCAAAAATGTATGTGGAATCAAAAAAGACCCCCAAATACTTTAAACAATAAAAAAGACCCCAAATAGCTGCAGCAATTTTGAGAAAGAAAAATAAAGTTGGAGGAATCACAATAGCAGATTTCAAGTTATACTGCCAAAGCCACCGTCATCAAAACAGCCTGGTACTGGCACAAGAACAGGCATATAGATCAATACCTCAGAACAGAGACCTCAGAAATTGACCCAAGCCATTATATTCAATTAATATTTGACAAAGGAAGCAAAAGCATACAGTAGAGTTAAGACAGTCTCTTCAATAAATGGTGCTGGGGAAATTGGACAGATACATGCAAAAAAAATGAAACTAGACCACCAACTTACACCATACACAAGAATAAGCTCAAAATGGGTAAAGGACATAAATGTAAGTCGTGAAACCATAAAAATCCTAGAAGAAACCACAGGCAACAAAATCTCAGATGTCTCTTGTAGCAATACGTTTATAGATACATTCTCTAAGGCAAAGGAAACTAAGGAGAAAATAAACAAATGGGACTACATAAAAATAAAAAGTTTCTGCACAGCAAGAGAAACCATCAACAAAATGAAAAGAGGAAGGACTGTATGGGAGAACATATTTGGCAATGATATATGTGATAAAGGGTTAATATCCAAAATATATAAGGAACTCATACAACTTAACAAAGGAAGACAAACAATCCAATTAAAAAATGGGCAAAGAATCTAAATAAACATTCTCCAAGAGACATATGAAAAAAATGCGCAAAGTCACTACTCATCTGAGAGATACAAATCAAAACGACAATGAGGAACTATTTCATGCCTGTCAGAATGGCTATCATCAAATCAACAAATGACAAGTGCTGGTGAGGATGTGGAGAAAAGGAAACCTCATACACTGCTGGTGGGAATGCAGACTGGTGTAACCATTATGAAAAACAGTATGGAGTTTCCTCAAAAAATGAAATATGGAACTGCCATTTAACACAGTGATCACACTTCTAGGAATATATCCTAAGAAAGCCAAAGCACCAATCAGAAAGAATGTATGCACCCCTATGTTCAATTTACAATGGCTAAGGTCAGGAAACAGCCCAAGGGCCCATCAGTGGATGAGTGGATAAAAAAGCTGTGGTACATTTATACCAGGGTATACTATGCAGCAATAAAAAAATAAGAATCTTACCCTTTGAGATAGCATGGAGGAACCTGGAGAGTATCATGCTAAGTGAAATAAGTCAGTCAGAGAAAGACATGTATCACTCGATCACACTCATATGTGGAATCTAAGTAACAAAACAACGAAGTTTGAAGACCATTGATCTTGACCTCTTGACCACAGATCTCCTTGGTGCACTTATAATCTGGTCCAGGTACTCAGGAATAATACCCTTTCACACATCAAACAAGGCTGACATTCAAATTAAAATGCCCCTGGTCACTGCTCTCCAGGCCTTGGATGTTCAGCAAATGTTAACAAATGAGAACCGAGTAAACCATTTTTCCTATGCTAGTCTTTTATCTCTAAAGACACTGTATGTAGCCATGTCTACCACACTGTGTGTTTCAGGAAAACAGTAACACAAAATACAGCTTTAAGATAAATAAATGTGCTACAAGGGGGAAAAAAAAGAGAAAGATAGAGCACGGGATGCTAAGGGAAAGCACTAGGGAACAATTAATGTAAATGTATTGGTAAGTGCATCTCTGGGGGAAAAAGAAACCTCTATAAGGCAATGGCTATCTCAACTAAGGATTTAAATTAAATGAGTTTGAAATCCAGTAATGGTTCCCTAAGTGTTTACCTCTGAAAGTAAAGAAAAGTCTGAACCCTGAAAGAGTAAAATAACCTCAAAGGAGAACCCTTCGTTGCATTTTATATGTTGTTTGTTCTCAACCATCCTAGTACATTTCTTAGAAAAGCCAGGTGCAGAATAGGAACACTGCTCAGGCCCAACTGTTTTTCTAACCAAGTTCCTGTAAAAACATGGCCTACTTCCCCAAATCTCATCACTCCACAGTCTGCAACAGGAGTCAGTTCCACAGCTATCTGCTGGACTTCAGCACCTATCCCTTTAGCATTGGTTTCTCTACATGATTTTTGTTGTTTCCAGGAAGCACAGTGTGAATAGAAAAGATGGAGGTCCTTCTCTGGGACAGTCCCAGGAAACTGAAAAGATAATGTGGAGTAGTGCATGGCAAAAAATTCCTCTTATGAGCTTAGTCAAACACACTTGGTATACATATTATTCCCCTGATATAAACAATTTACATTAATTAATTAATCAGCAACAGAACCCAAAACTATGGTAAGGTCAAATCCTAATGTGACAATTTAAAAGCAGAAAGTGCTCCACTGGGTTAATAAATCAGAATTAGCTAAGAGACAATATATTAAATACCACATCATTGAAAACTCCTAGTAGGAATGTCCCCTTCATCAGTTACTTTAAAAAATAACAGTCATAACAGGAGAGAGAGAGCAAGCACCATGCTCACTAATGCAGGTTACTGGACTGCTTTGATTAAGCACTGCAGTTCACACGTAAACACTTTACAACTTCAAGTTACTGAATCTTTCTTCTTCCGGAATGGTGATTTTAGCCTCTTCCATACACTGTTTTTGGGCTTAGATTTTTTCTCCATGGCCAGTACTGCCTCCTTTTCTTTCCTCCGTATCTCCCGGACAAGGGCATGGAATACATCGTCAATGTAGTAGCGGTATGCAGCAGATGTCTCAAAGAAGGGACAGCTGAATTCTCGGGCCAAAGCCAATCCTTCTTCTTTAGTGACCTTTAAAAATGTAAAGAGAAAAAATTTGTAGTGATTCAAGTAGAAAACAATTACAACTACCCCAATGAAGGAACTACCAAAACAGGAAGAGAGCTCCCTAACTCTGGAGGTATTCAAGCAGAGTGCAGTGATTTTTGCAATGTTGGGAGACTAAATTACCTGCGTTCCAATTCCTTCTCCTTTCAAGTTAGGTGAATTTATGTCTACTCTATTTTATTTTTAATATATTTTTTATTAATTTTCACAGAGAGGAAGGGAGAGAGACAGAGAGTTAGAAACATCGATGAGAGAGAAACATCGATCAGCTGCCTCCTGCACACCCCCTACTGGGGATGGGCCCGCAACCAAGGTACGTGCCCTTGACTGGAATCAAACCCAGGACCTTTCAGTCTGCAGGCCGACGCTCCATCCACTGAGCCAAACTAGTTTTGGCATGTCTACTCTATTTTAAAGATAACTCTTTGCAACAGGAAACAGTTATAGATATCAAAAGTGCAATCTGCATTTTCTTCATAGTTTTCATTTCAAGAAAGTAAAACATGAGGCAAACAAACAGACAAAACCAGTTTGGCTCAGTGGATAGAGCGTCAGCTGCAAAAGGTCCCGGTTTTGATTCCAGTAAAGGGCATGTACCTTGGTTGCGGGCACATCCCAGTGGGAGGTGTGCAGGAGGCAGCTGATCCATGTTTCTGACTCTATCCCTTGCCCTTTCTCTCTGTAAAAAAATCAATAAAAATGTAAAAAAATTTAAAATAAAACCCGAGGCAAATAAGTGCATATTTAAACTACAATACTGAAAACTGTAAGGAACCCAAAAATTATTCAGTTATGGATATGCCATAATTTCTCCTACTTTTGGGTGTTTTGGCTTTTTCTAATTTTTTGCTACCATAAAGAGCCTGGCAATAAACATTTTACATATAAATCTCTGAATAAATTTTTCAAAGTCAAAAACTACTTCCAACAAGTTGTACCATTGTTTCCAGTAGTAGCCGTGAGTGTGCCCATTTCACTACACCTTCAGAAACTCTACCCTGAACAGCAACATGTTAAACATCATTTGCTAACTTGAAAGTTATGGCTTATTCTAAAATCCCCTACAATTTCTCTTATTCTCTCCTTCCAGGGCTCATAATCCTCACCATCAGGAAGTATATCTTCAAGTCTAATTTCAGTTTCTCCAGTTGCAACATTTCTGAAGTTTTGGGAATTGAACATTCCATGATCCTTCATTCACTACATAATCTATGCTATCTGATTACTATCCTGTGGATTTTGTCCTGTAACCTGATTCCTGAAATCCAGATTTTGATCCCAAATGATAGCAAATTAGTATATACCAGGAAATTTTCAAGGTTAGGCAGAAGCTAAGTTTTAATTTTTACTTTCAGACAGAGATTCTACAAACAGAAAAACAAAAATGACTAATCCCATTACGTTACAGATAGCATTTTTAACTCTATTCTCACCTGTCTTAGCTGCTTTAGATCAGACTTGTTTCCTACAAGAACCACTGGTGTATCATCAGTACGTCGAACTCGATAAATAAGCTGTTTAAATTCCCGCACTTCATGAAAACTTCGACGATCGGTGATAGAGTAACAGATGATAAACCCTTCTCCTGCCCTCATATACTGATCTCGCATGGCTGTAAACTCTGCCTAGAGGGAAACAAGGATCATTAATGTAGTGATGCAACCTAGAACTACATATATATTATCCATTTATTTCAGATTAAGGAAGAACATGTCAATTACCTGCTATCCTGAGTCAGAGTGCATGAAAAATTAAAAGACATGAACTGGTGAAATTCTCTGCATAAGCCTCCCCCCCTCCTTCACTAGAGTGAAAATGTTTTTATTTATTTATTCTGGGATTAGATACCTGTCCGGCTGTATCCAAAATATCCAGATTGGCAGGCTCATCATCAATACGGATCCGGATTTTATAAGCATCTTCTACAGAAAGGAAGAAAGGTGTACTGTGACCCCATAGACACAGGAACATGCAACCCTACTTTAAAATCCATCTTATGGAAAAGCAGATTACATAAGTTCTTTAAGTGTCCAATTTTCTCTGGCAGTATGCTAACTCTATTGAGATTTGTAAAGTGGGTCTTCAATTAAATTTATTTTTTCACTTAAGCAGTGTTATAGGTTTATTCATAGCTTAGATTTATAAGATCTCACCTATAATTCTAAGTTAAAAAGGATTCTGAGATCATTAAAAAAAAAATTAGACCCAGAAAGTAACTTTACCACTTACTAAATGCAGGCATTACATTAAGTAATTTAAATACATTAACTCATTCTATAATAATCCAATGAGGTATTATTATCTCCATTTTATAGATTTAAAGAGTTATACTCTAAAAATTAAATCTCCCTACATTATACATTAATTAATAACATAGCCAGAATTAAAACCCAGGGCTGGCTTGACTCAAAAGCCATATACTATAATTCCTCCTCATTTTAATACTATAGAAAAGAGAAAAAAGTCTAAATAATCCAGTGTCATTAATTTCTCCTTTATGGAAGCAAATTTCATTCTTTTTTAAAATAATATTTTAAAAATATATTTTATTGATTTTTTACAGTGAGGA
>JAAGEH010000042.1:29485782-29526164 GCA_011751065.1 Lasiurus cinereus | reverse complement strand
GGCCGGGCAGAGCGCCGCGGGCAGAGCCGCCCAGGCCGGGCAGAGCGCCGCGGGCAGAGCTCGGCTAGCTGCGCTCCAGGAACAGGCACCGAGGCAGAAAGCAGGGCGAGCGGCCCCCCGATCCCCAGGAGGGGGCATGCAGGAGGCGGCCCATTTATGGCTCTAAAAATCCATCAGCACGTCTTGCAGAAAGGAAAAAAACTGAGGCTGCGATAAGAAAAATTACTCAGGGTTGTCCGCTGCCTGAGACAAACTAATTGGGCCAAATGTGAAGAGTTAACAGGAAATGGATACCCACCAAATCCTCCCCCCCAAAGCAGGACCTGAGATAGTTTACCGCTCCAGAACAGAAAAAAAGCAAATTTTCTCCAAATAGCTGACTTGGGCTTTTGAAAACAGCAGATCAAAGACCAGATGTCCTAGTTAAGCAATTTTCAACCTTTCTCATCTCTCGGTAAACTCATTACTAATATTCTGTGGCACACCAAAAACTTTCTGCCAATCTGACAAAATTGGTATTAATTTTTCATTCACACTAGATGGCTGTTGTGTTGGCTCTTGTCATTTTGGCAGTCTAAGACAAAAGAGGCCAGTACCCCAGACAAGTCAGGTATTGCACATTTTAAAAATTCTTGCAGCACACCAGTTGAAAATCACTGTTCTAGTTACCTTGAGTTCCCTTATTTTATTTTTAGAGAGACACGGATTTACTGTTCCACTTATCTAATCGATGCATTCATTGGCCGATTATTGTATGTGCCCTGACTAGAGATTGAACCCACAACCTTGGCATATATGGACAATATTCTATGTTTTGTAGAACATTCTAGACGTTCTGTATTTTAAACATATATAAATGAAACCTATTAAGATAATTTTTGTTTTGTTGTAAATAAACTATCCTCCAACAGGAAATAAAATTAGAATGTTCAGATGGCCTTGAATTAAATATGGAAATAAATGAAGACATTATCATTATATTCCTCTGTTTATGTACAGGTACTTGAAGAAACTTGACACTGGGAAATTTGTTGAAATTTCCGCCAACTCTACTTCCTTTTTGAGTGTTTTCCCAATAATTATCATTTCCATAAAGTGTTTCATTCATCCATTCCCTTTAACCATGAGAACTAAAACACTGACTTTTCATCTGAACTTCTAATGGTTTACTTTGGAAAGTCAAAACTCTGAACTGTATGCAAACTTTGGGGTCCATGTATATATTTTTCTGGAGAGGTTAGAAAGTCACTGTGCTATGAGTAAACAAGTTTATGAATTTTAATATATGAATGGGTTGTGGAATTAAGAACAGAGATACAAAGGCAGAATATTTATACATTTATTTATAATGACATTATGGTCTAAGTATTTACAACATATAGGAAACCAGAGGATACGTTTATACAAAGCCAGCCTGCAAAGTATTCAAATGTGCAAAAATGACAGTTCAGTATCTTTACTGATTCAGCAGACTAGGCTCCTTCACTTTCACACATCAATATTTGATACAAAAAAGTTCTTTTGGTAAAACTTGTAATGCCAAGAAAAAGGACAAGTTGCAATTTCAGTCACTAAGTCCACCATCCTACTGGGAGCAGTCAAGTCTCTCTATTTTAGCTGCAACAGTTCCGAGAGAGACAGACCACTGTGTTTCATTTCTATGATAAATTCTGGCCAGCTTTTGATCAAGTAGTTTTCTGACCCAGTTGAAGACAAGAGCTTAGAAGAGCAATAAAAACAGCAATGGCTATCTGAAACAAGCTGCCTGAAGGTGCCAGCTTTGGATCATTTCCCCAAAAAGACACAATAAAAAAAATAACTTCATTTTCTTACTCAGGATCCAGTTATACCTGACAATTTTAAACTAGTGAAACCGCACTTGCCAAAACAGAAAGAACCCAAAAATGGAATAGGGGTGGGAAATCTGTAGATTTAGTACTGAAAAGAAAAGATGGTCTTAAAATCATTTCCCTACTAATAAATAGTAAGGCTTGGTTTGTAACAAGTTATTATCAAAATTGACCAACAGTTGTAAAATACAAATAAAACTGTCTACATCAGAATCGGGGTTATTCATTTGGAAAGGCCAGACCAGGTCAAAAGTATACAGGAATGACCCCAATGGGATGCTGCGTTGCACAGCACATTTCACTGAGTGTTAAATAAAAAAGCTTCTGAGACAAATTTGTGATCCCGTGTAAATTTTAACAGATGCTATGCCACTGAAGAAAAGAAGATATTTTAAAAAGAATGAAATCCTTTTAAGAAAGGAGACATTGCACCTCTAACTTCTGCAAAGGTCCACGATGGTTCCCAGTACAGGCCAAAGTCTTGTTAAATCAAATGCATGCATTATTGCTAAAGAAGAGTCACCGAGGGTCAAAAAGTCTGTTCCGCTCTTTCCTACGGGGCCATCCAGAATGGCATCTGTTGTTTGGCTCGTGGTTGTGATGAAGGGTACTGATATCCCAAACTCCAGCCCTGTGGAAAACTACTTGCATTTTTATGGCCTCCGTGTTCCTCCTCTTCGTCAGATGAATCTGCAGCATAAGCCACCAAGCCAAATCCCTTCTCTGTAGTTTTCATCTTCTTGACTGGATAATCTAGAATAGAGAAAAACAACCCAAACCCCATTCCCCGCCAAGAAAAAGATAATACCATAAATTCGTTAATTAAAAAAAAAAAAGATGTTAATTTTAAGTGGTTAGTTGGACGCCATTTTGAGGTCACAGGGTCAGTGGTCACCCAAATGCGTTGAAGGTCACACGAACAGCAGCAGCATCAGCAAATATGAATCCACCAGAACCATGTAAGAAAACAGAGAAAGAAAAAAGAAACACACACACACAAAAAAAAAAAAAAAAAAAAAAGAAAAAAGGAAAGTTAGCAAGTACATCTTTTGAGGCTGATACTTCTTCACCTTTTAAAGAGTTTAAAGAAAAGAAAAAAATTAATTTTCTTCTGTTCATTTTTAATATGATTACAGGAAAGGAACAAAAATGTTCCCATGTACCTATACAGGATTTAAGACTTCTGGGATACTAAGAAGCAACGTGTTTTTTTTTTATAATAGCCACAGGTTGACCATTCCCAACCAACAGAGAGCTATGAGAGGAGACGTGGCTCAGTTCCCAATACAAAAATATGGATCTTTAATTCTGTTTCAGATTACCTCCAAGTATTTAGATAAAAAGGCAACAAAATTTTGAAATGACCTACCAATCATTAGTATTTCCTACGGTTTTAATGTCACTGATGTTATGTATAAAATATAAGTCGACTGACTCTTTTCTAGACACACGTCGGTTGAAAATAAAATGCTGTGTAACTATATGCTGTCCATATGAATAAAAAGAAAAGTTTTTTCATTAGATTACAGAAATCGGATTAAACACCTAAACGTATCGCACCTGAATGAACATCAGGTTAGAAAATTAATAGCTTAGCACCAGTCTTAGCCACTCCCTTAGGCCCCCTGTTATACCCTACTCACCATGGCTCCCTGTTAAGGTCCCAGAACCATTCCTTTCATCAGACTCTGTTTTTATTCCAGTCACTGGAAAGGCTGGTGGAGGCATCAACTGCCTGTTAAAAAAGAAACACTCTTTCAGACAAATACAATCAATTTTAAATTCTCCTGTAGATAAGAAGAATAACAGTACAGTCTGCAGATAACCTTTCAAATTCATATTTACCATTAATTTGAAGCTATTTTCAAGTTGTAAGATTATGAGGCTTTGTCTACATAGCCAGGCCATGCCAAAAACAGAAGGAACTGTTATGGGAAGTGAGCTCCCTCTTATGAAGGCTAATAATGATACGTATAGGTAGAATCCAAGCACTAGATGGCAGGCTTGACCCCCATTCAAGTACCCCCATCCATGATACTCTGTGATTCTAAGTAGCAAAATGGCTTGACTGTTTAACTACTGCCTACCCTTTAAAAAAATGGCCAAGATAGAATGAAGGTAAAGGAAGACGACTGAATAAGCAAGCATGGAATTATTTAAAGTGAAGTATAGCTGTCTCTAAGACTGGGCAAGTTATATCATTGTATTTTCCATTATTGCATCAAGTACAATAGGAATTTGTTTGTCCAAGTGATTTCATTTCAGTATTAGAACATGGGAACTTGTAGCAACGATCATTATTTACACTAATGGTACAAATGACATAAGAATATATTCATACTAGTAGCCCTGCACACAAATCCATGTGCCAGTAGCTCTCTGTGGGGCCTGGCCGATCTGCACCCACTGCTCAGAGGCTCTCTGTGGCCCAGAGGCCCATCGGTGCCCCAGCGTGGCCAGAGGCCCATCTGCGGATGGACTCAGAATGCTTGCCTTGTCACTGTGGCAATGAAGCAAGCATCCTGCCAGGTCGCTAATGCTGCCCATTCTCAGTGGCTGCGCCCTGGGACTGGGGACTCCAGCAGGGCTGAGAGGACTAGGCACTGCTATCTTGTGGCTATGAGCGCCGCCATATTTGTGATGGAGTGATGGTTAATTTGCATATTATAACACTCTTTTATTAGATAGGATAATTATATTCAACTAACTTACCTGTCCCTCTCTCGCTCTTTGCCTGAGGAACTTGCCGCCTTCGATCCTGCACCTTCAATCTCATTCTGACTGGAGAAGCCTGTACCTAAATTAGTCATATGAATGGGTCCATGCTATGAGCAGAAAAATACAGTAGCATTAGCAAATCTACAACTGCTGTATTGACTTTAGCTCCTTAATGTAACTGTCAAGTGCCTCATCTTTCTGGTAAATTGCAGTAAACTGCACTACATAGCTCCTTGGGATTTGGAGCATAACCATAGTCAAAGTAGAGATTATTTTTGTCGGGATGGTCAGGGATGTGGTGATTCATTATGTTATGTCTATCTGTTTCCAACTACCCATAACTCAAATGGTTTGTACAAACCTAGTCATAAGCTATAAAAATACTTCAAAGTTTATTTCAAAAGAATGCTTCAAGGATTCTGGCAAAAAGTAAAGGTGCTTTTCCTGATAAAACAAAATTGCACCAAACTACATATTTTGATATTTAATAATCTAAAAGCAAACCAACAAAAAAACTCCTTAGTGAATGATTGTTTATGTATATGCAGATTCACATATACATTTTGACACTTTTGGGGAGGGCATTGGAGGAAAAAGAAAATCACCACTTTTTTTAAGGAAAGGACATCAAAAACTGAAAACCAAGGTTTTAAATATAAACCACATATTGGTAGAATGAGCTTTCAGTGAGATGTGTAGGGAAGTAAGAAGTATTAGATGCTTACAAGTGTATGAATAAGAGAAGTCCAGAATTTTACAGAACTCCTAAATGCTAGTCAGAGACTTCTCTAGATGGAAGGCTTTGTATGCCCAAGGACAAAACCCACTCAGAAGGAATCAACTCTTGCTTTAAATTAATCCCCCAAGGATAAAAATCTAATCTAAGTAGATTCCAGAAAATGGAAATCCTAGTATTGGGAGGACAGTTGATATAGATGTGAATTTATCTTTATTTAAAGGGAGAATACAGATTAAGATTAGGAAAGTAAAGACAGAATATTTTATTTAACCTGATATCCAAGAAGTCCAGATTCTCGTTCATCTGGTAGTTCCTCCGTGAATCTCCTCTTCTGTCCCTGGGTTTGAGTTGGAAGTGGGGCCTGGGGCTGGGGCTGGGGCTGGGGTGGGGGCTGAGGGCCGGCAGGCAAGGCAGGTTTGACAGGAGTAGCAGGAATAAAAGGCCCACTGATCGGACTCTGGGACAAAAACAAACCAAGGGGGGAAAATGTGTGAGAATCCCCAACTAATGAAGAAGTAAACAATGATTAGAATATACTTTAATGATCAGTAGGTAGCTCATGAATCTTTCACTTTCTGGTACTTAAGTTCCCTTCATGTATAATTTTTAAAAATAGGTTTTTATTGATTTTAGAGAGAGAGGAAGGGAGAGGGATAGAAACACCAATCGGCTGCCTCCTACATGCCCCATCCTGGGGATCATGCCCATAACCTGAGCATGTGGCCTGACTGGAAATAGATCTGGTGGGGGCATGTAGGCAGCAGCCGATTGGTATAGACCCCTCTTAGTTCATGGGTCTACACTCAACCACTGAGCCACACTGGCCGAGCTCTTCATGTATAATTTGCTAACAGTATTGCCTAGCCTTCCCACCTTCATGGTAGAGAAACATGAAATTGATCATCTCTACAGCTTTGAACTCTCAGGAAAACGCTTTGTGCATTCAAGCTATTAGGAGCAAACATGACTTTTAACAAACACACACTCCAGCCACTTACTTAGTTCAGAAGCTATCAAGTAACAACACTCTGTTATTGCCCTAGCTGGTTTTGCTCAGTGGATAGTGTCGTTGGCCTGTGGACTGAAGGGTCTTGGGATCCATTCCGGTCAAGGGCAGGTGTGGCTCAGCAGTTGAGCATCAACCAATTAACCAGGAGGTCATGGTTCGATTCCCAGTCAGGGCACATGCCGGAGTTGCAGGCTTGATCCCCAGATCAATGATCCTCTCTCATCATTGATGTATCTCTCTCTCTCCCTCTTCCCCCAACCCCACCTTTCTGAAATCAATAAAACTGTATTTTTTAAAAAAAGGAAAAAAAAAGAAACATTCAATGATGAGAGAAAATCATTGATTGGCTGCCTCCTGCATGCCTCCTACTGGGGATTGAGCCTACTACCAGGGCATGTGCCCTCGACCGGAATCAATACCAGGACCCTTCAGGCTGTAAATGGATGCTCTATCCATGGAGCCAAACCAACTTAGGCAGATTTTTTCTTTTTTTCTTTTTATAAGTGAGAGAGGATGGGAAAGGAAGAGAAACACCGATGTGAGAGAGAAACATAGATAGGTTGCCTCTGGTACCCACCCTGGCCTGGAATCAAACTGGCGACCTTTTGGTACACAGGACACAGTCCAATCAATTGAGCCACACTGGCCAGGGCTACTCCCTTTCTATGTAGAAAGAAAACCAAAGCCTGGACAGGTTATATTATATCCTAACATCACACAACTCAAACATGGGAAAGCAGATCTATCTCTAAACCCCAACTGCTATACTGGTTTCTCATTACAACAGAATGTGGCTCAAAGCTGGAGAACTATATAGTTCTCTCTGCCTAAATGTAAAAGGTAAAATAATTATGACAGAAACCACAACAGAATTTAGACCACAAGATAAGTCCTTTGTTGTCTCATATGTACAACCCTCTTCAGTGCTCACAGCCCACAGGTAAGGAGGCTGGGCAATGGTTCCAGGCAGCAATTTACTCTGGCATGGTACACTATGAGAAGCCCACAGAGAAGGGCCCACCATAAATCCATTACCATGCTCTCATTGGTCTCTCCCCTGCCTCTAAGAATGATTGTATATAATGTATCTAGATGAGCTAACTGCCTACTTCTTTCCTAAAATTCTAGTTTCTTACAGTTTGAGAAGTAAATACTACTAGCACTTATAATCCTTATGTTCAGCCAGTTCCCCTTTATCTTGGCCTATGAACACCTGTATATGATATAGTTCTAAGATTAGTAATTCCATCCCAATCATCCAGAGATGTAGTATAGGCCAGCCCTTTCTCCTTGAGCACTTTTAAACTATGTGAAGCAAGGTGCAGGCACATGGTGGCCCACAGTATGGCATCCTGTGATTCTGGCCTGCTACCTATTTTTGTCAATCAAGTGTGGCTGGCATACGGATACGTGTGTTTGTTTGGTATTGTCTGCAGCTGCTTTTGTGCGACAACAGAGACTGTGGCTTACAAAGCCTAAAATATTTAGCATCAGGTTCTTTGTAGAAAGTTCACTGACACCTGCTCTAAACAACCATAAGGGAGCAAGGCTCATGAAACTGATTTCAAGATGAACAGACACATGTACACATTATTCCAAAGTACTCAGGTAGTTTGTTGGTGATAAGAGAAGAAAATACTAGAGCCCTGGCTGGGTAGCTTAGTTGGTTAGAGTGTCATCCGATACACCAAAGTTGCAGTTTCGAGGCCTAGTTGGAACACATAAAAGAATCAATCAATAACCTTGGCCAGGGTAGCTCAGGTTAGAGCATTGGCCCTTACACCAAAGGGTCTTGGGTTCGATCCCCAATCAAGGGCACATACCTGGGTTGCAGGATGATTCCCAGCCCTGGTAGGAGTGAATGCAGGAGGCAACCAGGCACACTGTTCAGGAGGCAACCTATCAATGTGTCTCTTCCACACACCAATGTTTCTCTCTCTCTCATCCTTTCTCCCTTCCTCTTTCCTTCTCTCTCCTCTTCCCTCCCTCTCTCCCTCCCTCCCAGTCTCTCTAAAAATCAATGGAAAATACATCCTCAGATAAAGGATAACAATAGCAAAAAAAAAAAAAAAGCCTTTTAATTTAAAAAATTTTTAATTAGAAAAAAAAGAATCAATCAATGAGTGCATAAATAACTGGAACAAAATTGATGTTTCTCTAAATTAATCTTTCAAAAATTCAAAAATTTAAAAATAGGAAAACAGTATCTCATATTACATACAATTTCTGAAAAAAATCACCATCTTTCCACCTCAATTTTCCAAATTCAATAGTATCATGTTTCATATTCTGGCATCTTACCTGTCCAGTGCTAGCTGGAGGCTGCACTTGTGTTATCGGGTATTGTGTAGGCACAGGTGGGACTCCAGTAGGTAATGCTGGCAAGACTCCAGGTGCCAATGAAACAGCTGGTGGCACTATGCTTGGAACGCCATAGGGAGGCTGAATTGGCTGCTGAGGAGGGGGAACAACAGGGTAACCAGACTGATAGCCATTGGATGGATAGTATGGTGGCTGAGGAGGGACACTACTTATAGCAGAGGGTTGTGTATAGCCTGAAGGGGAAGAAAAAGAGTGTTTAATCAGCTGCAGCAGAATGAGACATTTTAGCTGAATATTAAACTTAATCTTCAGGGAAGAAAAATACTGAGGCTTCAACTGGCTTTCCAAATTACCCTAAGTCGAAGGGAACACTATTAGTGCCCTGGCACAATTAGTCTAGCCTCAAGTATCACTATTTTATTCATAAATATCACTAGCAAAATATTTTATAGTGAAATACTTTAAGACATACACACCTGGTAAAGGTACAGCAGTATTAATCTGATTCACAAATCTAGAGTATTCGGCATGAACCTGCGAGAGAAGGGAAAACAAATATGTACTGTAGATTCAAAATTGCACATTGCAATAGCTCCTGAAGAAGAAATGCAGGCCCACTGTGCCCCTGGCTAGGGAAATATGACTTCCTTAAAAAGAATGTTAGGTGCTGGAATGGTGTAATGGTTTGAATAGTGTCATGTGTGTCCTCCCCACCGGCAACCCGCATATTCATGTCTGCCTGTAACTCAGAATATGACCTTATTTGGAAAAAAGGAATTTGCTTGGAGATTGTTAAGATGAAGTCAAACTGGATTAGAGCAAGCTCTAAATCCAAAGACTGCTACCCTTAGAAGAGATAAGACTGGAATTATGCTGACACAAGGCAAAGAATGCCAAGGTCTAGACGATCACAAGATAGGAGAGGCGTGGGATGGACTCTCCCATAGAGCTCTCAGGAGGAACCGACCTACCCCACACCTCAATTCTGGACTTCTGGCTCCCTGAACTATGAGATACAATTCTGTTGTTTGAATTTTGTTGGGGTAATTTTGTGTGGCAGCCTAGAACACTAACACAGGTGGGAAAAATAGCTAAGACACAGTCTAAAATGGCAGTAGCTGTTCTGAATAAGTATGAGACAAATATAACTCACTGTTTGCAAGAGATTCTCACAGAGCTTCTTGGCAGCAGCGAGGCCTTCTGGTTTGGGATGACTGCAAAAAATTAAGAACCAGGAATTCAAAAGGAAGAAAAATAAAGATACAGGATTCTGTTTTCACTTTGCTGCTTTATAAACTTAATATATTCAATGCAGCACAAATCTAAGCTTCGGAAAACCACAAAATGATGGTCACAAAAGTAATGTTATAAGCCCTGTAAGGTACAACTAGTATTATTACATTATTTTATTGGTCTTTCTCTGAGTAATAGTACTTCACGATATAAAGAAAAGACATTTAAAAAATATTGTGATAGGTTTAAGTCAAAGTTGGTTCACAACAGCTCATTTTAGGAGCAGAGACTTGTATAAAATCCAAGGACTTGAATACTAAAGAAGAAAACCTATCTCCTAATCCAAAAGCGATTACTCCTGGTATTTACCTAAGTTCCTTCATGTTACTACTTATTAAGCCTATTTTTCTCTTACTCCTGAATCACTGCTGTCCCGCTAGGTTAACAAGGATTGCAATGTTCTCAGCTCCATCCATACCTGATGTAAATATACATAGGTTCAAAAGCTTCTCGGCCAGATGCTGGCTCAATGCACCCTGAACCCTTGCCTCGTAGAAAGACTTTGGCACCCGTTTCGATTTGAATGTGCTGCAAATAGGAGCAGCCTGGACCTTCCACTTTCTCTTTGACATTAAAAGTGGGCACAGCATGTTCCAGACCCACAAATAATTTATCTTGAACATAATGCATCTGTAGAGGAACAGAAAGATCAGGTTAAACAAAGGATACAAAATTAAATCCTAACCATGGAAATCATTATACAAAATATTTTCATTCTCCAGATACGTTTAATCACTTTCAGAATAAGGATCCCCTAGAGTTTCTATCAAAATGACATTAAAATAAACCTTCTCAGGTAGCTTAATTTAAATAAGAACTACAGTCCACATACCTACCTCTGCTCAGCAAAACCTATGTAAAAGGTGAAAACTCCAATTCAATACTGGTAATTCCTCTTGACTGATATATGTTAAGAAATTACAGTCGCTGAAACCGGTTTGGCTCAGTGGATAGAGCATCAGCCTGTGGACTCAAGGGTCCCAGGTTCGATTCCGGTCAAGGGCATGTATCCTGGTTGCAGGCACATCCCCAGTGGGGGGCGTACAGGAGGCGGCTAATCGATGTTTCTCTCTCATCGATGTTTCTAACTCTATTCCTCTCCCTTCCTCTCTGTAAAAAATCAATAAAATATATTTTAAAAAAAAAGAAAAGAAAGAAATTACAGTAAAGACAGGAGTAGAATGTTGGGTAGTGCAGTCAGCTCTATAATATTCTCCAATATAGGCTGCTCTCTCCAACCCTTTTCTTTAGGAGGATTGTATCAGCAGAGTCTTGCTTCATCAGACTCAGCCTTCTTAGTCCTCCAGTTGCCATCAGGTTTACAAATATAAATTCAAACTACTAACTTTAAATGTACAGTATACATACTCTTTCATCTATCAAAACCCCCTTTCTGGAATATGTCAGAAGGAAGAGCTGTGTGCTCAAATGTTCACTACTACATGTTGGACACTTAAATGGTCCATTAATCTGATATCAATAATGGTTAACTTTCAGGATTTTACTTCTTTCTTCATACTTTCTGTATTATTTGGCATATATCATTTTTATAGAAACGATAGAGCTGTTAATGACCTCTTCACAAAACATACCCCTGATTGGAAGGGAGGCTTCTGGCTAACAGCTGGAGACAGCTGAGTAATGGGCGCTGGTTGGTGATAGACAGTGACCGTCGCACCATTAAAAGTTGGACTTGTCCCCGTGGCAGCTTTCACCACCCCATTGGTAATAATTTCTTTGATTCGGTTTACAGCTCCTAGAAAAAAGCACAGACAGTAAAACACTATACCAAACAACTGAATGAACTGATTAGTACCCAATGATAAACACAGGCCAATTCTTAATTATCTAAGTATTAATCCATTTTATAGGTGACCCAAATGTCTGGCTTCCAACCTTTCTAAACTCCTATGTATACTCATAAGTTCATAAATAATATTACACACATCCCTGTACTTTGCTTTTCACAAAGTGATATGTGAGCCAAAAACATTACTTACTGTCCACTAATTCCCGTGTTTGGCCCTGAACATGAAGATATAATGGACGATCCCTATAAAGAGAAATATAAAATGATGATCCCAAACTGGTAATAACCAAGGAGTAGCTAAATGAGTTACCAAAACTAATTTGTAACATTTAAGGTTTCTAAATAAGTGAAAGGAACTATACAGCACATAAAAATGGCTATTGCTAATTTCTAAGAGCGTGGTGTAACAGTGAAGAAATGATTAAGCCAATGCTAAAGATGTTGTTTTGCCCTGGCCAGGTAGCTCACTTGGTTGGAGTGTTGTAACATACATCAAAAGGTTGCGAATTCGATTCCCAATCAGGGCACATACCTAGGTTGTGGGTTTGATTCCCAGCTGGCACTCGTACAGGAGGCAACCAACCAATGTTTCTCATATGGATAGCGCTTGCTCACTCTCGCTCTCTTAAAATATATTTTACTGATTTTTTACAGAGAGGAAGGGAGAGGGATAGAGAATTAGAAACATCTTTCTTTTGTTGTTTGTTTTATGGATTTTTTTTACAAAGATGGAAGAGGGATAGAGAGTTAGAAACATCCATGAGAGAGAGAGAGACATCGATCAGCCGCCTCCTGCACATCCCCCACTGGGGATGTGCCCGCAACCAAGATATATGCCCTTGACCGCAATCGAACCCAGGACCTTTCAGTCCACGGGCCAACGCTCTATCCACTGAGCCAAACCAGTTTTGGCCCTCTCTTTTTCCCTCTCTAAAAATCAGCAAAAATGAATCCTCGGGTGAGGATTAAAAAAATAAAATTGAATACTGAAAGATGAAACTAAACTGAGATGAAATCTTTACAGATAACCTGGAACTTATAATCATCAGACATTAAGGAGTCTTGATTAAAAAAAAAATGTTTAGTCCTCGCTGGGTTAGAAGAGGGGTTGGGGAACATTTTTTCTGCCAAGGACCATTTAGATATTTATGACATCATTCGTAGGCCATACAAAATGGTCAACTTAAAAATTAGCCTGCTATATTTGGTTAAACATTTAATTAACTCACCCCTAAGGCCTCAGCAGGGCCAGACCAAATGATTTCACAAGCCTCAGACCAACATCCCCATCCCTATGTTAGAACATCCAACAATGGACCAAAGGGTATTGGGTTGGATTCCTAGTCAAGGGCACATACTTGTTTCATGTTTGAGTGTTTGAGAGAGACAGAGAAGACAGATTTTTTTCTCCCTCCCACCCTCCCTTCCACTCCCTAAAAATCAATGAAAAAATATCCTCAAGTGAGGATTAAAAATGTTTTTTATTTTTATTTTTTAACTTTAAAAAAAGATTACAACAAAGTATAAACTCATTTGTTAGGGGAAATCTTTCCATAAAAAAGTTTACAAGTATCACATTAAGTGTTAACAATTATCTTTTTTTACACTTTAATATATATATTTTTTTACAGAGAGGAAGAGAGAGGGATAGAGAAAAGCATCGATCAGCTGCTTCCTGCACACCTCCTACTGGATGGGAATGTGCCTGCAACCAAGGTACATGCCCTTGACCAGAATTGAATCTGGGACCTCTCAGTCCACAGGCTGACACTCTATCCAGTGAGCCAAACCGGTTACGGCTTCTTTTACACTTTTGCATAATTTGTTGTCTTTAATAAATATACCATGAAATTTAAAAATAAAATAGCACAATAGGAAAAAGAATAACTGCAACACTGATTGAATCTATTGAAGATGTCCTGAATTCTGCAACAAAGCATATATACATAGGTGTATATCTATTAACCAAAGTAGCTACTGTATAAGCTATTACTCAAGCACTTACATATACTCCTAAGAATAAAATATATTAAGCTAATGTGAGTCATATACCCAGCCCTTCCCCAAAGTAGAGGATATGCATACAAACCCTGGTCCCACTTTGGCCTTCTCCTCAGTGGTCATGAACCTCCCTCGAGTTGACACTGCAGCCCCACTAAGTCGGCTGATCTAAAAAGAAAATTTTCTATTAAAAAGATGATGTGGCAGTTGATTGGCTTCAATGACAGGTAGCAAGACAGATTTCCCCCATCCATCCATTTCATCAATAAGGAGGAAATGAGTTCTCTCTGCTCTCTGAAAATCTAGTTCCATTGTTTCTTATAAATTCAAACCACTAACTTTAAATGTACAATGTGCATCCTCTTTGATCTATCAAAACCCCCTGGGAATTCACACAGGGCTTTTTTTTTTTTTTACTATCACTAAGAAGTTCCTCTGCAGTTAAATCAAACCCTACCCTAACTTTGGCGAGTATGACCCAAATACACTAATAAATACTATCTGATTCATATCTATCCTTATTTAGCAGTCTTTATTTTTCTGAAACCACATCCATCCACATTCCCCAAAGCCCAACATCTCCACACCTCGTCTTGAGTTTGTCCTCGAGTCAGCAAGTTCCTACATGTGAGAGGCACATCATTGATTTCTACTTCAGCTACCACCAGGTCATCCTTGCTTTTACTGCTCGTTAAGCCTTTTCCAGGGGCCTGAAGCTACAAAAAGAGAAATTAGATTAAAAAGTTTACATGATGAAATAGTTCAATATCCAATTTAAAAATATACCTTCCCAAATCCCCTTTTGCCTGCTTATAAACACACTTGGAAACACTCCTTGGTCATTCTTTTTTTTTTTTTTAATATATTTTATTGATTTTTTACAGAGAGGAAGGGAGATAGATAGAAAGTCAGAAACATCAATGAGACAG
Source organism: Lasiurus cinereus (assembly GCA_011751065.1). NCBI lineage: Eukaryota > Metazoa > Chordata > Mammalia > Chiroptera > Vespertilionidae > Lasiurus > Lasiurus cinereus. Next base: position 29,511,493 of record JAAGEH010000042.1, on the reverse strand, counting down.
ACATCGATCAGCCGCCTCCTGCACACCCCACAGTGGAGATGTGCCTGCAAGCAAGGTATATGCCCCCAACCAGAATCGAACCTGGGACCTTTCAGTCCGCAAGCCGACGCTCTATCCACTGAGCCAAACCGGTCTCGGCTGGTCATTCTTTGAGTGAAATAACATGCAAATAAAATCTCACTATTGAGTATCGATCTATGAACCAAGAGGTCATGGTTTGATTCCTGGTCAGGCACATACCCAGATTTCAGGATCAACTCCCAGTAGGGGCATACAGGAGGCAGCCGATCAATGATTCTCATCATTGATGTTTCTCCCTTCCTCTCTGAAATCAACAAAAATACATTTAAAAAATAATTTAAAAACTTCACTAAAATGATAGCAAGTACAATCAATTTTTTAAAAAATATGTTTTATTGAGGAAGGGAGAGGGATAGAGTTAGAAACATTGATGAGAGAGAAACATTGATGAGAGAGAAACATCGATCAGCTGCCTCCTGCACGCCCCCTACTGGGGATGTGCTCACAACCAAGGTACATGCCCTTGACCAGAATCGAACCCGGGACCTTTTAGTCCGCAGGCTGATGCTCTATCCACTGAGCCAAACCAGTTTCGGCAAGTAAAATCAATTTATTTGAAGGCTGCCATCAGATTTCTCTACAATCTTGGTCATGTGTGCATTTTTATGACCACATAATTACAGAAACTATAAATTAGAAGGACCAAGTCATGATGTTCTGCAGCTCAATTAGCTAACCGTGTATGTAAATACAGGGTAGAGCTCAACATACAATTCACAACAAGTAACTCATATACACACCTATGTAATGGGAAGTAGACTTACATATTAAGTGTTAACACTATGGTCACAACATATCAAATTCAACCAATTGAATCTTTCAATATCAAAACCCTTAAATTGGCCCTGGCTGATATGGCTCAGTTGGTTGGAGCATCTTCCCATACACCAAAAGTCAGGGCACCACAGCCAGACTGTGGGTTCCATCCCTGCTGTGGACAAGTGTGGGAAGCAATCAATTAAAGTTTCTCTCTCTCTCTCCCCCCCTTCTTCTAAAATCAATTAAAAAAAAACAATAACCCTTAAATTGTATCTGATTAACATTCCACCCCATTATTCTCTAGTGGGTAAAAGGCCAAATAAGAGCCAAAACCAGCCAAAACCATTTTGGCTCAGTGGATAGAGCATCGGCATGCGGACTGAAAGGTCCCAGGTTTGATTCCAGTCAGGGCATATATTTTGGTTGTGGGCACACCCCCAGTAGTGGGCGTGCAGAAGGCGGCTGATCTCTATGTCTCTCTCTCATCGATGTTTCTAACTCTCTATCCCTCTCTCTTCCTCTGTAAAAAATCAATAAAATATGTTCCCCCCCAAAAAAGAGCCCAAACCAGTTTGGGTCAGTGGATAAAACGTCGGCCTGCACACTGAAAGGTCCCAGGTTCGATTCCAGTCAAGGGCATGTATCTTGGTTGCGGGCACATCCCCAGGAGGGGGACTGCAGGAGGAGGCTGATCGATGTCTCTCTCTCATTGATGTTTCTAACTCTATCCCTCTCCCTTCCTCTCTCTAAAAAATCAATAAAATATATATATTTTTAAAAAGCCAAATAAGATACTAAAATCTGGAGACACACCAAATAGACACAATACACATTTCCTTACCTTTGATTAGCTCTCTTCAGTATGCATTATACATCTTATCTCACTGAGTCCTAATGGCAGCATGTAAGTGTCCTCTAGCTCAGTGGTCACCAACCGGTGGTTCGAGGACCACTGGTGGTCTGTGAGGTCCGAAAGGTCGGCGACCCTGCTCTAGTTGGCAGTGCAAAATGGGTGCCACTAGCTACATGTTTACTGAGCACCTGAAATGTGACTAATGTGACCAAGAAACTGAATTTTATATCTTTAGTCACATGAGGTTAGTGATTTATAAGACCAGACTGCACAGGTATTTATATATATATACATTACCAACCCCATTATAGATGAAAAGATTGAGGCTCATCTGTCAAAGCCACCCAACTTGTAACTGGGGATTCTGGTATTTAAATCTAGATATTCCACTTCTAAATTCAGTATTTATGCACCACTCTGACTCTTACTGAGTTCATTTATCATTTTAAAATTACTTGTTAGAGCCCTGGCTGGTTTGGCTTAGTGGACAGAGCGTTGACCTGTGGACTTAAGGGTCCTGAGTTATTCCAATCAAGGGCATATACTGGAATGGTGGGTTCAACCCCCAGTGGGGAGAATGCAGGAGGCAAATGATCAGTGATTCTCATCATTGATGTTTCTCTCTCTCTCTCCCTTCCTCTCTGAATCTAAGTGATTAACATCAGTATTAAGAATTTTAATATTCAAGGAGCATTCCTTCATCAGCGTTCTTTTAATATTTCCTTATAGACCTTAGAAATGGACAGTTGACTCATACAATCTTTGCAAACCATAAATATACAATGAGTAATAAACTTCTAAGTCATTAAAATTTCTCACCAATTCTGCAAAACTTTAATATTTAAGTATCCAGACAGGTTATGGCCTTCTAACATTCTGTCAATATTATCTACTGATAATTTAGAAGACAATTTTCTTTTTTTCCAGCTTTATTGAGGTATAATTAAAAAATAAAAATTGTATGTATTTAAGATGTACAACTTGATGTTTTACTATATATATACACATTGTGAAATAGGCACCACAAACATGCTAATTAACAAACCCATAACCTAACATTCATTGCATTTTCAAATACAGAACTCATCTCTTCACAAGGATGGCAAATCTAAGCCCAAAGAACTTTTAAAAATTTTAATTCCAATGAAATGGGCTGCCTTGGAATACACTGAATTCTATACAACTCTAGAGGCTTTCAAGCAAAAGCCAAACATCTAATTGTCTAAGGCGACTCTGAAGTAGATGTCTATGCCTACCACTTACAGATTTTAGACAAGTTACTTGACATTCATGAGCCTAATTTTCCTCACCAATAAATGAGGGACAATAATTCATTTCATAGAATTGTTGTAAGGATTTCTTTTAAGTGCAAAGCATGCATTCTGGCAATACAAACAGTCGCTCTATACTCATTATCCTAAACGAAGATTCTTGCATTCTATGGCAATTAAGTTCAAGTTTTCCAAGTTCAGATCCATTCTAGCTGTAAGAGATTTTATAAAATGTTCAAATAATTTCCTCAATTTGTGTGAAGACAACAAACCACCTATATAAATTATTCTTTTATTTCTTGTATAATTGCACTTTGGTTACGCAATCATTAAAAAGTTTAATCTAACCCGATACACCAAGACTGTGGGTAGGATTCCTGGTCAGGGCGAACATACAAGAATCAACCAGTGAATGCATAAGTAAGTGCAACAATAGAGGTTTCTTTCTCTCCCCCTTCCTCTATCTAAAGTCAAAAAAGAATTTTAAAAAGTTGCATCTATAGATTATTAGAGACATTTGAAAGTCCACTTAATTTATCTGAACTCCTTTGACTTTAGGGAAAATGTACATGTATCAAAAAACATATCACGCCGAAGCCGGTTTGGCTCAGTGGATAGAGCACCTGTCTGCGGACTGAGGGGTCCCAGGTTCCATTCCAGTCAGGGGCATGTACCTTGGTTGCGGGCACGTCCCTAGTGGGGGGCGTGCGGGAGGCAGCTGATCGATGTCTCTCTCATCGATGCTTCTAGCTCTCTATCCCTCTCCCTTCCTCTCTGTGAAAAAATCAACAAAAATATATAAATATATATATCACTACTTTACATGACTAGCTAAACTTAAGCTGAACTAGGTGAACACAGACAAAGCAACCTAGTATTCGGTCCATACATGTAACCGACCCAATCAAAACTGCCTCGGTTCAGAAAAATGACAAAATTTCTGATACATTCCAAAACTAAGTGAACTTCAAATTACTGTACCCCCGCCGTTTGCTCCTTCACTGATAAAAATGGTTGTGAGGTTACGGGATTACCAAATAACCCCTCTTAACACTGCAATGAGCAAGCGTCCCTTCCACTTCAAATACCTTCTCGGCAGCATTCTGCGTTGGTTTCAGCTTCCCTTTGGCCATGAGCATGGCATTGATCTTGGCGGCCACAGCCGCGGCAGCATCTAGGGCTCCAGAGGGAGCAGCTGCGGTGCCGCCAGGACTTGCCCCACTGCTGGCCGCCTCCCCACCTGGGACCGCCGGTGGGAGGAAGAGAAGGGGGGCCGGAGCTGGTTGGTCCCATTTGCTGCGGCGCCTACAATACAGGAAAAGAAAAAAAATAATAGGGATTTCCCCCCTCCCCCCAAAGCTTTCACTTATACTCTTTTCCCCCTTCCTATGCCTTGGCACCCCATTTTCCCTGTATCAAGTTCCCCCTTTTACACCTCCGAATCTCCGACCAGGGCTTTATATGTATCCCCTGACAATTACTGTATTATTTCCCCCAAACCCTCGCTTCTTTTTCAACCCTTTTCCAGAACCGGCTTCCTTTCTCTGCCGTCATCCGTATCAAAAGGCTTTCACTCTGCCCGCCTTCCCGCTGGCCCGCGCTGCCAGAGGCCCGCTCTCCTCTCCCCGCTGACGCTCGCGGGCCTTCTTCGGGGGCCCCAGGCCTGCTCACCTCCCTCCCCAACCACCCGGCCTCCCCAGCGCACCCTCCCCCCCGAACGCCCCCCGCTACCCCCCCCACGCAGCTCCCGGGGTTCCCCCCCTCCGCCTCCCCCGCGCCCCCCGCTCGCCGCGATCCCCTCGCCCGCAAAAGCGTTACCCGCCGGCTCCGGGATGTGTCGCGCTCCCCGCGGACATGGCGACCGGCTCGGCTCAACCACCCGCCAACTATCCCACAACCACCTTCCCGTCACTTCCGCCCCCAACGCCCTGACGCACGGCCTCTTCCGGTCGTGCGGCCAAGGAGTTCCGGTGAAGGACGTCTATTCCGATTGGACCCGCGCTGATTGCCCGGCGCCTGGCATTCGCTGCGACGCGGGCGGGTGTGGCCTCCTGGCCGGGCCTTGCCCCGGAGGAAGATGGTGACTGGTCCTCCTCGTATTAAAGCAGAGTTGGGGCGGGGAGGAAATCTATCTTGGTGGCGGGCAAACGGGTAAACCTGCACGGTAGCCTGCGTGCACGAGTCTGGCATTCACTTCGCCGATTTCTCCCCCAGTTCGGCTCTCTTCTTCTGGAATCCCTGCCTCCTTCCTCGAGACTTTTGCCCACTTCACGCTCCAGTCACCTTCATTTAGGAAAAGGCACATAACTCGTCCTGAAGGTCATTTGGAGAATTTATGCTTTTGTGTATATATATATTTTTTTCTTTTCTGTTTGAAGAGGAGGACGTGTATAAACACGGAAAGCTGCGGGTCCCGCCTGTCCAGTACAATGTGGCAGGGCGGGCACGCGGACAAATGCGTGTAGTGAGGCCGTATAATAAAGGGCGGTGAAGAAGAGGAAGTGCTCAGCTTGAAGGCGCTCACACTCAAGTATGGGAAAGAAACAGACGCTGAACATCCGAGTCAGGGCGGAGACGTGAGGCAGCATAGTAAACTGTTCGGAGATCCAGCTCTTGAACTTGAACTGGGGGGTCAGATCATGAAAGGCCTTCAATGCCCACTGAGAAGTCAGAGTTGACTTTGGAAGCCAGAGATTTCCAACATTTGGGTACCTTGGAGGTGCAAGAAGTCTCCAGCTCCAATAAATATAATACAGCACTATTTTTTTCAAATAAGTTTGCATTCTGATAGGATTAATAGAATACAGATTCATTTAAAAAGTCAGAATTGCCGGAACTGGTTTGGCTCTGTGGATAGAGCGTCGGCCTGCGGACTGAGGGGTCCCAGGTTCGATTCCGGTCAAGGGCATGTACCTTGGTTGCGGGCACATCCCCAGTAGGAGGTGTGCAGGAGGCGGCTGATTGATGTTTCTAACTCTCTATCTCCCTTCCTCTCTGTAAAAAATCAATAAAATATGTTTTTTTAAAAAGACGAAATTTATAGTGTCTCCCTTTCAGCATTTAATAAATTTACCCTTCATACACATGCCACCTATATTGTATGTGAAATTTATGTTTCTGCTCTTTTTTTTCTGTTGCATTGATCTATGTGCTTTGCTATAGGGTCTATATTACAGTAATTCCATGTGTATGTATATTTTTAAATGTTTTTATTTATTTTAGAGAGGGGGAGAGAGAGAGAAACATCATCTAAAAGAGAGAAACATGGGAGGGCTTTCTCCTGCGCACCCCCTACTTGGGATCTAACACTCAGCCAAGGCATGTGCCCCGAGCAGGAATCCAACCAGCCAATTCCTGGTGCATGGCATGATGCTCAACCAACTGCTCCACACCAGCTGGGCCCCTGTATATTTTAACAACCTTTAGGGCGAGCCGATTCTCATTCTACATTTTCTGCATACAGGTGTATTCTTTCCAAGTGAATTTTATTTATTTTTAAAATAACTATAAATTTCAAATGTACAACACAATTCAATATCTGTGTGCTGTACTGCATGCTCACCACCAAAAGTCTAGTTTCCTTCCATTGCCATATATTGGACCCCTTTCCTCAATTTGTCCCATCCCTATTCCCCCAAATGAATTTTAGATGAAACAACATTGTTTTCCTTTTGCCTTGTCTCCCCAAAACACATTGCTGTTGGAATTCTGATTGTAATTCATGAACCATAAAATCTTCCCTTTTTAAAAAATATATTTTATTGATTTTCCACAGAGAGGAAGGGAGAGGGAAAGAGAGCCAGAAATATAAATGAGAGAGAGACATCGATCAGCCGACTCCCGCATGCCCGTGCCCGAAACCAAGACACATTCCCCCGACCGGAATCGAACCCAGGACCTCCCCAGTCTGCAGGCCGATGCTCCATCCACTGAGCCAAACGGGTTTCAGCAAATCTTCCCTTTTTAAAAGAGTACTTTTAGTGTACGATTTAGTGACTTTTTGTGTATTCACAAAATTGTGCCGCCATGACCAGATCATTTTCATCACCCCTAAAGCAATCCTGCACTCATTAATAATTACTTTCCATTTTCCTCTCCTTTCAGCCACCATCAACCACTAGTCTACTTCGTGTCTCCATGGATTTGCTGATTCTGGGCCACTTTTTAAAAAATATACATATAGCCGGGACCGGTTTGGCTCAGTGGATAGAGCGTCGGCCTGCGGACTGAAGGGTCCCAGGTTCGATTCTGATCAGGGGCATGTACCTTGCTTGCGGGCACATCTCCAGTGTGGGATGTGCAGGAGGCGGCTGATCGATGTCTCTCTCTCATCGATGTTTCTGACTTTCTGTCCCTCTCCCTTCCTCTCTGTGAAGAAGTCAATAGAATATATTTAAATATATATATATTTTTTTTTTTTATTGATTTCAGAGAGAAAGGGAGAGGGAGAGAGATAGAAACATCAATGATGAGAGAATCATTGACTGCTGCCGCCTGCACGCCCCACTCTGGGAATTGAGCCTATAACCTGAGCATGTGCCCTGACTGGGAATCAAACCATGACCTCCTGGTTCATAGGCTGATGCTCAACCACTGAGCCATACCAGCTGGGCTGAACTAGATTATCTAAAAGATCCTACCATCCATCTCAAAAGTTTATTATATTTTACTAGAGGCCCAGTGCCTGAAAATGCATGCACTGGGGAGAGTCCCTCAGCCCAGCCTGCTCCCTTTCCCAGTCTGGGAGCCCTCAGGGATGGGAGGTGACTTGGCAATCAGGAAGGCAATGCCCCATCACACCTCTGCTGCTGACACTGCTGGCAGCGAAAGCCTCAGCCAGATCTGGTTACCTGAGCCTCAAGCAGATTGAGGTGACTGGGCACTGCCATCTTGTGGCTGTGGAGCCACCATCTTTGAAGGTGTGACAGTCAATTAGCATATTCCCTCTTTTTTAGATAGGAGGAGGTGAAGGGCCTTATTTTATTAATTTTTATCTTCCCACCATCTTGCACAGTGCCTAGCACATAGTAACAGTTTGGCAAATGCTGTGATTAGCACACGAATTACTAATGCAAAGGAGGGAAAGGAAGAGAGGGAGGAAGGAAAGATCAATGAATCAACCAACACAATTCTAGAAAAGTGAAAGGGCCCAAAGTGAAGTTCTTAGAATCTGCCAGCTGGTGGCATCACTTCTCTACATAACCACAAGGGGGTATTGATTGAGCAAGGGAAAGGATTTCGATTAGAAATGAATAAAGGTAAAAAAGAAAGAAAGAAATGATCACAGGACCAGATATTGCAAATGGATAGCAGAATTCTGACCCAGCTTCTTCAAGCTAAGAGAAAATAAGTCTAATGCATTAAGCAGACACCTTCCCTGCTAGATTGGCAAGGTGATGCTTGGACAGGTGGCAGAGAAAACATGGTGAGTTCACGAGGCCAAGAGGTAACTCATGGAACATAGAACGCATCAGAACTCAGGCTGGGCCCTCCCCTTCTACCAACCCCGCTTCTACCATCCCTTCACACGCATTCCTTGCTGAAAAACCCAAACATCCTGGCATCATCTGGGTCTTTTTACCTTTGGGTCTGTGTAAGGTTCATCAAACCCACTGCTGCCTGGCCAGCATGACTCAGTAGTTGGTCATGGTCTGATTCCCAGTCAGGGCACATGCCCGGGTTGCGGGCTTGATCACCAGTGTGTGTGTGTGTGTGTGTGTGTGTGTGTGCAGGAGGCAGCCAATCAATGATTCTCTCTCATCATTGATGCTTCTATCTCTTTCTCCCGCTCCCTTCCTCTCTGAAGTCAATTTTTTAAAAATACTTTTAAAACCCCCCTGCTAATTTATTGTCCTCTAGGGCCCTTCTCCGCCCCCAGCACTCCAAGGAAACTGAACATCAAACATGGTAATTAGTTGGCAGAGGGCAGGAAGGTGTTGAATATTTTGGAATCATTGAAAAAGCCTCACTCTTCCATCTACCCACCTCCCACCTCTGTTTTCCCAGCACAGCAAGTTGTGCAAAGCGTAGGGATATGGGCACAAAATGGGAGGACCCAGTGAAGCATTTTTCCGGTTAAGACTGAGATCATGGGGAGACAGGATGAGGTGTGGTGAGGGTGTATCTCGGGACCCATCTCTGAAATAGCATTTGGGGGTTGGAGAAGAGTGGGGGATGCTGTTGACTTCTGGCTCCACAGACCAGAGCAGGAGAAGTGCAGAGGCAGTGGAGTGAGGGAGGTTAGCAGGACTGCTTCATACTCAAGCAGGCACAGAGCGAGGGCATGCCCCGTCCACTCCGGTCCACGCAGGTCCTCTCAGGCGGTGTTCCCAGTAGGAAGGAAACAGGAAGCTGCGACTTCTCCTCTTTCCCTCCCTGCTCTTAGCCTCAAGGTCACTGCTGCCGTGAATTAAACCCGTGTTTTAGTTGGCGCTGTTCCCTGGGCTTGGTGGTAATCGCTCAGTACCCTGCTCCCTTGTGCCACAAACACCCCGAACTTTTCCTTCAAAGTAATAATCATGAGTGCAAAGAGCTACGTACCGAGTGCTTTGTTTTTACTTGTATTGTCTAATTTCATCACACCAATCTTTTGAAGCAGAGACTTTTACCTGAAAATTTTAAGCGAGGAAACTGAGGCTCAGGGGAGTAAAGTGACTTCCCCAAAGTCATGCAGCGAGTGAGTAGCAGGTCTGGGACTCCTTGCTACTCCCCCTCCTCTCTCTCTCTCTCTCTCTCTCTCTCTCTCTCTCTCTCTCTCTCTCTCTCTCGGACACCCATTCTGATTTCCTGCCATATGCCCCTCCAGGTCCCCTCCCCCAGGCTCTAAGGAAGCACTTTCTGCAGAGAAGGGGCCCCTGCACACTGGTAGGAAGAGGGTCTGCAGTTCGGGTCCTGCCGTCCCTGAGATGGGATGTCTCTGGTTCTCGCCCTGCGGTGGAGGCTGGGTCTGATTTTCACGGTGGAGTAATTCCCCGCTCTCTGTTCTCTACAGCATAGAGCCCTTCCTACACACACACACACCACACACACATGCACTCCCCGCCCTACTGTCCAGCCCTCGGTCATCCTGCACCCACCACCGATCAAGATCATGACCAACAGGGGCAGGTGGGTTGTCCCATCCACACCCCGCCCTCTGAGGCCCGGAGCCTGCTGCTGAGAGGCCCTGCCAGTCAGCAGCTAAGCTGGCTGGCTCTGCTGTTCAGCACTGAGGCCTCTGATGCCCTGAGATGCCCTCACCCAGTATCTCTGCCCCTCTGCCTGTTTTCTGGCTCACTGCCTCTGCCGGCGGGCGGTGTGCTGAGTGTGGACAGTACTGCAGTGCCTGTCCAATTCCTAGCCCTGAGGGTGGTGGTTGCCCTGGCCTAAGAGCTTGTAGGGGCCATTGGATTTATGGGAAACTTGGCCATGGATTTATGGGTGCTGGGTAACTGTGCTCGGCGAGCCCCTTGCCCACCACCTGACACTTTGGCCTTCAACCTGGCTCTGGCAGACCTCGGGCTGGCACTCACTCTCCCCTTCTGAGCAGCTGAGTGGGCACTGGACTTCCACTGGCCCTTTGGAGGTGCCCTCGGCAAGGGGGTCCTGACGGCCACTGTCTTCAACATCTATGCAGTGTCTTCCTCATCACGGCGCTGAGTGTTGCCCGATCCTGGGTGTGGCCGTGGCTGCAGGATCAGGCCACCCTGGCAGTGCGGATGGCAGCTGCCCTGTGGACAGTGCCCACACAGTCTTTGGGGCAGAGGGGGAGGTGTGGGACGTGCACTTATGCACTTCCCCAGCAGGTACTGGCTGGGGGCCTACCAGCTGCAGAGGGTGGGGCTGGCCTTCCTGGTGCCCCTGGGCATCACCACACCAGCTACCTGCTGCTAGGATCGTAGCCCCCTCCATCTGCATCCTGATGGCCTCCTCCTTCCTCTGCCGTTCCCCACCACAGGATCACTCTGGAGTGCTCTCGTGAAGTTTGACCTGGGATCTGGGACAGCGCTTTCTACACTCTCCATCCCTACGTCTCCCCTGTCACCATCTGCTTGGCACACAGCCTCAGCTGCCTCAGCCCTGTGCTGTGCTGTCTCCTGCGGCGGGAGTCCCAGCAGGCCTGGCAGGCCTCTTCAGGGATCTCCGCACGGCTGTGGCCCAGAACGGGGGTGAAGCAGTGGCCGGAAAGGAGGTAGGCAGGCGGTGAGTGGACAGCACCTTCAGGAGAGTAGCCCTTCTACCATGCTCACCAACTTGGACAAAGGAACACCTGGGTGAAGGTACAAACTCCGCACCCTCCTTCTGGGCTTTGCCAGGGCAGGATCTGTGCATCCCAGGGAGGGCTGGCCTGTTTGCCAGGCCAAGATGCCCTTGGGGAAAGTCTTATCTTCCATCCATTGTGGGTGTGATGGAACGCAGGAGGCCCATGCCCAGGCCAGGGCTGGTATGACAAAGAGGATCTAAAAATAAACTCTGGATCACCCAGAAATGACCTTGACTCTTTATCCCAATTCCACCTTCAGTTCAGTGTGGATAAAAGCATGATTTGTCCTACTCCTGCCTTCGTGAGGATTTCCAGAAAATTTCCCTAAGGGTTCTAGACTCAGGGATCAGAAGCCAGCACCTCACCACTCCCTGCCTGTCCTTCCTGCTCTCCATCTCAAACGGGATGTACCCTTGTTTTTCTCCGGTGCCTGGATCAAAAACACCCGCCTCCCCTGGTCATCGCCATCTTCTTACCCTCAGCAGAATCCACAGAAACTCAACGTCCGCAAAAACCTCAGCTGCAAGAGCCGTAGTTCCCCTGTGGGGAGATGCCACCTGTGGAATCTCGCTGGATCCCTGGCACCAGCCAAGCCCCGTGTGTAAAACTGTGGTGTTGGCTGGCAGTCCGTGTGCGCCTCTCCTTTAATCAGGACTTGAGGGAGAAGTGAAGGTAATGACAAGTCAAGGATGGGGGTGAGGCGTAGTGAGGGGAGACGCAGGAGGGGGGTGGGAGGAGAGAAAGCATGGGTTGTGGGGGCTATTCTTCCTCCCTACCCCAGCGGCTTCAGTCAAAGCACCTGGATTCACCTCCTAGCTCCTTTCTTTCTCTGGACCCGGTTTCCCACCTGTAAAATGGGTTGCCACCTGATTGTTAGTTATTCTTACACTCCGTGTGAAATGGAAAAGAAAACAATGAGGTGGTAGCTGGGAGATGGGGTGGAGGGTCATCGAGGCCTTATCTGGATTTTGACATGCTCTGGAGTAAAAAGAACTGAGTGAGGGCCGAGACCGGTTTGGCTCAGTGGATAGAGCGTCGGCTTGCCGACTGAAAAGTCCCAGGTTCGATTCCAGTGATTCCGGTCGGGGCCATGTACCTTGCTTGCGGGCACATCTCCACTGTGGGGCGTACAGGAGGTGGCTGATCGATGTCTCCCTCTCATCGATGTTCCTTTCTATCTCTCTCCCTTCCTCTCTGTAAAAAAAAATATATTAAAAAAAAAAAAAAAGAACTGAGTGAGGGGTTGGCTCCAGCCCCTTTTGAAGGTGTGTTCTTTGGGGCAGAGGTTTCCCCTTTGGTTTCCAGATCCAGAGACCCAAGACCCAGCAATGATAAAGGTTGGCAATCACAAGGGACTTTCTGGGGGGCAGCCCCTGAAAAGGGAGGTGGCAGAAGGAAGATGGGGTGGAGCTCCCATTTCCATTTCCCCCACCCCAAGCTCTGGCATGCCTGGCAACCCTAACAGCTCTAGCCACTCAAGGTCCCACAACAGCCAGGAGTAGCAGGGCCTGCAGGCAACCCTGCATCAGCTTCATCGGGTTGCTGAGACTGTAAGCAACCACCCAATTCACATATTAATATTGAATAGATTTAGCTTCCTGTTGTTTAATTTCTTCTTTTTGATCATGTTTAAACTGGTTCTAAAATTGCACGTCTGTTCCAGCCAATTCAGGATGGGAAACCCTTACCTACCCGAGTACCCTTTTGCCACCCCCACCCCTCAGCTCCTCCAGTGACCCTGCCTCCGCTGGGCTCCTGTCATTGGCTCTGGTGGGGGCCTCTGCTTATGGAACCCAGGGGTAAATATTGACAAAGTTTAGACAGGTCCTACTCAGAGATGAAAGCATGTAGGCTTCCCCTCAGGAGGGGTGGGGAGGCAGGAGAGGGCACAGCTGGAGGCTGGCTGGGCAGCTCCTCTCGAATGGAAAGGCATCGTTTTGGCAAATAGCTGGGCTCTGTCTCCTTGTAGCACACAGAGAGCTTTGGAACTGCAGGAGAGACAGTTAAAATGGAGTTTCCAAAAATGGGGCAACAGGACATCTTGTTTCTGAGAATGAGGGGGTTTTGGTCAGGGGGGTTGCAGGAGGGCCAACGCTGCCGAGAACAGAGCTTTGGGCTTCACACACACACTGGGCCTGCCCAGCACCCTCCACTGGGTGGCTGTGAACACATCCCTTTAGTGGTCTTTGGGTACAACCTCACACCCTCCTCCTTCCCAGCACTAGTCCTCCTCCCTCCTCGCCACCATTTTACAGCCTTGGGTCCCAGCTGACGCAGCAGAGGGCTGCGGAGCCGTGTCCGTGTGTGAAAGCTGGAGCTCTGATCTTTGTAGGCAGAGCGAAGGCCTGCAGCTGGGCCTGCCCACCTTTCTGCCCCTGGCCTTCCATGTCCGGAGGATGACAGCAATTCCTACCGCAGACTCCGTACTGGATGAGCAAGGCTCTTGTAGGTGAGGATCGCAAGAGTTGAGGGTGCTGGCTGCTCCTCCAAGCCTGCCCCCCACCACGGGATGCCAATTCCTCTTTCTAGCTGAGGTCTTGAGGCCCACTCTTCTCACTTCACCCCATCGGACATACTCGCACCTATTGCAGCACTTCTACAACTCTAGACACGCCTCCCCCCACCACCCCTGAGTAGGGTATTATCCGGAAACAGGAAGTAAAATTCATCAAAATGAGAACTGAAATGAACAGCACCTCCCACTGCCTCTGAGAGAGCAAAGGAGAGCTTCTCTGAGAACCATCTGGAAGAGGGTGCCCAGGGCCCTGACACGGTGAAGAACCAGGGCAGAGTGGGGGCTGAACCTGAAAACAAGTGACCCTGAAGAGAGGCTCAGAGGAACTGTGCCCAGAGGGAGGGAGGGGGCCAGAGGCTGAGGCGGTCTCTGAGCACAGCATGCAAATGAGATGAAAACAAGTTCTAATATTGGAATCCCCGGTCCTTGTTTGTGAATATCAATAATGATAACAGAAAAAGGAGGTCGCCGTTCCTTTTGTTTGGGTCCCCCGTCTTCAGTGAGGCCACCTTGCCCTTTGGGGGAGGAAAGGCCTCTTTCCGAGGGCCAGGGGTCACTCCCTGGCTCTCCCCTAGCAGCACCTCAGACATCCAGAGACAGCACTGCACGGGGTTCCAGGTCTTTAATTTTCCTTTTTTTACCTTTCATTTTTTTCCCTTTTTTCTTTTTTTTTACACAATCAAATTGGTAGAAAAATGGCTGGCGCTGGTGGGCATTTGTGGGGGGGGTCCATTGAAAATCCCCCCAATTCAGACAGAGGTTTTAGGTTATGGTTGGTGAGCTGGGGGGGATATGGTCAGGGTTCATAGAGATTTCCCAACTCACCCTAGAACTTTGTTTCCAAATGGCTGTGGAAGAGGTCAGACTAGTTCCCCCATTACTATGGATGAGGGGTGAAGTCATTGTTTCCCCCAGCCCTCGAGTTCTTCAGAGATGTGGAGATAGAAGGCTGAAATATCTAATTGCCTACAATCTTCTCTTAAAAATATAAAACACGTGCAGTTGGCTTTGGTACAAAAAAAAAAAAAAAAAAGCAAACAACAAAATGACATTCTGGTCCCTGTGGGGTTTCCCCTCACCCCAACAGACCATTATGGCCACCTCAACCTCTACCCCATCCACTCTAGGAAGCCAGGTTGACTCCCTGAGGCCCCACTGAGGACGGAGAGAAGAGAGAACAGCAGTAAGAGGTTGAGGGGAGAGGGATATGGCTCTGCCCATAGCCCTTCTTAAAGGGGCAGTCGGTCCTACAGCTGCAGCCTCTCCTCTAGGATGACGTTGCTGGGAGGGTGGCTGGGCTTGAATCCGGCAGCTGCACGGTTATGTCTGAATAAAACCCAGTAGTGTTAAAGGACAAGGCCCCTTGTTCCCTATGGCTTGGCTCCCATGTCCCTGGTCCTCTAAATCCCCTTTTCTCCCTCCATAACTAATAAACAATAAATAAATAAACTTTCCTAAAGGAGAGGGAAGAAGGCATGAAAAGTTGGCATCTGTGGTGTACTTCTGGATGCCACCAGGGGGCACTGTGGCCTCATTCCCCCCAGCTTCCTAAATGGCCCCAGGTATCCAAGGATCCCAAGAGCTGGCAAGGACAATCAGCAGTTCAAGTGTTCCCCGGTCATTGGCAGGTTAGAGTCCCCAAGGTTTGCCTCCCTCGGTAATATTCTTCAGGGGGCACAGGAAGGAGGGAGGGGCCCCCCTTAGCTCTCTGGAGCTACAGGCTCCCCATCACGGCTCTCAGTCTCCTCGGGTATGTCCTGCATTCTGGTGAAATCTGCAGGGGACAGGGCAAAGTTTTAGTGAGTGGACAGAGGCTCCTTGAGCACCCCTACACTAATGCCTCCCCATCTGTGGGCTGAGGAGGTCTGAGGGCTGTGAGGGAGGACCAAGGTGTGCGAGTCCTTGGTGAGGGAAAAACCTCTGTCAACAAAGTAAGTAATGTGCTCACACCTTGGTAGGTACTTTCTATACTGGTAAGCATATGAAGATAGAATTTGATTAATAAAATAACAAAATGTTTTAAGATTGCTATATGAAGTTATAGTAGCTTTTGGTTATTTTTTGTATTTCCTGAGCTGACTCTAAGAACTTAGAAGTCTGTGATTTTTTTTTTTTACTTTAAAAAAATCTCTTTCGCCGAGACTGGTTTGGCTCAGTGGATAGAGCGTCGGCTTGCGGACTGAAAGGTCCCAGGTTCAATTCCGGTTGGGGCATGTACCTTGCTTGTGGGCAGAGTGGGGCGTGCAGGAGGCGACTGATCGATGTCTCTCTCTCATCGATGTTTCTGGCTTTCTATCTCTCTCCCTTCCTCTTTGTAAAAAATCAATAAAATATATTTTAAAAAAATCTCTTTCTAAAAATCAGCCAATCTATCTATCTACCTATTTATCTCTAATCCTGGCTGGTAGCTCTGTTGGTTAGAGCATCGTCCCCATATGCCAAGGTTGCTGGTTCAGTCCCTGGTCAGGGCACATACAAGAATCAACCAATGAGTGCATCAATAAGTGGATGTTTCCCTCTCTCTCTCCCTTCCTTTCTCTTAATATGAATGTTTTTCTACTTGAAAAAAGTTGGGAATCAAATGACTTACTAGAGAAGGAGTGGCCCCTACATTCTTTGTTTCCTCAAGTTTCACCACTCCTTCGCCATCAGACAAAACAGAAAATCCTTCCCAAGCGTTACTGCAGACCTCAGTGGTTAGTGAGGGACCTTCCTAAATGTCCCTGAGCTCCAGGACATAGACCCCACTTGCAAAGCACAGGCAAGGGTCCGAACCCAGGTTGCACCCCACTTCCATTCCCTGTTTCTGCCCCCGTCTCACCTCGAGGACTGTGGGGCGGAGAGAGGCGGCTGCTACCTTCCTCCTCGCTGCCAGTGTCAGGGTCGCTGCTATCTTGTAGCCGCTCCTCGGGGCTGCCCAGCTCCTGCCTCTCCCGGTCCTCAAAGGGCCGATGGACAGAGCGAACAGTCACAGGCAAATCCAGGCGGTCATGGCCTCGACTGGGCTGTGGGCCGCGCGCAAGGAAAGCAGCAGGTCAGGGGCTGAGGAGTGTGAAGACTGCAGGCCTTGCTCCGCTGGGGCAATGGGCCCCCCTGGGCCTCAAGACTCACTGCTCCCCAGTAAGTAGATCCACCACTGGCCGATCTCTCCCTGCACCCACCTAAAAGGTTCAGTTCTCTAGTCCTTCGAGTCTGTTGCCCAATGACTTTGCGCTCAGATCGCCCGTTCCTTTCCGGTTCTCCCGGGGACCCTGATGCCCACCTCAGGTGAGGGCACTCCTCCAGGCTCCCTTACCTGTGGGGGGCTGAAACTCAAATACAGGGCATCGCCTGCGGGGAGGCTCCGGCGCCTCGGATCCAGGGGCCGGCGGGCCCAGGGGGCCTCCTGGGGAAGGGGGTCGGCCTGGCACACGGCAGCCAGCTGCCTGCGGGCCTCGTCGGCCTCGCGCTCCAGCTGCGCCCGGGCCTGCTCGCTCTCCCGGAGCCGGGCCTCCAGGCTGCCCGCCTCCGTCGCCCGCTCTTCCCCGAGGCGCCGGCAGCGCCGAAGCTCTTCCTGCAGCAGCGTGTGCTGCCGCTGCAGCAACGCCAGCTCCGTGGCCTGCTTCTCCGGAGCCCCAGCGGTGGCCCCAGCTCTGCCCGCCTCCCCCTCCCGAGAGTTGGCCCGGCTCAGCTTCTCCCGCCGCTCCGGGCCCTCGGGGACGCGGGCTTCCATCAACGTATCCTGCTGGGCCACCGCCGCCTGGGTGGAGTGGGGACAGAGGAGTATATCAGAACCCCACCCCCACCCCCACCCCCCGCTTCTTCTGTCCCTCACCCTCACCCCTAGGAACCAGGTCAGGATTCCTGGAGTGCTTCTACTGGGAGAAGGCTCAGAAAGGCCTATTAGGCCCCGGGGAATGGGGCTCCGTTGGTTGAGCATTGTCCCATGCACCAAAGGGTCACCGGTTCGATTCCCAGCCAGGGCACGTACTCAGGTTGCAGGTTTGATCCCCCAGTCAGGGTGCATGCAGGAGGCAACCAAAAGATGTTTCTTTCTCTCTCTTTTTAAAAAAATATATTTTATTGATTTTTTACAGAGAGGAAGGGAGAGGGATAGAGAGTTAGAAACATCGATGAGAGAGAGGCATTGATCAGCTGCCTCCTGCACACCCCCAACTGGGGATGTGCCCGCAACCAGGATACATGCCCTTGACCGGAACTGAACCTGGGACCCTTCAGTCCAACAGGCCGACGCTCTATCCTCTGAGCCAAAACGGTATCGGCTGATGTTTCTCTCTTTCTCTCTCCCTCTCCCTTCCTCTATCTCTAAAATCAATAAAAACATATTTAATTTAAAAAAAAAACGAGAAGTCTATCAGAATGACTCTGTCCCACCTGAATGGGCAGCTCTGTGCTGGCTCTTCCCCTTCCCCACTCCTGCCCCTGCCCCACTGACCTGTAGACCATGTAGAAGTCCATAAAGATTGACCAATCGCTGCAATGCTTCCTGAGGAGAGAGGAGAGAGTGGGAACAGGGCGCAAGCTTCAGGATGGGAGAACTGCCCGGAAGTTAAGTGTGGGCGTGGGGACAGTAAAACGTACGATAACTTTGAGGTACGGCCTCTCCCCCACACCCCTCCAAACCGGGCTTCAATTTCTCAAGACTAAGAACATCCTCCCTTCAGTCTCCTACAGCATCCAATTCCCATCTCACCTCCTGGGGAGATCTCAGCTGATTCCCATTTCGATCCTGCAGAAATGGGCAAGGACAGGGAGTCAGCAGGCACACAAGTCCCTGATAGCTCGGGGTTAAGAATCTCTACGCCAGCTGTCCCTTTCCCATCCTCTAGCCAAGTCCTGACACCTCCTGAGGACCCACCTTCTGGCTGGAGTCCGAGTCGGCTCTGCAGAGCTCGATGGAGCCGTTGAAGGTTCTGGCCTCACCATCTGTGGAGGAGAAGAGGATGGGCTGAGTGCACTTTCCCCGGACCCTGACAGCACTCGGCCCCCGGGACCACCCCGTTCTCTTTCGTGTCCTCCCAGCACCGCGGTCCTCTGCCCTGGCACTCACTGGCGGTGATGCCAGGACTCATGTTGCCGCCGCTTTCTGCTTCCGTGGGCAGGCCGGGTTCCCGGGTCGAGAGCAGCTCCACTCCAGGCCCCACGAGCAGGTCTTTCAGGCCCTCCACTGATGGGAAAGAGGAGGAGGTGAGGACAGAGGTAACACAGAACCCCGTGAGGAATGGGAGGCGATGCCACTGGCCCAATAACCTGGGACTACGCAGACGCCTAGGGGAACACCCTGCCCGTGCGGGCTCCCCTCACACCACCACGTATAAGGCAAAGTTCACGGAAGGAGCCCAAGGACAGACAGCACAGGTGCATGTGGGATGGCAGGTGTCCATCTCTTCCCCGGCCCACAGCAGGCACGCAAGGGAGTTCGTGGACTGTGGGGCTGACACCCCTTTTGTCTGCATGCGGCCGGGTCTAGCTGTGTGTCCACGGCCCGTGACAGTGAGTGGACGAGCCCGGACCCTTCCCTGGGCGTTCCCTCACCCTCACGGATGGCATCCTGCAGCAGCCGCTCGCCACGGGGGGACTCGAGGGACTCAGAACGGAAAAGGCCCCTGGGCAGGGTGGGCAGGGGCATCCCACAGCTGCCATTCTCTTCCACCTGGAAATGGGTCATCTCGGCAAACAGCCCGACCTTCTCCTGCAGCAGCTCCACCAGCGCCCGGTCTTTCTGTTGCAGCTCCACTGCGGACAAGGGACAGGTGAGCACACTCGCGGGCCGAGTGGGTACCCGGAGAGCCCGCCGTGGAGGGGCAACCACCCCAGAGGCAGCCTCAGGGATTACGGGCCAGCGCTGGGCTGAGCAGCGGGACTTAATTTTGATTTTTGGCATGTATGAAAAAGAAAAAAAAACACAAACATTTTGAGGGGGGAAGTAACATATGCACTTCTATTTTGTTTTTATTTACTTATTTTTATTTTTTTTAATATATTTTATTGATTTTAAAAAAAATATATTTTATTGATTTTTTACAGAGAGAAAGAGAGAGAGATAGAAAGTCAGAAACATCGATGAGAGAGAGACATCGATCAGCATCCTCCTGTGCGCCCCACAATGGAGATGGGCCCGCAAGCAAGGTACATGCCCCCGACCAGAATCGAACCTGGGACCTTTCAGTCCGCAAGCCTATGCTCTATCCACTGAGCCAAACCAGTCTTGGCTGCACTTCTATTTTAAAAGCAAGTGGTAGCCCTGTCTGGGTAGCTCAGTTGGTTAGAGTGCAGTCCTGATACACCAAGGTTGTGGGTTCCATCCCTGGTCAGAGCACATACAAGAATCAATCGATGAATGTGTAAACAAGTTGAACAACAAATTTGATATTTCTCTCTCTTTCCTTCCCTCTCCCTCTCTCTCTCTAAAATCATTCAATTAATAAAATAAAGTAAAAATGGTTTGTGGTAGGGAGTGAAGGTTGCCCACCAGTTTTCACTCGCTCCATCTTCCTTTAGTTAGAGAATGTGTACAAGTTTCATCGGGGCACATGCAACCCAGTTAGACTACATTTCCCAGCTTGATTTGCAGCTAGACATCGCCATATGACTAAATTCTGGCCCATGGGTCCGTCTTCCAGAGCGGTCCTCAAAAGAAATGGGACATATTGCTGACCGGTGTGACATGGACCCATGGACCAGGAGGTCATGGTTTGATTCTTGGTCAGGGCACATGCTCAGCTTGCAGGCTCGATCCCCATTAGGGGGCATGCAGGAGGCAGCCAACCGATGATTCTCATCATTAATGTTTCTATCTCTTTCTCTGAAATCAATAAAAACATAAAAAAAGAAATAGATATATGCCTTGGCTAATGTGGCTCAGTTGATTAAATATCTATCATTCCATGCACCAAAATGTTGCCGGTGTGATTCCCAGTCAGGGCACATGCCCAAGTTGCAGGGATGATCCCCAGTTGGGGTGTAAGCAGGAGGCAACCAATTAAAGTTTCTCTCTCACACTGATGTGTCTCTCTCTCTCTCAAATTTTAAAGAATGGTTATAAACTCCTTGTTCCTTTACTCCTCCCTGCTGGCTAGAATACAGATCATGCCCTAACTAAAATAAGACCTTACAGTAAAAAGTAAGTTACTATCTCAACCCTGATCTTTCTAGTTCCCCTTCCTGAAGCAGCCATAATAATAACTAATCTTTTTTGAGACATTATGCGCGTGCACGCACACACAAACACACACACACACACACACACACACAATACATGACATATGTATCCCCATTATTTTTACACTGATGGTAGGTAGCATACAGTTTACACTGTTTTAAACTTTGCTCTTTTCACTTAACAATAGGTTTTAGTTATGGACCTACAGCAGCCCCCAAACAGCCATCTCACTGTGTGACTGTATCATAGATTATTTAACGCAATTTGTGGGTGGGACTTACTCTTGATTCGCCGCAGGTAAGCCTCATCCTCTGTCTCAATCAGGGGGAAGTCCTCTCTGGATGGACATCTGGAAAGATAACAGGGCGGGTGAGGGTGAGGCAGGAAGCTAGGCTACAGACCAGGTATCACTCTCCCTCCTTTGCAAACCTGTTCTATGCTTTCCTGATATGACCCATCAGCCACATGTCCTGGCCTCCTTCACTCTTTTTTTTTTTTAAATATATTTTATTGATTTTTTTACAGAGAGGAAGGGAGAGGGATAGAAAGTCAGAAACATTGATGAGAGAGAGAGACATCGATCAGCCGCCTCCTGCACGCCCCACACTGGAGATGTGCCCGCAAGCAAGGTACATGCCCCCGACCAGAATCGAACCTGGGACCTTTCAGTCCGCAGGCCGACACTCTATCCACTGAGCCAAACTGGTCTCGGCCCTCCTTCGCTCTTGACCCTCCCCCTTCCTTAGCATTGATCATCTGCATTTAGTGGGATGTATTTCCTTTCCCTGAGACCACCTGGAGAGGCGGCACAGTGCAGAGGGACAACTACAGGCTTTAACATCAAGCAAATTTGGCTTAAGTCCTGGCTCCACTATTTGCCAGTTGATCAACTTTCTATTTCCTCTTTTGGAAATATAGGAATACTATCTTCCTTATAGGTTTTTGTCAAGATTAAATGCAATAATATAACAGTGTTTTAATAATAGCAGAGGCTCAATGAACTACAATGAATAATATTAATTATAATGTTCACAATTACAACTATTAATACCATTAATACCATTAATAAAGAGGCCACTGTAGATCTATGGTCAATAAGACAAGTATATTTGCATTGTTTGCTAACATAGGCAATTTCATAGTTTTGTATGCACTTCTGAAAAATTAGTTCAAAAGTTTAAATTAGGTTTAGCCCTAGCTGATTTGGCTCAGTGGATAGAACATCAGCCTGCGGACTGAGGGATCCAAGGTTTGATTCCGGCCAAGGGCATATGCCCGGGTAGTAGGCTTGATCCCCAGTAGGGGATGTGCAGGAGGCAGCCAATCAATGATTCTCTCTCATCAATGATGTATCTATCTCTCTATCCCTCTCCCTTCCTCTCTGAAGTCAATAAATATATATTTTTTAAAAATAAATAAAATCACAAATAAAAAAACAGGTTTATATGAGGACAGGAGCTGGCTGGAGTGGGAACAAGAAGAGGAAATGGGGACATTTATAATAGTGTTAACAATGAAAAAAATAGGTTCATATATTATAAAGTGGAGAAGAATCCATTCTCTGAAAGCTGAAAAAAGTATAAATATCCTAATTGAGTGTAATCTTCAAGAATCCACTTTCAACATTTTACATGCACTTTACTTGACTGACTGCCTCAAATCTAATGTGTGTCCAACAGAAGCTAAAGATTTGCTGCTTTAGACCAGTTGGTGTGGCTCAGTGGTTGAGTGTCAACCTATGAACCAGGAGGTCATGGTTTGATTCCCGGTCAGACCACATGCCCAGGTTACAGGGTATTTTTGTTTTTTTTAAATATATTTTTTTATTGATTTTTCACAGAGAGGAAGGGAGAGGGATAGAAAGTCAGAAACATCAATGAGAGAGAGACATCAATCAGCCACCTCCTGCACACCCCACACTGGAGATGTGCCCGCAAGCAAGGTACATGCCCCCAACTGGAATCGAACCCGGGACCTTTCAGTCCGCAGGCCGACGCTCTATCCACTGAGCCAAACTGGTCTCGGCAGGTTACAGGTTTGATCCCCAGTGTGGGGTGTGCAGGAAGCAGCCGATTAATATTTCTCTCGCATCAATGTGTCTATCTCTCTCTCCCTTCTTCTCTCTCTCTAAAAATACACAACAACAAAACCCCATTAAAAAAAAAAAAAGGAATTGCTGCTGTAGCACACTAAACAATTTCCTTCTTGTCTCTCTTGCATGGAGTTTGTTTATGAGACTGCTCTCTTATCTCCAATATCAATGCTTTTATTATCTTGCTTTTTCATTCCTTTTCAGAAAACAGAGGTAAAATCCAATCCAATCCAAATAACAGCCCACTGCCTACAGACCAAATGGTAAAGCAGCTGAAATTGGATTGTCAGCCTGGCAGGTCTTCTATCACATTACAGCTCAAAACACTCGTTTGCTTGTCAGTTCAAGTCGCATTTGACAGGTGACTGGGATTGTCATCATATATGAGAACATAAGATGACCTTCCCTGCCTTGGGCCATCTTGTCTCCCCCCAGCCTCTGCCTCCACCTCTGAGCCCTGGTTCTGATTCCAGGGGGCGCTGTGGTCCAGGGCCCGGAAGCTGCGGGTGCCCCGAAGGCCCCCCCTCCCAACACACACACACACTCACATGCGCACACTCTGCTGTATGACTCGGATCCAGGTGCTCCGATCATCCCGGGATGCCGTGTGGACCTCATACATCTCAGGGGGCGTCGCGCTGATCAGAAACATCCCTTTCTCCTGGTTGGCAATGTCCCGAACGATGAGATTCTGCAGTGAGATCACCGAGGGCTTGTCCTGTCGGTCAGGGAAAGGAAGGATTAGGCCTGGCAATCCTGACCCTTGGGTATCTTAGGGAATAAACAGAGTGTGGAAGAGTCCACCGACAGTACAAGTTCAGAGCCCTGGCTTTGGTGCCGGCCAGAGAGGACACCTAGAGAAGCACATGTGACCCTGGTCAATTTTTTTTTTAATATTTTTTAATGTATTTTATTGAATTTTTACAGAGAGGAAGGGAGAGGGATAGAAAGTTAGAAACATCGATGAGAGAGAGACATCGATCAGCTGCCTCCTGCACGCCCCCTACTGGAGATGTGCCAGCAACCAAGGTACATGCCCTTGACCAGAATCGAACCTGGGACCTCTCAGTCTGCAAGCTGACACTTTATCCACTGAGCCAAACTGGTTCCAGCAACCCTGGTCAATTTAATTAACTTTAAGCTTTACTTCCCTCATCTACAAAAAGGGAGTATTAACAAACCAACGGCCTTGTATGCATATACGTAGACGCAGACAATAGGGTGGTGAAGGCCAGGGGCGGGGACTGGTGGTGGGTGGAGGAGGTCAATGGGGGAAAATGGGAGTATGTAATACCTTCAACCATAAAGCTTTAGATATAATAAAGGGGGGATATTAATTGGCCTTCCTCTCAAGTGTAAAAGTAACAACACCTGTTAGTTATTCCTATTCCTTCTTATTTTATTGTAGTAACTAGAGGCCCGGTGCACGACATTTGTGCACTCCTGGTGGTGGTGGTGGGGCTGTGGGTCCCTCAGCTTGGCCTGCGACATCCTTAGCACTGCTGCCACGCCCACTGTGCTCACCAGCTGTAAGCCCGGCTCAGGGCTTCTGGCTGAGGAGTGCTCCCCCTGTGGGAGCGTACTGACCACCAGGGGGCAGCTCCTGTGTTGAGCGTCTGCCCCATGGTGGTCAGTGCATGTCATAGCGACCAGTCATTCCGCTGTTAGGTCGATTTGCATATTACCCTTTTGTTATACAGGATGGTTACAACCATGGCTATTTCAGGGTTCTTTCGGTCTCAGGTAAGCAAAGCAAAAAGGACCTGAAACACTAGTCAGTGTGGTTGAGAAAGGAGGTGGATGGTCTCACCAGGGTAGGAAAGATGTACTTCTGGTCCTTCTCTTGGAGAAACACTAGCACGTCTGTCATCAGCAGCATCAGCACATCTGGAAGGGGAACCAGGGTGGGGGAGCAGTCAGCAGGAGAGGGTCTCAGCAGCGGTTTCCTCTTTCCCAAGGATCAGGCTGGTCCCATCGGGTTAGAACTCCTGACCCCCCTCTTCCTGCCTCTCTTCCCTCTGGTTGCTCCCTCCACCTGTGCAGACCTCGCGCCTCCCCATTCTTACAGCTCAGACTGCAAGAGGGAGGAAAAATGTATGTGCTATCTATCGGGCAAAACAGCTTCTTAGGCTAGAAGAGACCATCAGGGATTACCCAGCGTCTTTAAAGAAAAACCTCTGTACCCAATTGATACAGGTTTTGTTTTTAAAATACATTTTTATTGATTTCAGGGTGGAAGGGAGAGAGAGAGAGAAACATCAATGATGAGAATCATTGATCGGCTGCCTCCTGCACAACTCACATTGGGGACTGAGCCCGCAACCCAACCCAGGCATGTGCCCTGACCAGGAATCGAACCGTGACCTCCTGGTTCATAGGTTGATGCTCAACCACTGAGCCACATGGGCCGGGCTATGCAGGTTTCTTAACCTGGAGGCCACAGACCCCTACAATGTCCCCTGCTGGGCTCCAGAGGCTCTGTAAACCGCCTGAAGTTGCATAAGCAACTTTGCATATGAATATAACATGTTTTTCTGGGTGAAAGGGTTGAGAATAAAAAGGATCCCCAGCCCTGAATGGTTTGGCTCAATGGATAGAGGGTCCTGGGTTCGATTCTGGTCAAGGGCATGTACGTTGGTTGCGGACACATCCCCAGTGGGGGGTGTGCAGGAGGCAGCTGGTCAATGTTTCCCTCTTATTGATGTTTCTAACTCTCTATCCCTCTCCCTTCCTCTC
>JAAGEH010000042.1:29148386-29485682 GCA_011751065.1 Lasiurus cinereus | reverse complement strand
TGATGTTTCTAACTCTCTATCCCTCTCCCTTCCTCTCTAAAAAAATCGACTATATATATATATATATATATAGATATAACCACATATATATTTTTTTTTTTTTAAAGAAAGGATTCCCAGAGCAGGAGGGGGCCACCTTTTTCAACCTTTCAGTTCTATGTCTAACACTCAATAACATATGACCTTTTGGAATGTTGGACCTAAATTCCCCGTGCCCAGCATGTTCCCACTTCTCGTTTTGTGCTGGGTAGGCAGGGGGAAAGTCGGGTTCCTTATCCAGCTCTCACAGTTGAACAATGCCATCTCCTTCCACTCCAGCAGGTCCCCCCTTCACGCCCCTCCTCTGCCCCACCTTCTAGGCCCTCAGATCCTATGAAGTCCCACACTTTAAGACAGCAGCAGGAACAAACGGCAAGTCCATAAAATGCAGATGTCATGGTCACGAAAGCACACACTTGCCCGGCCAGCGTGGCTCAGTGGTTGAGCACCGACCTATGCATCAGGAGGTCATGGTTGGATTCCTGGTCAGGACACAGGCTCAATCCCCAGAAGGGAGCGTGCAGAAGGAAGCCGATCAATGATTCTCTCTCATCATTGATATGTCCATCTCTCTCTCCTTCTCCCTTCCTCTCTCTAAAATCAATAAAAAAAAAAAATACTTTCAAAATACAGATCTCCTTTTCCCTTGGAGATCTTACTGAAGAAGTGTGGGCACGGAGAAGGGGAAGGCATTTGCTAAATGCTTCATGAATAAAGATCTCCAGTCTTTCTAGTTCTAACCCCCCTCGCCCCAGCATAGCCTATACCTATTCTTAGCTGCTGCAGGGGAGGGGTGGGAAGGAGAGAAAGGGATGAAGGAAAGTGGTTGGTGAAGACTGTGATCCCCAAGCACATGGGGATCCTGACGTCGGACTGAGGTTCAGCCAGGCTTGGCCTCAGGCCACACAAGCCAAGGCCCTTTACTCTCTCCCCCTGGCTTCGGTAGGAAAGACTTGGTCCATCTAGCCAGGGAAAGTGTGCCCCATCCCCAACTCACCCCCTCAGCTCTTTTCTGCCTTCTCCAGTCTGCCCACCCTTTGCTTGGCTCAGTCCCCAGCTGTGTTCCCAAAGCTCCTGCCCATTCCCATTCCTGCTAACTAGGAGTCCAGTGGGTAGAACCAACTGCCCCAAGCTTATCCTGTGGTCCTGGGATTCCTCTGTCTTCCTCATCAAAATTGATAGCTCTCCGGCATGCGCTCGCAAGGACCCAAGAGATGGATAAATACTGCCCTGGTTGGTTTGGCTCAGTGGATAGAACATCAGCCTGTGGACTAAGGGGTCCCAGGTCCGGTTCTGGCCAAGGGCACATGCCTAGTTGCTGGCTCGATCCCCAGTGGAGGGTGTGCAGGAGGCAGCTGATCAATGATTCTCTCTTCATTGATGTTTCTCGCTCTCTCTTGTTCTCACTCTCTCCCTTCCTCTGAAATCAATAAAAATATATTAAAAAAAGAATAAATAATTTTTAAAGTATATTTTTATTGATTTTTTACAGAGAGAAAAGGAGAGGGATAGAGTTAGAAACATCGATGAGAGACATCGTTCAGCCGCCTCCTGCACACCCCCTACTGGGGATGTGCCTGCAACCAGGATACATGCCCTTGACCGGAATCGAACCTGGGACCCTTCAGTCCACAGGCCGACGCTCTATCCACTGAACCAAACCGGTTTCGGCAAGAATAAATAAATTTAGGAAAAAAAAGAAAAGAAATGAATAAATACTGATAAAGTCCCTGATATGGTAGGTCCATAAAGTTATTAACTCTAGAACGCAGACTTTCGCTGCAACAGAGACCAGGCTCATTCCTCCCACGAGGTCTCACCCTGGCCGTCAAGCTGCAGGGAGATGTCAGGGCTGAATGCTTCTCCCCCTCGACCTCTGATGGCCAGCGCTTGCTGGGCCCGCCGGGGGGGACCGCTGACCTTTGAAGCGGCCGGTCGCCGTCTTCCAGAGCAGGCACCCGTCGTGGATAAGCTTGCGCCTCAGCAGCTCCTCTCGGCCAAAGGGGCCCTTGCCAGGCACTGGCGTCTGGGCCCGAGGGTCCATGCGGTTGTAGATCTCCTGCAGGCGGGCACCCTTCTCCAGCTCGTGCACATCCTGGTCCACATTGGACAGCAACTCCTTCACCATCCCCAGAGCCGTGGTCAGGTCCTTGCGCTCCTCCTCCATCCCTGGCACCACCGGGTCAGCATGAGGGATGGCTCCGCAAGCTTCACCCCGGCCTCCATGCCCCCCTTCGAGTCACGCCCCCCACCTTCGGAGGCTGCCTCGGGTTCCACATCTGAACTCTATCCCTTCCCTTGGTTATCCCAACCAAGCCTTTGGTTACCCCAAATAGCCCGCCCCCCTCCTGCCCCTCCCCTCCCTGCAGCCGGCCTCTCACCATGGGAATGCTGCAGGATCCGGTTAATGAGCACCGGGTACTTGGTGATGCGCTGCGTCACCAGCAGGATGCACTCCTGCACCCCATGCCGCTTCAGCACAGCCAAGCGGGTCACTTTCTGCAAGGACAGAGGCAGGACTCAGGGCGGGCGGGAGTGGGGCGGGGGGAGGGGAACACGGAGAATGCTGGGCTTGGAGCCTGCGCTCCGGGGCTGGCACCAGCGTGGCCATTGACCTCCAGGTGGCTTAGGTGAGGGCGTCTGGAAGATGAGAGTCACTGCGCGGACACTCAGACCCAGCAGGGGAACGCTCCTGCTGTGCCACCACTGGGGGCCGGCCCACAGGACTGGCGGGCACCTGACCTCCACGCAGGCGCAGTACACCTGCAGCCAGGAGTGGGGGAGGCTGCGTGTGGGTCCCGGGGCGGCCTGCTCACCCGGATGAACTGCTGGAACCGTTTGTCTCGAGCATAGAGCTCCTTATAGAGCTTTAAGGCCTTGGTGTGGCGGCTACAGAACTCCGAGTAGGTCTTCCGCATCTGCTCGGCGTTGGGGCCCGAGAACTAGAAATTGGGGGAGCGAGGCTGGATCAGAATATCCCCCAAAGCCACACCTGACCCCCGCTGTCTACTCTCTGGCCTCCGGCCAAACAGCCTGTCTTCCTGCCTCTCCAGTTCTCCCTGGCTCTGCCCCCCAAATTTTGTAGGCAAGAAATGCCCTCTCTAGCCCTGGCCAGTAGGGCTCAAGTTGGTTGAACATCAATCATCCTGTGTACCCAAAGGTCACCGGTTCGATTCCTGGTCAGGGCAAATGTCCAGGTTGTGGGTTGAATCCCCGATTAGGGTGAGTCTAGGAGGAGACCAATCAATGTTTCTCTCTCACATACATGTTTCTCTCCTTCTCCCTCTTCCTCTCTCTCTAAAATCAACAAAAACATATATTTTTTTTATTTTTATTTTTAAGAATGTATTTTATTGATTTTCCACAGAGAAGAAGGGAGAGGGACAGAGAGCCAGAAACATTGATGAGAGAGAAACATGGATCAGCTGCCTCCTGCACATCCCCCCTGGGGATGTGCCTGCAACCAAGGTACATGCCCCTTGACCGGAATTGAACCCGGGACCCCTCAGTCCGCAGGCTGACGCTCTACCCACCGAGCCAAACCAGTTAAGCAAAACATACATATTTTTTAAAAGGAATGCCCACTCCGGTCACACCGCCTCTTCTCACCTGGCTAATGAGCAGGTCGCCCAAGCGCGGGATGATGAAGTTCCGGGTGCTGCCAGGGCACAGGGCCTGCCGCCGGCGTTCTAACAGCTGGCTGAGGAAGCGCGTGTGGATGTCGCTGAGCTCGTCCACACAGGGGAACAGGCCCTGGACCACGCCCGGCTCCAGCTGCAGCTCTTCCAGCATCCCCGTGCGAAAGAGGCGGGTCATGATCTTCAGCGTCCGCACATGGTGCAGCTCCGTCTGGATTAGCTCTGTGTGGACAGTGGGACATCTGGCCTCTACCTGGGCTTGGCTGCAATTGGTGGGACCTACGCTGGGAACCTCAGCGCGCTACGTGAGGTCTGCAAGGTCCCTTCCAGGTCAACATGCTGCATTCGTAGGATCTTAGGTCATTTTCTAATCACCTTTTATCTTTATGATTGTCATCTCAAGTCGCAAGCTGCTTTAGCACAAGGACCATGTGCTCGTCTACATGTCTAGGTTTCCCACAGTCCCTAGCATGAAACAGGCCCAGAGTAAAGATGAAGAATTGACTACCCGGTTTCCCCGAAAGTAAGACATCCCCCGAAAATAAGACCTCCCCAATAAAAAGGCCTCCCCTGACTATAAGGCCCCCGAAGCTACCATAAGGCGTCTGACTCCTGATTTAAAGAGACCTCGCACTGCCTGAACAGCTCCGGCTGCGCTGGAGCCAATCAGTGAGCTGGTGTGTGATAACAATGACTACCGTCCAGCATACAGGTAATACATTTCCTTTTTTTTGTTCAATAATACATGTGTACCATATTCTTCTTCATGGAAAAATAAGACATCCCCTGAAAATAAGACCTAGCGCATCTTTGGGAGCAAAAATTAATAGAAGACGCTGTCTTATTTTCGGGGAAACAGAGTAGCATAAAGGGGTAAAGACAGAGCCTTGGAGACCAACAGTCCCTAGTGGCAATCTGTGGGATGCCAGGCAGGGTCCTGGAGACCAATGGGGTAACAGGGAAGGATCTTGAGAGGTGGGGACTGGAAGGACACCAATAGATAGGACCTAACTGGGAGCTGGGGAGGGCAATAGGGAAAAAATAAAAATAAAATAAATTAAAAATAAATAAATAAATAATAGCCGAAACCGGTTTGGCTCAGTGGATAGAGCGTCGCCCTGCGGCCTGAAAGGTCCCAGGTTCGATTCCGGTCAAGGGCATGTACCTTGGTTGCGGGCACATCCCCAGTAGGGGGCGTGCAGGAGGCGGCTGATCGATGTCTCTCTCATCCATGTTTCTAACTTAATATCCCTCTCCCTTCCTCTCTGTAAAAACTCAATAAAATATATAAAATAATAATAATAATAATAATAACACAAAAAAATAAAATTAACACTGAAATTAAAAAAAAATAAAAATAGACAGGACCCAGTGAAGGCAGAGAAGTGTCGGTGGTCGGGCTCACCATAGATGACATCCTGCTGCTTCATCACCTCCTTCTTGTGCTGCTGCAGGAAGCTGCCGTCCACAGCCAGGCTCCAGGAATCCGCTGCGAAGTCCTTCTCGTCCATCTCGAAGTCACTCATCAGCTCGTTGTAGATCACCTCTGCCCCTGGACGCCGGCGGGGGCAGCAACTCAGGGCCGATCCCCCAGCTCCTGGGTCCGGCTCTGCCGCTCTGGGCCCGCCCACCGGCCCCCCTCATCTCCAGGTGCCCCCGCCCGGTCACCTTCGTCGATGAGCGACTCCACCGACAGGGTCCGGTTCCGCACGTTGAGGGAGTCGGTGGACTGGGAGAGGATCCGGCGCAGGCCCAGCGGAGACTCATCGTTGAAGTGTCTGAGGGGAGGGCGGCCCGCTGCGTCACTCCACCTCCGGCCGGAGAGCCCTTTCCCGGGTGCGGAGCCAGAGCCGGGGTCCGAGAGGCAGTCACCCCAGGTTCTCCTTACCTGTCTGACTAATCCTGACCCCCCGGGACGGCCAGGATGGCCCTCTCAGCCCGCTGGTCTCCACCGCCACCTCCTCTCTGCCTACCCGGCTCTCCCTCCCCCGGAGGAGGCTCACCCCGCAATGTTGGTGGTGGAGACACTCTTGGCTAAAGACAGGGAGGAGCGGCCTCGGCGGGAGCCCAGCAGGGACTGCCGGAAGCTGTCGGAGGGGTAGATGGCGGAGCTGGGCCGCTCCCGCGTGGTGGCTGTGGAGGGGACACCGAGCGGGGCCGCCGTCAGCCGCGGCGCCTTCCCGGGAGCCAGGCCTCCTCGCCTGCCCGCCTGCCCTTCGCCCACTCTGACCGAGCAAGATGCTCACGGAGATGCTGCCCTACATGTGTGCGATCCTTTCACACACAAAGCGCTTTCCTCGCTTCACCCTTCCCTCAGCATGCCTCCGAGCAAAACGGGAGCTCAGAGAGGTTCTAAGCCTTGTCAGGGTGACTCAGCGGGCGGATGAGCAGGGACTCACACCTGACTAAGCACCGTGCTCTTCCTGTCCCACCAGAGCTGTCCGAGCGGACACTTGTCAGCTGCCACCAACACCCAAGCGCAGCGTGAATGATAACCATAACAGTACAGGGTGCGTGAGCAGGTTCAGAGGGCCGGCCCTCCCGAGTCCTCAGCCCCCTCCTTCTCCCCTGGGATCCTTCTGTCCTGCCCCTAAGCCCGAGAGCCTGGACATCTCACCATCTGCTTCCAATTAAAGGGAGACAGGCGCTGTGCCAGGGAACTAATTTGAAGGGAGCAGCAGAGCCCGTGGACTGAAAAGGCCTGGGGCCCAGGGGCCCCTGGGGGGCTCCTGAACCCCCTCACTACTCACTCTTACTGCGGAGTGACACAGACTGCAAGGCGGTATTGTTCTTCAGCAAGGCAGCTTTCTGTTGCTGTGGGACAAGAGAGCAAGAGAGACACCAAGGACAGCTGTCACCCAAGCGGCACCCCCACAGCACAGGGCAGGAGCTGGGCAGCTGGGCCCCCCTGGAGAGAAAGCTGGCAGGGCGGCCGCCATCCTCAGGGTGGCTGCGCCCGGTGCTGGGGAGCTATGTCTCTAGCCACAGGCTGGGCCGCTCAGGCCTGCGGTCTCAGGCCTGAGGTCGGTCTGGGGTGGAGGGTCTGGGCTGCCCCACGGTGAGGAGAGGGGGCGCATGGGGAGGGGAGGACGGAAAAGGGCCTGAGGGCACCGCACACTCACTACCCTCTCCCCCAGCCCTCTGCCCGCCCTGCCATCTCACCTTCTGCTTGACCTTGGTACAGTTGGCGAGGGTGTCTTTACAGCGGTTGTGGATAGTCACATTGCAGGCTGGGAGGGTGGGGTAAAGAGGGTGAAGGGAGGGCCGGGTGGTACAGGAGGGGGCATACCCGTCTGCAGACACCCATCTCCCCTTGGCCTCACACACAGTCTCGGAGACCGTCCTCCCTTCCCAGACTTCTCCACCATCACCACACCCCGGCCCCTCTCCTCCCGCCGCCTCCTGCCTTCCAGTAGGAAATGAGTTTAGGGGTTCAGGGGTTGAGCACAACTAAGTAATCAGGGCGGCAGGCAATCCTGACTCAGAGGTGACCTGGGGGGTGGACTAGAGGGAAGAAGGGGCTCCTGGCTGCCACAGATGAGTTCGAGAAGCACCAAGGTGGCTGAGGACGACAGATGGGAGAGAGGACGCCCACAGAACGGAAGCCGGCACAGGAGCAGCTGGGGTGGGGCCGAGGGGAGAAATGAACATTCTTCCCCGAGCATCTATCTCGTCAATGTCCCAGATTGATGGGGTCCTAGCAACCCTTGGCGGCAGACTCCAGTTATCCTGTTTTCCAGATGAGGAACCTGGCCCGACGAGGTCAGAGCGCCTGCCGGAGGCCATCCAGCTAGAGGTGGAGCTGGGATTTCAACTCGGTGTGCCCGACCCAAAAGCTGTGCTCTGTCCATAGAGCCACCCGCCTGCCCACAAACCCTGGCGAGGTCCACGCAGTGTGAGGGCCCAGGGGCCCCGTGGCAGCGTGAGGCTGGGCCCAGCCCTGCCCTGCCCTCCTCTGCTGGCCTCTGCACGGCTCAGCTCGGCATGCTCTGCCTCCAGTCAGTCTGCCTTCTGCCAGGCTCAGAAGTCCTGTTCTCTGACCCAGGCGAACCTGGGGCGCTCACACCCCGTCTGCTTCTCCCCGCCACCCGCCCGCACACCTGGCCATGGGGAGGAGAGGAGAGGAGAGGAAGAACAGCCCAGCCCAGCCCTGGAACCACGGCCTGTCCCTTTCCCCTGACATGCCCTCAGCCCCCGCTCCCCTCCAGCTTCCCCTCCTCCATCCAACACCGGAAATTCTGCTAACTCCTTCAGACAATACCCAGCACCACGCTCACTTCCACAAATACAAGGCAAGCAGGGTGGGGCATGGGGGGGGGGGTCAGACAGAAGTGGGGGCAGGGGCTGCCCCCACCCCACCCCCCACTCCAGGAGCTCCCTTCTCCTCTATATCCCTAGCACCCAGTGTCTCTGGAGCAAACCTCCGCTTTCCACCTGCTCTCGAAATAGCACTTGCAGGCTGCCCGCCTCACCAGTTCCCCTGGCAACAAGCTCTGGATGGGGAATTTTGTCAGGTCTCTAGAGGGATTTAGATTGGGGTTCCCTCCTCATCCTCAGAACTCCAAGTGGAGCATCGAGGGAAGAGTGATCCTTTCAGGGGTTCCTTCCCCAGTTCCTCAGAGATTTATTTAGGGCTTCCGCCGAGGTTCCGCTAACCAGGAGCGGGCCTGCTCTGTCACAAGCAGCTCTTGGCCATAAATTGCGGGGGGAGGGTGGAACAAGGCAGGAGCCCTCTGCCTAGGCATGCTGGAGAAGGAAGAATTACACTTCCTAAATACAGGGCTACCTTCAGATGTAGGTGAAGGTCAGGACTTCTCACCCCAAAACACACACCCATCCTTGCTGTGTGTCCCCTCTTGCCACCAAGCAGGCATTCAGACCAGAATGTGAGACAAGAGGGTCCTGAGCCCATCATCTGCTTTAAGTGGCAGAGATTTCAGGCCCCACCCTGAAAGGGAGTGGCAAGGGGCCTTCCCCTCACCGCCCCCCCCCCGCCCGAGTCCTGAACGTCCAGTTCTGCCCAGAAGACAGGCAGAGCCAGCTGCGCGTTCAGTAGCTGGCCACCGAGCTCCCCTCGCCTGCCCCCACCTGCCCTCGCATGCATTCCTTGCTCCTTCTCCCATCAGTTCCCCAGCTGTTCAGGGAGCCGGGGACACCCAGAGGATGACAGCTGCACCGGGGAGCCATCCTCGTCCTCCCTCCCCCACGCTCCCAGAGAGTCCTGCTGGTTGGTGCCATAGTCCGACTGCCACCACCCCTCGGCTGGGAGGTAAAAAGGGAGCAAGGGAGCAAGCCTCGGGCCCTGGCAGGGGGAACCCCGCGGGTGCTCTGCGTGGAGAGGGATCCCGGTGGAGCAGAGAAAGGACAGATGGGAAGAGGCGAGTCGGAGCGCCGTTCAGGGTCCAGCTTACTTGGGCAGATGAGGGCCTCCTTGGCCGTGATGCTCTTGTTGCAGGCATAGCACATGGTCATGCCCGAAACGGAGATGGTGGTGAAGAGGTGCCCGTTGGTGTAGCGAGCATCCTTGGCTTCCTTCATCTTCTCCTTTTCCCGGGCCTGTGGGAGGGCAGAGAAACACTAAGGGAGGCTGGAAAAGGCCCGAGCGCCAGCAGCGTCCAGAGAGCCGGGCCAAGGAGGGGTCCTGCCTAGGATGCCGGAGACATACCACCGCCGTCGCCGAGGGCAGAGCCTGCTGCAGCTCTCCAGGAACGGCCGGGCCGGGCCAGCCCGGGAACCTCGCTGGCCCTGACCTACCTGGCCTCGCCGGCTTGGCTGCCTCCGGGTGCCACTCATCTCCCCGGTCTAGACCTTGGCGTCCTCACTCCACCTTCCAGCCCTGGCTCTGCTCTCGCCCCCAAGCTGCTGAGCTCTCTTCTCTGTGCCAGAGGAATATGCGCAGAGAGGAGGGGAGAGCGGGCGAGAAGCAGAGGATGCCAGCTCACCAGCGCTTTCAGATCGAGGGGAGTTAGCTCCTCTTATAACCATGACAACCGGTGTTGGAGTCACTGTCTCTGTGGCACTCACAGGGGCGGGGGGGGGGGGGGATCCCCTCATTAGATTGGCTGAAGGGGACAGCATGCCTCCACTGCCACCCCCAGCGCAGAGTCAGAGTCCCAAACCTCTGTCGCTTCCACACACACACACACACACACACACACACACACAGCCAAGCACGCTGGGGCCCAGTGTTCTCGGCTCACCCTGAGGTAGGAGGGGCCTGGTTTTGGCCTGGGGTCACGCCTCCCCTGCTCTAAGGAAGGAAACTCGGCTGGCTAGGTGTCATTCTTGGCAGGAAGTCTCTCCCGCAGCCTAACTTTTGTCCTTCTCATACCACCCTCCAACACCTAGGACGGCTCCCTCTCTTCCTCCTCACCCAGGTCGGCTCTCCTATCCTAGGAAGTTCCTTCTGACATCTACCCTCCATCCTCCAGCTGCAACAGCAGTTCTCCTGGCGCTGGGCTCCCCTGAGATGGGACACGCAGCGAGCCCTCCCTCAAAACCTCAGAGGCTGGCTGTTCCCACCTCTGCTCTCTCCTCCCCCGCCCCTCTGACCTCTGAACCCCTCTTCTGACCCCTTCAGGCCACTGAGCTTCCTGAAAGCCTGAGAAGGTGAGGAGATGGGATACCATCCTTCCCGCCGGCTCCAGGGCCTTCGGCAGCAGCCGCTCTCGGAGGAAGGAGAGCAGGAACAGGAGCTAGGACCACCCTCCGCTTCCTAGCCCCTCAGAACCCAGTGGATCATTTGCTGAAGCCGAGGGTAGGAGCCCCAAGTTGGAGGACAGTGGGGTGGGAGTCAGGTGTGCCTGGGACAGAGAGTTCAGGGGAGAGCCCTCAGGCCTCAGCCTGGGTCCAGACACTCCCAGCTCCTGCCACATGAGCGGTTAAGCCGTGGGGGAGGGGCAGAGACGCCCCGATCTGGTGCTCAGGGTAGAAAAGGGAAGTGTGCACAGGCTGAGTCAACACCACAGGGGCCAGAGGGCACTGGGCCACAATGCCCTAGCATGTCTCCAGACTTCCTGGTGGTCCGGACCCTTCTTTCTCCCGCCTCCCTCCCTGCGGAGCCCCAGGTTTGTCCGATGGGCAGAGCCCAGAGGTCCCAAGGTCACTTCCTTCCCAGATCTTCCATTTTTCTTTGTGCCTCTCCTCTCCTCCTCCTCTTTCTTCTCCTCCTGTCTCCTGGTCTCCTTTCCATCCCATGCCCCGCCCCCACCCTGCTCTCCTCTTCCACCTCTGCCTTCTCTCTCTTATCCTGGCTTCTCCTCCGCTGGCCTTGGCCACCCCTCACCTCCTCCTCCACCGAGGCCTGGCTAAGGAAGCTGGCCAGCCTCTAACTCTAGCCTCCCATGGACCCGGACCACCAGAACATTCTTCCTTTGGTCTAACCTCCGTCTGCCTGCTGTGTGGAAGATAAAATCCTGCTCTGCATAACCACCTTAGAGGACCTCAAAGACCAGCTCCCACTATCTCTCTCACTGGCATACACTCACTCCGTTCCCTCCTCCCTTCCTGCCCTCCCAGGCTCTTCTCTATGACACAAGTAAGTCTGAACACTTGCTCTGTTTGACTTCAAAGCAAGCGAGCAATACTGAATGTCAATTGTAATGGAAATATTTTCCATAAAAGCTAGCAAAAAAAACCCCACAAACACGAATATTAAAAAGAGCAACGTGTCTACATCAAGTCAATTCCAGAACAGGCAACGTTACAGATCTGCCCTAATGATGTTTCCCCTCTCCCTCCCCTCCCCGAGTGTCCTCCACTCTCTGCCTCCAGGAGCACACTCACCTGGGAAGCATCTGTGGAGGAGGGAGAGGGGGAGGGAGAGAGGACTGGGTCTGCCAGAGAACGGGGTCTCTAGTGACCCACCCTCGGGCACCAATGCCCCCTAGACAACCCAGATACCCTGTGCCCAGGCTTCCTTCTTGACCGCCCAATACTCACCCTCTCCCCAAGTGACCCCCTCTCTAGGTGGGCCAGCAGCGGGCAGCAGCCACAGCAACAGCACATCCCAACATGGGCACTGCTCAGCAGCAAGCGGCCCTGGCACTGCCTAGCGCTATTGTCCCACAGGCAGCCTCTGCCCGCCCCAGGGCTTCGGCTGGTGAGGATAGGAGGGCACAGGGCCTGCTCACCAGGGGTGCCTGCTCCCGAGAGAGAACAGTCTGTCTGGTTCTTCGTCCTACTCTTCCCCAGGTACTCTCCCCATAACCACATTGGTCTCCCACGTATCCACCCCCCAGCATGCAGGCAGCCCTTCACCTCCACTCCCCATTCTACCCACCGAGAAAAGGTCCCGTTCCTCCACAATCTCCAAGACCCACCACCAGCACTCAGAGACCGTTCCTGCCTGATTCAGGGCGCTGCTGCCCGGAGCTAGAGTCATTCTTTCTCATAAACCCGCACGGAAAGTCTTCCTTGCTAGACAGCCTTCAACCACACCACTGCTACATCGAGGATCAAGTGAATAAAGCACCCGACACGATGGCTGGTATACCACAGGCACTCAACACATGTGTGGAAGGAAGGGAAGGAAGCGAGGAAAGTTAGGATGGATGGACACCAAGACAAAGGGTCCCAGCAACACCCTCACCCCTGCCCTAGGGGCCCTCATTCCTTGTTAGAGGTTCAAAGCCTTCCGTCTCCTCTCCCCGTTTCTCTTCTCTCTTCCCAGAGGGTTCCCAGCGCTTCTCTGCCCTTATTTCCTTGGAACGTAGACCTGGAGCCCAGAAGGCCAACCCAACCCTTCCTCCTTCCTTGGCACCCCAGATCTTGCTCACTTTGCGGGGCAGAAAGGACGAGATGAACAGCCGAGGGCCTTGCGGCTGGTTGCCCGAAAACTCAACGGCAGCCGTTTTCTTCCCACTTCTCCGACTCTGCCTCCCAGGCTGAGAGAAGAGGAAAACAGTAATGTCCATGAAGGACAAGGCGATGGCGAGGCCTAGACCTTGGCTTTCTGTGCTCCCAGCGGGCCCCGGGGGCTGGCTGGAGCCGCTCCAAGGCACAGCCTCAGCTCTCAGCTGTCCTTGCTCCGCCGTCGGGCCTATCCAAACCAGGAGCTCTGGGGGAGTCTGCGGCGCTCAGAATCCCCTCTGCTCCAGCTGCAACTGGCAGCAACCCCTTCCCCACGATGGTGAGGCCTCTGTCCAGGCCCACGGTATGGCGACCCTGGAGGATTCCACGGGGATGGGAGTCATCTGTGGTTCGACCCCTAGCCAGCCAGGGTGCAGCGTCATAGGCGGTGAAGGGCAGTGAGTCATGGGAATGAGCTTCAGGGTTGGGAAATGAGACGGGGGTTCCTGGCCATGGGACTGAGCAAAGCGCCTGGAATGGTCTCAGCCAGGCTCTGTCCCTCAATGACTTTCCAGGGACAAGATCAAGGAGGCCGAGGAGAAGGTGATGGCTAATGGAAATACTAACGCCAAAGCCAGGCCCTTCGCACAGAAAGATACCACTGAGTACACAAAGGCGCTTAATAAATGCTTGCTTGTTTGAATGAGGATTAAACACTGGACCAGGGAGGTGGGCACCTTGGGGAAGCAAAAGAGGGGTGGTTAAGGGTCATCGGGAATAAAAATCAAGCCTAGAGACCCTGAGACCCAGACACCCTGGACCTCAGCCTGCCCCCCACCCGGCCACACCTGTCGGGTCAGAGAGAGAAACCAGCGGAGGGAGGGGGAGTGATGCAGACAGACGGGCATTTGTGAAGCGAACAATAGCTGTGCCAGGACTCCCTGCCCTCCTGGCACAGGGCAGGCTGGTGGAGCTGAGAGGGGGCAGCTGCTGCCTGCAGGCCCCCTCCCCCCGGGAGATCTAAACACACCCAGAGAGGGCCAGCCAGCAGCTCCTCTCTGTCGTTTCTCTGATCAGCCCCAGGAACCCCAACCAATCTGCTCGCACAAGCTCCTGGACAGCACCCCAAACCGGAGACAGCAGCTAAGACCGGAAAAGCTTCCTCCAGCCCAGAGCAGGGGCCCCCTGCTTTGGTGACCACCATTCAAAAGCAGCAAACCAGAGCATGTGGGGACAGACAGACAGACAGACAGACACGCACATATGCCCCAATCACGTACATGCCTGAGACTCATACATTCTCATCTGACCCTTCCCCCATTCCAAGGTCAGGGATCCCGGAGAGCCAGAGGGACTGAGATCAGAGAGAGCGCCCTCTTTAACCCCCTCGGTCGGTTGGCCTCAGCAGCTTCTCCTCTAAGCTCATCCAAGTCCCCTGCTGTCCTGTGACTTCCCTAAGCTTCCCGCTTCCTTCCCCACCCCCACACCCCCCTCCCCCTCAGCTCTTCCCCTCACCTAGAATCTTCTCCCATGCCCCCCAAAGCTTCCGCCTCCCGGGGATCCCCAACACTTCAACATTCCCCCAGACGGCCACCCCTCTCGGCCCCCTCCTGGCCTCGCACCCAGCCTTCCTCGGCGGCCCCACTCCTGCACACAAAGCCAGCCACCTCTCCATCATTCAGGACAAAGAGACAGCCTTTGTCCTTTCTGCCCACTCCACCTGCCCGCCACACTCCAATGCCGGGGTGTCCTAGGGATTCCAAGGAGACCCCCTCCCGGCTCCACAGCCATACCCTGGATCTCTGGACCCTGCCGGCTCCTGAGCAGAAGACCCTTTGTTCTGTGAGAGGCGGGCAGGTATAAAGGTTAGGGTGTGGGGGAGGAGAGAGGGAAGGGGGGCCCCGAAGTGAGAAAGGAGACCTCTGGGTTTGGGGCTGTGGAGGTAGGAAGTAGAGCAGAGAGAATGGAGGGGGTGGAGGGCTGAAGACAGCCTGAAGGAATAAAAATGGGCTGGGAGGAAAAAAAGAACATGGGGAGGGGAAGCCACCCAGAAAGACTGAGAAGTAAAAAAAAAAAAAAGGGGGGGGGCAGGTTTGACTTAAATTTCTCCTACCACGAGGTCCTGGGGAGCAAGGAAAGGAATGGAGCGGGTGTGGGGGTGTCAGGGCTTAGCTTTGAGCTATTCCCCCCAAACGGGTAGCAGGAGAGACCATCTTCCTCAAATAATTTCATTGCCACAGCCCCTCTCCACTTCCCACCACAGTATAAAAAGAAAAGAGACAGCTGGCGTGCTAGGGGGAGGGGGGAGAGGGGATCCAGGGTTTGTTGGCTAAGAACCAACTCCCCCCTTCTGTAACCACAGCTTTCCGGAGGTGGCCCTCCTCTTCCGACCAGCCCAAACTGACAAGTCCCAGTGGCCTCTGTGCCCTCCAAAACCCACCCCCTCAGCCCCCCACACCCCACCCTCCAGCCAGATTCCCAACACCCCCGACCCTGGCCACCCCAGGACAGAAAGAGCCAAGCTTCTAGATTCCCAGGTCCCCCTCCCCACCCACCCACCCACCAACAGCCCACCAGAGGGCCAGGTATCTGCCCCCACCCAGCTCCTCCCAATAATGGAAAGAGGACCCCCAGGATCTGTCCTCCCAGAAGCCCTCTCTGTCTGTACCCCCTCTCCCCAGGGCTTTCCTTTTTAGGGTGGAACCAAATTTCCGTGGTTTCAAAGAGCTCTCCGCCCCGCTCGGCTCTCCTCCAGGGTCTCGGCTCAAACGGTTGAAAAATAAACACAGACTTTCAGAGCAGGGGCCTGGCCTGGCCCGGCCCGGCCCCCCCACCGTCCCCCCCTTCAGCCGCCTCTCCCGGCCCTCCGCGTGTCCTAAGGCCCATCCAGTTGTTTTCCTTTAGCAGACTCTTCCTCCAGCCGCTAAGGAACCGGCCCGGGATGGAACCTTGCCCAGCTTAGCCTCCAGACAGGTAGGCAGGGAGGAGCTAGGAGTGAGGGTCTTCCCACTGTCCTTGCGGGCTCCCAAAGGGTACTGCTTCCTTGCCTGACATAAGAGGGGGGGCAGTGGGGAGTGAACAGCATAGAGTGGGAGCCAGGGGCAGAGCCCTGGGGTCCTGGGGTGGGAGAGAAGTCAAAAGATTAAACCAGTTACTCGCTGCATCCTGGCCTTTCTGAGAAGGGCTCCCGAGTGGGGGTTCCCTGAGTGGCTGGGAGGTGCTGTCGCCAGGCACCCCCTTCCTCCTCCTAGCTCCCCCTTATTCACCTACAAGCAGCTTCATCACTTCCTGGGGTCTGGCTGTGCAGGGGTCATGGCCTTTGGGGAGCGGGCCTGGGTACAAAGACAGGGATAAAGGCTACTTGCAAAGTGCCCAAGACCTCAGGATGGAGGTGGGAGAGGGGATAATTACACGCCCAGGCTCTTTAAGTGGTTGGTAAACATCCCCAGACGGAGACATAAGGGAGCGGGGAGAGGGGGGGGGGGGGGTGAGGGGAGAGAGAGAAGGACAAAGGGGGCGCAATGCCCAGTGGGTCAGTGCAAGGGCTCCAGGTTGTGAGAACAAGGAGTTTGGGAGCTGGTGGGGCAGGCAGGGAGGGGGGGAGGCCTGCGGGAACAGGGGTGCTGGGGGGGCCCCTAAGGCTGGAGGAGCGGATCCAGCTACACAAAGACCTCTGCTCCCTTCTTCACCTGAGCCAGACCGCTAGGGGGACGCCCGCCGCCCCGGCCCCGCCGCCGCCGGAGGCGAGAACTGAATCACAGCTGGAAAGTCCATGGCGAGGGGGAGCGGACTTTGTCTGGGAGGCCGGGCGCTCGAGGGGACGGCGGGCGGGAGCCGGGAAACCACCCCCTCCCGCGCTGCCCGCCCCCTCGGCCGGGGGGATGGCGGGACAAAGGGGGAGCCCGGCCGGCGCCCGCGGGGTGTGGGGGGACCCCGAGAGCGGCGGGCGCAGCGCGCCGGGGGTGCCACCGAGCTCTCGCCACCCCCACCCTGACGCACAGCCCGCTCCCGCCGCTCCCTTACCCGAACACAGCAACTTTCTTTCCCGGGGCCCCTCGCACCCGGCCCGCCGGATCGGAGGCCGCCGCACCGGGTCCGCGCTCTCCCCGGACCCCGCGTGGAGGGGGAGGGGGAGGGGAGCGCGGTCTGCCTCCAGCCCCCCTTCTCTCCCCTCCCCAATTACCCAGGCCCCACCCACCCAGCCCGCCCGCCCCCTGTCCCGGGGCACGCTCCCCCGATTTCGGGGTGGGGAGACGGAGGTGCGGGGGGGACGGACGGGGGTGCGCCTGTGGGCAGGGTGGGAGGGTGCCCCGGGGACCCGGGTGGAGGGGCGGGGACGCGAAGCCCACCTTGCTCGCCAGCTCTTTGCTGCGGTCGATCCGCGCCCGCGTGAGGGACTCGATCCGAGACATAATCCCCCGACGAGGGGGAGCCCGGGGGGCGCGCTGGGGCCAGGCGTCCGGCTATTGTGGGGGCGGCGGGGGACGGGCTGCCCCGCACGCGTAGCTCTGGGGACAGGAAGTCGGACTCCCCTCGCGGCCCTGGCGCCAGTTCCTCAAACCCGAGTCTCCACCCCCCGCCCCGGCGCAGGA
The DNA here is from genome assembly GCA_011751065.1 of Lasiurus cinereus. Classification (NCBI taxonomy): domain Eukaryota; kingdom Metazoa; phylum Chordata; class Mammalia; order Chiroptera; family Vespertilionidae; genus Lasiurus; species Lasiurus cinereus. Next base: position 29,468,623 of record JAAGEH010000042.1, on the reverse strand, counting down.
AGGGGAGGCGGGGCGGAGCAGGGCGGGTGCCCCAGCCCCGCCGCTGGGTCCCGGCTGGGGCGGCTCGGAGGCGGGGAGCGGGGCTCCTGCAACCGACGAGCCCGGGGTCCCCGCCAGCGGCCCGGGCGATGCGCCTCGGGGCTGTCGTCTTCCAAAACGCCACGCGCCTGCCCGCCCCGCAGCCCCGTCCCAGCCCAGACGCCCCCTCCCTGCTCCATCCTCCCGGGCTGCCGGGCTCAGAGACCCGCAGGCTGGGGCGGGGTGGGGTGGGGGGTGTCCAGCACCCCCAGATCCTCAGGGAACCGGCCACCCGTTCCTCCCCGGGCCTCGGCCCTTCCAAGCAAACAGGCCAGAGATAACAGACTCCCTGACAACTGGGGGGTCCGGGTGGAGAGAGGGCGCCGAGGGTAACTGGAGGCTGCGTGCCTAGAAGGCGTGGAGGAGGACAGAGAGGGGAGCGGGGAGCCTTCTTCCGCAAGCCCCACCCCTCTGCGGCCTTCCTGACCGCGCTGGGTCCGTTCACCCACCTCCCCGCCTGTCTCCGCCCCTGCCAGATCCTTGAGGGTGCAGAGGAATGCACCACCTGCAAGCTAAGGAGCTCAGGAGGTCCTTTCTAGTGTCCAGTTCCCGCTGTTGCAAGGTAGGCCAGAAACCAGCTTGCGCCGGTCAGGGGCAGCTGGGGTATGGCCACTCTCCCCACAAGAAGGGGGGAGGGGCACCAGCCCTGGAGGCAACCTCCACCTTTGGAGAGCTTCCTGCTCCCGGGAAAGTTCCTTCCCCGGCTCGCTAGCTGCACCCACTCATGCTGCAGCTCCTTTCTGCCTCCTGGGGTCTCCCACCTCTCAGGAGGAACCAGAAGCATGGGGTAGCCTGAGAAGACAGAGCATCATCCCCTGTTTGCAGAGTCCTGACCCATGCTGGTTCCAAAAGGTGGCGGGGGCGAAGGAGGGAGGAAGCCCAGCCCAGACTAGGGGCTCCCCGGACCTGCGAGCTGGGCAGGAGGGCAGGCTGCAGGTTTCCAGTCCAACTCAGCACTCTGGTAGGTGCCAATTTTAGCCTCTGCCACTATTTCGGGCTCCACTGCCTCACCACTGGCTGAGCTGGTTGGGCTCCTCACCCACAGCGCCACCCCCACAGTGCTCCTCGGCTTCCCCTCCTGCCTAGCAACTCCTTCACCTCCTTCTTCACCCATTCCCCTGTTAGGATCCTTATTTAGCAAAGACCAGAAAAAAGGAGAGGAAGGAACCAGGGCCGTTCTAGACAGCAGAGAAAGCAGAGAGGACTTCTCCAGGGCCAAGAGAGAAGAAGCCGATTCCTCCAGGGGAGGACCTGCAGGGGAGACCTCCTGAAAGGCCCTAGGAACTCCCCCAAACCAGTTGTCCAGAGGCTCCTCCCAGGCTCAGAGCCCCAGCTTCACTTACCGCCCCCCCCCCAGTGGGCAGCCAAGGCGGAAGAATGTACTAAGTTTAGCTCAGTGGGCATGGCTCAGGGGTTGAACACCAGCCTGTGAACCAGCAGGTCACGTTCCATTCCCGGTCAAGGCACATGCCTGGGCTGCAGGCTTGATCCTCAATGTGGAGGGTAGGAGGCAGCCAACCAATGATTTTTCCCTCATCATTGATGATCCTATCTCTCTCACCCTCTCCCTTCATCGCTAAAATCCAGAAAAAAAAATTTTTACAAATAAATAAATAAGCCCTAACTGGTTTGGTTCAGTAGATAGAGCGTCGGCCTGTGGACTCAAGAGTCCCAGGTTCAATTCCGGTCAAGGGCATGTACCTTGGTTGCAGGCACATCCCCAGGAGGAGGTGTGCAGGAGGCGACTGATCGATGTTTCTCTCTCATCAATGTTTCTTTTCATTTTTTTAATATATTTTATTGATTTTTTACAGAGAGGGAGAGAGAGGGATAGAGAATTAGAAACATCGATGAGAGAGAGACATCAATCAGCTGCCTCCTGCACACCTCCTCCTGGGGATGTGCCTGCAACCAAACCAGTCAGGGCTCTCCTCAATGTTTCAAACTCTATCCCTCCCTTCCTCTCTGTGAGAAAATCAATAAAATCAATAAATAAAAATAAAAGTGGCCACTCTCTTCTTTAGCTCATTTAACCTAACAGGTGTGTCCCCCACATTTCATGGGTGGGAAGACCATCTAGGGAAGAACCTGGTTGTTCGAGACCGAGTCATGGCCAGGAAATGTGCTGATGGAGCCACAGGGATACCTGGGCTCAAGCACTCCAGTGCCCAGGAGGAAGCTTGCATTTCTTAGGATTACGCTGGACCCTGTGCATGCTGGGAGGGACGATTCAGACATCACTGATTCCAGGGGCCATCCATCAGAAGATGGCAGAAGAAGAAAGGAGAGGGGATAAACTTAGGTTAGCTTTACTGACAAGCAGAGGCAATTCAGGCTCTAAGTTATCCTGCCTGAGGAATGGAGATGAAAATATTTATCTTTCCCAGGATGTTATAAGAATTAAATACGATGACCTCTGGAAGAGCGTGGTGTCAAGCCCTACCATGCTAGTCAAGTAGGAAGGAATCAGCCACTTCCTTCTCTCACTGCTTGACTGAGCGTCTCCCCAGCCCCACCCCTGATGTTTACCTGCTTACAGCCCCTTATCCTGAGCGGGGAGGAAGGGGAAGAGGAGATTCGGTGAAGCAGACACACACACACATGCAGGAGGGTGGGAGGAAAATGGACCAGATGACAGGGAGGGAAACAGGGCCCCAGGACCGGCGGCCGCAGCGAGGAAAGGCCACATGGGACAATGTCCTCATGTACTCTGGCGCTTTCCTGCTGCCGGTCTGGACTCCAGCGTCTCTGCCCACATTCCCCTTCACCGGGTTACTCAACCCACCCGTCACGGTTAGGTCAAGAGTGGACAAATAAGGTGGTGATTCTTCCAGCTGATCTAACACCCTGATCTAACAGCCAGAGAGCCCGTGGGAAAGGGGACTCAGACCCTCGGCCTCCTGTTTGCTTTGTTCTTTAAAGAGCTCTGCTCCCCCACGGAGAGGACAGGCCTCTCTGCCCTGCCCCCTCCCCTCCCCCCAGCTTTAGGATCCCCCCACGCCCCTTCTCAGACTACTGGGTCTCCAGCCTCCACTCCCCACTTTGGCCTGTAGTGAGAAGGTGCTAACAACCTGGCTCTGTCTCTGCCTTCCCGGTCCACCAGAGGAAGGGGAATCTTGGCGAAAAGGCTGGCAGAGGAGCGAGCCCTGGCTCCTGGGTGGGGCCAGGAGGAACCTGGACAGCCTTCCCAGGTGAGCCGCCTATGACTCTTCCAAGGGAATAGGCGATGGCTGCTCTGGGTGTCTCTCAAGGCTCAGGAGCCACCTTGGGTTGGAAAGTACATATATAATTGGGGGGGGGCACCAGAGGAAAAGGGGGTGGCTCAGAAAATGAAGGAAGTGGATACCAATTCGAGTAGCAGGCAGAGCTCCCAGTTCCACCAGAGCCCAGAGGTTGGGCATAAGAAAGAGGGCAATGTGCCTTCCCGTGCCCAGGGTTAGAGCTGCACCAGGCCTTCCATGGACAACGTGCACACGCTTCCTTCCATATCATCTACCTTCCTGGCTGCCTCTTTGCCTAAAGTCTAATTTCAACTCCTGCTGCTGCCATAGCCACCTATAAAATAGTGAATTTTAACACATTTCATAAATGCTAATACTCTGTGAAGAAGTAACAAGTAGCCAAAAACGGTTTGGCTCAGTATATAGAGCGTTGGCCTGCGGACTGAAAGGTCCCAGGTTCGATTCCGGTCAAGGGCATGTAGCTTGGTTGCAGGCACATCCCCAGTAGGGGATGTGCAAGAGGCAGCTGATCGATGTTTTTCTCTCCTCAATGTTTCTAACTCTCTCTCTCTCTCTTCCTCTCTGTAAAAAATCAATAAAATATATATATTTTTTTTAAAGAAGAAGAAGAAGTAACAAGTAGACATAACTGGTTTGGCTCAGTGGATAGAGCACCAGCCTCAGACTGAAGGGTCCTGGGTTCAATTCTGCTCAAGGGCACATGCCCGGATTGCGGGCTCGATCCCCAGTGCAGGAGGGATGTGCAGAAGGCAGCCAATCAACGATTCTCTCTCAGCATTGATGTTTCTATCTCTCTTTCCCTATCCCTTCCTCTCTGAACTCAATAAAAATATTTTTTAAAGATGAAGTAGACTGTTGCTGTACCTATTATTATTATTATTATGCCCAGTGGGTATGGTTTCTGCTGCCCATCTCTTAGCTTGGGGAAGCCTACAGGAAAGGAGGGCTAGTCCACCCTGCAGCTGCTGAGCTTCTGGCTGTCTCATCCAGCTGTCCGCAGCTGGCTGCTAAGCTGCAGCCACGGGGAAAACAGAGAAGAGGCGATCTCCTGGGATACAGGAGGAAGGCTGGGAGAGAGAGCATGTGTTCCCTTAAAACTTGCACATTGCCCCGCGCCTCTGTCTCCCCGGAGGTGGGGAGGAAGGGAGCTGGAGGGGCCGAGGGTCCCAGGCCGCCTGCTTCCCCAGCTGACTCTTACCTTGGCCTTGCCGGTCATGCCCAAGAGGAAGCTGAAGGTTCGCCGCAGGGAGGAGCCTACCCAGGTGTCCGAACCCCGTTCCAGTTGGCTACAGCTGCAGAAAGAGAAGCAAGAGGTGAAAAGATACTCCCGGAGAGATGGCGGAGGGGGTGCCGGGAGAAGGAGACAGGAAGTGGAGCAATGAGGGGAAAGACTCAGAAAAAGGGTGAGGAAGGTAGAGGAAGGACTCCGGGAGGAAAAATACTCCCACCCCCACCTCCTAGGACTTCCTGGATGTGCAGGGCTCGTTTGCCAGGCCCCTCTATTTATGAGGAAAAGTCCAGGCTCCTCCCAGATAAGCGCAGACAGACACCCCCCTCCCTCATCCAGGCCCAGTCTTCTCTCTCAGGCTGCACCCGGCGGAAGCGGTATGGGGTGGGAGCTCTCTGGGATGGCATTTTTCCCTCCAAAACAAGAGCCCTGTGTGGGACCCCCTCTGTGTTTGGAAAGGGCCTCTGGGCCTAACGCCAGTCAGGACTGAATTTCCTGGGATTTCATCAGCCCCATCCCATGAGCTAATCCCAAAGCCAGAGCCAGGAGGATGTGTCAGCTGGAGATTTTCGGACCGCAAATCAGCCTGACATCTTAAAGGGCCCATTACTAGCTCTCACACCCGCCCTGGCTTAGAGGGCCGACCCACTCCAATCAGGCTTCCGAGGCAGGAGCCAAACAGGCAGGTGCTGATTTGGCATGCGGATTGGCAGAGTCCATGAAATCTCCCAGCCTTCGCCCGGATCCCTGAACTGTGCCTTCACCCTCTGCCCTCTCCCCCTTGGGGCTCTCCTTAGAGCCACTGCCCATTGGTCGATGACCTGAGCCATCAAAGCTGATTCGTGGTCCTGGGTCGCTGTCTCTCCCTCACACTGTCCAACGGCCCCTCTGCCTGCTCACCTCTCTGGCACTGACAGTCAACTCTCACCCTCTTTTATTTAACTGACACCCGGTCGTCTGGATATACTCCGTTTCTTTTTTTAATTTCTCCCCCATCCCATGGGCTACCAGAACCTTCCGGAGCTTTCCCTGGGTTAATTCTGTGCAGCTCAGGAAGGAAGTTATTTGGAGGTCTTTGATCAGAAATGTTAAGGGGCAGCCTTGCTGGATAGAATATTCTTGGATTCAGCCTCTTGTAAAAAAAATAATAATAATTAAAAAATAATAATAATAAAAAAGAAAGAAAGAAATGTTAAGGGGCCTTAACCGGTTTGGCTCAGTGGATAGAGCATCGGCCTGCAGACTGAAGGGTCCCAGGTTCAATTCCGGTCAAGGGCATGTACCTTGGTTGTGGCCGCATCCCTGGTAGGGAGTGTGCAGGAGGCGGCTGATCAATGTTTCTCTCCCATCGATGTTTCTAACTCTCTATCCCTCTCCCTTCCTCTCTGTAAAAAAAAAAAAAAAAATCAATAAAATATATTTTTTTTGAAAAAACGGAAATGTTAAGGAGAACAATGTTTAGGAAGCATCGCCCCTCCCCCACCTAGGCCTTTAAAGGACTCCAAACCCCCCCACACTTACCTTTGGCTGAAGTGAGCAGCAGAGGTCTGGGATAGATTTCCTGCCAACACAAAAGGGGACGAGCAGTGTCCAGCGGAAGCCAGACAAAGGCGACCGGGGCCGCCTCTCCCACCCCCTCCACCTGGATCAGGTTCCCCAGCTGCAGGTGCATGTGACGCCATGCACCTTTCCCCAGGGCGAGCTCTGGGAAGGAGGGAGGGAGGGCGGGGTCTGAGCGGAGCTGAAGAGCCGGGGAGCCAGGGAAAGGGGGGGCGGGGGGACACCGGGATTAGGTGGAGAAGAGGGCTGAGGGCCCAGGGTCTCCTTCACGTTCCTGGTGAGTGGGGAGGACAGAGCGTTCACAGTAGGCTCCCAGTGCCTCATCTCGAGGACAAGGTATGTGGCAGCGAACCGACCTCCATCTCGGCTGGTACGGGAGGCTGGAGCGCCTCGGTGTCCTATGTCCTCCTTCACTGGGAGGGGAGGGTCAGACTGCCAGCGTCCCGAATTCAAATCTCTCACTTATATCAAGGCCTTGGGGGGGTTCCAAATTATAGTTCGCTCTGTAACCCAGGATATAGTATCTGAACCCTAACTAGCTCCCCCGAGGAGTGGCGGTGAGACAGACGGGGGAGCTACCACCGCGTGGCTCCCCACGCGGACTCACCAGCTGGTTCGGAGCCGCTGGAGAAGCAGTTGATGCCACTCATGGATACAGACTTGGAAAGCATGCCGGTGGTTGAGGGGTCCAAGGGGCCGGCAGATGGATGGCAGGAACCCGGACCCTAGAGCGACAGCAAGCGTCCTCACACACAGATTAGGTTTCACCCTCTCCCCTGCTCCCATGCTTCTCACGTCCCCGCACAACATGGCCTGTCTTCAGGGCCTCAAGCCTTTCTCACACACACACACACACACACACACACACACACACACACCGTCACAATCCACATCTGGAATATCCCATCAAAATAACTGGGAAGTTCTTCTGCTAGTTACTAACCACCACTCCGTGCAACTCAAGCCCAGGCTTCCTCAATCTAGAGGACGTCTTAGCCAAGATGGACCCCGAACAGTTTCCAGAGATGACAAACTCAACCTATGGAGGCCAGCCATGCAATGGGAAAAACTGAGCTCATCGGGGTTTAAGACAATAAGGAATAAAAATATTGACGAACCACACGTCCCATCAGTAGAAACCTCCTTTATCCCAAGCCTGCTTGGAGCATCGTGACACTGAGTACCAGGCCATGAGGCACATTTTAATAATTGCGAATAATCTGTGTCATAGAAATCACAGGAAACAACCCAGAAGGCCCTTCCCAGGAGATTGAATAAAGAATCTTGGATAGCCCCCGGCCAGTGTGGCTCAGTGGTTCAGCATCAACCAGGAGGTCACGGTTCAATTCCCGGTCAGGGCACATGCTCAGGTTGCAGGGTCCATCCCCAGTGGGGGGCATGAAGAAGGCAGCCGATCAATGATTCTCTTGCATCATTGATGTTTCTATCTCTCTCTCTCCTTCTCCCTCCCTCTCTGAGAGCAATAAAAATACTTTTTAAAAGTAACAATGCACGCCGGGAGAAGATATTCACCATACACATATCTGACAAAAGACTCAAATCCAAAGTAGAGGAAGGACTTTTACAAATCAGTCAGAAAAAGACAAGCTGGTGTCTGCAGCCCTTGCTCTCTAGCATCAGTGCAGCATCTGACTCACAGAGTTCCATCCCAGGGAGAAGGCAGGGGAGTAAAGAGGGCTCTATAGCCTGGCTCCTACAGAGTAGACTGCCCACAATTAAAGCATCTGGCTACCAAAGCCACTCCAAAGGGTGCGCCCTCTACCGGAGGGGCAAAGAAACCTCATCGTTTCCGGCCTGGCTCTGTGGCACTTCATGAAATATTAGATGCTATTGGAAGTCCACTGAACTTCTGATCTGCAAACGTCCCGTCCAGCCTCTGATGCGAGAGCTTGCTCAGGGCTTCAAAACATCTGTGCTCCCAGAGCACAGCGATTGGTGCTTTGCTGGAGGCAAGTGAGGCCTATTTGATTGGCCCCTTTTTAAAAATATATATATATTATTGATTTTTTACACAGAGGAAGGGAGGGGGATAGAAAATTAGAAAGATTGATGAGAGAGAAAGACATTGACTAGCTGCCTCCTGCACGCCCCCCACTGGGGATATGCCCACAACCAAGGAACATGCCCTTAACTGGAATCCAACCTGGGACCTTTCAGTCCACAAGCTCTATCCACTGAGCCAAACCAGTTTCGGCTGGTTGGCCCTTTTGAAGTCACCAATCTGTGTGCTATCCATGCCAAACGTGTAACAATTATGCCCAAACATCCAGCTAGCACGCTGCATACGTGCAGCACGAGCTTAAGAATCCACTATGGCCAAAACCCGTTTGGCTCAGTGGATAGAGCATCGGCCTGCAGACTGAAGGGTCCCAGGTTCGATTCCAGTCAAGGGCATGTACCTTGGTTGCGGGCACATCCCCAGTGGGGTCGTGCAGGAAGTGGCTGATTGATCTCTCTCTCTCATCGATGTTTCTAATTGTCTATCCCTCTCCCTTCCTCTCTGTAAAAAATCTATAAAATATATTTTATATATCTATATCTATAGATAGATAGATAGATAAAGAATCCACTATGGTGGGAAACATTTCATTCTTTTATTATGATGATGATTTCATAGCAATGTACTTCATAATGGCAAAGAATGGAAATTATCCAAATGTCCATCAACAGAAGAATGAAATGAAAACAAATGAACGAGACCTTTTTGCAACACAGGAATAAAAATTAGAAACAGAATGTTGAATGAACATTATAGAAACATGTGTATACGATAACATCATTGTTTTTAAATTCAGAAGCAAGAAAAAATAACATAATATTAGGGGATGCATACATTTGTGTTAAAACTATTTTAAAAATTAAATGCGTGATAAAGAAAAAAATCAAAATAGAAGGATTGCCTCTATGGGAGCCAAGGGAATCAGAGAGGAAGACATAAGTGAAGATAAATGTATGGGTGATGTTCTAGTTCTTGAGGTGGGTGGTTGATTTATTGGGCATTCATTTTTAAATATTATATTTAAAAGATGAATGAACCAGCCAGTGTAGCTCAGTGGTTGAGCATCGACCTATGAACCAGGAGGTTATGGTTTGATTCCCGGTCAGGGCACATGCCCCCGGGTTGCGGGCTCAATCCCCTGTGTGGGGTGTGCAGGAGGCAGCCGATCAATGATTCTCTCTCTTCCTCTCTGAAATCAATAAAAATATATTTTAAAAAATAATTTAAAATAAATTTAATGATAAATGAAAAAATGCAAGAGACAGAATTAGCAACTCTGGCAAACTGGAGAGCAGAGATCCCATTTAAGGACATCAGCATTTTTAAAAGTGTAAGCACCATGCTGGCCAAACAAAATAAATGTTGGAGCTAGACCTGGCTCCTGGGCCCTCGGTCTGCAAGCCCTCGTTTAGCTTCAGGAGACTCAGACTTTTGGTCTGGAATTTGGTGAAGAACGTATATCCACTTTGCTATTGCAGGAAAAAACAAAAAGACCCCACACATTGAGAGAGAAGGAGAAATATAAGGGGATTGCTTACAGACTGGACGGCGAGAGGAGGGAATCAGAGCAGGAAGTCAGAGAAAAACATAGAGAAGCATGGCCCCACTGCCCTCTGTAGCCAATGGGGGAGAGAAGACATACCGTACCAATATGGGGCGAAGTGGGCAGGAGGAGAGAAAGGCAGAGGAGAGGGGGAGCAGGCTGAAGGGATGGAGAAGAGAGAAGGAAAAAGAAACTGTTAATTTCTCACACTCATCCTGTATGCCAGCCTCTGTACTGGGCACTTGGACAGCTTTTTGTCATCTAAGAATCACACCTTTAAAAGGTCGTCTTTGTTATCCTGATTTCCAGGAAGGTGAAATAAAGGGTTCAGCTGGTACATGAAGGATCTCAGAGTCAGTTTGATGTGGAAACCCTGTTCTTTCTACTATATCACATTGACATGGAGGCAAGGAAGACCTGCAGAGGTGCTGATGGGGGAAAGTGGGCGAGGGCGGGGTTAAGCTGGGGCCCGCTGCTCCCCTGATAGGCTGTAACGTGTAACTGCTCGTTTCTCTCAGCCTCTCCCACGCCGCAGGCACCGGAAAAGGAGGCTGGGGCTGGGCCCCTCGGCCAGCTGGAGGAAGAGCTGGAAGGGAGACAGCCTCTTACTCACCGGGCTTGAGACATTTCTGTGAGGCACGCTTAGCTGGCTGACCAACTGGGGGGTCTCTGCAGCCCTGGTGGACCTTCAGTGGTCTGTGGGTCCTGGTTTGAGAACCCCCAGTTGTGTTCCCTGAAGCCAGAAGACTGGGCCATCTCTTAATATTTCTCATGCAACAGTCTTCTGATTATCTTGCCGGAGAGCTCTTATCTTTCAGGGTACCAGATCCCTAGTCTCATCCCACAGATATCAAGTTCAGCTTCAAATCGGAGAAGTGGTTTTGAAAACAATCAGGGGAACAGGGGTCTTTTAAGGAGAGAGGAATAGAAATTCCGACATCAACACAGAGACACCCAGACCCCGAAAGGAAGGAACAGAGGGTCTTAGAGCAGAGAGACAGAGGCAGGCGACCAAGAGTGGGGTACTCGGCGTGCAGACGCAGGGAGCAGACAGAGGGGTACAGACAGGAGACTCAGAGTTGTGGTCAGATGGAGTGATGCCTGGGCACGGGCAGACCCAGCAGCTGGCAGAACAGAAGAGGCACAGAGTGAGGGCTGGAGAGGCAGAGGCAGAGGGGAGGGAAGGGGCGGGGGTAGGGGGCTCCCTGGGAGTGTGTCTGTCCATACCACACTGGCAGGCTGGCCACCTTGGCGCTGCAGTTCCAGAAATGTGCCCAGGTCCTCGTGGCTCTGCAGTAAGGCAGCCTCCTGGGCCCCAGAGCATCCCGGTGCCTGCAGTTTGCTCCTGAAACACACATTGCCACCACTGCCCTCTGTATCCAACGGCCAGTGATGGGCACGACAGAGGAAAACTGCCTCAGCCCAGCCCTGTTGCTTGCCCCCAGCCCAGCCCTTCCTGTTGGCATTAGGCACAGCCCTGACTCAATCTGACCTCCCTCTCTTTGGAGCGGCGCTTGGGCAGCGCTGCAGAGCCGGCCGCAGGCAAGGGTGACCCCTGGTGGTCATAGGATAGTACTGCCCTCCAGAAGGAAGCCAGTGTGCAGAGAGGGAGGCAAAGAAGCAGCTGGATTCTCTCCCTCCCTGCCTGCTTTCTAAAGACAGCTTTTGTCCCTGCTCATCTAGATGATGTCTCCGGAGATCCCTTCTCTCTCTCCCCAGGGAGCAGAATTAATGCCTGCTAGCGAAAGGAGCCAGCTGGAAGGCCTGAGGTACAGTGAGCACCACCTAAGGGGGACCCAAGGACAGACGGCATCTCTGCCTTCAACAGGCTGCTCTTAGGCAAGTGCCATGAGCCCCCGCAGGCAAGGCTTTTCGCTCAGGTTCTGGCCCGAGGCGCCGGGTCCTCTCCCCTCATTTGCTCAGCCAGCCCTGCCCAAAGGCTAGAAGAGGTTGGTCTACTCACCAGAGCTACGAGAACCTACGCAAGGGTACCCCTGCCAAAGCAGAGACACAGGGCCCCTCCATCACTAGCAGGCGCTCACCATGACCACTCACACTGCATTCTGCACGCTGACCCCCGGGCCTTCTCTTTCTGACTTCCTCTGTTTTGGGGGAAGTGGTCAGGGATTTTCCAGTGGGGTAGGGGGAGGTGGAGAGATGGGTCCCTCTTTTCGGGTCTGCTAGCCACTCTCCTCTCATGGCGGGACTGCACTATGATGTCCAAGACATCGGGAGTCTGCCCCCGCCTGGAACCAGTCAGGAGGCAGCAGCACATTTGGGAAAGGGGCTGGGTCAGTGCCCCGACCCTAGAACCACTTTTCTCAAGAAACCTCCCACAGTGCTCCGGGCCTGTTTCCTCATCTGTAAAATGAGGAAACTGGACCATATGATCCCTGAGTCCCTTCCAGCACTGAACCGTTATGTGGTTCTTTTCTCTTTTCTTTTTATAGAATTATCAGTATTTTCTTATTTATAATATATATTTTATTGATTTTTTTTTTTTTTTTACAGAGAAGAAGGGAGAGGGGTAGAGTTAGAAACATCAATGAGAGAGAAACATCCATCAGCTGCCTCCTGCCCACCTCCATCAGGGGATGTGCCTGCAACCAAGGTACATGCCCTTGACCAGAATCGAACCTAGGACCCTTGAGTCCACAGGCCGATGCTCTATCCACTGAGCCAAATTGGTTAGGGCATTATGTGGTCCTTTAAAATCAAAAGTAGGAAATGGAAGCAACAAGACCCAAGTGTCCTGATACCCCCAAGTGTCCTGATACCCCAACCCTGTCCCTCCCCTTTTCTACTCCCACCCCCACCTGCCCTTGAGACCAGGGAGAAAGAAGGAGCTAGAAACACCAGGGAAAGCCACATCTTGAAAGGCAGGGTCCATCTTTCCCAAGGGCTCACGAAGGCCTGGGTTCTAAGCCTCCAGAAAAGGAACGGGGGAGTCATTCCTTTTGAACCAGATCTCGGACTTAAGGGAAGTAAGGACAAGAGGCTCCCAGGGGATTTACCTGCTCAGATGATCCTGGTGCTCCCTGTCTGGTCCCCAACTATGCCTTTTGAGGGGGTCATAGCTGTGGTTATGGGCACGGAAAGCCCCCGATCTTCGGAGCGGTACCGCATGGAAGCCATCTCTCTCCTTCTTTCTCCCCTCCTCCGCCTCCTCCTCTTCCTCCAGCTGCTCTCTGGATTCAACCACAGACAGGCAGCGGTGAGTGCGGTCTTGGGGCACCAGGTCTCCACCTGTGAGGGACCCCTCCGGGACGTCTCTGTTCATGGAAGGCGCACGCAGACCGGTCTGAGTCAAGAAGACGGAGAAGGGTGAGCAGAGTTCTAGAACCTGGAACCCTGGGGCTGGAAGGTGTCACAGTCGGCCAGGCTTAGCATCGAGTCACGCCTCGGCATCCTAGATACCGCATTGGAGAGCGGCTGGCTGAGGAGCACCCCGGGAATCAACTGGGGCTCTCGGACTCCCCGTCCAGCATTCTCTCCAGGTCACACTGCCATCCTCGCCACCCTCCTGTTCCATTCCCTTTTCAATATGTTTTATTGATCTTTTACAGAGAGGAAGGGAGGAGGATAGAGAGTTAGAAACATCCACGAGCCGACACCGGGTTTGGCTCAGTGGATAGAGTGTCAGCCTGCGGACTGAAGGGTCCTGGGTTCAATTCTGGTGAGGGGCACATACCTTGGTTGTGGGCACATTCCAGTGGGGCGGGGGTGCAGGAAGCAGCTGATCGATGTTTCTCTCTCATCGATGTTTCTAACTCTCTTATCTCTCTCCCTTCCTCTCTGTGAAAAACCAATAAAATATATTTAAAAAAATAAATAAACTTGATGAGAGACATCGATCAGCTGCCTCTTGCACGCCCCCTCCTGGGGATGTGCCCACAACCAAGGTACATGCCCTTGACCGGTATGGAACCTGGGACCTTTCAGTCCACAGGCCGACGCTCTATCCACTGAGCCAAACCGGTTTCGGCCCTACTATTCCATTTAGTGAGCACCTCCGTGGCAGGAAGCCAAGCCAAGCAAAGAGACAGAGATATTGTTCCTGTCCTCGAGGAATTCACAGTCTAGTGAATGACACATGTGCACGTGTGTGTGCGTGTGTGTGTGCATGTGTGTGTGTGTGTGTGTGTGAGAGAGTGTGTGTACAGACAAAGGCACGGATGACTGACCGGTCAGAGTATGCCAAATGCCACCAGAGGAGTTTTAATACAAGACTTTGTGCCATCAAAGGAATGAGTGCCTACGCCCAGGTGGAGGCCTCGGAGAAAGGGCATCAGAAGGCAGTAGACCGCCTCTGAGAGGGGCCGAGAAGGGTGGAGTGGTTAGGGTTCGGCCAACGTGGAGAGGGAGGCGTCTAGGCAGATGAAGCAGCAGGAAGCAAAGGTTCCTGGGTGAGCAATGCTATGCCTGCTCATCCGGGAAGTAAAAACACGATGACGACGACGGCCTCTCCCTTGGAGCAGAGAGAAGGCTCCACCATCGCGACGTGCAGGTCCTTCTCTCTCCCAGGTGGGCACTGTTCTCGCTGCCCAGCACTTGAGGCTGCCACCAGGGCTGGCCTCCGTGCGTCTCAGAGATAAGAACCCTCAGGTGCTCTTGACATTGAGAGCGATAAGCCCATTCCAGGAAGAAGTACCACATACCAGAGCGCCTCGGTGGTGAGGGCAGGGAGGGGGAGAGGGGGGCTCCCAGTTACTGCCTACCTCTGAGCACCCGGCTCCCAGGCCCCGGCTCTCTGGCACGTCTGCTAGAGTGCGTGTCCCGGGCTCCCCTTCTCCTGGGACCACCCAGCTACTGAGGTGCGGGAGTGGGGGGGTACCCAGGAGGACCAGGAAGCAATGAGTCTGAAAACGGCTGCCTCCAGCTTTCTGGGCGGGTGTCAAGCCTCCTCCAGGTTATCTGAGTCCCCGCCCCACCCAGGAGGGTCCCGGTGGTTGGAAAGTTGTTCCCTCTACAATTTCCCCCTCAACCTGGCCACCGCCCCGCCCTCCCCAGGACCTCTGAGAATGTGCGTTGCCTCTCTGCCCCTGGGAAGCAAGGAGACAAGTGCCCAGGCCTCCGGTGGGGGCATTCTGGGGTAAGTCTAAGGATTAAGAAGGAGAGGCTGAGCGAAGGCCTGTGCCTATCCATGATCGCAGCATCTGGAAGCCATGTAGAGGGCACCCCACAGCAGCCACCGGGAGAGAGCCTCTCTCTCTCCTTGTTTTGTTTCTAATGTTTTTATCGGTTTTTAGAAAGAGAGGAAGGGGGAGAGAGAGAAATAGAGACAGAAACGTCATTGATCGGCTGCCTTCCGCCCAGCCCCCACTGGGGATGGAGCCCGCAACCCAGGCACATGCCCTGACTGGAAATTGAACCGGCCACCTCTTGGTTCCTGGGTGGACGCTCAATCGCTGAGCCACACAGACCAGGCCTCCCTCCTTGTTATCAGACTGGGACCTCCTGCCATCTGAGGGGCTGCTGCAGACAGGAGGGGCAGATCTGCGGGGAGCAGGACAGCCTGAGGCCAGCGACTGATCCCTGCCAACCAGTGGTTTCTAAAGCTAAGATCTGGGGGTAAAGAGGATTCATTCACAAAGAGAATTGTGAGAAGCGGGAGTGGAGAGAAGAGTCGGAACCGGAAGTGCTCACTAGGAACAGAGGAATGGGGCCTGGGCACAGGACAGAAATGGAGGGGCACTGAGTGAGCACTGGGAGAATCTTGCATCTGGCATTCAGTGACCTCATGAAAGAGGAACCGCTGCTTGGGGTCCACCCCCTGTACCCAGCCTCTGTCTGCTGCCCTGGCCCAAGATTGATGAGCTGCAGTGACCTGAAGCCGTTTCATTTCCCTCTTTCCCTGGAGGTGCCACCTGCTAGAGAAGGTACCCTCCTGCCCTGGCTGACAGATGGACAGATCTGATCCTGACTGAGATCTTTATGTCCTGAGATCCCGCCCTTCCTCTTCCACCTCCGAACAACTGGATTTGGACCTCTTCTGAAGGATCTCCCCTTTCCCCCAGCCCCTCTGTCATTATTTCTTTCTTTTTTTAAAAAAAAATATATTTTATTGATTTTTTACAGAGAAGAAAGGAGAGGGACAGAAAGCTAGAAACAATGGTCAGAGAGAAACATCGATCAGCCGCCTCCTGCACACCCCACAGTGGAGTTGTGCCCGCAAGCAAGGTACATGCCCCCAACTGGAATCGAACCTGGGACCTTTCAGTCCGCAAGCCGACGCTCTATCCACTGAGCCAAACCGGTCTCGGCCCCTCCGTCATTTCATCCGTTGCCTCTGCCCTCTGGGAAAATGGAGTCCATGGAGCTCCTTCTCCTTCACATCTTCATCCAGTTTCTCAGAGGTTTTCCTGTTTCCTAAATCCCACCCATCGGTGCTATCAGGCCAGTCGTTTTATTCTGTCCTGCACAGAGAGGTGTTTTCCTCAGCCCCCTCCCAGCGAGAGTCCTCCTCCAGGTTCTGAATCCCAGGCTGGGGTGCCCCTGGCTGTGCTCCTTTCCCTCCTCCTCTTCTCCCGTCCCTCTCCCAGCCCCTGGCCTCCCAGGCTCAGGAAATGGTGCAAGGGGACAGCCAGGGCTGGGCTCACACAATGGCTTTATTTAGCTGCCGGATATGATCACATCACGTCACCCTATTGCTTCTGCTGAGAGAGAGGGAGAGATGCTGAAATAGGTCTGCGATCAGAAGCCTGAGAATGAGGCAAGCGAGCAGGGCTCTGAGAAGTCCTTGTACTTGTCTTCCTGCTCCTGGATCAGATGGTCTCCCCACCAGCGCAGACCACCAGTCTCTCCCCCTTTGAGTGGGTAACCTCTGCCCGTTACACTAGTCATCAGTGACTCTGGGTGGGGAGATGGGAGCATATCATGTCTTTTTCCTTTAAATATATTTTATTGTTATGTTGTTGTTGTTTTTACAGAGAGGAAGGGAGAGGGATGGAGAGTTAGAAACATCGATGAGAGAGAGACATGGATCAGCCGCCTCCTGCATGCCCCCTACTGGGGATGTGCCCACAACCAGGATACATGCCCTTGACCAGAATCGAACCTAGGATCTTTCAGTCCACAGGCGGACGCTCTATCCGCTGAGCCAAACCGGTTTCGTCTATTTTATTGATTTTTTACAGAGAGGAAGAGAGAGGGACAGTATCAGAAACATTGATGAGAGAGAATCATCAATTGGCTGCCTCCTGCATGCCCCCCACTGGGGATTTGTCCGCAACCAAGGTACATGCCCCCGACTGGAATCAAACTCAGGACCCTTCAGCCCGCAGACTGACGCTCTATCCACTGAGCCAAACCGGTTTGGGCTCATGTCTTAATAGAGAGAGACGTGTGTTATTCCAAACTCTGAGACCATCACCTATTTACATTGTTTTAGTGGAGTTGAAGTCCAGCAGATTCGCTAGTTCTGATGCCTTCAAAAGCCACATGAGCTTGGGAACTTGCTTAATGTTGTTTATAATTGATTTTGGAGAGAGAGAAAGGGAGAGGGAGGCGAGAGAAACATTGATGAGAGGGAAACATTAACATCAATTGGCTGCCTCCTGCATGTCCCCTGCTGAGGATCTAGCCCACAACCCAGGGCATGTGTCCTGACCAGGAATGGAACCTCTGACCTCTTGGTGCCTGGGTTGGCACTCAACTATTGAGCCGTGCAGGCTGGGCAATATTCTTGCGCTTTGGAATCTCTGTAAAATGGGAATGATAATACCTAAGTTGTAAGAACATTGACAGACTTGGTTGATAATGTATGTAATGTGACTAACAGTGTGCTTGGGCCATATTTAGGTATTTAATAAATGCTACTACTACTATTGTTGTTTTTGTATCTAAAGGCAGAGGGAGAATGTAGGGCATAGAGAAATGGAGAGAAGAAGGCCTAACTCAGAAGCAGAATGGGCATTAAATGATGGATACCCACCATCATCCCTTTAAAAAGAGAGAGAATAGCCAAAACCGGTTTGGCTCAGTGGAGAGAGCATCGGCCTGCGGACTGAAAGGTTCCAGATTCAATTCTGGCCAAGGGTATATATCCTGGTTTCAGGCACATCCCCTGTAGAGGGCGTGCAGGAGGCGGCTGATTGGTGTCTCTCATCGATGTTTTTTTTTAAAAAAAAAATATATTTTATTGATTTTTTACAGAGAGGAAGGGAGAGAGATAGAAAGTCAGAAACATCAATGAGAGAGAGACATCGATCAGCCACCTCCTGCACACCCCACAGTGGAGATGTGCCTGCAAGCAAGGTACATGCCCCCAACCGGAATCGAACCTGGAACCTTTCAGTCCGCAAGCCGACGCTCTATCCACTGAGCCAAACTGGTCTCGGCTCATCGATGTTTCTAACTCTCTATCCCTCTCCCTTCCTCTCTGTAAAAAAATCAATAAAATATATTTTAAAAGAGAGAGAGAAAGGGAGAATGAGAGAGAGAGAAGGAGAGGGAGAGAGAGAGAGAGAGAGAGAGAGAGAGAGAGAGAGAGAGAGAGAATAGCCCTGGCCAGTCTGATGGCTCAGGCTGTTGAGCATTGTTCCATGCACCAAGAAGTCACCAATTCAATTCCTGGTCTGGGCACATGCCCAGGTTGCAGGCTTGATCCCTGGTGGGGGACATGCAGGAGGCAACTGATCAACGGATGTTTCTCTTTCTCTCCCTTGCCCTTCCTCTCTCTCTAGAATCAATAAAAAACATATTTTTCTTTAAAAAAAAAAGGGAGAATAAATAACCCACAGGCCAACTAGTCACTATTGTGATGGGGACTAATTATCATAAATAACTGCTGATAGAGTACAGTGCACACAACCAGAGCAGCCAACAAGAGAGAGCCTTTTTCGGAAACTGGATTGGCTCAGTGGATAGAGCGTTGGCCTGCAGATGGAGGGGTCCCAGGTTCAATTCTGGTCAGGGGCAGGTATACCTTGATTGCAGGCACATCCCCAGTGGGCAGGTGTGCAGGAGGCAACTGATGGATGTTTCTAACTCTCTATCTCTCTCCCTCCCTCTCTGTAAAAAATCAATAAAATATAGTTTTTTAAAAAAAGAGATAGCCTTTCTGTCTTTTGAGCCCCTGATGACGCTGTCCTCTTCACAGAGAAGGGAGGACAGAGTAACCCCTGAAGCTTCAAAGCTGGGGTTGACAGACCGCAGCCTGGGGGCCAAATCTGGCCTGCTATCCTTTTTAAAATATATTTCATTGATTTTTACAGAGAGGAAGGGAGAGGGATAGAGAGTTAGAAATATCGATGAGAGAGAGACATTGATCAGCCGCCTTCTGCACGCCCCCTACTGGGGATGTGCCCGAAACCAGGATACATGCCCTTGACTGGAATCGAACCTGAGACCTTTCGGTCCGAAGGCCGGCGCTCTATCCACTGAGCCAAACCAGCTAGGGCCCTGCTATCCTTTTTAAATGGTGGCAGGGAGGGGGGAGGAGGGGGTTGCTCGGGGAATCAAAAGAAGAACGTTACTTGGTGACACGTTAAAATCGCATAAAATTCAAGTTTTGGGGTCCGTAACTTTTTTTGGAACTGGGCCACGCTCGCCCATTTCTGTTTGGTCTGTGGCTGTCTGTGCAGCAGAGACCCTGCAGCCCACAAAGCTTAAAGCAGCTGCCACCTGGGTCTTTGCAGGAAAAGTGTGCCGACTCCCGATTTAGGGCAACGGAGTCTCAAAATCTTAGGAAGGAGGAAAAAGAGATCAAAGAAAGACAGCCAGGCTCGCTCCACACCACTCTGCCACAAGCTGGGGGGGAAGAGGGACGTTGAAGACCCCAAATACCCATTTCCTCAATTGCCTCTGGCCTGGGTTCTGTGCTTTCTAGCTTTGAGAGAAATCTGGCAATATTGCTGTGGTTAATTCCCCCTGCCCCGCCCCCCCCCACACACACCCCTGTTACTCCAGCCAAAGAAAGAAGAAACTTCTAAAGACATTGGATGGGGGCTCCAAAGAAGCTGAATTTGTCCTTTCTACTCCATCTGTTATCTTAGAAATCTGAATGAGGCCCCGGGGGCAGGCGGGGCTCTGCCCGTGTTTGCTGCCAGCAAACGCCGGGGACAGTCATACTGCTGGCAACCTCGCTGCCCGCTGAGGCCAGGGCGGCCGGGGGCTTCCTGAGTCTGGATTTTAGGTCCTGAATTGCCTGCAGCCGGCCATGTTGGGGCAGACCCAGATCCCGGCAATAAAGAGAGGGAGGGAGAGGCCTGCTGGCTCTCCTCCAGGTCTCCCAGGCCTGGCGGGGGAGGGGGAGGAGGGCAGACAGGGTCATTGAAAACCCTTTGATGGTTCAAAATTTAACCGACCTGCTTCTTTTCCTGTAGAAAGTAAACCATTAATCCAACTGTGTCCGTAAAGAGGGCTACCTCAGGCCTTCTCTTAACTTCCGACAAAGCGGGCCCCGGTAAGCAGAGTTCCTTCCCACCCTGGACCCCCAACTCCCCACTCTACGGCAGCTCATAGCACCCGAGCTTGGGATCTCTGCCCTCCCCATCCTGATGTGGTCATATGGTTACTCTCCTCAGGGTGAAACAGGAGGTTTTGACGTGTGTAGCAGAAGACTGCTGTCCTGGAACTCACTTTCCTTCTCTGACTTTCCTGTCCACTGCGAGGGGAAGGCAAAGGGCGGAGAGGGGGAGGACTCCTTCATTCAGGTGCCAGGCATGGCGGAGAGGGCCCAGAAGGGTCTGTGCACAAGGACAAGGGTGGGGCATGGGTGCCATCTCTTAGTGGGACAGGGCTAAGGACAGGCTACAGCCCACAGCAGCTTCCAGGTTGACTTCTGCAAGGTACACACCTGCTTCAGGGCCCACCGGGCAGAGCTATTGATCTTATTGTCACTACCTGATTCCTAAGTTCAAAGCTATAGAGGGCTGGCAGCCCCGGCCCCCTGACCTGCCCACGCCTCCTTTGACTAAGTCAGCAATCAGGCATCTCAAAGAACCACCCTACATAGCACCCGCCTCTGTGATAACCCAGGCTCACCAACCAGTCAGGAATTTTCGTGTTGAGCTTCCAGGTGTCTCCCCCTTCCCCACCCCCACCCCTTTTGTAAATTGATTTGCAAACCAAACTTAGGTTAGCAAAATCCCCTTCTTTCTTTCTGCATGGACCCCGGGGTAGCCCATGACAGGTGGGGCTACAGAAGAGAGGGAGAGACCAGCCAATCCTCTCCCACCTCCTCCTCCTCCGGCCAGTTTTCTTGGCATGTGTCATGGGTACCGTGCCAGATAGGTGGGGCAAGAGAGGGTCTGAGGTCCAGAGGGACACACCTGAGAAGACTTTGGCCACTGCGTCCCAGGGAATTAACCCATCAGGTCCCGGGAGACAGCTCAAAGTGGTGCGCAAAGCAGGGAACCCCTCGTCTGATGGATAATCTAAAATCGGGACCTCCCTGGCTCCAGGTGTGAGCTGGTGGCCTTCTATATTTCACAACCCCCAAGGGGAAAGGAGCAATGCTAGGCACTAGAGGCAGGGGACCCCAAATGAATTCAGATACCAAGGTTTTAAAATCCATAGGATTGTGAAGATTAAGACTATGCATAAGGGTTTAGCATCACTTGTCACACACGTATTTGAGTGTTAGCTGTTGGCCATAATGGTGATTCCCTCTTTGTGTGTGTGTGTGTGTGTGTGTGTGTGTGTGTGTGTCTTCTCAGGTGTGTCCCTCTGAACACACACACACACACACACACACAGCCCCTTAATTAAAAATGAGAGCTGAATGCAGGGGGGCTGATAGAGAAGCTACACACTGTTCTCCCCTCCCCAAGGCACAGGGGGTGCTTGAAGATCTCTGCTTCTGGGGGAGTGCCCGTGTATAGGGAAAGGACCCCGAGAAAGGGCGAGAGGGAAACTCACCAGAGTTGGGAGCTATCCCAAGGATGGGGGACTTGCTCCTGCCCTCAGCTGGTGACTTCAGTGTGAGAAAAAGTCCTGCTTCAGGGAGGCCCGCTAAGAATCCAGTCCAGCACCTCAATGCCAGGGCCCCTCTCGTGGTGGTCCTTTTAAAGGAAGGGCTCATGATCCGGGGGTTTGCACAGGAGAAGACAGCGGGGACTCATTCCAGTCTGGACCAGCTGCCTCTTCTATTACTCCAGCACTTCTCTTCCCCGCCCTACTTCAAACACCCTGTGTGTGTGTGTGTGTGTGTGTGTGTGTGTGTATGGGGCAGGCCTTTAACCCCTTGTGTGCTGGTCCTGAGGGTTCCTGGGAGCCCCCTCCTCAGCATTCCCTGGACAAAGGGTGGCCCCCGGATTTCAGGTTCCCATGGAAACAGGTAGAGGAAACCAACCTGGGGTCGTCCTGAGGGGAGAGTATGTGGGAACCTGACATCCAAGGAACCTTCATCCTCCCTCCCCGATGGGGCCAGGGCGAAAGGAAGGAGAGAGAGAGAGAACATGGCAGGGAGAGACTCACAGCTGGAAACTTACTTAGCAGCGAGGTCCTATTGGGGTCAGGGAGGCCCTTTGTCCTCTCTCAAACTGGGCTGCCACCACGCTGCGTGTGGGTCCCTTTAAGAGGCAGGTGACAGCAGGGGGCAGAGGAGGAAAGACTGCACTTTCTGGGATGAAGGGAGGAGCCTGCACAGGGTCAGCTACATCTGAGGAGGGCCCTCCCTTCGGCCCACGGTGACCAGGCGGCTCAGCATCCGAGTGGCTCCCGCGTCCTCCGCGTTGTCGTGGATACCAGGCCAGGGCATCTGACCAGCGCCCCTACCCTCTTCCCTGATAACAGCCGCAGGGCCTGACTCACCCTCGCCTGTCTTCCCCGGGGCAGAGGCCAGCGTGGGCAGACGCTGGACTTCCTGAGGTAACGGGGCCTCCTCCTGACAGCCCGGCTGCAGTGGAAGACCTTAGCTGCCCCTGCCAACTCACTCGTTGTGGGCCTTGCAGGCGTGATGTATTGGCCTGGCCTCCTCATCTGTAGATGGAGGTGTTAGAGGAGAAATGGGCAAGTACTGACCCCCCAAGGCCGGGCCCAGACTGGTTATTATTATTATTTTTAATATATTCTATTGATTTCTTACAGAGAAGAAAGGATAGAGACAGAGAGTCAGAAACATGGATGAGAGAGAGACATCGATCAGCCGGCTCCTGCACGCCCCACACTGGGGATGTGCCCGCAACCAAGGTACCTGTTCTTGACCATAATCGAACCCGGGACCTCTCAGTCCGCAGGCCGACGCTCTATCCACTGAGTGAAACCGGTTTCGGCCAGACTAGTCATTCAATAAATAAGCTAGCTGCCGCTTGGCGTGACCCTGGATAACCACTTCCCCCTGTCGGTGCCTTTCCTGACCCATGAAGTAAGAGGGCTAACGTAGTTGACCCATGGCTTATGCTTGCTCTAAAACTCTCGTTCTGGATGAAAGGGAGAGGGCAGTGGCTGCCAGATGTGGAAATGGCGCCGTTCCCTACCTGGCAGGGCCCCAAACCCCGTGATGGGTGACAGGGGTAGCTTCTCCCTTCACAAGAACACCGGGGAGCCGAGACCGGTGTGGCTCAGTGGATAGAGCGTCGGCCTGGGGACTGAGGGGTCCCAGGTTCTATTCCGGTCAAGGGTTTGTACATTGGTTGCGGGCACATCCCCGGTGCGGGGCGTGCAGGAGGCAGCTGATCGATGTCTCTCTCTTATCGATGTTTCTAACTCTCTATCCCTCTCCCTTCCTCTCTGTAAAAAAATCAATAAAATATATTAAAAAAAAAGAACATCGGGGAAACACCCGCCTCGTTTTCCTGGTGTGGGGGCCTCAGAAACCCTCTAAAGAAACAATCTCAAGATTGTTCAGACGAGGACCCAGGCTCTGGGAGGGCCGTGATCTACCTGAGATCAGCCAGCCAGCAAGTGGTGGATGAGGCGGGCGGGTGCCCAGCATGCTGCCCATCTGTGGTCAGTCTTGCTCCCACCACTCGGAGCTGCTGCATCTCCCCGTTTATTGGAAATGCTTACACCCCTTTCCCACGGCCTTTCTTCAGGAAGAGTCCCCGAGCCTCGTGTGTGGTGGAGGTGGCCATCCAGGCACCTGGTTCCTCCTGGCACCAGGGCTGGGTGTGTGGGCGAGCAGGTGCCAGCTGAAAGCTTGGACGGCGTGGGAGGAATCGTCGGCTGGTTTCCGGGGTGGGATCCGGAACATGTTGGCCGCTGGGTTTCTCTCTGTATTGCCTTTTAGGGGAGAGCCCCTCGGTTTGGGTACCCAGCCTCCAGGAAGGATGGGGGAACAGGGCTGACTGTCCCCCTCCCCGCTATGCACACCGACCTGCAGGCAGTCTGGAGGTCAGGGTTCCCACCTTCCTAGGGTGGTTTCCATGAGTCAAAGGACTGCTATCTCCCACTCCTCCTCCCTTTCAGTGACCTCAGAAGGGAACAAGGTTCAGTCATAAAGCCAACCAGCCCAGCAAAGCCTGTCCCCAGATTTCAGAGGCTTTATATTCTCCAAGCCCGCTGCTTACGGGTGAGCTCCAGCGCCATCCCACCAGGGGACGCGGATCCCTTCCGAGAGGAGGTATCTGGTTTGGGCCCCTTTCCAAGGTGCCTGTGACACGAACTGCCTTCACAATGCTCCCCTTGTTATCGGTCCGCAGCCTCCTCCCCCACCTGAGTCTCCTCCATTCTAACAAGGCCCAGGACACAGAGTGTGAGTTCTGTAAGGAAAGGGAAAGACTGCCCGATTTGGGGAAAGGAGCACCTCTGAGCTGAGACAGGAAGAGAAGTTCTCGGGGACCTTTGGGTCACAAAGCTTAGCCTGTCCTCTAGAGCACAACACCGCCTCCTACAGGTGGCCTCGCTCTGTTCTCAGGGGAGACCACGGGCAGGTGGAACTTCCTCCTCCAGAGACTAAGGCTTCACAGACCTTGAGGATGCGCACCAGACTAGCTCCCTTTTCCTCCTCAGCCCCCGCTTCTGACCCATTGTTTCCCCCCCGTTCTCCGGAGCCAGCCCCAGGTCTCCACCAGAAACACAATGGCGACAGCGGCGTTGTGCTGTCCGCTCCTTGCCCTCTCACCTGGCCAATCCGGGGGTGTCCGAGCCACAGCCCCTGAAGGAGGGCCGTGAGCTGCTGGAGGGCCACTCCGTTGGGGGCCTCCCGCTGTCTCCATGTCCTTTTCATCCCTCCTGGGGCCCCGAGGCCCCGCCACCACCGGCCGAGGAAAGGGTAAACCGGTTGGGCAGCACGCCCCCCCCTTCCCCCGTCCCCAAGAGTCTAAACTGGGAAACTCGTGGCAGGAACAAAGCGGGCGTTTGTTGGGCTGCCCCCCTGCCTGGGAGGCTGTCCTCGGACCACGGCATTCCTGGGCTGGACAGCGTCAGCGCAGAGCGGCGTCTCCGCCACCACCAGCCATGCCTCCCCACAGCCCGTGCTCAGGGACCGCTCAGGGCACCTGGGTGCGGCTGCCGCCAGGCCAGGCTCAGAGCAGAGGCATCATTCAGGCTCAAGAAAAGCTAGTTCTTAAAGGGAGGAAGGAACAGAACCAGGTGTTAAGAGATAGCTTTTCAAGAAGTCAGTTAGTAGACCTGGCCAGTTTCCTCAGTGGTTAGTGTCAGCCCGGGGAACCAAAGGATCTTGGGTTTGATTCCTGGTCAGGGCTTGTGCATGAGACAACCAATCGACGTGTCTCTCTCACGTGGATGTTCCTCCACTTGCCTCCTCCCGCTCCTGCCCTGCTCTCTCTAGAAATCAAAGGGAAAAAAAATACCCCTCGGGTGAGGATTACAAAAAGCAGTCAGTCTATGAGACCAGAATGTCTTCCCCAGCCTCTCCTTGAGCTTGGAGGAACTAACAGTCAAGAAAGGTTCTGGGGGAAATGTCACCACAGATGGGTGAGAGCAGGGGAAATAAGAGATGCAGCCAGGTGCTCAAAAACAGACAGAGTCTCCATGGGAACAGGACCCACACCCCCCACAGCAACCAAGCAGGATTTGGCTCACCTGCCCGAGCCCCGGCCCTCAGGTCTGAGCTCCAACCACCCGCACTCACCCCGCTGAAGAGAAAATGGGCGAGCCCGTGTGGCCTTTGTTTTTATTAGAAAACCCATCTGGTAAGCACTTCCCTAACCCAGGGCAGGAGCTGGGTAGCCTCCAAGAGTCCCCCAGCTGTCACTGTATCTTCTGTCCTCCGAGAGGGGGGAGCAGGAGGTGGGTGGTGTCACGCAGTCTCCAAAGGCCGCCTTCCGCCCGAAGAGCTCTCACCGCCAGCAACAGACCCCAGGGCACCGCTCGGCCCCGCATGCCCGTCTGTATGGCTTCAAGAGGGAAGCGGGGAGGTTCTTGTGGACTCCTCGGCCCAGCCCTTCACTCCGGAGGGACGGGAGCAGGGTGGGATGCAGGAGGCGGCGGCCAAGGGCTCAAGGAGACTGCATCGGAGACACCCTTTGGCATCTGGAAAGCACCTGGATTTCTTGGGATGGGCGGCTGTGCAACCCCCCTCAGTTCTTCTTGGTTTTGGGGGTGTCGTATTTTCTCTTGCTGGAGTACCACAGCAGCAGGGGGATCCCGATGGAGGGGAGGGTCATGACCCCGAAGGCGGCCCAGTCCAGCTGCGGAAGACAACAGAGGCCTGGCTTAGCCTGGGGAGCAGGGCACAGAGAGGGCCAGGAAGGAGGGTCCAATGAGACAGGGAGCAGCCCAGCCCCGATTTCAAGCAGAACCGCAACAGGAAGGCTCCTCAGACCACTTCTGATGGAGACTGGATCTCTGAAGAGTAATCCCTTTCCAGCCGTGAAGCCAAAGCCTCACCTGACCCCATCCCGAGGGGAAGAGAAGCTTTTCTCTTCCAGACGATCTGTGAGGAGGGAGAGAGCCAAGCATTGCCCCATAGTCAAGCCTCCTGTGATCTAACCCCCCCTGACTCCAGCCCCTCCCCCATTCCTCCGCCTCAGCCTGCCCTCCGGCCTCCTAGACTACTCGCCATACCTGGATGGCACCCCGCTCTCTCACTCTGAGCTGCTCCCTCTCCCTACGAGCCCGTCCTTCCTCACCTCCTCCCCCAGAAACCCGCCCGAGACCAGGCTCCATGTTCCCGCTGCGCCTCCAGCACCTGGTACATGATCTCTCGCACAGCATTTCCCCTCAGTGACTTGTTCGGAGGCCCCAGGAGCCCCTAAGATCTTTATGAAAGGGGCTATGTCTTGGTCACCACTGTTTCCCAAAGCAAAGCTCTGAAGTGAGCACATAATTAGGAACATCATTTTTATTCACTGAATGAATGGATGAGTACGTGAGTTTCCTCATTCAGAACTTTAGGGCAAATCTTCACAAAATTCTCTCTCAGACTGGACCACAGCTAAGTTGCCGCTTCACCTTCCCAATGCCCTACGACTCTCTGGATCTAAGCAGATATTCTTTTTAAATCTCAAAACAGACTGAGGACTCCAAGCTGGGGCTCTGCTCAAGAAGGAGGAAAGAAAAAGGGCAGTTCTATGGTTCTCAGAATTGTGATCTCATGACTAAAAACCTCTAATCATAGTTAAATGAGGGTATTTGATGGCTGTATCAGACACCCCAAACAAAAAAACAGATAGGGCAAAAATCAACCAATGAAACAAATCGTCTAAGGGGGCTAAGAGGTCCCAGAACCCAAGGTGGTCTCATCCCAGACAGCACGGTGCTGGTGCCACTTACAAAGTGAGGTGAAAATCTCCTGTCAAACTCCCGCTGAGCCAGGATTCCTCCCTGTCCAGGTGCACTGGTAAAGCCAATCTGAAAAAAAAAAGCAGGACATTCAGGCAATTCCCACACTTTCTCATCTGAGAAAGGGCAGTTCTAAGCCTTCTTCTTCTTCTTTTTTGTAATTGATGAGAGAGAGAGAGAGAGAGAGGAAAACATTGGTTTGTTGTTCCATTCATTGGCTGATTCTTGCATGTGCTCTGACAGGGGATCGAACTCACAAACCTCGGTGTATTGGGACGATGCTCTAACCAACTGAGCTACCCAGTCAGGGCCTAAGTGTTAGATTCTTAGCGCTTCCAGAAGAAGCTTTTGAACTAGAGAGAGTTGGATGAATCTTACTATGTAGTAAAGAGGGGTAAATTAGGAGCCAGGAGACGGATGAGCATTTACTAAAACCCGGAGGCCAGGGATGCAGCTGAAATTCCATCCAAATCCTCCTACCTTAGACTCGGACTCTGGAAAGAGTGGCTTACCACCCTGGCCCCTCTGCAGGGCCAAGTGTGCAATGGAATGACTTGCACTTGCCACTCATTCCCTTATTCCTCCAGTGGAGATACTCTTCGTACCTGAGTGCGGTGAGGCTCAAATGAGATGGGAAAGACTGTGGACAGCATCAACCCTACCCTAATGTACATTACTGGAGGGGCTGAGTCTGGCCCACATTCCTTTGTCTTGGAGAGGAGGCCGAGACTTTGGAGCACTCTGCAAACAACTTTGCTCTGAAGTGGCAGCCCAGCCTTTGGGTCTTTGTCTTTTAACCCATTAAACACTACGTAGAACCAGAGTCCTAAAAGCTGGTTCTCTGTTTTTTCCTTTTTCTTTTGAGAAGCCATCAACCTGGCGGCAACATTTTATGTTCTCACCAGTGGTGTTTTAGCGTTCTATTTTTTTCACATCTTGGCCAACATGTTACTGTCTTTATTCTTTTATTAGAGCCATCATAGTGGGTAGGAAGTAGTATCTTATTATGTTCTTTTTGTTGTTACTGTTGTTTTTAATAACTCACCTAAGGACATGTAGAGAGAGGGAGGAAGGAAGAAAGAGACGGAGAGATAGAGAAAGGTAACTGTGAGAAACATCCATTGGTTGCTTTCTGCGTGCTCCCTGAGAGGGGATCAAAATCACAACCCAGCCGAAACTGGTTTGGCTCAATGGCTGGAGCATTAGCCTGCAGACTGAAAAGTCCCGGGTTCGATTCCGCTCAAGGGCATGTATCTTGCTTGCGGGCGCATCCCCAGTAGGGGGTATGCAGGAGGTGGCTGATCGATGTTTCTCTCTCATTGATGTTTCTAACTCTCTATCTCTCTCTCTTCCTCTTTGTAAAAAATCAATAATATATATATATTTTTAAAAACCACAACCCAGGTATGTGCCCTTACCAGGAATTGAACTGGCAACCTTTTGGTGCCCAGGGACCTCAAACAACTGAGTCACCCTGACCAGGCTATTTTAAACTTTTTTTCAATTAAAGTTTACATTCAATATTATTTCGTATTGGTTTTAGGTGTATAGCATAGTGGTTAGACAATCACCTACTTTACAAAGTGTTCCCCTTGGTATTACTAGTCCCCACCTGGCACCATTGCTAGTTATTACAATATTACTAACTATATTCCCTATGCTGTACTTCACATCCCCACGACTATTTCTAAAGCTGATTCTGAAGATAGAAATGACACAGGATGTGGCAACGTAACAGGGATTTCAAAAATACGGCTCCACATGGTTTATAAAAAAAGAAAATCCAGACTGTGCATTTAACGAGAATTTTGGATTTCGTTTAGTTCTATGGTTGACTCTATTCCAAGTTCTCTTCCTACTGTGGAAGGTCACCCAGTCCTCCACGTTCACATCCAACTGAATTTCTTTTAAAAGCGCCCCCCTTTGTGGGGCCACAGACATCTTAAGTGTCTACGTCTGCCAATAGCCCCTCGTACGGTCCTGTCAGAGGCCTCTATGAATTCATGACCTAAGGCTCTTGAGGCTGGGACAGCATCTTAATCTTCTGAGGATTCTCCAGAGTCCAGCACATTGCAGGGGCTCCATAAATGTCTGTTGACCTCTCCATCCATCAGTCAAAGATTATTTACTACTGTTTCTATTGAATATGGGAAACAGAGCGAAATCTAAGAAGACCAAGTCCCTGGTTTTGTATTAAATTGGAGTGAGGGTGGGGGGAAGACCTACACTTAAGAAAGAGAACTCCTGAAGACAATACAGAATGAAATCTTCAAGTGGCCTACAACAGGAGAGCTACCGATGTTCAGTTGCCCATGTTTATTGAAAGGAGTAGGGCAGAGCTATGTGAACGGTAAAAGCAGAGGACAAGAAACGAGGACTTGCAGCTCAAAGCTGGATCCTGAGAAGGCTTCGGATAATGAAGCGGCAGAGAGAGCACTTCAAACAGAGAAGCAAGGCAAAGTGGGAAGAACAGCACCGGGAGGAGGAGGAGGGCGTGCACAAAGAGCCTGGCCTGGCTGGGCTGGAGGGTCTTTGTGCGAGGAGTGGAGAGAACGCTGGAGGCAGAGCACAGCTGGACTCTTGGAGGGTGTGCAATGAGAGGCGGAAAACCTTGACCTTGATGGAATTAAGCAGAAGCATCCACAGCGAGGGAAAGACATGGAAACAGTGAAGACGGGGAATGATCTGACAGCGGCATAGGTGAATTGGAAGGGAAAGAACAGCAATGAGCCAGGCAATACAGGACACATTCCAGATGGAAAGCCAAGCAGAAGGAATGACGAGGAAGGGAATGTTATAGTACTACTCCTCTCCCGTCCACTTCAATCGCTTTATTCAGAAACTTCGTCATTTAAAACGTATTTCCTAAGGACAACATCCCACATTTCTGGTCTTTCTTATCTTTCTCAGGTAAGAAATCTTATGCTAGAGTTTTCCAGGGCAGATTTGAGTCCCATCCCAGCTAAGGGTTTACACAACTCACCACTACGGGGCCATCCTCCTGGGCCAGGTAAGTAACCGTCGCTGAGGTGAAGTTGAAATAACCAGCCTTGAGAGGGCGCAGGACAACAGTATGGGAGACGTTGCTAGCACTGGCCCAAGAGTTAAGGAAGGAATAAGATGAAACTAAAGCTGTAACAACCTTTCAACGTGTGGACTAAATGCACCATTTACAAAAGAAGTTGCCGATACATGTGGTGGTTTCATGCTTGCCCATATTCTGTAAGAATAATAAACATACGCTTTTTTGTAAGCCTAAAGTATATTACAATATACCTTTCTTTTTTTAAAAGACATTTTTCCATTGATTTTTAGAAAGAGTGAAAGAGAGAGGGAGCCCTAGCTGGTCTGGCTCAGTGGATAGAGCGTCGGCCTGCGGACTGAAGAGTCCTGGATTCGATTCCAGTCAAGGGCACATATCCAGGTTTCGAGCTTGATCCCTGGTGGGAGATGTGCAGGAGGCAGCCAATCCATGATTCTTTCTCATCATTGATCTTTCTATCTCTCTCTCCCTTTCCCTTCCTCTCTGAAATCAATAAAAATAAAAAATAAAAAGAGAGAGAGAGAGGGAGCCGAAATTGGTTTGGCTCAGTGGATAGAGCGTCAGCCTGCGGACAGAAAGGCCCCAGGTTCGATTCTGGTCAAGGGCATGTATCTTGGTTTCGGGCACATCCCCAGGAGGGGCATGCAGGAGGCAGCTGATCGATGTTTCTCTCTCATTGATGTTTCTAAATCTCTATCCCTCTCCTTTCCTCTCTGTAAAAAAATGAATAAAATATATTTTAAAAAGAAAGAGGGAAAAGACAGAGAGAAATAGCGATGTGAGAGAAACACATCGATTGGTTGCCTCCTGCACGAGCCAGACCAGGGCCCGGGCCAGGGAGAAGTCTGCAACAGAGGTATGTGCCCTTGACTGGAATCAAACCTGAGACCCTTCGGTCCGCAGGCTGACTCTCTATCCACTAAGCCAAACCAGGTAGGGCAATGTGATGCCTTTTTAGCCAAGTTTTAAATCTATGAAGTACTCAGTATATGTTCAAAGCAATATATGTTATGGATGAAAAATTAGTCACTTTAGTTCACAGAAAATCTTTCATCAACTATAACTGAAGGAAGTTCTTGAAAATGCAAAATAAAAACAAAAACCACAAGGAGAACACTAACTCCTATCAGAAAATCTAAACATACTTTAATTCACATGGGGAAAAAAAATCTAATTCAAAACACTCAGGAAACAACTGGTAGATCAGAATAAGAGACTCACCCACTAAGAAGAGTCTTTGAAAGGTCACCCAGGTCCTCCATGTTAGCATCAAACTGAATTTCTTTTAAAAGCGCCCCCCCCCACCTTTGCTGGGCCACAAACGTCTAAGTGTCTACATCTGCCCAACACAGTATGTTTTAGAACCTTATAACCTAAACTTCAGACCCTCAGGAGCATCCAAAGCACATGAACACAACTGTCACCAGTACCTCTGGCCCCATCTCCTCCAGAGCGGTGACAGAAGAATGGCCATGCACACACCTGGGCTGTTGGAAGGGACCCTGCTGCTTGCTGTGGTGGCGACGTTCCCCCACCCCCACCGCCCGCCTCCATCACCCAGTGTCAAGAGGATACGGGGCGATCCGGTCCCACTTGACGTTGAGCATTCCAGAGACAATGCCAAAGTCTTCTGGAGGGAAGGAATCGTCGGATAATTCCACATCTAATGCAGCACTAGAAAACAGAGGCAACAAAAGAGGTTCGGAAGTCACGGTTATGGAAATTAAAGCAATCGGCAGTCAAATCTGCCTGCTTGTCCTAAAAATTCAAAACTACAAAAGACACATATGACTCACACAGACAGTAATTTGGGTTTGTTGCACTGAAGAATCCAGGTCAAGGCCTGGGTTCTATGTCTCAGAAGCACCAAAAATACTCAAGTATCTAGGAAGAAATGGGCCCCAATCCATTCTCATTTAAATTTCTGTGTGTGTGTGTTGTTGGGAGGGGGGAGGATGGAGGGGGAGAGGAGCAAGATGCATATGGAAGATCAAATGAAAGGGAATCGAATTTAAAAAGGCAACAAAAATGTGTACAGGCTACTGAAACCAAGGAAGCTGAATCTGTAAACCCTGAGGTAAGGCGGAATCATATATTTTATGCCTTCTCATTTGCCTCTCCCTGTTTCACAATTCCTGCTTCTTCCCCACTCTAAAACTCTTCCAACTAAAATAAAATAAAATAAAAAAAAGTGGGAGATGGTTTCTTATAGCTTAGGTAAGAATGTCCTCCTTTTCTTCAATTGGGTCCAGCGGTGTATTCATTCACTCATGACAGCTGAGGTCTCCCTCAGAGACATCAGTGCCCGTGCTGTTCCCAGCTGGGAAATCTAAGCCTGAAAAGGGCCTGCCTAGCCTGGAGCTCCAGGGCCTCTTACCTTGAGCCAACGTTGTAGATGTTGTACTGTAAGGTCAGGTCTCTGCCCTCCACCGCATATCTGTTCAGCAGGGATTTGGAGGCCAACAGCCTGGCTCCTTCGTCTGCTTGTGTGACAGCAAGTAGAGCCAACACTCCAAATGCCAGCAGCCTCATCTGCGGGGAGAGAAGCAAAGTGAGCAGTCAACCCGAGCATGGCAAACCTCCAAGATCTTCCTGATGGTCCTTCATGAAAAGCCTGCGGAAGCTCTTGGATGTCCCGAAAGCAGCAGCCCCTTCCACAGAGCAGTCTCTCAGCCTCTGGAACTGACCTACACGCGCCTCCCTGCCGCCTCCGCCCTGCAAGCCCTCGGGTCATCGGTCTAAGCTCCAGCATAACCACCAACCCTCTTTCTGCAGGGGGGACCGAGGGGCTCCCCAACGGATAGGGTCTCCTGAGATGACACCGTGTGGCAACAATAGGGCTTTTCTTGGGG
This sequence comes from Lasiurus cinereus, assembly GCA_011751065.1. Classification (NCBI taxonomy): domain Eukaryota; kingdom Metazoa; phylum Chordata; class Mammalia; order Chiroptera; family Vespertilionidae; genus Lasiurus; species Lasiurus cinereus. The sequence continues at coordinate 29,435,426 of JAAGEH010000042.1, read as the reverse complement.
TGCCCGATTTCGGCCGATCCCAGGCCTGCAGCACCCCCCAGCTTTCCCTTCCACAGGGGTCCCCCACGGCTGCTGCCTTCCAGAACGTGGCCCGCTCCTCCATCGCCCAGCTCCACGGAGACCCCACCGCGCGCTCACGGGGTCCTCCCACACACCCTGCATCCCACCCTCCATCCTTCCCCCGGGATCCCATTCTCCTCGCCCCCACATCCTTTTGTGGTTCCCTCCCCGGGCTCAGTCTGCTCTGCCCGCTTCCCGCCTCTCCCCAAGATTAAACGTCCTTCCGGGGTGCACCCACTCCTCTCCCCCTCCCCCAGCTAACCCACAGCCGCTAGGTGAGATGCGGACATGAGACTCCCCCTCCTGCTCGGGACTCACCGTGCACCCCAAAGAAGCCTTTGGGGGAGGGGAGGAACCAGTACCGGAAAAGAGCGTCAGCATCCAAAAAACCGGAAATAAGCTGACAGGAAACCCCGGTGCTCCGCCCTATGCCTTCTGGGAGTTGTAGTTCTTGAAACAAGCACCACCTTTCCCATTGTAGTGCCCGGGGACCTCGGAGACACGAGGCACTTCAGAAAGGCTTGTCTGTGCGTTCTCCTTGCTTTCTTATTCTGCCCCTTTCAGTGGCTTTTCAAGCTGGTTGGCCCTTACCGTATGTGGCCCGCGCCTGCTCAGCTGCTTTGCGGGATTGGCATACCTAGAGATTTTGATCATATATTGAGAATGGCGAGTGTACTGTGGAACTAGGAATTAGAGAAAAGCTATGTCTCTCAGGGTTACTAGAATTCTTTCTAATTCTAGGCAAGAATTAGACTTAGTCACCCCCTCCATCCAATCAGTAACCAAGCCCTGAGCTTTATTTGGAATTCCCTTGAGGTGCCAACTCCATTTACCAGTCTGACTCCTGGGCTGTTGTCACATAAATTTTCTTTCTATATATTTTCAACTCCATGAGATATTGTCATTTTTGTTTTAGAGTCAATGTTTATTTTTGTTAGTCCTTACCCAAGAGCATTTTCCCATTAATTTTTAGAGAGTGGAAGGGAGCGGGAAGAGGCAGAAACACAGATGGGAGAAGACACACCCACTGGTTGATTGGTTGCCCCCACACGCACCCATACTGAGTGGGGATCCAGCCAAGGTACATGCCCTTGACTGAAATCGAATCCGTGACCCTTCAGTCTGCAGGACGGCTCTATCCACTGAGCCAAACCGGCTAGGGCATGCTATGTCCATTTTTATAGTTTCATGTCTCTGCGAAATTTCTAAGCGTGGCTTTTATCTTCTTGAGATACTAACCACAGTTGTTTTCACTTGTATAATTTCAATACGTGGAATTGCTGTGGGTCTGTTTATTATCTGTCGTTTCTGTTTGGTCTCATTTATATTACCTTATCTCTTCATCTGCTTAATCTTTATTGTGGTTGATGTTGTATTTGAAAAATTACTTATTATAATTATTTTGAGGTCTATGTTGATGTTATGTTCCTCGAGATTTCTGCTTGATCCTACCGAACATCTGGCTATGATAGCAATCTGGGATCATCTTATTCCTAAATTTGAGGCTTAAGAATTTCTGGACCACCCAGAATGGTGGGAAGCTAGGCTGCTGAATATGAGGAATGGCTTACTTCTGATCCCATGTAGGGTCCTAGCTCAAATACTGGATCTTTCTCAACATCCCTATCTTTAGCTGCCCCCAGATTCTAACTTTTTGTCTCCCTATTCTTCAAGGCCCTCAAATCCTCTCAGCAACCTTTCCCAAGTGGCAAAAGCTCCCAGGACAAAGGCAGTCTTTAGGCCGTTGTTCTTTTCTCTCTGGATTCCCAGCCAATCTTGTTGGCTCTTTGATGCTTTCTACATTTTTTTAAACATATATCGCATCCAACTGTAAGCATTTCTAGTGAGGCCCTGGCCAGGTAACTCTGTTGGTTAGAGCATCCTCCTGATAAACCAAGATTGCAGTCTATCTTACAACCAATGAATGCATAACTAATGTTTCTCTCTCTCGCTAAAATCAATAAAAATATTTAAAAAATTTCCAGTGAGAATGTTGGTCTAAAATATCCAGACTAACATAATCAGAAGTGGAACCTCCCACCATGATTTATTCATATTATCACAGAACTCCAGGCTATCACCTCACTATACAAGATAAAAGTTCATACAATTGGTGGTAGAGTCAGGTCTAGTCTCAAAGATCAAGACTAAGAACTACTGCCCTGACCGGTTTGGCTCAGTGGATAGAGTGTTGGCCTGTGGACTGAAGGATCCTGGGTTCGATTCTGGTCAAGGGCACATATCCGGGTTGTGGCTCGATCCACAGTAGGGGGCATGTAGGAGGCAGCTGATCAATGATTCTCATCACTGATGTTTCTATCTCTCTCCCTTCCTCTCTGAAACCAATAAAAATAATATATATTTTTAAGAAGTACACATTCCTCTCCCAGATTGACCAATGAGGATGGGAGTGGAGGGTAGGATGAACAATCTGGTATTTTATGGTCTGGGGCTGGAAGAATGTAACCCTTCTCATTCCTAAACCATGGGTTATAAATATCCCATGACCAGTTATTACTTAATTTTCAGTGTTTCTTAACATCTGTGGTAAGTGAACTGAACTTCAAATTCCTCTAGATCCATTTTATAAAACCCTCTAAGACAGTGGTTGGCAAACTGCGGCTCGAGAGCCACATGCAGCTCTTTGGCTCCTTGAGTTTTTAGCAAAGGCCAGCTCAGGAATACCCTAATTAAGTTAATAACAATGTACCTACCTATATAGTTTAAGTTTAAAAATTTTGGCCCTCAAAAGAAATTTCAAGCGTTGTACTGTTGATATTTGGCTCTGTTGACTAATGAGTTTGCCCACCACTGCTCTAAGACAAATAATTGTTTTCAGCTAGTCTCCCCTGCCCCCCAGAAAACAAACACCAAGACACACTCACAACAAAGACCACGCCCTTTATTTACAAAGGCCAGTGTGGGAGCTGAGGACGGATGGAGAGCAGCCACCCAGACATCCTCTCTGGAGTGCTTGGGACCCTTTCCCACGTGGAGAAAATCTGTTCTCCTGCCTCCATATTCTCAGCCATGGGCCCTCCAAGCAGCTGGGCTAAGCAGCAGAGAGAGGAGGTGATATGAGCCTCCTCTGTGCTCCAATTTAGTAACGCCCAACTCCAGGTCAAAGGCAGCACTGCCAGCCTTTCCTTCCTTCTCACATAGAACTTTCTGGCCTGGAGGGAAACCATGAAGCACTCAAAGGGTAAAGGCCAGGGGCCTAGATGGAAAGACCTTCTACCATTCCCTGAAGCAATCAGGAGAGGGGGTAAGAGTGTTGGTCACAGTCCTGGTAGAAGGAGTATCCACACTACCCTTGGGTTACCCAGCATCCAGAGGCCCAAGGGACCTAGCTCCCTGGGCTGTACATATCCCTGCCCTAGACTAGCCCTTTTGCCTATTTCTCTGGTGGGGGAGCTCTGAACCAGAAATCAGCAAAGAATCCACTTCTACTCAACTCATATGCATCCCACCACCACACACACCCACTACCGAGCCAGACCCCAACCCATTTCATGTCTTTTAAGAGGGGCTCAAATTACTGGTACCTGGGACACAGAGAGGTCCTGGGTTCTTGGAAATGTGTGTGTGTGTACATAAGCATGTGTTTGAGGAAATGGAGCCAATATGGCCCCTTGTGAGCCATCTCCCTTAGCTTCATTGAGCCCCTTTCAACTCAAGCTACGTTAGCATCTCTAAATCTCCTCTGCCACGCCTGAACCAGAAACCCCAGGCCCTTCTCCTGAGCACCAGTCTCTGTTGGGCTGTCCGGGGCTGGGTAATTCCTTGTTCAGAGGCCTGTGTCCTATCTCCTCCTTCCGACAGGAAGAACAGGCATCTTCCTCGCCCTGGAAGTCCCAACAGACCCCATTAAAAAGCACTTCAGGGGTCGAGGAGGAAAATCTCAGCCTGCGTCACCTGCCCCTCCTTCAGAGGATGAAGTTCTAGCACTGGTTAGGCTGGAGGTGAGAGGGGGTGGGGGGAGAAAGAAGAGAGTTACCAAAAGTAAACATGAGACGAGCAAAACCCTAGTGGTACAGGTGAAAGACCATGTTCCGATAACCAGAGAGTCGGTTCCTCCTTCAACTCTGTGCTGCCGCTGGGCAGTGTGAAGATTGCAAAGGCGGTTGTGGGGGCCCATCAACAAAACCGTGAAGCCCGTTAAACAGTTCTGCTCAAGCAGGAGCAGGAGAGAAGATTCTGTAAGAAGTAGAAGTAGAACCCAAATCCTCAGGCAGAGCTACAGGGCTGGGGTCCAAGCCTCTAAAGCCACCCGTGTCTGGAGATGACAGGAAGACAGAGGGATGACAAGCTGCCGAGGGAAAGAGCCGACAGGAACCAGAGGCTGGCATCCAGGGAAGGGAGAAGCAGGAGGCCCGGCCACAGGATTAGGAGAGCTGAGAGCCCAGGAGTCTCTCAATGGCCGCATTGATGTCCCCTCCTGTGGCAATCAGGGCCTGCAGGTTAGCCTCCCGGTTGATGAAGCCCATGGCGTTGAGCTGATCTAGCTGCTGCTGGAATCTCACTTCTGGCGTCTGCACCTACAGGGGACAGGCCTTGTGAAGTGGGCACAGGACCAACCTCAGAAGCTGGGGGTTTTTAAGGAAGAGAACCTGTAGGTCTTCAGCATCCTCAGAGCCAATCAGTGGAACAGGGTGGTGAGCTGCAAACAACTGAGTAATAATGAGGTGGAGGTGTCTTTCTTAACATTTCAAGTAACAGACAGGCTTTGGTCAGCTTATATTCCTAACTACATCCCATCAACAGGCTGGCCATGTTAACAGGTACTCCCAATGCCACATGCTCAGTGGTGGGTAAGATGTGTACGAAACACCATAGCTAAACCCCCTCCTCGCCAACCTCACATACCATCATAGGAAGGGCCAGAGAATGGCTCCAGGAAAGAAAGAATCTGTTTCATTCTAACCAATCCACAAACAGCTATTTACAAAAAGGAAGGCTCTCGCCGAAAGTGGTTTGGCTCAGGGGATAGAGCTTTGATCTGCGGACTGAAAGGTCCCAGGTTCAATTCTGGTCAAGGGCATGTACCTTGATTGTGGGTACATCCCCAGTAGGGAGTGTGCAAGAGGCAGCTGATCGATGTTTCTAACTAACCCTTTCCCTTCCTCTCTGTAAAAAAAAAAAAAAATCAAAAAAAAAATTTTTTTTTTAAAGGGAAGGCTCTCCTACTTGACGCTCCTGCAAACATCTCCTGGGAGTGCTTTCCCCAGGCATGTTTATGAAGCATAGCCTAGATCACGGACAGATGACTCAGAGCTGGAAGGAGCCCAGCAATCACAGGCCACTGGCTGCTGCGGGCAGTGCTCGGGGCACCCACAGGTGTAATCTGGGCTCACCTTGGTGACCACTTGGTTCAGCTTTTGCGCAGAGCTGGGCCACCTACATTTCTACTGACAGGCTTTTCCCAGATGAGTTACAAAGGACGGAGAAAGGTGACCTGAGGTCATCTCACTCCCTCACATCCCTAGCCTTCACTTTGTACCGCAGGCTCTAGTTAACTCACCTCTTATAATCCTCTTCTCAGTCTCAGAGATGGAGGCAGATTTAATTATCAAAAGAATCCCATGGCCCTAGCCAGTTTGGCGCAGTGGATAGAGCGTCAGCCTGAGGACTGAAAGGTCCCAGTTTCGATTCTGGACAAAGGCACATGCCTGGTTTGCGGATTGATACCCAGGTGGGAACATGCAGGAGGCAGCCGATCAATGATTCTCTCTCATCATTGATGTTTCTCTCTCTCTCTCTCCCCCTCTCCCTTCCTCTCTGAAATCAATAAAAATATTTTAAAAAATAAAAAAAGGAAGAATCCCATGACATGAGGAGAAGTGGTAAAACACAGTAGTTACTGTGTAAATCCTGAGCCAGCAGGCCGTGGTTTGAATTTTGGCTCCGTTACTTACTGGCTTTTGACTGAGCAAGCCCTTAATCTCCCTGGGCTTCGGTTCTCTCCTTTGTAACACCGGAACTGTAATAACAGCTCCCTCACAAGTTGTTGTGAGAAGTCAATTAAATGAGCACTTGGTAAGTGCTATTACTATTCTTAGCTCCATTTTACAGCTGTGGAAACTGAACTTAGGGAAGATCAGTAACTTGCCCAAGGCCAGAAAGTGGCAGGCTAGGGTCTGAGCCAGGTCTGGCTGCCTCCAAGGCCTGCTCTGCTCTCTCCATTCTACTGCGACCCCTGACCGGGATGGAGGGGTGGCTCCAGCACCGGCCCCGCTGCCCGTGTACCTGTGAGTTTCCACTTCCTGCCAAAAGCTGGATCATCTGCTGCATCAGCTGCTGCTGAGCACTGGAAGCCCCCGTGGGAGAAGTGGCTGGGGGGGCTGGTGAGGAGGCGGGGGCCTCGGGTGCAGGCCCGACGTTGCTGCTGGCTGAGGGTGCGAGGGTCCGGGACATCCCGAAGGAGCCAAGGCTGCAGACAGGAGAGACCAAAATGTGGGAGACGGCCTCTGGGAAAGGGACGGGGACATGAGACCCAAAAGGAAAGCAATCGGAGAAAACAGGAAGACAGACACACGGCTGCTTGGAGCGGCAGAGGGAGGGATTGAGGGGAGAAGTTGCCAGGACTTGGCTGCCCACCTGCCTCCTCCCCTCACCTGGGTATGAGCCCGGGGGCCTCCGTCTGCAAGGTCTGCAATCCCTGCTGGATCTGCAGCAGCGCCTGCATGGCGCGGGGATTGGTAAGGATGGACAGTGACTCTGGGTTCTGCATCTGGTGGGACATGAGCAGAGAAAGGCAACGGGAGGTAGCAGGAGGCAGGAAGCAGCTCTGCCCGGTCCCTGAGGTTCCCACCCTCGGACTGGGGGGTCCACCCCTGCCCTGTAGGCTCCTCACTCACCTGCTGCAGGAAGACCGGGAGCTGCAGGCGGAGCTGCTCCTGAAGCTGGGGGTTCCCCGCGAAGAGCGGCACGTTCACCATCATCTGCCAGGGTCAAGGGAGTAGGGGGAGGCCTGGGCCTACCCACCCTAAGAATTCCCCCACAGCCTCAGTCTCCCTCGGCACCCCTACCACTGCCGGAAATCTGGCCAGCTTTTCCAAGGATCTCAAAGTATCCCGAAGGCCTGAGTGGGACAGCGAGAGGAAATAGAACTATACTCCGGGCAATGACGATGTGCCCTGCCACCTTCAAAGCACTCCCCATGCATCAACTCACTAATCCCCACAAATCTGTGAGGAGCTGTCGTTACCAGTTCACGGCTGAGGAAGCTGGGAGGGGAAATGACTTGCTTAACTCTCACGGCTAAGGAAGTGCTGATGCGTGAGATGCAAACCCAGGCAGTCTGGCTCCCGAGCGTTTGACCACAAGGAACTGCCCCCGGTGCGCTCCTGGCACAGTTCCCTACCTGAGTGGCAAAGTCGGGGTTCTGGGCAAGCGTCTGCATCATGCTGCGCATGTAAGGGGCGGAGATCACGGTCTGCATCAGCTGGGGGTTCTCGGAGATCTGCTGGAGCAGGGCCTGCATTTCCGGGCTGTTGAACATCCCTAAGGCAAGGAGGAAAACACAAACCAAACAGGAGAGAAGGGGTCCAGATGCAGACCAGATGCCCCATCAACCTACCGTCCTTCAGACACCGCGTGGTTACAAAACCCTTTAGAAAGGCAACGGTACCACGGGCACCCTGGGCGCGGTGCATCTGTCCCGCCCTGGCCTGGCCCCTTTCCCATCCTCTCTGCTAAGGACAAGACAAACCCGTGGGAAACTGGGTCTGATTCATGCCCTGCTCCTTCCACAAGCTCAGCTAATGTCCGAGCTGGAAAGGATTTGACTAAAGATCACTTACATCAGTGGTCGGCAAACTCATTAGTCAACAGAGCAGCAAACCGTGGCTCGAGAGCCGCAGTTTGCCGACCACTGACTCAAATCAATGGTTTTCAAGCTTGTCTTAACAGCAGAGACTCTTTCCTCCAACCAAATCTCGTGCAGAAACCAAGCAGGGGCGGGGCTAGAGCCTCTCCCCGTTGGTCCTTTCCCATCCTGAAGATGGCCCAGACCCTCTGGAACTCAGGAGTGCACTTCTAAAACCGTCAGTGAGGCTCAAGTCCCTTCTTTTATAAATAAGGGGACTGAAGCACAAAGAGGGGAAGGGACTTTCCCAATAAAGATGTCCCCCAGGGAACAGAGAAATCAGGGCATCTGTCAGAGATATGCCCTGGGCCGTAAGTACAGCCAGGGTCCAGACAAATGGGGCTCCCCAGGGTGGTGCAGTCACAGCCTGCACTCCTGTGCATGGCAGCTCTGCACACAACCCCACCCCCCACCCCACTCCCACCCCCGGCATCTGCCCTGTGTCCCCAGATCTGCCCTGGTTCCTCTCCACACCCATTTACATGGGACAGGGCCACTGGTGCTGAAAGGGCTCAGAAGGTGGGGCTGGTTTATGGGTGAGCCAATTCTTGGGCCACTCCCAAAGTTATCAGGGCCTGGTTGGAACCAGCCGGCACTCCGAGGGGTGGAGCCACTGCCTCAGGCTGCAGCGCCCCCTCTGTGGCCTCCATAGTCTCACCTCTGTCCTCAATATTCTGAAACAGTATGAACCCCCTTCAGTCCTGGGCCAGAGGAACTGCCCTGAGACCCACTACGCTCCTTCCACCCTAGGACATACCTGACCCCAGGCTAGCCGCATTGATCCCAAAGGGGTTCGAGACTGTCGGGTGCACCTGGCTGGTCCCCGATCCTCCGGTGCCCTCCCCACCGGACCCGGGGGCCTGGGAGGCGGGGGGCGAGGGGCTCCAGGGGTTAGGGAGGGGCTCTCGATTCTCAGTCCGCAGAGGCTGGGAAGATGAGCTGTCGGAGTTCCCGGCCAGGGAAGAGAAGGGATTGTTGCCAAACTGGGAGGAGGGAAAGGGTTCGGGTTAAGGACTGAAACAAAGCAGGGGCAAGGGCTGCACCCCTTCTTTCCTCTCACCGAGGAGCCTCCCCTTCCCAGGAAAGGGAGAGATCTGAGACCTGAGGAGTCCTCAGCTCAATTTCTAGCCCCACCGTGGGCAGCTCCACCCCTATCCTACAGGCAGGGCTGGCTGATGCTAAAGACTGGATAACTGAACCCCTCAGATAACCGGAAACTTCCCCTCCCCTGGCGGCGCTAAATACTGGGCCTCTGGTCCCCGCTGTGTCCACAGCACTTCACACACCCGTCCCCAGCGTGCAGGCAGCGAGGCATTCTCCTCAGCGCCTCAGGCACAGGTGTGGGGGTCCCCTTCACACCCTGCTCCTGGCACCCTAGGTGCCCAGTAGTAAGTGTTGGCTTTTCCTTCCATGCTGATTTGCCTCCAGTTTCCCCTTTTCCGACCATCTTGGCCCAATACTAACCCCCAGAGCCTCCTCCCTGCGTCCCCTGTGTGCGCTCTGTCCTTCCAGGCACACCACGTGGAGCGCATCTCCAGGCCTTCCATCCTCTCCCTCCACGCCCAGCCTCTCCCCTCGGCCCCGCAGCTTCAGTCCCCGCAGCACCAGGCTCCCGCCAAGTCCCGCAGGGTTATCTCAGGGTCTGGACCATCAGCTGGTGCTGCCTAAGGGAGCATCTAGATCCCCACCCTCTCCGAGGGGCGTGCTGGCTGGGGAAGTCCCCGCCCCTTTCCCTGGCTCCGCCTCTTTCCCGAGCTCCTAAGCAGTCCTGACCTAAGCAGGTCCCTGAACCGCCTCAGCCCTCCCTCCCGTGCAGTTTGCAGTTTCACATCCACCCTTTTTCTGCTTATTCAAAGTGGGTCACGGGGACCACGCGGACCCAGGACTCTGCTGCTCTGAGCTGTGGTTCTTTCACCTCACCAGATGCCTACGCAGATAATGGGGCTTGCAGGCCAGAGTTGGTGCACCACGGTTTCAGTCTCTGGCCCTGTTTCAGATTTCCTGTTCTGGTAACTTGACTAGCACCCAACTTTGGGGCCCGGTTTTGTTCTTCCTGGTCTACCCTAAGGACTAAATCCCTTTTTCTAAACTCCCTATAGTGATAACGGCTGCCATTTATTGCAATGTTTACAATATCCCTCCAATATGTCAGTTCTCAAAGTGTGGTCCGAGGAACCCTCAAAGGTTCAAAACTATTTTTATCATACTAAGACGTTATTTGCGTTTTTCACTTTCATTCTCTCATGAGTATTTTTTAAAATATATATTTTATTGATTTTTTTATTTTTTATAAATATATTTTATTGATTTTTTAATTTTTTAAAAATACATTTTATTGATTTTTTTACAGAGAGGAAGGGAGAGAGATAAGAGAGTTAGAAATATCGATGAGAGAGAGACATCGATCAGCCGCCTCCTGCACGCCCCCACTGGAGATGTGCCAGCAACCAAGGTATATGCCCTTGACCGGAATCGAACCTGGGACCTTTCAGTCCACTGAGGCCCAAATTCTTGGACCTCTCATAAGTATTGAGTGGAGTTTTCCAAGGACTGCATGCATAACATGTGACACTGCAGCGGACTGAATGCAGAAGCAGATCTGAGAATCTAGCTGCTTAGTAGCCAGACATTAAAGATCTCTGTAAAAATGTAAAACAACACCCTGGCCAGATAGCACAGTTGGTTAGAGTGTTGTCCCAATATGCCAACGTTACAGGTTCGATCTCGGGTCAGGGCACATACAGGAATCAACAAAAAAACAAAAAACACCACGTTGTAAAAAAAACAACCACCACAAAAACATAATAGGGCCACTCTTTCCTCTAAAGTTCTGATTTGGAAAATAAAGTTATTTTCAAAAGGATATGCTATTTATGTTAATGTAATGAATTTATTCTTATTTTTAAATGAATTAATAAACATTTTTAAAAAATTTATTAGTTTTAATTTTACATACGGTGAATATCATTTTATATACGGTTAGACCCATGAAAACAAACGCTTTTGGGGATCCTCAATAATTTTTAAGAGGTAAAGGGATCCTGAGACCAAAATGACTGAGAGCCTCAGCTATAATATATTGCTTCCATTGTGGAAAAGAGGAAGCGAAGGTTTAGAGGGGACAGGAAACTCACTTAAAACCACATCACCAGACAATGGGGAAGCAGGTATTCGAAACCAGGTTTGTGGATGCCAACTGCTATGTTCCTTTCGCTAAACCGATGGCTTGCATGTCTCTGTGTGCATCAGAATTAAGTGGGGTGCTTGTTTTCAGCTTCTCTCGACTACTTGATTTTTTTTTTAACTAGGTGAATGCATCACTTTGTTGTACATTTTATTTTTTTATTATTTTTTAATATATTTTTATTGATTTTTTACAGAGAGGAAGGGAGAGGGATAGAGAGCCAGAAACATCGATGAGAGAGAGAAACATTGATCAGCTGCCTCCTGCACGCCCCCCACTGGAGATGTGCCTGCAACCAAGGTACATGCCCTTGACCGGAATCGAACCTGGGACCCTTCAGTCCGCAGGCTGACGCTCTATCCACTGAGCCAAACCGGTTTCAGCTTGATGTACATTTTAAATTAAATACTTAAATAACATTTAAAATAAATAAATTCCTTTAAAAATTCATAGTTGATCCCTGCAAGCAGTTTCCACAGTTTGAAAGGGCAATCTCCAAAATAACCAAGATGATGTTAAGAATAAGGTGGGGGATTCGCTCCGCCAGATGTCCAGGCTTAAATAAGACAGTGTGGTAGCACTGCAGGGACAGACAGACTGACAGACAGACCAGTGGGACTGAGTAGAGCCAGAAAGACATACACTCGTTTGTGGAGACTCGGTGCAGGACAGAGGCAGCATGAACAGGGAATCTGCTGGGTATCATGGGCCAGTCCGGAGACGGTGCTTTTTCCTTTCCACAGGGAAAGAGGAACGGACAGCCTCCCTGCCGCCTGAGCACTGTGGAGGGGGGTGCTCAGTTTGTGGAAATCCATCAACTGTACACTCACAGGCACCTTTCTGTCACTGTATTTTCCTTCGATCAAACTTTTTAAAAATGCTTAAAAAGCAAGTTAAAAATTATATGAACAGTATGATACCACTGCTAGAAGGTTGAAAAATATGCAAAACAAAACTACAGATTACTTACGGATACGTATATAAGTAATCAAAGAATCAAAATGACAAACACCAACTGCAGGTTGGTAGATAGCTCTGGAGAAGGAAATAAAACCCTGGACAAGGCTGCTATTCTATCTGTAATGTCTCATTTACAAATGTTAAATATGTACAAGAAAATACACAAAATATTAACAACATTTACTAACTTGGGGTAAGAAAGAAGTCGTCGGAGAACAAAGTATGATCCCTTTTGCATAACCTATTGAGCTTGTATTCCTTCCCGTGCTTTTTAAATGCTCTTTTGTTTACTTTGTGTACCTTTTAAATTTTGAAACATGTAAATGTATTTTATATAATTTAAACTTAAAAAAAAATGAACCAAAAAAGGCACTGAAACTATATATGGCAACATGTTAGGGCAACATGGATCTGACAGAATGCTCTATTTTTATCTATATCTGTTGTACATTTGGAAAGAATTCATAAAGCATTTTTTAAAGTTCATATTCCCAGTCTGGCTGGTGTGGCCCGGTGGTTGAGCATCAACCTATGAACCAGGTCACAATTGGATTGGGGAGGGGGCAGGGCATGTGCCCGGGTTGCAGGCTGTAGGCTCAATCCCCAGCAGGGATTCTCTTCATTGATGTTTCTATCTCCCTCTCCCTCTCCCTTCCTCTCTAAAATCAATTTAAATATTTTTTATTATTTTTTTTTAAAGTTTGAAAGAGAGGCTGATTCCAGAGATTGAGTCATTATGTATCTCAAAGGTGGGCACCTGGGATCTCATCATTAACAAGCTCCTCAGGCGATTCTACAAGTGATCTCTGGACCACACTCGAGACACTGTTCTGGGATCAGCTGTTTGACCCCAGGCCTGACCCCACAACCTTTGAGCCTCTGGTGCCAGAAGTTTGTCAGAACAACATCCAATCCCTTGGGCTCTCTGCCTCACCCACCTCCCTGGGGAACTTTGCTACCTTCTGCCCTAGTGCCTCCGTCCCATGCCAAGTTGGACCACCCCTGACTATGCATAATGGGAACTATTTCCAAGCCAAGGCCCACCCTCAGAGGCAGAGGGGGGGACTAGGAAGAGGAGCAGGCAGCACCCCAGGCTCCCCTGGTCTGGAGGTAAGGGATCTCTGGCCAGACACCCCACCACCTAACGCCCCAGCCCCTGTCCCCACCTGTTCCCGGGCAGCACTGAACATGGGCTCCTGGATGTCAGTGTACATGCGGCGGAGGGCGTTATACCCTCCCGGGATGCTCTCCAGGTTGCTGAGGGCCCGGTCCTGGTTCCGCATCATCTCCTGCATCATGGCTGGATTTCGAGCAAGCTCCATCGTCTGGTGGGGAAGGCAGAGACAGAATGGGCCCTAGAACCAGAGAGCACCACGCCTGCAAAGGATGAGCCTCAGGAGGGGGCCTGCATCAGGACTAAGGTCCAGGGTTCAGGGTCTGCCCTACTGTGGTAGAGAATAGGGTCGACTAGACTCCCTTCCTTCCTTCCTGGCATTCCGGTCCCACCCGTCTTCCCTGTGGGCATCTAGTTGGCTTTTCCCAGTGAGATACAATGATCACAGAAGGGATCTCAGCAGCAGCTTCCCTCCTTCAGGTTCAGGGGGCCCACAGGGGTGCCAGGGGTCAGGGAGCACAAGGATATTGAGGAAGAATGGACATGGGAAAGAGGAGGAGGCGGAAAGAAAAGTTAACATCTCTCGAACACCTACTACATACCCGGCCTTGGACTAATTTACAGAATTCAAGTCATTTAATCCCAATAATAGTCCCAAGTAGGTATCTCTGTCCCTATTTTGCAGAAGAAAAAAAAAATAGGCTCAGAGACTCCCTGCCTGGGGACACACAGCCAGTCAGTGGTGGAGCCAGACGTCAAGGCCAGATTTGTCTGGCCAACACCAGCTCTGCCTCCTGGTAAATGATATGTTAAGGAGGGAAAGGATGCTACCAACACCCTTTAACCCCCATCCCCAGATCTGTGGCCTGACTAAATATGATAGGGCTTTCTCTTTCGAGCCAATGGCTCCCTCTCAATAAAGAATAGCCTGGTCAATCCCAGTGGACGCAGTACATGACAGAAAACATGAGTATGGCTGTCTTGTTCCCATCCAACACCTTCCCTGTTCTTCTTCCCAAGTTTGTTCCAACCTCTTCTAAGATACCCTTATGTCTAAGTCATGACTCTGATCTCTTGTCCCATGATTCAGTTTTTCAATAATTTACCGAGTGACTTCTAGACAATGAACAAAATACTTGCAAATCCTTGTCCTAAGGAAGCTTATCTCCTGGTGAGCCCAGCACTGGTGCCCACCGTTCTGCTGAGGCCGTCTCTCCTTGTCCCCTGTGGACCCTGGTCTCCCTCACTCACCCGGCCCTGGCCACCCTCAGTGCTCCCCGAATACCCTCCTATCTTTGACTCCCAGGCCTTGGCACTTGGTGTCCACTGGTCCTTCTTCTGGTTCATGCTTCCTCCCTTGGACCTTAGCTCGGGTGACATTTCCTCTAGGAGGCCTCCCGGGAGCCTGCTAGAGAGTCAAGACCTCCTCTCTGTGCTCCTGGGGGGCCCTGTGACTCTCCGACTGATCATACTGTGTGATCGTTGTCTGCTGACTGGTCCCATTTTTTCTTTAAGACCAGGAGCTCCCGCAAAGCTGGGCCTGTGTCTTTTTATCACTGTACCCCAAGTGTGCAAAACATGGCCGCTGAACAAATGCATGAACAAGTCAAAGCAGGACGAGGTGGGGAAAGAAAGGCTGGGCAGGCACACCCCCACCCCACCTCTCTCACACCCACCTGCCTCATGAGCTCGGGGTTGTTGAGCATGTGGCTGATCTCAGGGTTCCGCTCCATCAGCTGCTGCATCTGGGGGTTGGCCATGATCATGTGGCGCATCAGGTCGGGGTTAGACATCATGTCCTGGACCAGGGGGTTCTCCATGATCTGCGATAGCATCTCGGGGTTGGACATCAGCTGCCTCTGCATCTGCTGCTGCAGCTCCATGAAGTTGGCGGAACCCAGGCCCAGGCTCCCCAGGCCGAGGATGCCCCCGAAGCCGGCTGCAGGGAGGAGGCAGAGTCACCGTCTGCTGAGGAGCCCCCGTCCCCCCCGCGCTGCCCCCTCCCCGTCAGAGCCGCTGAGTTCGGGTCTCCACGGTGGGCCCCCTCTGCTTCTCGCACTCCCTTTCCCAGGCATTTCCCCAGCCCCAGCCCTGAACCTGCTGGCAGAGATGTCAGCCTGCTAGACTGAGCCCTCCTTGGTGGCAGAGGCTGGCAGTCAGCACAGTCCTGAGCACAGAGAGGGCACCCCCTGATGGCCTATTGAGTGAGTAAATCCATATTCCCCAACTGGCTACTGTTGGACCCACTTTTTGTCTTCCCCCCTGGCTCCCCATATCTCCAGCCCCATTTCCCCCCGGCTCTGACCTTTGCCCATGCTCCCCTTCGCTGGAAAGTCCTATGTCCAGGGGTCCTCCAGGCCCCTCATATCATGAGTGGGGACCATGTTTCTCCCTTCTCTTGGGTCTCCCCCACCCCCAGTCCCTAAGGGCTTACAGAGGATGGATGTGGTAGCATTGGGAGGGCCCTCCCCAGCCCCTGGGGAGGGACCCCCCCCACTGCTCCTCCGGCTTCCGCTGCCAGCGTCCGAAGCAGCACTGCCAGAGGTGGAGGGCTGGGCGGGGGTGGCAGGCGAGGCAGGCGTGGTGGAGGGTGCTGAGGCGGGTTCGGGAGTAGAGGGGGAAGAAGCGGTGGCAGCAGCTGGATCTTGAGCCCTGAGGACAGAGGAAGAAAACCTTAGCTCACGTCAGCACAAGAAGAGGGAAGACAGCCATCTCCGTGTTGGGTGTGCAGCTAGCTACTGCCCCAGCCCAGGCTGCATCCTAAGTGACACTGAGCTGGGGTGGGGTGATGCTAGGGGGTGGTGAGTACAGCAGACAGGGGAGGAGGAGCTAGGACCACCCGTCTGGAGGGCATTCTGGGAGATGTAAGTCAGGATCCGGTCCCCTGCAGGTGAGCCCCTGAGCCTGCCGGGCAACCCATTCAAGAGCCACTTTCCTGGTCTTGGAATACTGTTTCCCCAAAAGTAAGACATCCCCCAAAAATAAGACCTACTTCCAGTTTTGCCTCTCATTGTAATCTAAGGCACCCCCCCAAAATAAGACCTCCCCAATAATAAGGCCTCCCCGGAATATAAGGCCCCCGAAGCTACCGTCAGGCGTCTGACTCCTGATTTAAAGAGACCTCGCGCTGCTTGAACAGCTCCGACTGCACTGCGGCCAATCAGTGAGCTGGTTTGTGATGACAACTACTACCGTACCGTATACAGATAATAAATTTCCTTTTTTGTTTTTTTTGTTCAACAATAAATGTGTACCATATTCTTCTTCATGGAAAAATAAGACATCCCCTCAAAATAAGACCTAGCGCATCTTTAGGAGCAAAAATTAATATACGACGCTGTCTTATTTTCGGGGAAACAGGGTAGGTCCTCCAGGCCTAGACCCTCCAGGCCAGTGGTTCTCAACCTGTGGGTCGCGACCCCTTTGGGGGTCGAACGACCCTTTCACAGGGGTCGCCTAAGACCATCAGAAAACACCTATTTCCCATGGTCTTAGGAACCAACAGACCACTCCTCGGTGTAGCAAAGTGTAGCAATGTAGTTTACTGTTGTCATATGAAGACTGTTACCCATGCTACACCATGATTCAAGACAAAAATTAAATTTATTTATAATTAGAAATATTTCACAATATGTAATTACATATTGTTTTTGTGATTAATCACTATGCTTTAATTATGTTCAATTTGTAACAACGAAAATACATCCTGCCTATCAGATATTTACATTACAGTTCATAACAGTAGCAAGATTACAGATATGAAGTAGCAATGAAAATAATTTTATGGTTGGGGGTCACCACAACGTGAGCAACTGTATTAAAGGGTCGAGGCATTAGAAAGGTTGAGAACCACTGCTCCAGGCGGAGGTGGGAGAGGAAGCAGCAGGTGGGGAAAAGGGGTCCAATCAGAAGCTGGACCCGCTCCCCTCCTGAACTTACTTCTGAGGGGTCTTGATGACCAGATGGACAGTAAGCCCGTCCTTGATTCCGTGCTGGCTCAGCGTGTCGCCATCCTTGAGGATCTTGCCTGCGAAGATCAGGACCAGCTGATCCTGCTGAGCCTTAAACCTCCGGGAGATCTCCTCTTTGAACTGTGATGGAGAGGCAGGGATCACTGCAAAGGCCACCCGGCTCCGTCCGCCAGGGACTCTTCAAAAGCCTCTGCATTCTTTTGCTCCCCGTCCAGGGGCGGGAAGTCCCTCCTGCAACCTTTTCTCCATCCCTCCCGCTGCAATAAGCAGCTCCTTTCTTAACCCCGGAGGGAGGCTCCTCTCTCAGCTCTCCCAGCCCAGGAAGCCCTTGCTGCTCTCTGCCCCGTTTCCTGTGAGGGTGCTCTCCGTCTCCGCTCCTTCACCAGCCTTGGACTCGGGCCCTGGTGCCCTCAGCCTTCTCTTCCCAGACCCCAGGTTTCTATCCCCTCCTTCTCCCCAGCATGCTTGTAACAACTACAACACCTAGGTGCCCGTTATTTATAATGGACCTAACTATTCGTGAGTTAAGAGTACGTCCTTATGCCGAAACCAGTTTGGCTCAGTGGATAGAGCGTTGGCCTGCAGACTGAGGGGTCCTGGGTTCGATTCCGGTCAAAAACACATCCCCAGTAGGAGGTGTGCAAGAGGCAGCTGATCGATGCTTCTCTCTCATCGGTGTTTCTAACGCTCTATCTCTCTCTCTTCCTCTCTGTAAAAAGTCAATAAAACATATTAAAAAAAGAAAAAGAGTACGTCCTTATGAGATACTCATTGACTATTATTTCCATGTTAAAGGTGAGAGAAAAGAGGGTCGGAGTGGATAGGAACCGTGCCAGTGCAGGCTGGACTCAGGTCTTCACACCAAAGCCCAGGCCCTTAACCAACACTGCCTCTCCACGGGAGCTGATTTCAAATCCAGCTTTGCAGGGGACAGTATTTAAATTCGGGAATGTAGTCATGTTATAAGATCGGAGGAAGGGGGGGGCGGGGCAGGCGATGATGATACTAACGGCCGGCTGGGGAAATGAAGACTCCCAAATCTATCACCAGCACCCAGATCCTCCACCCGAATAAAAACAGTGCACTTGCCAAAACCGGTTTGGCTCAGTGGGTAGAGCGTCGGCCTGCGGACTGAAAGGTCCCAGGTTCGATTCCGGTCGGGGGCATGTACCTTGCTTGCGGGCACATCCCCATTGCGGGGGGGGGGGGTGCAGGAGGCAGCTGATCGATGTCTCTCTCTCATCTATGTTTCTAACTCTCTCTCCCTCTCCCTTCCTCTCTGTAAAAAAAACGAATAAAATATTTAAAAAACAAAACAAAAACAACAACAGTGCACTTGCTGAGCGAAGGCAGCGGCCGGATCCCCGCTTTGCATGCAGAAGGCCCACCGCGCAAGCCCCGCCTCCGCGAAATGCGGGGGCAACCGCGGGGGAGGTGGCGGGCACGGGCGACAGCCCCTGGAGATCGATATCCCACCGGATCCGACTGACCAGCTACTGCACATTGTGCACCGCCCCGAGCGGCCGAGAACCACGCGCCGCCGCCGCCGCCAGGATTTGAACCGGCAGGAAGGGTGCGGGCGGAGGGAGCCCCTACCCGCGCCGCCCCGCGCAGAGCACGCGGAGCCGTCTCGTGGGCGCGCAGTAGCGCCCCCCGCCGGCTCTCGCGGGGCACAGCCTCTGCCCGGCCCCCGCTCAGCCTCGACGCCTCGACCCCGGGGCGAGGGAGTAGGCAGGGCGCACGCTCCCCTCAAACACTGCCCCCGTGCCCCGCGCCAGGTGTCCCCACCCCACGCCCCACCACGCCCCCAGTCCCGGCCACCGGGCAAACCGTGCTCTCCCTTCCCCAACACGCGCCGCGCTGCCCCCCCAACCGCCCGCCGAACGCCCCTTACCCGCCGCTCCTCCTCTCGGGTGCCCGCCGCGCCCCCGCCCCCCGCTCCCCGGCCCTCCCGTCCGCCGGACCGTCCGGAGCCACCGCTCTCTGCGCGGACCCGGGGCGCCTCCTCCCCGCCCCACCCGCACCGGTACTACCTCCTTGACTGAGGCGCGATCGCTGATCACAATCTCCTCCTTGTCCTTGGGGGTCTTGACGGTGACCCGAATGGGGGGCCTCGCCTCGGCCCCGCTCGGCTCCGCCATGCCGCCGCCGCCGCCACCCGGCCGCCCGCCAGCCAGCGCGCCCAGCTCCTCCTCCTCCTCCTCCGCCTCCTCCTCCCGCCCCGCTGACCTGGCTCGGCTCGGGCGCCTCCGACACCCCCTCTCCCCTCCCTCCCTCCCTTCTCCCCCAGGCTTCGCCACCCACTCCGGGCCCGCCGCAGCCACAGCGCCCCGGGCGGACTGGGAGGACCGCTGCAGCGGCGCCCGCCCGCCCAGGGCTGAGCCCGGGGTCCCCCCAGCCGGGCCCGGGCCTCGCTGGGCCGCTGACCCCCGGGGAGGCTCGGGCGGGGCGGGCCCCTCACGGGTGGGGTGGCGGCCAGCTCCCCGCGGGGGACCCGGGCCCAGCGGAGAGGGCGCGAGCCCAGCCGCAGCCCCTCGGGCCCCAAGCTGCCCTGCGCCCTCGGCGGTCACTCCGGCTGCGGACAAAGGACTCCCTGCGCCGCCGCCGCCGCCGCTCGCCCTCCGTCCCCGGCGGAAGCGGGTCGTTCCCGCTAACCCAGGTCCTTTCGAGGCCGGGGAGGCTGAACTCCACTCGGCGCGCCCCCCTAAAATCTCCTCTTTAGGACTGACTTCCTTCCCCCCCGAGGTCGTGGCCTGATGGACGCTACGGAGTTCGGGTTCCCGAGACCGGGTTGTGCCGGCGTGACCCTCCCGAGCCTGGGTCTCCTCAGCAGCACAATCCCCTCTCACGGAATTGTGCACCACGTAGAAAATGACTTTGAAAATAACCAAAGGTGTGCCTGACAGATAGAGGGATGCTTTTTCTTAAATTACTGACTCGTGGATTATTAAGCGACATGATAATTTTTCTCTCCCCGAAGGAGTTAAATGTTCTTCCAAGATCGCCACTGTCCATTCACTCCCGCTCTCCCCGGCGTCCCCCATAACCGTTGGACTCAGTGGAAAGGCGAACTATAGTTCCCAGGGTGCCTCGCGAGGCCTCAAAGTTAACTACAATTCCCAGTGGCCCCCGCGGCGGGGCGGGGTTGACCCAAAAAACACCATAAAGTCAGGCCGGGAAACTACAATTCCCAGAGCGCTTTGGAGCCGGGCAATACCGGAAGCCGCTGGCAGAGCCCCGCAGGAGGCAATTCGAGGGTCTAGGTGCGAAAGCCCAGGCTTAGGAATCGCAGGCATGCTGCGTCCCAAAGCTTTGACCCAGGTGCTCAGCCAAGCCAACACGGGAGGTGTCCAGAGCACCTTGTGAGTGTGGACCGAGGACCTAGTGGCGAGCCCAGGAGTGGGGCAGCGCGCGGCTCTCTGAGGGAGGGATGGGGAAGGGAAAGGATCTTGGGGAAGGGAAAGGGCAGCAGCTAGGGCAACTGGCATGGAGGGCCCCCCAGGAAAATGGAAATTGACATGCTGGGTGCTCGGGTCACGTTGCAGGAACCCAAGCCTTTTACTCCCCATACTGAGCACGTCGCTATCCCTCCCTGTCCCTCGCCAGGCTGCTGAATAACGAGGGATCTCTGTTGGCCTACTCTGGTTACGGGGATACTGACGCACGGGTCACCGCAGCCATCGCCAGCAACATCTGGGCCGCTTACGACCGCAACGGGAATCAAGCATTTAATGAAGACAATCTCAAATTCATCCTCATGGACTGCATGGTATGGAGAGAGGAGCCACTTCCTCCGTCCCCCAAAGGGGATCCCCAGGGGGTGACCTGTACCCCATCCTGAATGGTTGGGATCTATGGAAGATTGCTAAGATTTAGCGCCAGCAGCGTTTATAACAGGCAGGATCTTATGCATCAGGTGGTGAGGAAAGAGCCCTGGGTCCAGCTTCTACCTGGAGTTGTGGTCTCAGCCAGCCACTTACCATCTGTGGAACTTTGCCTAAGTTACTTAACCTCTTCGAGCCTCCCTTCCTTACCTAAACTCTAAGGTGGAAACAATAATCCTCCCCACCACTCCCCTCGCCCCCCACCAACTCACAGGGTTGTTGTGAAGATCAAATAAGAGTGGAGACAGAAACTGTAGAGTGAGGTGCACACACAAAGTGTTAGCATCCCGGATTCATTGAGAGTCTCCAAACCCTTGTCTAATCCCTTCATTTTACAGAGAAAGGTGATGAAGTCCAGAAAAGGGAAGTGGCTGTTCACAAGGGAAGTTATGAGCTTCTTGGAAACAGAAGCTATGACTCACTTTTGTTCAGTCAACAGATATTTAGGTCCCGGCAGTGTTCTCAGGATTAGGGGGTAGAAGTAGCACACAGACAGACAAAAACTGCAGCCCCCATGCAAGTTCACGGTGTTGCATCTTGACCTAAGTGGAATGTGTATGTTTTGTAAAATAAGTCTGTCAGTATGTTTTGTAAAATGCGTAAGTTTAAAAAGTATGCCGTACATTAGGTATTGAAAATGCTATGGGGGGAAAAATGAAGCAAGGGAGCGAGATAGAGGGGGACATGGGCCAGGGACCACCTCCCTGAAAAGGTGACATTTTATCATAGATTTGAAGGAAGTTGGCAAGCCATGTGGCTGTCTGGAGGGATAAGTGCTCACAGAACAACAGGTGCAAAAACCCCGAGGCAAAGT
Organism: Lasiurus cinereus; assembly: GCA_011751065.1. Lineage (NCBI taxonomy): Eukaryota > Metazoa > Chordata > Mammalia > Chiroptera > Vespertilionidae > Lasiurus > Lasiurus cinereus. The sequence continues at coordinate 29,413,572 of JAAGEH010000042.1, read as the reverse complement.
GGGGCCAGGTGGAGGATCCACAAGGTTGCTGTGGGCGGGGCAGCAGGCGACTGGGAGGGGCTATTAGGAGCTGAGGCCAGAGAAGCAGGGGTGCAGCTCCTAACTCCCAGCATGCACTGGTTATGGAGTGAGAGTTAGCTGGACCAAACTGGAAAGGCCCCAGAGTAAAGGGTTTCCACTGTAACTCAGCTGCCTACCTCTTTCTCACAGATGCATTTCAGTTCAACTAATGACTCCTCCTGGCTACCTCTTCTAGAGCTGGTGCTCTAAGGCAATCACTTTTATTTTTATGTTTAAATATATTTTATTGTTGTTTTACAGAGAGGAAGGGAGAGAGATAGAGAGTTAGAAACATCGATGAGAGAGAGATATTGATCAGCCGCCTCCTTCACGCCCCCTACTGGAGATGTGCCTGCAACCAAGGCACATGCCCTTGACCGGAATTGAACCTGGGACCTTTCAGTCCGCAGGCCGACACTCTATCCACTGAGCCAAACTGGTTTCGGCGAGGCAATTGCTTTTAAACGTTTGACCACAACCCAGCCATAAGAAACACATTTAAAAATATATATATATCTATTGATTTCAGAGAGGAAGGGAGAGGGATAGAGTTAGGAACATCAAGGAGAGAGAAACATCAACCAGCTGCTTCCTGCATACCCTCCACTGGGGATGGGGATGTGCCTGCAACCAAGGCACACGCCCCGGACCGGAATTGAACCTGGGACTCTTCAGTCGGTAGGATGACGCTCTATCCACTGAGCCAAACCGGCCAGGACAAGAAACACATTTTAAGTCAGAGCCTGGTACACACATAAATCCCCAAAAACAAAAGTCTTATGGAACAGACTTCTCTTACTACAGTGGTACCTCAAGATATGAGTTTAATTCGTTCTGTAACCTTGAGGCGTGGGAAACTATGAGACGCTCGAGTCGCGGTAAACTGGTGGGTCGTGTGCAGCCGGCCGATCCGAGCGATTACTTGTATCTCAAATGTTGCTCATATTTCAAAGCAAAACTTGCTTGCTCGACGGCTCGTATCTCAAAAATCTCGTATGTTAGGGCACTCGTATCTTGAGGTACCACTGTACATGCAATGCACTTAATTTCTCTTCTTTCCTTTTTCTTAAAAAATATTTTTATTAAATTTAGAGAGGAAGGAAGGAGGGGAGAGATATTTAGAAATATCAATTATGAGAGAGAATCAATGACTGGATGCCTCCTGCATGCCCCCCACTGGGGGTTGAGCCCAAAACAGAGGCATATGCCCTGACTCAGGAATGGAACTGTGACCTCCCGGTTCAGAGGTCAACCCTCCACCACTGAACCATGCCGGCCAGGCTTCCTTTTTCTTTTAATATTGATCAGCTTTCTTAATTGATCTAACTCCGGGGTCAAACCTACAGTTTGAAAAACATTACCATGGAGAAAGATGTGTTAGATGACTACTTTCAATCCCCTTACAGTGTCTTGGGGGTGAGCCCATAATAATGACATCACCCATTTGGAGAGCCCTTTGCAGATCCAAAATTCCTTCCTGTGTACTAGCACCTTCACCCACTGGTTCCAAAAAGAGGATCTGAGTTTCTGAGAGATTGAGTTTCCCAGGGTAACTTGGTCAGTAGGTAGCTGTGCTAAGTCTGGCATCTGAGTGGAGGACCCCATGTCCAGGGCTGTGGCCATAGATAGCTCCCCAGCTGTGCGTAGGGCATGGAAGGAGGAGAGAGTCTCCAGAGGACTCCTTGAGGAAAGAGGGAGCGAAGGATGCCAAGCGGAATGTCACATCCTATGATGTCACCCCTCCAGGAGGGCCGTGTAGCCATCACCCGAGTGGCCAACCTTCTGCTGTGTATGTATGCCAAGGAGACTGTTGGCTTCGGAATGCTCAAAGCGAAGGTGTGTATGTGCTCATCCCTGGACCACTCTAGGTCTGGCCTTTGTTCTTTACCACCACTCCCATCCCCAGCCCCTTCCTCATGTCACCCAGTCCTCGTGGTGGGGCCAGGGGCAGGGTTCTCAGCATTGGGAGTTTACCTGGATTTGGGGTCCCTCTCGTGGCAGGCTCTGTGTGGGACTGATTTCTCCCCTTCCTCTCGCAGGCCCAGGCCTTGGTGCAGTACCTGGAGGAGCCCCTCACCCAAGTAGCAGCATCGTAATGGGCATGGATGGAAGTAGGAGCCAGACGAGAGAGATGACTATTTGGAGGGGCAAGGCCCCTGGGGGACCCCTTCCTGGACTGTGGGGGGTGGGTGGCACTTTGTTTTTTTTCCAAGAATAAATTTCACTCCTGTCATGTGTATTTTTTTAAAAAATATGTTTTTATTGACTTTAGAGAGGAAGGGAGAGGCAGAGAGCGATAGAAACATTGAGGAGAAAGAAGCATTGATTGGCTGCCTCCTGTACGCCCCCTGCTAGGAATGGAGCCTCCACCTGGGCCTGAGCCTTGACCCGGAAACAAACCAGCGACCTCTGGGTGCGTGGGTCTGGGCTGGATGGAGTGCGGAGATGGCCAGAGCAGGGATGGTTACGGGATTCTTCATGTCCTGTAAGAACAGATGTCCACCTGCAGCAGCCAACGGCGGTGGGCAGCGGGGCCTCAGCTCCCTTGGCCTCTCCAGTGGAGGGACCCCTCTTGACCACTCCGAGCAGCATTTTACTCACCTGATGGGCAACACCTTGGAAGTGAGCTCCAAAGAGCAGGGGGGTGGGGGGTCAGTGGGGGTCATGTTAGACAAAAACAATATGGGGCCTGAGAGCTCAGTGTCCTTCAGTCCCGACTTCGGTCGGGTGCCTGTTCTCCTCTTTAGGTTGGGAGGGCCACACCTTCGTTTTTCTTCTCTCAGACGTTCACATGCTTCCCCAGACCTCCAGATCCTGAAGCCCTTGGCAGATGGGATGGCTTTATTTGGAGGCCAAAGGTCTTGGGCAGTGATCTGAAGAAACTCATCTCCAGATCCTGCCCCTATACTCAGACCCCTCACCCTGTCCGGCTCTTTCTGCCCCACCCCCCAAGGCCTCCCCCTACCCAGGGTTCTGAGAGCAGGTCTGGGCAGGGAGCGGCCGGCCCGTTCCCCGGCGCTCTAGGAAGCGACCCATCCTAAGAACGTAGGCAGGTAGCAAGTCCCAGCTCCACCCGGAGTTAAGAAATGCCGCCCCTCCCAGGCCCTGGGCTCTCCGGGAGGCAACTCCCCGAGCTCGGCAGGACTGTTGCCACCTGCCAACCTTTCCTCTGGTCCCCCCAGCGGCCCCTCCCACCTGAGGCTCAAAGGAAGAGAAGGAGGCCAAGTAGGTTTCTGCTCCCCGAGGGACTGGTTCTCGCTGGCAGCTGGACCTGTCTTGGCTGCCGGTCCCAGGAGCCGAACAACATGCACTCAGACCTCAGCTGGCTCTCTGAAGGCCCTGTCCCCACCTCCCCGAATGTCACCCTCTGGAGCCTGCTCACCTAATTGCGGGAGCCCGGGCCAGAGCAGACACCCAACCTGTCTAACCTGTCTGACGTCATCGTCTCCACCCACCTGGGCCCCAGGTCTCCACCAGCCGGCCTGCTCTTCCTGTTCCGTCCTGAGCTTCCTTACAGCACCTCCACCTGCCAGAGGTGAGCCTGCCCGGCCCTTGCCTAAGCGTACGTCGGCCCCCAATCCCTCTGGTTGCAGAAGTTTTGTTTTTGTGTTTTTTTTTACCTCCAATGAGAGAAGGGGTAGATCCAGGTCTCTTAAGAGCTGAGGGTTGAGGGCATTGAGGCAACGCATATTGCCATCCTCACCTCTGCCCCTGAAGACACCTGCACCCTCCATGCGGAGCCAAGATGGGGAACGGAACCGAGGATGATTATAACTTTGTCTTCAAGGGTAAGTTGGGGTTCCTAAAGAAAGAGGGAGCCTGGGAGAGGCCAGCAGAGGCAGTCCCTCCTGTTGGTTTGTTGCTGTTATGTTTTTTTTTTAAATCTCTTACCAGGACCCCCTAGGGCTCATGGTTGGTTTGTATAAGAAAGAAAGCTGCAAGGACAGGGGAGGGTCTGGTTCCTTAGCAAAAGTCTTCGGGCTGCCAGGATGCCCTAGGGCTGTAAATAATGAATGGTGTTGCTCTCTCATAGTGCCTAGTTAGACTCCTCTGCCCCGTTCCTAATGGAAGGCCAAGTCCCTAGGAATAGTCATCTGCTGCAGCATGAGAGGTAGAGGTCAGACTTCTGAGAGGGCTTTCCTCCTGGAGGGAGAGAGGAACAGGCAGACTAAAGAGGGAAAAATCATGGTTCTGGGCAGATGTACAGGAAAGGAGAGAGGACAGATTTCTCCTGTCTTAGGGCTGGGTGAAGGGACAGGGGAGAGGTCGTGAGCTGGGAGCAGGATGGAATAGGACTCAGAGGACTCCCAGGGCCGGAGCCTCTGTCACCTGACAGGCAGACGCCCTGGGCCCAAACACCAGGCACTGGATTCAGCTGGGCTGTGCCTGGAAGTGTGCACCTATCTTTCCTGTTCTTTATTCTAAACTCCGGTGTTTGCCCTCCTTATCGTCCCCAGCCCCCACATCCCCTTCACCTCCACACCCCCTTCACCTCCACACCTCCCTCAGAGCAGGGTGGACTGGCATAGCTGTGATTCCCTGTCCAGCCACCCCACCCCACTGCCTCTCCCAGCCCAGCCCCACCCTCACTTGGGACACAGGTGAACCCATACTCCCAACTTCTTTCTCGGGAAGGGGAGACTGAATAAGAGGGAGGGGCTCTTGGTAAGAGATTTAAACACAATGGGAAGGGCTGCCTCTGTTGTTCTCTTTCTGGGTCTCTCCCAGGCTTCCTTTTTCCCAGGCGTTGGGGAACCTGTCCTCTCTCAGCATCTTTCCCAGGAAGAGGAGACCGAGTAAGAGCTAGCAAGAGTTTGGGGCACGAATACCACTGGTAACTACCTACCATTTCCTTAGCCCTTACTATGTGCCAGCCACTCGCTTAGTAATCACCATAACAACCCCCCACCAAAGTTCTTTGATTTTAAAAACATAATGGTCAGTAGAGCATAATGGTCGGGCGCCAGACAGAGAGTTCAAATCTCAGCCCTGCCACTCACTGCTGACTGCAGGTTGGGTCTCCAGAAGCAGCCACGAAGAAGTCTGCCTTGAAAGATGTTCATTATGTATCGACACCATTGAAAGGAAGGGGGAGGAAAGAGGAGTGGGCAGAGAGAGAAGTTACACTGCAAGGCAGGGTCACCAAGCCCTGGCCTCAGGCAGAGAGTGCTGATGCCCTCGCCTTGTGTGGGCCCCGGATGCAGACTGCCCAGGAGGCGGGTCAGGGGAGGCTGCTCTCTGCACAGAGGCAGATGCTGGAGGCTGTCTGCTGAGGGCACTCCCTGCAGCTGGGACGAGTCCTTTCTGGAAGGCACATCTGGGCCTCACACCTGTGTTGACCACGCTGGCTGTGTTGTCTTGTTCAAGTTGTTTAACCCCCCAAGTGCCTCCTTTATCTGTAACAATGCAAGGATCGTAAGAATGGTACTTGCTTCGTGGCCCTGTTGTGAGGGTTAAATGCGTTAAAATATGTAAAGGCTCTAGGACAGTGCCTGGCACTTAGTTGGCACTCCATCAGCTTTCATCGCTGGGAACCAAACTCGCTTACAAAGGGTCACACAAAGTGCCCTGGGTGGTTCGGCTCAGTGGATAGAGTGTCGGCCTGTGGACTGAAGGGTCCTGGGTTCCATTCCGGTCAAGGGCACGTACCTCGATTGCAAGCTCGATCCCCAGCCCTGGTCGGGGCAGGCGCAGGAGGCAGCCAATTAATACGACTCTCTCACACTGATGTTTTTCTCTCTGTCTCCCCCACTCCCTTCCACTAAGAATCAATGGGAAAGTATCCTTGGGTGAAGATTAACAAACAAACAACAGGTCACAAAGTCGGCACAAACCCCAGTCTGTCCGACTCCAAAGCCCTTGCCCTAAGCACCTTTGGAGCTTACAGGAGGGCTTGGCACCCTCACTGGGAGGAATGAGTGTAGACTGGGTTCCCAATAGGGGAGAGGCAGGAACACACACAGACACACACCCACATCCTCTTACCATACCTTTCTAGAACTGTCCGGGGCTTCCTCTAATCCTGCACGCTTAGCGCAGTGCCTGTGCGATTTGTGAGCCTTCCTCGCATCAGCCCTGCGGGTGAAACTGGGCCCTGCCCTCGCCCCCCCCCCCCTCAAAGGCTCTTCAGGGACCTTCTGGTGGCTCCTTGTCCCTAAAAGTCTGAAAGTAAAGCAGCTGGCCCACCAGCAACAGTCATGAGAGGAGCAGTTTTGCACACTCACTATATCTTGGGTAATACCTCATTTATTTCTTACAGTGACCCACCAGATAGGGACTATTGTTATTCCTATTTCTTTATGTCTTATTGATTTTTACAGAGAGGAAGGGAGAGGGATAGAGAGTTAGAAACATCGATGAGAGAGAAACATCGATCAGCTGCCTCCTGCACACCCCCCACTGAGGATGTGCCCACAACCAAGGCACATGCCCTTGACCAGCACCGAACCTGGGTTCTGCAGGCCGATGCTCTATCCACTGAGCCGAACTGGTTAGGGCTGTTATTCTTATTTTTAGTGTGAAAAAGAAGGTCAGAGAAGTTAATAACTTGCTGAAGGACACACACAGGGGGTCTAACACCTAGCTTCATGCAAGACTGACCCTCCTTGGGGACAATGGGTCCTAACTTTTTACACACACACACATGCACGCGCGCGCGCGCACACACACACACACACACACACCTCCAGACCCCACCCCAGACCTGCCATCTGCCGAACTTTCTCCTCACCCACCCTTCTCTTCGCACCTATGCTTCCCGCACAAACACCCCTCCCACCCCTCCCACTTGTCCTCCCAGCTCAGTGCTCACACTCCCAACTCAGGGATGTGCACCCTCCCTCATACCCTCTACCATCCCGGTCCACATTCACACCCCTGCTACCCACCCCCCTCAGCCCCGAACACCGACACCCACAGCCGCACCCCATTGGTTTGCGTTCTCCACCCACAGACGTTGCCCATCACCAGAGCCACCGCCGGCTCTGCAGGCTGTCTCATCAGACCAGGCCAGAACCATGAGAGCCCCTTCGCCGAGTCCAGTTCTTGGCCCTTCTGCCCCGATATACAGTGTGCAGAGTTGTGGGCCCCAGTCTCGGCCAGGAGCCCCTGCTCCCTCCTCGCTTTCGGAGGTCAGCTCCCCTGTGCTGAGAGCAGACTCCTCCCCAGGCTCAGTAGGCGTGGGGGCCCGGCCCAGCTCACCCCTTCTCTCTCCGCTCCTTCAGTGGTGCTGATCGGGGAGTCGGGCGTGGGCAAGACCAACCTGCTTTCCCGATTCACGCGCAATGAGTTCAGCCACGACAGCCGCACCACCATCGGGGTTGAGTTCTCCACGCGCACGGTCATGCTGGGCACGGCTGCCGTCAAGGCTCAGATCTGGGACACGGCCGGCCTGGAGCGGTACAGAGCCATCACCTCAGCGTGAGCCCGGGCTGGGGGGCTGGGGGGTATAAGGGTGCGGGGAGGCCAGGGGACAACTCTGGGGGAGAGATGGGTGGGGAGGAGGCGAGGACCCTGAGCCGTGTGCTTCTCAGCGGGATCACAGGACGCGTGGGGACACAGAGGCTGTGAGCCAGACCCTGTGGGAGACTGGAGATAGTGATGCTGGCCACTAGGCCTAAGAACAGGAGTCCCTGCCCACCCCCTCTTTCTAAGTAAGCCTTTGCTGTGCGCCCCGAAAGGCACAGGCGCTTCACTCGGGCATTTTATTCAATCCCCCGGTGCCATAGGCCTAAGGTGCTCTCCTGAGCCCCCATTCACATACAAGCTTGAGGCTCCAGGAAGTGAAGTCAAGGCTGAGGGGGCAGGCTCCAGGGGGTGAGGGCTCCCTCACGTCTGCACAGGGCTCTGCACTTGGCAGCCTTTCACATCCAGCCACCCCGGTGAAGGGCTGGACCCCTCAACTGCCTTTGACAGGCTCGGGAGGCCACATGCAGAGTATTCCCAGTCAGGGTCCGCCAGATGTGAGAAAGGTGATCCATGGAGGTGTTGAGGGGGTGGTCCCTGCCAGGGGCAGGAAGCGGGGGTCAGGGGCTTCGGGTACACACATCACTCTGGGACTGGTCACCTGACCTCTTGTAAGCCTCAGGAATACATCACCCGGCTGCAGAAGCTTTGGGAGGGGATCTCAGTGCCAGCTGATGCTCAACTTAGGGACTGCTGCATGGGGTGGGCATTCAGCTGCTCCTAGAAAGGTGGCTGTGAGAGAGAAGAGGGTGCTGAGGGTCAAGGAGCCATGTGAGGAAGATCCTGGAGGTGGGGCATCCAGGAGGCACACTTGAACCGGGCCAAGATATGCCCTGTTCGGAGGTGTGTGTGTGTGTGTGTGTGTGTGTGTGTGTGTGTAAAAAGTTAGGACCCAATTTTAGGGGCTAAAATCAGAACCAAGGACCTGGGGGAGCAGCAGGGCCATGCGGGAAGGGAAGGAGGGAGCCAGGGGGTGTGGAGCAGAAATACACCCGGAATTCCTGGAGGTTCTCGCTGTCAGGCAGCAGGGCCTGGGGCTGCCCTGTTGGAATTTCATATGTCCGCATCTTCAGGACACAACTCTTGCTTTGTGGCTTGAGGCTGGGCCCAACCACCTTGACCTGGCCTCTCTGTCCACCCTGTCCACCCCCCCCCCCCAGGTACTACCGCGGTGCGGTGGGGGCCCTGCTGGTGTTTGACCTAACCAAGCACCACACCTACGCCGTGGTGGAGCGCTGGCTGAAGGAGCTGTACGACCACGCCGAGGCCACCATCGTCGTCATGCTTGTGGGCAACAAGAGTGACCTCACCCAGGCCCGGGAGGTGCCCAGCGACGAGGCCCGCATGTTTGCTGGTAAGACCTGGGCTAACCTCTCCACCCATCCCCACGGGTCCCACACCAGGGCCTCCAACCTTCATCTCCTCTTCTTCCGGATCAGCCCTTCCCCTCTGTGACCCTGTTTCTCTTGATGTCCCACCACTTGGCCCTGAGATTGTCTCTAAGGGTAGTTATTTATCGTTGATTTTATTTATTTATTAAATATATGTTTATTGATTTCAGAGAGGAAGGGAGAGAGAGATAGAAACATCAATGATGAGAGAGAATCATTGATCAGCTCCCTCCTGCACTCCCCACGCTGGGGATCCAGCCTGCAACCAGGGCGTGTGCCTTGACCGGTAATGAAACCATGACCTCCGGTTCATAGGTTGACGCTCAACCACTGAGCCGCCGGCCGGGCTATAGTTGATTTTTTTTTTTTTTTACTTATTGATTTTCCACAGAGAAGAAGGGAGAGGGATAGAGAGCTAGAAACATCGATGAGAGAGAAACATGGGTCAGCTGCCTCCTGCATGCCCCCCACTGGGGATGTACCCGAAGCCAAGGTACATGCCCTTTACCGGAATTGAACCTGGGACCCCTCAGTCCGCAGGCCAATATTCAATACACTGAGCCAACCTGGTGTCAGCTATAGTTGATTTTAAGACAGCCCCACCTTGCAGTGCTCAAAGACCCTAGGTGTGGCAGGTGGGATCCCCTTGACCATCACCAGTCACACTCTCCCCAGGAGTTCTCTGGGGTCCCCAGGCAATAGGACACAGTGGTTAAGTGTGTAGGCTCAGGAGTCCCCCCGGCCAGCCTGACATCTCTTGGCCAGGTACTACAGGTGGGACCCTGAGAAGCTCTTTCACATCCTCTCTGTGTTTCTGGGCTTCAGCTTCCTCTTCTAGGAAATGGGACGGTATTCCAGGAGGAACCAAGACGGCTGTGTAGGTAAAGACAGTACTTGCATCCTTCCACAACCACATCAGAATGACAACTAAGATAGAGAACAACCAATCATTTGGAACTGCCTGAAAGCGGGCTGAATGGAAGCCCTACAATTAGAGAATTAAAGAAGAAATCACATTGAGATTGGTAGGAGGGGTGGAGGCGCTAGAAGGGCTGGTCCCACAGCCCAGGATTCCATTGTGGGGAAGAGAAGTCCCCGCAACTTGGGGCTGTAAAAACCAGTGGGGATTGGGGCTGAGTGATAGGGAGGCAGCCAGCTGGAGGCCCAGGCAGTTCCTAGCTAGAAAGGGGCACTGAGGGATGTAAGACATTCTGAGCTAGGGATGAGGTAATGCATGTTGAGGGCTTCAGAGGGTCATTGCAGGATGAGAAGAGCAGATGCCTAGTAAATAGCAGTTTGTTCTGCCCTAGAGATAAGTCAAAAGAGGTTATCTTGTTTTTTTTTTATTTTTTTAAAAAATATATATTTTATTTATTTTTTTTTTTTTTTTAGAGAGAGGAAGGGAGAGGGATAGAGAGTTAGAAACAATAATGAGAGAGAAACATCCATCAGCTGCCTCCTGCACATACCCTACTGGGGATGTGCCCGCAACCAAGGTACATGCCCTTGACTGGAATCGAACCCAGGACCATTCAGACTGCAGGCCGACACTCTATCTACTGAGCCAAACCGATTAGGGCAGTGGTTCTCAACCTGTGGGTCACGACCCCTTTGGGGGTCAAACGACCCTTTCACAGGGGTCGCCTAAGACCATCGGAAAATGCATATATTTACATCACGATGCAAAACAGTAGCAAAATTTCATGGTTGGGGTCACCACCATATGAGGAACTGTATGCAAGGGTCTCTGCCTTAGGAAGGTTGAGAACCACTGGGTTAGGGCAAAAGATTATATTTGATAATCTTTTCTTTTTAAGTTCAATGAAAAGATTTTATTTTATTTTTAGCTCTATTTCTTTAAATCAATGTATTACGTGTGTGCATATCTTCCCATTGCCCCCCACCCCACCCCACTCCCATGCATGTCCTAACCCCCCAGTGTCTTGCGTCCATTGGTTATGCTCGTATGCATGTATACAAGTCCTTCGGTTGATCTCTTATCTACCCCACCTCTCTCTAATCTTCCCGCTGTAATTTGACAATCTGTTTGATACTTTACTGTCTCTGTATCAATCTTTGATAATCTTTTATTATAGGCAAGGCCCCTAATTCAAGTACTACAGAGGCATGTCTTGGGGTGGCTTGTTCTGAATCCCCACAAATCATGAAACCTCGATTATGGTCACTGAGATGAAGACTCTGCTACCACAGAGCCACGTCAATTTGGACATTACCTCTCTGGTTTTAGTTGTTTCTTTTATAATCCAAAGGATAAAACCAGATGACCTCTAAGGAACTTACCTTAGGATCTATGATTTCTCCTGGAATACTGAGATGGTTTATTTTTTTCAAATGTGTCCTTGAGCTGTCATTCATGGGTGACATGTTAATCCCTTACTGGAAACGGAATACATCACACTGCTATTACAGTGGAACCTTGTTTCTTGAACATCTTCCGTCTTGAACAATTCGCTTCTCAACCTGACAAACCTTTCATGCTGATACCTGTATGATCAGACACACATTTCTCAGGTGACAAACAGAGAGGATGCATGAATATGAGTCCGTTTACCATTGTTAAAAATCTCAGGATATGGTGCTGTGAATATTTTTTTGTGTGTTTTTGCTGCTTATAATTATCGTTAAATTTTCATTTTTTACTTTCCTTTTTGCTAAATGTTCATTTACATTTCATGTCCTTTTTGTTTTTAAAGTGTTTATTTATAGAGTAAGCTGGACAATAGACATGTCCTGTATATAAAAAGAGTTAAACCAGGGAATCATTTGGGAGTCTGGAACGGATTAATTCAATTTACATGATTTCTAATGGGAAAGAATGATTCGGTTTTCAAACAGCCTTCCAACATGAATTAAGTCCGAGAAACGAGGTTCTACTGTCTGTTCTTTAAGGTGGGGTTATTAAAGTTAGCCAGAATGTTAGGCCCAATCTAAGCACAGACACAGAAATTATATAACTGAGAATGGTAAACAAAAAATTCCTGCAAAGGAAACACATTTTTGTTTCTGCTAATCTCCCCACCTTCCCCTCTTGCTCCATGACTTTATTTCATCGCTTACTTCCTCTGCTAGAGTCTTCAAATTCTCCCTCAGATAGGATTGTGTCCTAACTCACAAATGTGAGCATTCTGTATTCTTGTAATATTTTCTCCTATCACCTTTGAAGTCTGGACCTCCTGCTTTCACTCCTCAGTCCAATGCAACTTTCTGGTTTTGCTAAGTGGACAGAGTGTCGGCTTGCAGATTGAAGGGTCTTGGGTTCAGTTCCAGTCAAGGGCACATGCCCAGGTTGCGGGTGCAATCCCCAGTAGAGGGTATGCAGGAGGCAGCTGATGAGTCATTCTCTCTCATCATTGATGTTTCTTTTGATTGATTGATTTTTATTGATTTCAGAGAGGAAGGGAGAGGGAGATCGAAACATCAATGATAAGAGAGAATCATTGATTGGCTGCCTCCCTCATATGCCCCACTGGGGACCAAGCCCTCAACCCGGGCATGAGCTCTTGGCCAGAACTGAACCTGGGACCCCTCAGTCCACAGGCTGAAGCTCTATCCACTGAGCCAAACCAACCAGGGCTCATCATTGATATTTCTCTCCCTCTCCTTTCCTCTCTGAAATAAATAAAAATTATTTTTAAAAATCCTATATAATAAAAGGCTAATATGCAAATTGTCCCCTTGACTGGGAGTTTGGCCAGGGAGCGGGGCCAGCCAGCCTACTGCCCTAGGCCCTCCCTCTGGCTGGCCCAGCCCAATTGGTCCCGATCAGGGTGGGCCAGCCAGGCCCCATCTGTGCACCATTTCGTGCACCAGGCCTCTAGTAAATAAATAAAATAATTACTGTTTGGCCTTTAAAATTTTTTTTTGTACTACTCTACTGAAATGTTTCTTATAAAAATTGTGAATGACTACTTATTTGCCAAAAAAAAAAAAGGGGGGGGATGGTATTCAAATCTACTTCACAGGTTGTTTTAAGAATTAAATGAGCTGTCCAGTTGTGTGGCTCAGTGGTTGAGTGTCAATCTATGAACCAGGAGGTTTTGGTTAGATTCCAGGTCAGACATGTGCCCAGGTTACAGACTCGACCCCCAGTAGGGGGCATGCAGGAGGCAGCCAATCAGTGATTCTCTCTCATCATTGATGTTTCTGCCCCACTCTCCCTTCCTCTCTCTCTCCCTCTCCCTTCCTCTCTCTGAAATCAGTAAAAAATATTTAAAAAAATAATTAAGTGAGCTACACATGCGAAGGGCCTAGCACATAGTAAGCATTAAATAAATATCGTTACTATTGCCTTCGACCCCACAATTAATGGTGTGTTTCCTTTCCCGTCAGAAAACAATGGGCTGCTGTTCCTGGAGACCTCAGCCCTGGATTCCACCAACGTGGAGCTGGCCTTTGAAACTGTCCTTAAAGGTTAGCGCCCCTGCCTCTATTTGGCACCCCGTTCCAACCCGAGGCTTCCCTGGGGTGGTAGGAATGCAGACACCTAGCCCTCTCCACCCCAGCTGGTTCCTTAGCACCTCGGTGGGTCCTCAGAGCCTCCTACCGCCCCCCTCAGACATTCCCTAGTGCTGCCCCACCCCCAAGTGGGCCTGGGGTTTAGGGAAGGAACCAGAAGGCCACACTTCTCAGGGAGCAGCGTCTCGGTCCTTCCCCACACAGGTTAAGTCGAAGGGACAGGAACTCCACTTCCTTTCAGCAAAACCTCCTTGAAGTGGGACCCCTCCCCTCAGAAAGGGGCATGAGATGCGAGCACAGGAGCATAGGGAGTGTGGGCTTCTGAACTGACCACTCCCCTCTCCCCTCTCAGAGATTTTTGCGAAAGTGTCCAAGCAGAGGCAGAACAGCACCCGGACCAATGCCATCACCCTGGGTAGTGCCCAGGCTGGGCAGGAGCCTGGCCCTGGTGAGAAGCGGGCCTGTTGTATCAGCCTCTGACCTTGGCTCACACCAGCCCTGCCCTCACTAGCTTCCTAGTGAGGGTGCCCCCAACCCCACGCTGCAGGGTTTTCCCCTACCCTGTGGCTCCAGATGTCAGCGGCCCGTTCCCTGCTCACAGCCCCGCCCGCCTCGCCCCTGTATTATCTGCTAACCTCGCAGACTCAAGCCCTCCAATAAAGCTGTTTTATATCCAGGCCTGGCCATCCTGCTGCCTCCCGTCTGAGCCTCCCCTGCAACTCGCTCCTCCGCTGAGTCCCTGTCCCCCTTCCCTTCCCCTCGCTCCATCCTCCCCGCTGCCCCCCAGGGCCAGCTGCCTCCGAAGCCCTGTGGTCTGGGGACAGTGCCAAGGGGGTGAGAGGTGCCCGCCCTTCCCTCTGCTAACCCCCAGAGTAGGAGGGGGAGGGAGGACGGCATGGTGGGGAGGGGGTATCTGGAAGGCAAGACAAAGGAGACCATCGGTGGGTACCATCTGGTGCCCAGGGCCCTGGTGCCAAGAACTGAGGTCACTCCAATGCCAGGGGTGAACGGAGGAGGCAGGGGAGATGTGCGAGAGGAGGGGGGAGTCGGGGCCAGCCTGTTCCTGTGTGCTGGAGAAAGGGCTTTAAGACTGGAGGTGGAAGGACCATCTCCATCCTGTTTTATGCCTGACCCCAAAGTAGGATTGGGGTGTAGGGACAGACTGCATCTGGTGGGGTCTGTCTCAGCTCTCCGCCAGCCCAGGAAGGCGGTCTCTAGTCTTCCCGTTCTGCAGGGCAGAGCGGAAGGAGGTCTGACGGTACCCCCCAGGAAAAGAAGGGGTGAAATGGGTGGAAAAGGGGATTGAGGATTTGGGGACTGGCATTGGGAGCTGTGGAGAGCAGACAGGAGTCACCCACCTCCCACAGGTGAGCAGGGGGGGGGGCTCCCGGAATTAACAATCCTCCCAGCGGCCCCTCTCACACCCCCCGCCCCCAGGTGGTACAGATCCACACGCAGAGAAAGCAGCCAGAGCCTTAAGTAATAATACTTTTAATAAAATTAACTTCTTAATAGCACATTTAATACATTAACCCTCCCCCTTCTTGGTTTCTCTGCATTTTGTGCAACATCACTTTGACTCAATTACTCATGGGTCCGTTTTGATTCCCGCCTTTTATTTTGCTTTTGAACTTGTTTTTTTTTTTTCTTCCTTGGTGGATCTGTATGCGTCCTCACTAGATGCCTCAAATTAAGTCTGACCACAATCCTACTCTACTTTCTACAGTGGAGAGACCATCCCCCCTGCCCCAGGGCTGTCTCCACCTACCCACCCTTACCCTACCCGCACCCCTGAGTGGAGAAGGGGAAGCCTTCCCCACCCCAGACACTACCTTCCCAAACTATGGGGGTTTCTAGGACAAAAAGAGCAGGGGGTAATCTGTCCCTAGGTGGGGGCGCGAAGAATAAATTGGGGAGAGGGAGATGTGTTTGGGGTCTAGGGCCAGGGGGGGGAGCATTGGTGTAATGGAGCAGGCTCTTCCTGCCAAAAGAGCCAGGGACCTCCACACCCCCTGGATAGCCTGGAGGAAGGGGCCCTGACCTGACTGCCAGCAGGGGTTGGTGCAAGGCAAGTGCTTAAAAAACTGATTCCTCACATGCAACAGCCAAACTCCCCAGTTTCCAGTGGGAAGGGCCAGGGGCCCTGACCACGGCCAGAGCCCAGTGGATGATCCCCACCTGAACTCTGACAGATGGAAGTGGATGGAGCAGAGGGTTAGGGTCAGGGTCACCCATGTCTCTGCTCCCCCACCCCCTGCCTCTGTACGCTCGGGAGCCCCTTTTCCCAGTGGGTGGGTGGAAAAGTCCTTGGAATGGAACGTCTAGGAGACAATGAAGTATGTGGCGAACCTGCACAGCACGGCGCCGCTTTAAAGGAGAGCGGGTGACTCGCTCCTCTGTGCCAAAAGCCAAGCGGAAGATTGGGCAGGAGCAGGGATGGGGCAGGGACCCCTCTCCTTCCCAAGCCGCGGTGGGAAGTGTGCATATGCATGTGTGGGGAATGACCCTACAGGCTCTTGAATCCATCTGTACCACTTGGGGGTTACACTTCAAGGACTTTCTCAGTTAGGCCTAGGGACCTAACGGAGAACCCCAAGAATGGACATCATCACTTTGGAGTCAGGGCTACCCAACAGAGACAGAGGAATGACCCTGGTGGTAGGTTCCCGCCCCCCCTGCCCCCCCCAAACCCCCCTGCTGGGATGCAGAGCAAGGGTGCAGGCTCACCCGCCTCTGCTGCCCCCACCTGGTTGAAATGATCCATGTCCATCCTTTTTAAAAAGACCCTGGGAACGGAGCCCCCTCATCAATTTGTCCTACAAAGTTAAAAATCCAAGGATTCTCAGAATCAACCCCAGCCGACTAGAAGCTCCCCAACCTTGACTAGCAATTTGCTTCCACCCTGATAAACTGAAGATGGGGGACTCAGCCACTTCCCTCCTCTATTTTTCCTTTTGTTAACGACTTTTATACATTCTACTGGACCCAGCGGCCCGCAACGCTACTAAACTTTTAAGCTATCTGAATAGTCTACTAAGTAACTAGTAATTCTCTTTTTTTCTCTAGGATTATATGAAATAAATTTGAATTATTATTAATAATTATTATTTTGTAGTATTTTCTTTTAAACCCCTCAGTTTCTTCTCTCTCATTTTTTTTTTTTTTTTGGTTAAAAACAAAAACTATTTTCTCTTAAATCTCACACCTCTCTGAGGGTCCCGTGGGCCTGCGAGGCCTCTCTTCTGGACTTTTCCCTCCACCCTGGCCCCTGAGACAAGGGGCAGGGGCAGGGGCAGGGGAGCACCCAGGATCCTCAATCCTCCAGCTTCTTCCTTTCTTGTTAATTCCTTTCTTTGTTTGGCTCTGCCAGCTCCCCCGAGGGGGAGGGGGAGAGGAGAAGGGAGCCCATGGAATGAAATCCAATCCACTTGCAGGGCCCCAGAGGGACCAGGTTCCCTTAGCCACCATCCATCCCAGGATGCTCCTCCTCCCCCAAAGCAAGTGACATTCCTCCCCAAAAGAAAAGTGGGGGAAAAAGGAACGTAAACCTGAACATATATTAAAAACACTTTTTTTTTTAAGATTTAACTCTGAATACAAATGTATTTTTTTCTTCTTCTCTCCCTACATATATTCTAAACCTTCTAAAGTTTTTTTTATTTTTTAAGGATCACTTTATCATAAAATAAAATATCCTTTTCATATAATAAATTACCTAATAAAAAGTCTTTTTTTTTCATATTAGCCCAGGTTCTTTGCTACATTTATACGGTAATAAACGCCTTTATTAAAATAGAATATTAAATTATAAAGAACTGCCTTTTTTTTCTTTTTTTTTTTGCTATTTTTGTTTTCTCTGTTGGTCGCCTATCTCGCTCCCTCTCACGCTCTCTTTCTCACCTCTATTTTGTCTCTCACTATATGTGTGTTCTGCGTTTGTTTCTAGGTTTGGCTCAATTAGTAAGGGTGGGATGGAATTTTCCGAGCCCCCTAATGTAACAGTCTTCTGCCTTTGTGGGTAGGAGTGGAGAGGGGGAGGGGGAATCCACAGACAGACATCCCTTCTCTGCCCCAGCCCCCCACCTCCCCTGGGCAACCCATTTGGTTTGGTTTCTATTGTACAGACATCTCAGGATGGCTCACATTGGCTGGAAGGAGGGAAGTTGTCACAGGCCAGGGTGCCTGGCTGTGACCTCCTTCCTCTCCCCTCCCTGGCTGGTGGTGGAAGGGAAGGCGGTGGAGAGTTAATTCACAACAGGAGGAAGAAGGGGAGGAAATCCCCTCGGTACCCCCATTCCTGCACCCTCTCTCTGTCCAGGAATGGGACTCCAGAGCTTTCGTGCTCAGAGATCACTTACAATAGTCCCACCCCACTATATACAAGAATTTCCTGGGACCCCCAGGGACTCCAACCCCCCAACTTCTCCTGGCCCGCCAGCGGAACTAGGAGGGTGGGGGGCTGGTGGCAGCCCCCAATGAGCAGGAGGGGAGCAGTGAAGGGGGTGTAAGGCCTGTAACATGATTCAGAACCGCCGCACCCCAATCCTGCTAAGCCCTGGAACTGACCCCTCTCTGAAGACCTGACCTCTCTTCTCGACCACAGTGAGCAGGACGCACTTCATGGTTTGCTCACTAAGAAGGGGTGGTGTGAGGTCGAGAGGGGCGCGGGGAGTTGGGTATTGCTCCTTGAAACAACGGACCCACTCCCTGGCTCTCCTCCTGCCACTGCCATGAAATCCAGTCCAGGAACTGCCCCCCTAAATGTAATGCCCAAAGAGGGTAAAGGTGGAGGGTTGGCCCTTTATGTACCCCAGTATGAGTCCCCTCCTCAAATTTTCACTGAGAATGGGGATACATTCCAACACGAATTTGAGGTGCAGTCTTTGGAGGAGTGGGGGGGGAAGGGGGGAGGAAGAGGGCCTCTAAAATGCCAAAAGAGAAATTAGGGGGAACCATCAACATGTCCTTCCCTCAAACTTCTCCCCAAGGGGATGGTATCCCCAAAGCTGCACTAGAAGGGGCAGAAGGAGGTGGGGAGAAGGGAAGAAACAGAAAGATGGGGTGGGAGTAAAGGGGAAAGGAGGGCCCACAGGGAGGAGTAATGGGAGGGAAAAGCCGAGGGGGGCAGCGGGAGCCTCATCCGGATCCCCCTAGCCCAACTTTGTGGAGACAGACAGGTCCGAGCCCTTCACGGATTGGCATGCCTCCCCATCCCCGCAATCTCTGCAGGCTTCTGCAAGCGCCCCGACCTCCTCCCATCCTGGAAACCCAGGAACAGATTCCCAAACAGGATATGGCAGTGGAGGGTCCAAAGGGTCATGTCAGGAGGTCAGAGGTCAGGACCAGAGGACCTGGGGATGGGAGAGAGCACCTCTACATCCAGATGGGAATTCTCCCTCTCCCTTCCCCTCCCCTCCATGGAGGAAGGGGTCGTATGACACACTCAGGGGAGGTGCACAAAGGGGGGTCAGGATGCCTTAGCTGCCACCGCTGGCAAAACAAAAGTTTCTCTTAGCGGCTTTCAGATTGAAGGGTGTGTTGAGGTATCGGAGTTGTAACTCTAGTAAAATTTCCAACCTGGCCCCCTCCCAGCCTTTCAAGGATAGGGTGACCAGAGGGTCTCAAAGTGGCCTACCCTCCAGCCACCATCCTGCCCTCCCCTCCCCGCTCCCCAGCCAGTATCTCTAACCACCTTGCCCCTCAAACTGCTGGTTTCCAAAAAGGCTCTGGTGGAAACCAGCTCCAGGGGCAGGCCCCTGGGAAGGGGCCCCCGGAGGTGGGGGGCAGGGGAGGGGGGAGCTTAGGAGAATATTCGGATGGCTTGCGTGGCTGTGATGTGGCAGACGGGACACTCGGGGTCCGTCCTCTCACAGATGCGAACCGCACACTCCATGCAGAACAGGTTGTGTCCACAGGGCACGAGGGCCGCGGTCACCTCACTCTCAAAGCACACCATGCAATCCCGCCCGCCCCCGGGACTCCGCAGGCCTCCCCCCCCAAGTTTGGAGAAGCCCTGAAGCGGCTCTCCCGGCGGGCGTCTCGGGAGCCCCGCCAGCTCCGAGGTGGCAGGAGAGCGGTGCACCCCTGGGGGGCCGGCGCGCGTCTTGGCAGAAGAGGAGGAGGAGGAGGAGGCCGAGGAGAAGAGCACCGAGGAGGGCGTGGCGTTCTCCTGGCCTGCCCACAGCGGGGGGCTGGTCTCTGCCACCCCGTAGTACACATCCTGCTTGCCCACACCGTAGCCAGGAAACAGGTACCCGCTGTAGCCAAAGTCCCCGCCCTGCTCACCCAGGCGTGGGGTCTCAAAGCCAGAGTCCACTGCGCACTCGCCGATGCAGCCCAGGCTGTTCTGGCGGAAGGTGGAGAGGGGCTTGCAGGCGGGCGGGTGCACTCGCCAGGCCTCGGAGTAGCGGCTGTCCAGGGCGGCGTCGGGGCTCCCCGCCAGGAAGTCATTTTCGTTGTTGTACTCGAGGATCTTGCCCGTGCGCACCGCGATGTGCGTCTCGATCTCCTCCCGCGCACGCTCCACGTTGCCCGGGGCACCCGTAATCTCGAACACCGGGTCGCGGTCTCGGCTCGGCGTGATGATGTACGTGTTGGTCTGCTGCTGGATGCGCTTGATGGTCGCCCCCTTGGGGCCCACCACCAGCCCCACCACGCGGTAGGGCACCCGCACGCGAATGGTCACCTGGCCAGGCAGCGCGGGCGCCACGCCAAAGGCGGCGCCGGACTTGTTGCGCGAGGCGCGGATCATGGAGAAGTGCTCCGCCGCCGAGATGATTTCCCGGCGGGCCGTGGCCACGTCCTCCCGCCGCCCCGTCACCATGAACACTGGCTCCTCGCCCCGCACCGGGGTCTTGATGTAGGTGTTGGTCTTGGCCCTCAGAGCCTTGATCTTGCAGCCTGGGGTAGACGGAAGGGGAGAGGAAGAAGCTCACTGTACAAGGTCTGTGCTGGGACCACTAAGCTCCGGATCCTTATTCAGATTCCCGTCCCCAGGAACCTCTCAATCTACCCTTTGAACCCCGCCCCCCCCACACCCCAAACCACCCTGCTTTGAACAATCCACTCATTTCAGATCTACCCAAGATCTCTCTATCAACTACATTTTTTCAAAATGTAACCACTTCCCCTTGAATTCCATTCGGGGCCTTCAAATGCACGCACTCCTTGAAACCCTGAAATAACCTTCCCAGAAAGCTGCTCACCTCAAATCTACATACTAATTCCTCCCCAACCAGGAACTGTTCTCTCAACTTCTCTCCTGATTATCCTGGCTACTCACCAACTTCCAAATCACTTCATCTATCACACTGCCTTTCTACCCCCCGCCCCCCAATCTGTCACTGACTCTGATCTTTCCAGGGAGCTCCAAATGCACTCAGGAACCCCACAATCTACTCATCACCGGACCTCCATCCATTAAAAGTATCCTCCAACCTACTCAGGGAACCACTGACCCCCCTCTGTTCTCTGATCCCCTCCCCCTGTGGCATCCACCCATCAGTGTCTCCGATTCACAGCAGGTTTACAGCAACTAGTGGAGCAGGGGAGACTGGGAAGGAGCTGAAAATCAGCTTCAAGAGGGACAAGCAGACTATGAAGATAAAGATAATGACGTGACAGGGACAGGACTGAACCCCATAGTCGCCCCTGCCACCCTGTCCCCTGGGAGCAGGAGAGCTGAGACGGGCTGGGGGCCGACTAGCGTGAGGGAGAGGTCTTCTGGGCCCGCATTTCCACTTTGAAGTAGGAGTGGGTTCAAGCTGGGAGGCTGGGGAGAGAGGCAGGAAAAGAAAGAAGAAATCGGAGACAAAGAGACAAAGAGGGAGAAGGGGAAAGAAGAGTGAGCGAGGGTGGGCCGGCAACGCCATCTCTAAAGGCCGCAGACTTCCAGGACGGACTGGCCGAGCCTCTCTCTCCTCTCCCAAGTTCCCTCTCTCTGCACCCAGCTCCACAGAGACACACATCCTTTCTTGAAGCACACATGCCACATGTGTGAGTTTGCACACGTCACCTAAGGACCTGAGCGCCGTGAGGTGCCGAGTGCCTTTTTCTAAATACTTTCCTACACCCCTCCCACTCGCCAGGATTCCCTGTCTCAGCCTCTCCTCCATCCCTCTCACCCCCAGCACCCAAACAGCACATTCCTATGCACGCCCCCAACTTTCACCCCCTTCACATGGAGATACATTCACACCCCTCTTCAGGTAGATACTCACTATGTACTCACATTCTCTCCCCCCACCACCACCACACTCCCTCGCCCCCAAAACCAACACTAGCAGTTCCAGTGCCTCTGACTCTGCCCAACTCTCTGTCCGCAGGCCCGAGGAGAGCTTATTATTATTGTTGTTGTTGTTGTTGTTATCAGTCTCCTTCCTCCACTCCATATGGCCTCTCTTCAACCATAGCAGATGGGTGTACGGGAGGGTGGAATGGGTCGGGGCAGCCCCCCTTACCTTCGGGAGACCTTAGAAAGGAGAAGGGGCCCCTCCCTTTTGTCCTCAGACTTCTTGGACACTGAGAAGTCCTACCTGTTGTCAAGCTCACATCCTTGCTGCTTTACTGCCCGTGGATGGCTGTTCATGAGGCCCGGAGGGTGGAGAAACAGTGGCATTCCCTCTCACGCTATGTCTACTCACACGGTGTCTCATAGACACCTGGATTCTGGCTCTAACTTTTGGGTCCATAAACTTAAGCGAGCTAAATACCTTTGGAGGTTGGGGTGGGGTGAGGAGGACAGGCCAGGGCAGAGTCCTGGAAGTACAAAAGCTAGCGGCCCCGGAGGTGCAGAACTGGTGGGGGGACTGACCGTAGGTTTTTGTAAGCCTAAAGACACACGTCTTGAAGGGAAGACATCCCCACCCTGAACTTCACCTTCCTAAAGGTTAAATAGAGGGGCACTGACACTGTCGAGGGAGAAGGGAGGTTAGACAAGAGGGAGGACTTCCATATACTTAAGGAATGAGGGGGAAGAAAGAAATCCCACCCCCACCCCCTACTTTTATGAGAGACAGCTCCATCTGATGCGGAGGCAGAAGAGGAAAAATGACTCCATGAAATTCTGGGGCCTCCCCAGACCATCCTCCTCCCACAAGAAAGAGATTAGTGTCCCCACCCAATTCCAGGGCCGTGGGTCCCTAGTTTCTGATAAGAGGAAATCCAACTTTTCAAACCAGAAATCTCAAGAGATGGAGTGGGGTGGGTGGGAGTGAGGGCTGTGTAGGCCAGTGGCACCGTCCCCTCCTCCATTCTGGATCTCCCGGCAAAACCCCACCAATCCCCAGCACCACAGGGGGATGAGGTGGGATGAGGAGCAGGGCCCCTGGCTTCGCCTCCCCTCTTCCCCTGCCAGCAGCCGGCCTCCTCCCTCACTCCCCAGCCGGAATGCAGCTCCTCTATTGTTCCCTACTGTGGGACAGCTCCTCCCCTGCTCCTTCCCCACCCCCACCGCACCAGCCCGGCCTCGCAATTTCCAAACGCACCCCCCCTCGCCCCCCGAAACTCCCCTTTGGGAAACTAGGAGAGGGAAGGGTCCCCAAGATTCCGTCTGCTCAATCTGGACAGTCACCAACAC
This sequence comes from Lasiurus cinereus, assembly GCA_011751065.1. Taxonomy (NCBI): domain Eukaryota; kingdom Metazoa; phylum Chordata; class Mammalia; order Chiroptera; family Vespertilionidae; genus Lasiurus; species Lasiurus cinereus. The sequence goes on along the minus strand of JAAGEH010000042.1, from coordinate 29,390,604 downwards.
TCCGACCCCCACCCGTGTCCAGGGATGCTGGAGTAGAGGAGGGTGTGGTATCAGACTGACTACACTGTATTAATTCTACATCCCTCCCCCAACGCACCCAGACACCCGCCCTGCACCCCAATCTCCAGGTGAAGCTCTCGCACCCCTCCCCCGCAGCAGGTCCCCTACCACCCTGTCCCACTCTCGCTGGATCGGGGAGCCCCTCCAGGCCTCGGGCCCCTGGCCTGCGCCAGCCCAGAACAAAAGCCTGAGAGGGAGGAGGAGAGGTCCACACCAGGATGTGGCACTTCCTTGGAGGCGCCCCTTCCGAAACCCCGCAGACTGTTCAACTTTGGTGTGTGGGTGACCACAGGCTTCCCTCCTCCCAGGAGCCCCCCTTCCCACCTCTCCCCCCAGGCTGGGACCCTCCCATGAGCCACACCCCCTTCCATTCCTACACTTAGCCCAACAAAGAGACAGATACTCAGACTGGCTCCCCAGGCCAGGTCTCCCCCAAAGTGTGTAACTCCAGGCGGCTGGGGGGCCTCAGGCGTACCCCCTCCCCAATCCACCAGCAGAGAGCAGGGCAGGGGCTTCGGAGTAACTCTTTGCCCATCCTGCCAGTTTTTCTGGCTGTGCGTGGACACCCCCTCAGGACAGACAGCCTCTCTGGGGTGGGAAACCAATCCCCTCCCTTTCCCCTCTCTCCTAAGAGAGGATATTTCTTTGTTTCAGGGCCGGGCCCTGCGGGGGGAGGAAGGGTCTGGAGAGCAGTCCGGCTGGGGGGCACCAGGGAACTTTGTGGCCCTAGGAAATGAGGGTTCGAGGAGGGCCCCCCTTTGTGGAGAAGGGACGGAGCCATAGGTGGACGAGAGAGGAAATAAACTTTCCGCGCCAGGGATGGGGCGCCCCCCCCCCCCCCCCCCCGCGATCCAGCTCCGCGGTCCGGGCGCCCTCTTACCTTGCCTGCCCACGATCTCGGCCACGTGCTCGGAGGTGGGCACGGGCACACACTCGGTGGTGTTGCTGCTGCCCTTCAGGCGCAGCTCGGCCTCTTTGTAGAGAGCGCAGAGCTTGGCGTCGCTGGCCCCTTTGGGGGCGGTGGGGGGCTGAGGCGTCTGCGCTGCGGGGGCCGCCGTCGGGGCGGCCGGGGGCGCCGCGGGCGGCGGCGGCGGGGCCGGCTGCGGGGGAGCGGCCGGCTGTGCAGGGGCGCCGCCCCCCCCACCTCCCCCGTCCTCGCCCGCCGTGGGGGCGGGGGGCTCCCCCAAACCCAGGAGGCAGAGTTGATCGAGAGCCAGCTGAAGGGCGCGCTCGTCTTCCAGCAGCCCTCGGTCCTTAGCGCTTCCCCCGAAACATCCTAGTTCCCCAAAGCCCCCATTTCTTTCCATTATTCCAGATACCACTAGACTAGGCATGGCGAAACAAAAGCTGGGGGAGAGAGAGAGAGGGAGAGAGAGGTGGTGGAAGGGAAAAGAGGAGAGAGGAGGGGAGGGGAGAGGAGGGGAGGGGGTGCGTGGGGAGGGGGGAACAAAGAACTGGGGAGGGGGAAAGACGGCGAGATAGAAAGATAGACCCTCCCCCTAAGCCCCCCTCCCCAAACACCCTGTAACCCGACTCCCCTCGCCCCAGCCCCCGGGGTGGGGGTGGGGGGAAGGAGAAACAAAACCAAGAAAGCAGATCTCCTCTCCTCTCCGGGGGTGACGGGGGACCGGGGGCTGCGGGATCTCTGCCCCCACCCCTCCCTCCTCAGGCCCGGAGTCTCCAGACCCCGCCGTCCAGACGCCCCCCCTTAGGCTCCCGCCCCAAGCCCCCGTCTAGGAGTCGCACTCAGTGGCCCCCAATAGAGACCAGCCCCATCCAGCGCTCAAACTCTTTTGTTTTAAATGAACTGGATGGAGCAGCATGGAACTGACGGGAGGGGGGCGCGCCGGGGGCGCCGGGGGCATGCCGGGAGTTGTAGTTTCCCAGCCTCGGGGGCGCGGGGACGAATTCCTTGACCCGAGGAGGTTCGGGATGGCGCCGGAGGTCTTTACCCGCGGCTCGGAAGCAAAGCTTGGGGTGGGGGTGGGGGTGGGGGGGATAAAAAGTCGAGGTCCCTAATTTTTCCCGCGGGCCAGGGGGGAAGGAGTCGGTGTCCAGGAACGGAAGGGTGGGAAAGAAAAAAAAAAAAAGACGAAGGGAGCGCGCCCCCCCCCCCCCCCAAAACTGGCTCCCACGCGGTCCCGGCAGGTCTCAGGTCCCTCTTTCTCATGGTAATGAGGGGGGTGGGGGACGAGAGGGCGGGGAGCGGTCCCGGCTGGGTCACTGCGGCTTCCCCCGCTCTCTCCCCCGCCCTGCCTGCCGCGCTGCCTCTGCGCTCCCCCGCCCGCCCGCCCTTCCTGAGCGGACTGGGCTCTGGGCCGCGGGAGCGGCTCTCCGCACAGCAGACAAAGCCCGCAGCTGCGATGCGGGGAGGACCCGGCTCAGCGCGCCGCGGGGGCCAGAATGGGGTGCTGGGCTGGAGTGTGGGACCCCCAGGCAAAAGACGGGGTCCCCTCATACCCAAGCGGCCAGCCAACCCCCACCCCCCATCATAGCCCCCCGCCCCCCCCGCCCCCCAGTCTCGGAGATCTGAGAGGCACCGACTGGGAGGTGAGTTAGTTCTTGGCCTTGGGATCCGTGGAGGGGGAGCCCGGAGGGCTTTGGGGGTGAGCAGGGGAGGAGGAGGAGGGGGTGGAGGGAGAGGAGGGATGGGGGGTGGGGGTGGGCAGAGAGTGGGGAGGCAGAGTCCGTCTTAAAGGCATGATGTGGCTGAACAGTTTTCGGGGGAGAGTCGTGAGCTCTGGGTGCCACGGAAGGAAGGGAGAGAGGCGCGGGACTGTGACCCAGACTTCCTTCAGGCCCGGGCCACGCATCCCCAGCTCGGAGGCCATCTGTTGGTTATCCTCCACCATCATTCCACGGGTCTCTTCCGCATTGAAAACTCATTGGTTTAGTTCCTTTGCCTCTGGGAGTTGGGTGAACATGCAAATACATTTTTAAGGCACGAATCGGGCACTTGGGTACTTCGAGAGAGAGTTTGGGGGAGTTGAGGGATCATGCACTCTTTTCTTCTCCCCTGCCCCTACATCTTCAGCATTTCTTTTGCACTCGTACGCCTGGTCTTTCTAAAGAGGGGAAAGGATGACCCTGCAGCACGAGGGCTTGAGGTCAGACTTTACGTCGGACTTCCCAAAACGGTTGTCTGAGAATGGGTGGGTGAGCTATACCACAGGAGGTGTCCTATTCTGGAGCCACTTTGGAAACCAAAAGTCTGAACTAGTTTGTGAGGTGCAGTCCTGCTGGAGGACAGATGAGACGGCTTCATAGACCTGGCACTGCGAGGCCACGAGGGAGGGCTGAGCCAAACCCAGTTCCCTAAAACACACACCACTGGAGGGTGGGAACTCGGAGAGGTTAGGGATTGACGCTGTGAGGGGGTGGAGGTGGGGGTGTCTTGCTCCTTTGCTAAGCAGAAGATTCAGGTAGAGGAACCCCTGGAAAACCCTGGAGTTGGGGAGGGCTGCCCCTTGGATCAGGGACTTAACATGAGATCAACAACAAACCTTATTGTGGAGTTGGGTGCCACTGTCTCCAAGCAAGAGCGGGAGAGGAGGAAACGCAGAGATAAGGCCTGGTGGAAGTTGTCTGTTCTCTACTCTGTACAAGAGCCTGGATGAGGGAGCTGGGGCCCTGGGGACCTGGGGCTTTCTGCGGACCAGGTGACCATTTTTTCACGTGAATATAAGAGCAAACAGTTGCGTGGGACTGCTGGTGTGCCAGACGCTTTTGTCACCAGCTGGTCTGAGCGCTCCTGTTCCCACCCGGAGGAGATCGGCCCCTGGACACCCACCGTTGAATTGGCCCTGCTTCCACTTTCCTCCCCACCGAAGCTAATTACAGCGGGAGGTTAATGCCCAAAGGTGCCAGGGGGATTTGGCCGGGGAGGAAAACAAAGGACAGAAACCTGTGTGTATGCGTGAGGACGGGGGCAGCTGCTGGATGGGGAAGGGGTAGTAGGGTAGACAAAGGGGTGGGGTCGGGGAGACAGTGGTCCCTGCTGGACCCTCTTCACTGGGAGTGTGAATGCTCCATTCGCCCACCCACGGGTGTCCTGCTGAGGCTCCAGACAGATCCCCAAGGTGGGAGAGGCATCTGGGAGGGCAGAACACATGTGCGTGCACTTAGGCCTCTGGCACTGGGGTACACACTGGAGTGTGTGCCTGCAGATGGCCTGGCGCATGTCCGTCCACCCGGGGACCGACCGCCAGAGTGTCCGTGAAGCAGAGGAACCTAAGGGGGAGCATCTGGAGGGGCCCAGTCCCAGGGTGGGGTTTCGATGAGCCCTTCCCCTGCTTTCAGAGGCTGGAGGCCTCCTCTGTGCAGGGACCTCCCCTCCTCCACTGGCCCTCATGTTGGCCAAGCTGGGTTCCTCTCCAAGGCCCACCTAGAGTTATGACAATAAGGGCCCTGGGCGTAGAAATAGATGGCTTTGCCCACCCCTCCCTACCCCTCTCTCTCTGCCTTATGACCAGAAAAGTGTGCAGGTGGCATCTCTCCCCTCCAGGACCTTCGCGAATAGGACTGTCTCTCTCATGACACAGATCATGGCCCCCCAGCCAGCACAGGGCCCTGCCTAAAACAGAAGCAGGCGTGTGCTGAGTATAACGGCTTATTTGAAGCTTCACGGTGTAAGGGGAAGGAACAGGCCCCTGAATCAAACTTCGGCCTCTTAGTTCTGCCCCTTGGGCACTGACTGGCTGCTGAGCCTCAGTTTCCTCATCTCTAGAATGGAAACAACAAGCCAAACGCCTGGCTCAGCGCCTGGCTCCTCTTAGGTGCTCAGTCAGTGTTCCTTCCCTGGCCCCGGCGGTTCTCCCGTTGCCGTTGACTTTGGCTAGACTTAGGCCTTTATTAATGAAATGTAATTAATTTATTCAGCTCATACAAGGAATTCGTTTATTGAACTCTTAGGACGTGCCAGGCACTGGGGAGCCTGGCCCACTGCGAATCACTTGCAGTCAGTTCTAGATCTGGACTTGCAGAAATAAGATCAACCCAAAGGAAGAGCAGGTAATTCCAAAAATAATTCCTGTTGAGCACTGGAATGCAGGCAAACAGGCAAATTTTCTCTCTCTCTCTCCCTCTCCTCTCCTCTCTCTCTCTCTCTCTCTCTCTCTCACACACACACACACACACACACACACACACACACACACACCAGGGTCAGACCTGGCCTTAGGCCCGAGGAACAAAGGGCCCTGTGGAGTTGTTGAGTTGGCTGTATGTGTAGTGTGTGTATGTGTGTGTGTGTACACGTGTGTAGACAGGCCTGGCTGCAAGACAGGAAAGGTGACCCAGTTGAGATGGGTGGCCCAAGGTTCATGGGGAGTCTGCAGGACAAGAATTGAGGGTGGCGGGGCTGTGTGTGTGTGTGTGTGTGTGTGTGTGTGTGTCTAGCTCTGTGTATCTTTCTTTTCTAAACAAACCTGGGCACCTATTATCACTGTCTACACACCAAGTCCCAAGGGAAGGGGCCATACACCTAATACCTGCCCCTCCCTGCCCCGAGGGAGGGAGGAAGACACCCACCAGGCTGCCCTACCTAGCTGGCTGGCCCTTCTAGAGGTTATCGGACCATCTCCCTGCTCCTCTCAGGGTGCCTTCTCCATCTGTCCCCGTCAGGTGGGTCTCTTCTCCTGTGCTTTATGGGACCTCTATTTTATTTTCTTTTTTTTTTAATACCCCTCCCTTAGGGGAAGTCCACCTTGTTATGTAAACACCTGCCAGTTTTCTGTCTGTTGCTGGAACAACTCAGCTCATTAATTTCAATCAGTGAGAATGTACTGGGGAGAAGTGTGCAGGTCACTCAAAAGAAACATCAAACTTCATCTCTGCCCTCAGCAGGACACAGAACCTAGTCTGCAGGACCAGTGCCACGGACAAATAGGAGTAAACATGAGGGCAAACCAGGCTTTAGAATGAGGCAGGGCTACCGAGCTTAGAGGAGAGAGGAGTCACTGCGGGGCCTTCTGTTGTTATGGACCCGATCTCCAAGGGCTTTATTTTATTTTTTTATTTTATTGATTATTTTACAGAGAGGAAGGGAGAGGGATAGAGAGTTAGAAACATCGATGAGAGAGAGACATCAATCAGCCGTCTCCTGCACGCCCCCAATGGGAATGTGCCCACAACCAAGATACATGCCCTTGACCAGAATCGAACCCGGGACCCTTCAGTCCGCAGGCTGACGCTCTATCCACTGAGCCAAAGCGGTTTTGGCTCTCCAAGGGCTTTGAAGCTCAGGGTCTGAGGTTTGGACCTGGACAGAGAAACCCCTCGGCTCCTGGGACCACCCCCCACGCCCCCAGCACTCCCCCTACCAGGTCTTCTCTACTCTCTGATTTCCCCAGGGAGAGCAGCTCGGAGGGGTTGGGGCAGAAGTAGGGTCCCCCAGGACAGCTGGCTGACAGGGCCCCTCTGGGACTCGGAGCCAGACCCAGGCGTCCTGGAGGCGGTGATACCGGAGCTGTGACAGTTGGTCCCCAGATTCCTCACCCAGCGGCGCCAGCTCTGGTTTCGTGCTGGGGTGAGGGGCGGGGCTCCTGGTGCCCGCTAGGGCTGAGTGCTCTCTTGGGGCAGGGAGAGGGGGGAAGCAGTAAACATCCCCTGAGTAGATTGTTGAGGGATTTTCCCCCAAGTGTCCTCTCTGGGCCAGGCCCTGTGCTCCAGGCGAACGGGATACTGAAGTCTGAGGCACAACCTGGCGCAGATGAATGAAATAGTGAAGATGAGGAGGAGTGAATTAACAGGTGCGTCAATTACCTGACGGCCTTTCCCCCCCCCCCCCCCCCCAAGAGATGGAGGCCCAGAGAACCCAGGTCCTGTGACTCCCTTGTGCCTTCTGTTCCATCAAGCTTCCTTTTTCAGGAAAAGAAAGAGGAAGTCAGAGACAGGGATGGGAAGGGACTTGCCGTTGCCCGAGTGCCTATTTATTGCCAGGCTCTCCTGATTTCATTTTTTTAAAAATATATTTCATTGATTTTTTACAGAGAGGAAGGGAGAGGGACAGAGAGTTAGAAATATCGATGAGATAGAAACATCGATCAGCTGCCTTCTGCATACCCCCTAGTGGGGATGTGCCCGCAACCAAGATCGTGCCCTTGACCGGAATCGAACCGGGACCTTTCAGTCTGCAGGCCGACGCTCTGTCCACTGAGCCAAACCGGTTTCGGCTCTCCTGATTTCATTTGACCCCCTTCACACCTCCGGGAGGCTGGGATTGCCAGTTCTCCTGAACATCGGGGACCTGAAGCTCCAAAAAGATTCAGTAACTTGCTCAGGTCACACAGCTGGTGAGTGGATGCTCCAGTGTTCAAAGCCAGATCTGTCTGACCCAGAGCCTAGGACCCCAGAGGCAAGCAGGGACACCCAGCGCTTTTGGAGGCCGAGAAGGGACCATCGCTTTCCAAAGCTGGAGCAGTGTGGAGAGGCTTGCTGGATGCAGTAGATCTGGAGTCCCTGAGGGAAGAAGGAGGTTCACTCGAAGGGAAAGAATGAGAGGATGTGTAGAGGTGGATGCCAGAGTTTCCCTGGGAAACTAGCTGGATGGGCAGGTGGCCTGCTTGCCTGGGTGGATCCTGAGGGGCCGAGGACAGTCAGGGGAAAAGTGCCTTTGAACCTTGGCCACGAGGTGGCGTTGCAGGCCAACGACTGGGAGCAGCTCCCGTGGGCTCTGATACTGGGGACCAGATGTGTCTCTCCTGCCCAGCGAGGTCTCCATGCCCAGCCCCGCCTCCTCGGATGTCACCCTTGCCCTTTTCTGGCAGGGCATCCAACACATGGGAGACAGTAAGAGGCTGCCAGGACCAAAACCCAGGTGGCCGGCACCTGGCTGTCCCCACGGTTAACCGGAGCCCCCTCCAGCTGTTTAAGACTGGCTTTGGGTCCAGGGGAGAAACCGTACAGGGAACAGGCTAAGCAAACAAGCACTGAGTCCAAATGACCTGGGTCTGGAAGGGGAATTATACTACTACCTTCCTAATACGCAGTTAAAATAAATACAGGGCGTCCCCCAAAATGTATACACACTTTCACAGCTGGTAGCTCGATATTGAAAATGACGTATAGTTTAATAAACACTGTCTTTATAACTATTCAAAGGGTGTGTATACATTTTTTTGAGGGGGGACAACCTATCTATATATATCTGTATCTATATTTATCTATCTATATATCTATATCCATCCATATATATATATATATATATATATATATATATATGGATCACTTGCTGTGTCAGGCACTGTTCTAAGCCCTGGATATAAAGCCATTGAACAAGACAGACAGTCTTGACTGTCCCAGAGCTGGTAGTCGGTAGGGGTAGGGGGGAGGCAGGCGGTAAAGCGGTAGATCGTGGGGTTTCTGGTAGCGATAACTGCTCTGAAGGGAAATAAAGCAGGCTGTGGGGATAGGAAGTATGAGGTGGCGCATTTAGAAAGGATGGTCGTACTATGAGCATTTACCTGGACAAATATAGAGCGTAGTGCTCGGCATTGTGTTGGCCGCTGTCGCTATTATTTTGTGCCTGTGGCTTCCGCTCCGTTCTGTTGCCACATACCCCTTCCTCTGTCCCAATTTCTCCACGTTTTCCCCATTGGCCCCCCACAGGAACAGTAGGGGCTCCCATGTTCCTGGCTTGGAACCAGGAGCCCTGAGCTCTTAGCCCTGGCACTGCCAACCCGGTTCATACCTGCTCCTCCCCCTGCTCCCCCTGCTTCTGGAAAGGACCACCTTCCACATGGTTGCTCAAGTCAGAAATCTGGAGCCACCTGTGATTCCTGCCTTTCCCCAAACTTCCTCCCATCCAGCCCATCAGCCGGTCCTCTCAACTGCACCTCAAAACATTTCCCAAAGCCATCGATTTCTCCCCTCTGCTGCTACCCTCCTCATCCCAGCTACCAGCGTCTGCCTGCAGTAGCCTCTAACTGGTCTCGCTCCTCTGCTCTTGTCGCCCCTGTCCCTACCTTTCCATTCTCCACACAGTGGCCAGAGAGATCACTTCAAACAAACAAACAAACATGAAAACTCTTATTTAAAACCTTGTAGTAGCTCCCTGTTGCCATTAGATTCAAGACCAAGCTTTGTGCGTTTTTTATTTTTATTTATTTTTTTTAAAATATATTTTATTGATTTTTTTAAAGAGAGGAAGGGAGAAGGATAGAAAGCTAGAAACATCGATGAGAGAGAGACATCGATCAGCTGCCTCCTGCACACCCACTACTGGGGACGTGCCCGCAACCAAGGGATATGCCCTTGACCCGGAATCGAACCTGGGACCCTTGTGTCCACAGGCCGACACTCTATCCACTGAGCCAAACCGGTTAGGGCACCAAACTTCGTGCGTTTTTAAAATTTTTAAGTTAATTTTACACAAAGAGAAACATTGATTTGTTGTCCCATTTATTTATGCGTTCATCGGTTGATTCTGGTATGTGCCCTGACCGGGGATCAAACCTGGCACCTTGGTGTACTGGGACGATGCTCGAACCTACTGAGCTGCCTGGTCAGGGCCTTCCTGTGGTTTAGAACACCCTTCATGGGCTGGCTCCTGCACACCTGTGCAGCTGATCCTGCCCTCCCTCCCATTCTCCACTGCAGCCACATGCATCTTCCCTCAGTGCCTCAGCACGCCATGGGAATAACGTACAGGGGGGGCCCGGAACTGGAAATGAGGTCATCGGAGGTGCTAGGGAGGTCATGAGAGTGGAGAGCAGCCTAACCTCTGACCCCCAGGTTCCTGGCAAGGGACCTTGTATGAGGACGTTGGAGCTAGAAAGCGCCCTGGGGGCCCTCTGGCTGAAGCCACCCCGTATGCAGTGGCGAGCTGGAGACGCTTTGTACGTGCTGGTGAGAGCCCCTGGTTCAACTTGAAATCAGCCATGGTGAGAGCATTCACACCCTGGAAACTGGGAGTTGCCATCAATCGGGGCTCCCCCCACACACACCCAGCTTATTAAATATGCACGAACAGGCCACTGCCCCGCCCTCTCCTGAGCCTGCTTTACGGAGGAGGAAACTGAGGCCCAAAGATGCGGCGTGCCCTGCTCAGTACCACACGGTAATCGTCTTCCTTGTGTGCTTTCCGTTCATCGTTCACTCAGCAATTTTTTCATTTTATTTTATTGATTTTTTTACAGAGAGAAAGGGAGAGAGATACAGAGTCAGAAACATCGATGAGAGAGAGACATCGATCAGCCGCCTCCTGCACGTCCCCCACTGGGGATGCACCCGCAACCAAGATACATGCCCCCGACCGGAATTGAACCTGGAACCCTTCAGTCCGCAGGCCAATGCTCTATCCACTGAGCCAAACCGGTTTTGGCTCACTCAGAAATTCTTATGGAGGGTCTCCCCTGGCATAGGCGTTAGAGAGACACCTCCCTGGTCCCAGGGGGAGCTTCCAGTCTGGTGTCCCTTGCGGAACATGGAAACTGCTTTGGCAGCACTGTGGGCGAAGTGCTCGCAGAAGGTAGGTCCTGGATGCCAGAGCATCGAAGGCCATGGTCAAGACGGCCCCTCAGAGGACCTGGCTCTCCGCTCAGCTCTGAAGGAGGAGCAGGAGACCAAGATGAGTGGAGCCGAGAGGGTTCGTGGCAGAGGCAGGAGCACCTGCAGAGGCCTGGGGTCTGGCAGGAGCAGCTGGTCCGCGCACATACCCGCTTTTGCCCTCTCCAGGGCACACTCTGGGCAGGACTCCCTCTCCCAGCCGTGATTCAGGGGAGGGGTCGCATCCTGGGAGAGCCCGTCGGCGTCACCATCAGAAGTCCTCCCGGTGACTTCGCACCGTCACGGAGTTCCTGCTGTGTGTGCGTTCAGGCCAGGTGCTAGAGAGAGGAGGCCGTCTGGTGCCCGGTTCCCCTGAGTGCCAGTTTCCTAGAAGTACTTCCAGGCGCTTCTAGGTGGGTAACACTACATGTCTCTTTCAGGCAGGCAGCCTTTGCCCATGACTAAAGGCCTGTTGGTTGGCCCAAGCCCTGACATCGGACCTGCGCAGAGGGCCTCCCTCCTCCCGGTGTTTCTGGGCCCCTCCTTCCCCACTGACCAAGGCTCTTCCGAGCATGTCCAGTCTCAGTTCTTACCTTACTTGACCTCTGACCCTGCTGGTCCCTCCCTCCTGCTCCAAACTTCCCTCCCTGGCATTTCTCCTCTTATCTCCCTGGGTGCTCCTTCTCAGCCTACCCGGCCCTTCTCTCTCCTGTCCACCTGGCCAAAGGCTCCCAAGGCTGCAGTTTGCTCAGCCGGGAACAGGCCTTTTCGCTGGCTGCAGCGGCCTGGGTGTCCTCCGAACCCGGCTGCAGGCGGGTGGCACCCCCTGGGCAAATGAATGTCCTGACCCTGTTTCCCCATTAATGACACCAAGATACTAGGAGCCATGACCTCACGGGATTGCTGTGTGATTAGCGGAAAGAGGCACGTGAAGGACTGACATAACATCTGAAGTTCACAGGAAGTGCCGAAACCGGTGTGGCTCAGTGGATAGAGCGTCGGCCTGCGGACTGAGGGGGTCCCAGGTTCGATTCCGGTCAAGGGCATGTGTCTTGGTTGCGGGCACATCCCCAGGAGGGAGCGTGCAGGAGGCGGCTGATGGATGTTTCTAACTCTCTCTCTCTCCCTCTCCCTTCCTCTCTGTAAAAAAATCAGTAAAATATATTTAAAAATAAATAAATGAAGTACCCAGAAAGTGCTTAATAAATGTTTTTATTATTTAGGACTTAGCCAGCCCTTCCTCATCCCTGCTCCAAAACCATGGGCTGGGTTCAGTGTCTGGTCTCTGCCCTCCGGGGCATCCTGAGCTGCGTCATTGAACGGCGTGTTTCAGGAGGAGGGGACCCATTTTGGCACCCGGATGGTAAACACCGGGGAGTGGATGGAGGAACGAGAGGTGTGGATGACCGCCTTCCCCAGAGAGGGCGAGGACAGGGAGCCCAGCGCTGCGGCCGCTCAGGACAAGCCCGGGCACAGCCACCCATGAAGGAGAAGGGGGGCTGGCTCCCCCAGGACAGCAGGTGGCGCCAGTGCCTGTCGGTCTCAGCCAGCGGCCACCTCCCTGGCCCTGGCGGGTCTCACATTGCAGAGCCGAGGCCTCGGCTGGGCCAGGCCCTGGTGGCAGCAGGGGAGATGCATGCTGGCTGCTCAGGAACAGGTGCACATCTGACTTCTTGCTAACAACGGCCTTGTGGGGTTACTGCTACCTCTTTTTAAAAAAACTTAAAAAAAAAAAAAACTCAGACAAATAAAAATAAAGCGATTTCCTGGGGTGGGGGGGTGCCCGGCTAACTCGGCAGGGAAGGGAGTAGGGGGCCCCTGGCTTGAGGGGCTGAGGCCCAGACCCTGGAGTGGGGGGCTAGGTTGGCAGAATCTTGGGGACCTGAAATGAGAGGCGGTTCCATCCATGAGTCAGAAGCTGAGATCTAGGAAGCAGACACAGCCGTGTAGGGGGGGGACGATGTGGTGAAATCAGTCAGCGGGAAGGGAAGGGGAGGCCCGGTTTCTATGACAATCGTCGTGTTTGTGGCAAGCGGGGGACTCCTGAGTCCCCAGGGCCTGTGAAACCGTGATTCACCACAGGAAAGGGAAGGCTGTGGACGGACTGGGTGCTGGGGACCGGATGCCCTGCGGCTCCTCGCGGTGCTCAGCACGCGCTCCTCCAACCTCAGCCCACAGGCCTGTGCTCTGCCGGCTACGAAGAGCGGAACGGGGTTCTCGGCTCTCGCTGCACATCTGACTTCTTGCTAACGGCCCTGTGGGGTTACTGTTACCTCTTTTTAAAAACTTAAAAAAAGAAAGAAAACTCAGGCAAAAAAATAAAAATAAAGCGATTTCCAATGCAAAAATACAAATAAAAACATATATATATATATATATATATTTTTTTTTTTTAAATACATTTTTAGCCGAAACCGGTTTGGCTCAGTGGATAAAGTGTTGGCCTGCGGACTGAAAGGTCCCAGGTTACATTCGGTCAAGGGCATGTATCCTGGTTGCGGGCACATCCCCAGTAGAGGGCGTGCAGGAGGCGGCTGATCGATGTCTCTCAATCAATGTTTCTGACTCTCCCTTTCCCTTCCTCTCTGTAAAAAATCAGTAAAATATATTTAAAAATAAAAAATATTTTTAGCCGAGACCGGTTTGGCTCAGGGATGGAACGTCGGCTTGCGGACTGGGGGGTCCCAGGTTCGGTTCCTGTTGGGGGCATGTGCCTTGCTTGCGGGCACATCTCCACTGTGGGGCGTGCGGGAGGCGGCTGATCGGCGTCTCTCTCTCATCAATGTTTCTGACTTTCTGTCTCTCCCTTCCTCTCTGTAAGAAATTAATTAAAAATATATATTTAAAAAATATTTTTATTGATTTCAGAGGAAGGGAGAGGCAGAGATGGAAACATCAATGATGAAAGAGAATCATTGAAAAAAATCAATAAAATATATTATAAAAAAAAAAGCTGAAACCAGTTTGGCTCAGTGGATAGAGCATCAGCCTACAGATTGAAAGGTCCCAGGTTCGATTCCGGTCAGGGCATGTACCTTGGTTGTGGGCACATCCCCAGTGGGGGGTGTGCAGGAGGCAGCTGATCAATGTTTCTAACTCTCTATCTCTCTCCCTCTCTGTAAAAAATCAATAAAATTTGTTTTTTAAAAAGAAACAGAATCATTGATTGGTCGCCTCCTGCACGCCCCCTACTGGATCCCGAAACTCAGGCATGTGCCCTTCAGTCCCCAGGCCAATGCTCTATCCACTGAGCCAAACAAGCCAGGGCTAAAAAGTATTTTTATTGATTTCAGAAGGTAAGGGAGAGGGAGAGAAAGATAGAAACATCAATGATGAAGAAGAATCATTGATCAGCCACCTCCTGCACATCCCCCACTAGGGATTGAGCCCAAAGTTCAGGCATGTGATCTGATCGGGAATCAAACCCTGACCTGGTTCATAGATGGATGTTCACTGAGCCGTGCTGGCGGGCTCACCCATTTTATAGAAAAGGAAACCGTTACCCTGGCCCAGATGACAGAGGTAGGACAAGACCTGAGAGGCAGAGCCAGGAGACTACCCATGCTTGGGAAGACCCAGGAAGCCGGAAAGTAAGAACAGGAGCATGGAAGTTAGATTGTGACTCAGACTCTGGGGGAGATGGGAAGAGGTCCTCCATCTCCCCAGCCTCCACTTCCTGCCCTGCCCTGTGTGCCCAACACTGATAGGGAGGGAGGCTGGCAAAATGGATGGCCTGATGTGGGCCAGAAATGGGGTCCACGCCCACTCACTCTCTTCCGGTTCTGTGTGTGTGTGTGTGTGTGTGTGTGTGTGTGTGTGTGTGTGGTTAATCCTTACTCAAGGATATATTTTTCCTATTGATTTTTAGAGAGAGGGAAGGAGGAAGGGGAGAGAGAGAAAGAGAGAGAGAAACATCGTTATGAGAGAAACACATCAGTTGGTTGCCTCCCACACATGCCAATGGGGCTGAGGATCCTACCTGCAACCCATACTGGATCCAAGGTCACACAACCAATAAGTGGTAGAGCTGGCTTTGAAGTCCACACTCAAGGTATATGCTCTTCTTGACTGGGAATCGAACCTGAGACCCAGTGCATTGGCTGACACTATAACCATTAGCCAAAGTGTCTCCTCCAGTTCTGGCCCTAGTGGCCCAGTGGTGAGGAACCAGACACAGTGTGGGGGACAATGGCTGGGTAGCTCAGTTGATTAGAGCACAGACTCTTCTAAAGTCTGGGGGTTCCCGGCCTCCTCCAGTTGCCATTAGAACAGTGTCCTTCTTGTTTAGCTGTGGGGGCCCCACAATTTCAGTATGAAAGGGGTATCCCCATCCCACCCCTGGCCTTGATGGCCTGCAAGAGGGAAGCCCAGCCCCTTACCACCTCTTCCCCTGCAGCAGAGGGATGAAGGGTGGAAGGGCCTTGGAACTCTTCCAGTTCAGTCTCCTCGTCTGATAGGTCAGGAAACCGAGGCCCAGAGGAGGAAGACAATTTCTCCAAGGTGACAGGGTGAGTTCGTGGAAGAGGAAACTAGGTCCCTTGTCTCCTGACTCTTGGATTTGGCACTGGGGGATTAGGCACAGATAGATGGACAGAGGGAGGCAGCAGAGGAGATGGGCTCGCCTTGCAGAGTGTAGTAGCCGTGGGAAGAAGACAGGCAATTCCTGCTCCACCTCTCTGCCAGATCACGTCAGGGATAATGGAGGTGAGATCATCGGAAAGACTGATCACATAAGCACATCAGGTGTACAAGATCTGGGGTCCGAGTGCACTGGGTGGTTTGGGCCCATACTTACCCTCTC
The DNA here is from genome assembly GCA_011751065.1 of Lasiurus cinereus. Classification (NCBI taxonomy): domain Eukaryota; kingdom Metazoa; phylum Chordata; class Mammalia; order Chiroptera; family Vespertilionidae; genus Lasiurus; species Lasiurus cinereus. The sequence continues at coordinate 29,375,258 of JAAGEH010000042.1, read as the reverse complement.
TGAGCCCCAGTGGTAATGAGGGGTACCCTCCCTTCAGGATTGTGGGGAGGAGAGATGAGACTTGCGAATTATGGATTGATGTGAATGTCCTTGTCTAGTGAGACAGAGCTGCCTTCTGGTGCAGAGGTGGGGACAAACCAAAGGGCTTGACCCTTGACCCCTGGGAGAGCAAGGAAGGGATGTGAACTGACATGCTTAACACACGCAGCCATTCTCTTCCCTGGGATGGGGACCTTGCAGGAGTCATCCAGACTGGGCAGCAGTTTCTTGGAAAAGGGGAGGGGGTGCCTAGAGGCCAGGGAAGCTGAACACTAATTAGCTCTCCCTCTCTAATTGGACTTAATTGCCTCCTTGTGATCAGCAATTAGGAGGCTGCATCAATTAGCAGAGGGAGGGTGACCGCTCAGTTGGGCTGGGCTGGGCTGGTCAGGGCTCTCCTTCAGGAGGGGAGGGAGGCAGGAAAAGGGCGGCCGAGCCCCACGTCACTCAGCCCCTCAGGAGCCTCCAGGCCTCCAGCTGGATGGTAGCTTTTCTGACCTCAGTTTACCCAGTCTCGCCGGCTTCCGGACGTTTCTGCCCAGGCTTCTGGGAGCGAGGCCTGGCACTTGCAACTTTGGAGTTGACCGTTGTGGAGTCAAGGTTGAGAGTGTGCACTTCAAAGCCAGTTCTACCACTTATTGGTTGTGTGACCTTGGAGCCATTGTGCTTTGTTTTCTTACTGCAAAACTGGGCTACTAGTAGAATGACAGTCCCTTCACCCTGGCCGGGTAGCTCAGTTGATTAGAGCATCGTCCCAGCACACCAAGGTTGCGGGTTCAATCCTGGCCAGGTACATACAAGAGTCAATCAATGAATGCATAAATGAGTAACACAAATGGCTGTTTCTCTCCCCCCACTCCCCCCCTACACACACCTCTTTCTCTAAAATCAATACATAATAAATAAATATCAGTCGCTTCTGCCCTGGCCCGAGTGGCTATGTGGCTAGAGTGTTGGCCTGGGCACCAAAGGGTTGTGGGCTTGATTCCCCATCAAGGTCATGTACTTGGGTTGCAGGCTTAGGCTCCATCCCTGGCCTGATCGAGGCACTTGTGGGAGGCAACCAATCAATGTGTCTCTTTCATATCGATCTCTCTCTTTCTCTCGGCCCCCCTTCCCTTCCACTCTCTCACTCTCTCTCTCTCTGAAAAGCAATAGGAAAAAAATACCCTCCAGTGAGGATTAACAAACAAAAAGCAGTCCCTTCTGTCCAGGGTTATAGTGAGGGTCAGGTGGATAATGCACCTGCACTATTTAGAACAGTTTCTGGCATAGTAAGTACTCAGTACCTATTAGCTGTTTTTATAATTCCCACTCCAAACCTCAGTTTCTTTATCTGCAAAGTGACAGATTGGAGACATGCTTGCTGAAAATGTGCAGGTCCCACCCCAGACCAATTTAGGAATCAAGATATTATAGACTTTGGGCATGATCAGGTTTTGTTTTCAATTTTTTTTTTAAATATATTTTATTGATTTTTTACAGAGAGGAAGGGAGAGGGATAGAGAGAAACATCGATGAGAGAGAGACATCAATCAGCAGCCTCCTGCATGCCCCCCACTGGGGATGTGCAGCAACCAAGGCACATGTGCTTGACCAGAATCGAACCCGGGACCCTTCAGTCCACAGGCCAAAGCTCTGTCCCGCTGAGCCAAACCGGTTTCAGCTCAGTTTTTGTTTTTGTTTTTTTCTTTGGGCATTAGCAGTTTTGAAAGTCCCCTTCCTGACGCCATGTTGATACCCAGTGAGGGTTGAGACCCCTGGATGTGTGGTCTCCAAGGTTCCCCCTGGCCCTGACCCCTGAAAACTCTCCAACAACTGACTCAGTGGCTCCCTGTCCTGAGTCACATTGGACTCTGCCCCGACCTGGAGGCGCTGCAGTTTGATTGAGAGCTGGTTACCACCTGTGTGGCTGGAAGCAGATCCCTCCCACTTACCTGGACGGAGTCCCAGGGCGCCCCCCTCCCAGGGCTGCCTGGAGATCATGCTTCCTGATAGGACCTCTATAAAGGCAGGCAATTACAGTATCCCTTTCCTCCATAAACAGTTATTAAGGGCCTAGCCTATCCCCTATCTCATTTGCACATGGTGACTACTGAGTTATAAGCTCCTGGGGAGATTTCTCTTGTACCATGAGACAAGTCCAGTTCTCCGGTCAGCCTTTTATTTATTTATTTATTTTTAAAGCTCCTGCTGGGTATCAAATGAGTCCATGAATGGAAAGATCCTAGAACAGGCCCTGACACATAGCGAGTGCTCTCTAACCAGTAGCTCCTGTTACTGTGGTGGCTGCGGATGTTGTGACCATGTCCCAGGGGTGTGTGGCCAGAGGCCTCGGTGCAGGGGACACGCGGAGCCCTCGGAGGCAGGTGAGGCAGGTGAGGGAGGCAGGTGAGGTCTGGAAGAGTGGGGTGGGGAAAGTAGAGGGGGGAATTGAGCACTTTGAGAGTGCTGGTTCCTGATGGAGGCCTGGTGAGAGGGTCAGCTCAAGTGGGAAAAGGACACTGAGCTGGAGGCTGGAAATCCGGGAAGGGCCCCCTCCCCCAGCTGCTGCCCACCAGGATTTCCCCTGATGGGGGAAGACAGAGGTGTGCAGACAGAGTCACGAGCGGCGACACCTAGCCCCGTCTTAGCGACACCCTGCAGCTGGAGGATGAGTAGGAGTTGGTCAGAGGGCAAAGCATGTGCCAAGTTCAAGCAGGTCGCCTTAGATCAGCGGTCGGCAAACTGCGGCTCGCCGCTCTGCTGACGAATGAGTTTGCCGACCACTGCCTCAGATGTAAGAAAGGAGGTGGGGATTATTGGAATCTGGAGTGGAGCAGAACTGGGTCACAGAGGACTCTCTAAGGCAGCCCTCTCCAGGAATTTGTCCTGGATCCCAAACACAATGGGATGCAGGCTTCGCTTGAAGTCTTGTGGAGACAGGCCGAGGCTGATGTTTTGGAAAGATGGCTGTGGTTCAGGGAGGAGGAAGGCTCAGAGCAGAGGGAAGGGCGGAAGCAGGGAGGCTAGCTGGGACGGCCTGCAGGTACCAGGCTGGGGGAGATGGGGATCAGAATGGGGGGAGCTGGAGGCCGTGCACAGAAGGAAGACAGGTTCTGGAGGGAAGACTCACGGGACTTGGGGACGCCCTGGCCAAGGGGAATGGAGGGGGAGCAGCGTGGGGTTGGGTGTGCTGGGAAGACAGGGAGAACTCCATCTGAGACATCCAAGGAGGCCTGGCAAGCATGGGAGCGGGGATGACCCCTGACCTGGGAATGCTTGGCGTCCTCGGCTGGGAACCCTCTGGGGTGGAGCGGCCACTCGCCCTGGGCCCGGTGCCAGGCTCCCATCTCTGGGACAGGCTCAGAGGCACCCTGTCAGGGTGGAACCCTCCCCGGCCCAGAGCGAGAGAGGTGCCCTTCCTGCTTCAGGATCGTTTCAGGGGAAGAAGCGATGGAGATGGGTGAGGTCAGGGAGCTGCCCACCCCACCTCCCAGCCTTTGGTTTCAGGTGTGGCTCCAAAGAGGAGGCCAGAAGCCGAGCTCTCTGGTCCTGGAGCGCACAGGGCACCAGGGTGTGATGGCCACACCGCAGTTTCCAGGGCGCAGGTGTAAAGGACCCCCCATACACACCCCATACACACACACACCCAGTAACTACAATGAACAATCAGCCCCTTCCGGCCGGCCAGCTCAGCACACTTCTCCTGCTCCGGCCCCTCCCTCGGCGCCTCCGTGCCTCCTCCAGCCGCTCTTTGCCCTCCTCCCTCGTTATGTGTGGTTTCTGTGAGAATGTGATTTGAATTAGCTCTTGGGATAAAAATCACAGAAACCAGGAAAGGGGAGCCCTGGGGAGGGGGCAGTGAGTCATGTTTCCATGCGCATTTTTCAAACTTTCCAACGGGAGTTTGGAAAACAACGCTCTTCTGGTTGCCAGCGTGGACCTGGCTCTCTTCAGGGGTCCCTTGTGCTGTGTCTGGAGATCTCCCCTTCACGGCTACGGCCTGGCCCACCTTTCAGGCCTGCTTTGCTTCCTGGGATCCCCCGGCCCCTGAGGGACCAGTTCCTGCTACTGTAGGGGCCTGGAGGATTCCCTCCTGGCGTAGAGTTTCAGTCTTTGCATTTCACGGTGACGGCCCTCCATCTGCCCCCATTCCAGGATGGCCCCTCTGGCCAGCTCTTCAAACTTTAAGAACCTGCACCAGCGACAGGAGCCTGAGCTCCAGGGACCTCCTCTCAGCCCCCACCACTTCCTCTCTGTGCCCTTCCCTCCCATTTCTGCATCCCAATTCCAGAGGGCCTGTGGCAGAGGGTGAGAGCCTGTCCACCCTGGGAGAAGCCCCACAAAGACCTCATCCTGAGGTCTCGGTGCCTCCCATGTGTGGGGGACACGCCTGGGGCCCTGGAAAGGGGCATCCTTCTGCATACGGACAGAGTTCCAGCTGGGGTACAGGATGGGAACCTTGAGCAGGGTGGAGGGGATGGAGAGGGAAGCCCTGGCCCAGAGCTGGCTCCTCCTTGCAGGCTGTGAACCTTTCTACCCTCCCCCCAAACTCCCCTCTACTTCCTTGGGGGTCTTGGACTAGCTGTCCCTTTCCCCTACCCCCGCCCAGCTTCTGTCTAGTCCTTTTCTGGCAACAGTTGCATTTCCTGCCGTGGCTGTGCCCATGCCAACGACAGCCCACATCACATGGGCCACATCTGGCTCCCATTGAGTGTTCCCTCCCATCTTTTGTCCCCCTTCCCCCCTCCTCTGCCCAGGGGCCAGAGTGGGGAGTGCCTCTAAGGACACCTCTTCTCCGAGCCCATCCACCACCCTCCACCTGCTCCCGTCACAGCGGCGCGTGGCCCCTCCTTGCCCTCCTTTCAGTTTCCTCCTCCTCTCTTCCAGCCTCCATCCCCTGGATGTCTTGTCTCCATCCTTCCGCATCTCTTTCCTCACTGTCTTCCTCTCCTTGGACCACTTCCCTGTCCAGCCCTCACAGCACAGCAGGGTGGGAAAGGGGCATGTGGAAGGTTTACCCACTCAGCTGGAGGACTGACGTGGGGAAAGGCCTAGCAAGCAGCCCAGGAATTAAATTCCCCCTAGTCAGCCCTCTGGCCTGTTGCCTGGTTGAGGTTGTAGGGGTGGGGGATGGGGTAGAGGTGACCCCAAGGTATATGTGTGCATGGAGGGATAAAGCTAGCCTTCTGGGCGGGTGGGATGGGGGAGGGAACTGTGTGGCTCACTCACTCTGAGCTGTCTTTTGTGAAGGCTGGGGTGGAGCTTCACAGGCCTTCTGGCTACTGGCCTCCCTCCACCTTCTTCCCTGCTTAGCAACCGTTGCTGGGTAAATATTTGCCCCACCAGGATCTGGGGCTGGAGCTGTGGCGACTGGCTGCGTCAGCCTGGGCAGCTGCCCCTCTCCTCAATTCCTGGGTCTCCTCTGCCCTGTCCCCACTCTCTGTCCCCCCACCCCCCGACCTGGACTCCAGATGTGATGCCTAATCCCCTCCCTTCAAAACGCAGTCCTTCCTCTCTCATGTAGACTTTCTCCCCAATGTCCCTTTACCTACTCTCTTCCTTCATCCCCTCTTACCCTTTTGCTCAGCTTTTTCACATTTTATTGATTGATTTGAGAGAGAGAGAGAGAGAAACATCGCTTTGTTGTTCTACTTATTTACCCATTCATTGGCTGTTTCTTGTCTGTGCCCTGATCCGGGTTTGAACCCCCAACATTGGCATGGGACGACACTCTTAACCAACTGAGCAACTGGCCAGGGCCAGTTTGCTCAGCTCTTTCTGTCAGTCCTCCGCCTCTGATCCACTAAGTTGCCTGAGTAAGACCCCCACCCCTGAGCCAGACAGGTCACCTGCTTCTCCCAGGCCCCATCCCACGGGGAGCCCAGCCTGGCTGCCAGTTTTGATAAATCATCGCTACTCGTGGGACCTCAGGACCTCCCTTCTATGTTCTCAGGGAAAAGCCACCTAAGCTTTGACTCAGCTCCCTGAAGCTCCAGGGGGCGAGGGCAGAGGGGATGGAGGATGTTTTCATGGGCACCCTATCCATCCTCCGTCCTCAGGCCAGGAAGCTCTGCTCCAGGAAGCCAGCACCATTTTCACCTCCTCTGGGGCTAGAACGGAGAGAAGCATGGCCAACAGGAAACAGATGCCCCCTTGGCCCCGCCCTGGGCAGCCGGAGAGCAGCCAGCCTCAGCCTGTGCATCCTGTACCTCCAGCCAGGCTCCCACTGCTCCGCCCCTCCCCAGGGGTTTCCCTATTACCTGTCACTGTGATGAAGGGCTCCTTCGGGATGGAGGGCCAAAGCGCTTTGTGAGTTTTGGACTTATTTGGTAAAGATGGTTAATGGGGTGCTATTCTGGGCCTGGTTTAGGGATAGTGGGACAGAGGAATCTGGGGGGTTGGACTGAAGCAGGTGTAGAAAGGAAGGGGCTTGCATGCATGATGCCCTAAGACTCCTGCTGGCTCTGAAGTTCTGGCTTCTGGGCAATGAATGGTGAAGCGCTGGCCCAAGGCAGTCCCTACTGCATCCCACTGGCCCTACCTCCAGGAGTTCCTGATGGGCAGAGACCCTGCCCATCCACCTGCCCCACTTGGCAATCCCGGCTACTTCTCCAGAAAGGGTCCCTTGCTCTGCCCATCATCAGGACATTTGCTGATTAACCACCATCCTGGGAGAGTTTCCTTTCCCAGTTGACTACAGTGGCCTGAGTGCCAGGGGGACGCTGAGGAGCTTGGGGGTTAGGGGGCTGCAGGGGCTGGGGACAGGGGCAGATTTATCATGAGGTGAATGCAGGGGGAGCATCAGAGTACCTCACTTGCACAGGCCTTCCCAAGACCCAGAGGAGCCTGCCCACGTTTCCACACGGCCACACATCCGTGTGACATTTGTAAAAAGATAGTCTCATATATTTTTGTTGTTAATCTTCATCCGAGAATTTTTTTTTTTTTTTTAGAGAGTAGAAGGATGAGAGACACACCGATTGGCTGCCTCCGGCAGGCACCCCTACCCGGGGAAGGGCTGGGGGTTGAACTTGCAACCCAGGTCTGTGCCCTTGACCGGGAATAGAACCCACGACCTTTCCACTCACAGGCCAACTCTCTAACCACTGAGCAATAGCAGCCCGAGCTATTCTTTCATTTTTATTTTATTTTTTTTTAAAAGAGGGATCCCCACCAACACCGGGAGAACACGTAGGGAGACCAACTGTCCCAGTTTGCCAGGGGTTGTCCGGGCTTTAACACGGAAGCCGAGGGCACCCCTCCTCGGTGCTCTGCAAACGGAGGCAGGTGGCTGCCCCAGGGTCGGGCCCCACAAGCCTGGGTCGGGCCCTGGCTGAGGGGAGGGTGAGAGGGAGTGCCGCTCAGCCTCATTTCCTCGAAGTGTCTGGGGGTGTGTGTGTGGGGGGGACTTGGGGGCCCCTCTCCTCCAGCCCCTTTCCAAGAGTTGTGGCGCTTCTGTTTGTCTCCCTGGCAACAGGGAGAGGAAATCCCTCTTTGGGCGGCCGGGGAGGCCCCAGCAACCACACACACACAGACACACACAGACACACACAGCCGCTGCGGCAGCCCAGCCGCCCACACGCAGGCGCCTGCGTCAGCGCCCGCTGCCCGCCCGCCCGCCCGGGGCAGCGCCGCCCGCCCGCCGGGTCCGGGGCGGGACAGCCCGGCGGGGCTGCAGTGCCCGAGGTTCCCGGCGGCGGCGTGCGGGAGCCGGGCCGTGCCCATGGCCCCACCCACCGCTCCCGCCCCGCAGGCGCCCACCCCGGCCTCCCCTCCCCCTCCCCAGCAGGTGAGGCCGGGCCAGCGCTGGGGGGGGGGGGTTGGAAGGGGGAGAAGGGTGCGACTCATGGCGGGCGTCGGGGGCACCAGACTGCGCACCACGTCATGCGCATACCTGTTACCTAATAACAGCAGGCGGGGGCGGGGGGGTGGGACGTGGGAGGGAAGGAGCGCCAGGATTTTGCTCTTGGATTGGTCTCCTGGAGGAGAAGGGGGGGACGGGGAGAAAGAGGAGAAAGAGGGGTGCTGTTCAGTGCGGTTCTTCGGGTGTTTGGGGCCTGCCCCCCCTCTCCCTTGTCAGCGGTGTGGCCTTGAGCAGGTCGGTTAACCTGCCCAAACCTCCTCCGTTTCCGCATCTGTGTGATGGGGAGAACGGCGTGGCTCTGTGCACCTCACAGACGCTGCAGAGGCTTCCGGGAGTCACCTGGATTGTGAAAGGGCCGTCGCCAGGGAGACCTGCCAGGTGTGAGGTGTTGTCCAGCTATTTCCGGCCTGGCTGGAGCAGCGAGGGAAGGCAGCCAACTCTGGCTGCACAGCCGGCCTCCCCACATCACCCAGTCACGTTAAAAATGCCGGTCCCTTAAGATGCATTAGCCCCTTCGGATCTGTCCAGAGTGGTGTCCCCCGTCTCTTGTGGTGGTGTGAGATGGGGTCAAAGTGCTACTTGGGGTGGGGGGGTGGGGGTTCTGGGCAGTCCTGGCTGTGTGACCGTAGGCAAATCTTTCCTCCTCTGGCCTCAGGAGTCCACTTGTAAAAAGAGGGACCCCCCTCCTGGGGGGAGGGTAAAAGATCACTAGGCCAAGGGCCCCCAAACCTGCCTATTGGGCTTTGCCTCTGTCATTTCGTATACTGGGCTTTACGGGTGAGATTTCGCTCGAAGGAGGGGGTGCTCTGGCTTCACCGATGGCTGTCAACTGCTCCCTCTAAGAAGAGCCTTTCCCACTAAACCTAAACTGAGCCCATCCGCTCTGCATGATTTCTCCTTGCTGAGTTACTCAACCTCTGGGAGTTTTGGGTTCTTGGCCTACGAAATGCAGATCATAATCTCTGCCTCATAAGGCTGAGGTGAAGGTTAAATGGGATCCAGAGAGCTCCTAGCCCATGGTCTGGTTACAGTGGTCGGCAAACCACGGCTCGAGAGCCACATGGTGCTCTTGGGCCCCTTGAATGTGGCTCTTCCACAAAATACCACGTGCGGGCGCGCACATACAGTGCGATTGAAACTTGGTGGCCCAGGCGCAGAAGTTGGTTTTCGGCTCTCCAAAAAAATTTCAATCGTTATACTGTTGATATTTGGCTCTGTTGACTAGTACATGGCAACCACTTAAAGAACAGGCAAGTACTTAGGCTCTCAAGGTCATAACAATCATCGGTGCAAGAGGCATGAGTGATTCAGCAGTCTAAGACTTGTTTAGCGCCCTGACGGGTTTGGCTCAGGGTTAGAGTGGGTGATCTGTGGACTGAAGGGTCCCAGGTTCTGATTCCAGTCAAGGCCATGTACCTTGGTTGCGGGCACAGCTCCAGTAGGGGGTGTGCAGGAGGCAGCTGATCAATGTTTCTAACTCTGTATCTCTCTCCCTTTCTCTCTGTAAAAAATCAATAAAATATATTAAAAAACAAACAATCGAACAAAAAACCCCACTTGTTTAGCACCAGACCCTGTGATCAAAGGTTGAACAAGACAAGGATCCTCTGAAAAGGGATTCCCAAACCATGGCCTTAACTCTCCAAATCACCTCCACTTCCTAGATCCTCCTCCAAAGACCACCCCTTCCCTCCCCCTCTCTGGGAGTATAACCATCTCCCCAACGGCCTAGGGATGCATTCGAATGCTCTTTGCCATCCCCACCTGCCCAGGATGATAGCCTGATGGTAAGAGCTTGGCATTCAGTCAGGCCAGCCTGTATTCAAAGTCCAGTTCTGCTGCTACCCCTGTGACCTTAGACAAGCGGTTCTCAATGGGGGGGCAGATTTTGTCTCCCAGGAGACACTTGGCAGTGTCTGAGGACTTTTTTTAATTGTCACAACTGAGGGGCAGAGGTGTTACTGGCATTTAGTGGGTAAAGGCCAGGAATGTTGGAAAATAGCCCATGATGCAGAGCCCTCCCCCAACGACAAAGGAGTATCTGGCCCCAAATGTCAATATTGCCAAAGTAGAAACACCCTGCCTTCTATGAATGCCGTAACCTCCCTGGGCTTTGTTGCCTCATCTGTAAAATGGGGTTAATGCTAGGTTCTACCTTGGAGAGCTATTGTGTAGGCCCAGCGAGGTAATTCGAATACCTAGCGCCTTCAAACAGTAGGTCCTCATAAATACTCCCTATACAAGCATAATTAGTCTGCCTCTGGAATGCCTCCTGGTTTCATCCCTCTGCTAAGCCCAGTCTGATTGTCTCGCTTCTTGCCAGGCTGGTGCCTCTGACTCCTTCCTTGCTGGTCTCCATGCCTTCCTTTCTCTTCTTTTTGTGGCCCTCGCCTTATCAAACAGCCAGAATCCTCCCCCTCAGGCCTCATCCCCACACCAGCTTCTACCTGCTCTCCCACTTCTCCCAGCCTGCCCCTCCTCCCCCACTTTTCCTGCCTCACCTCTGGTGGCCGCTCCTTCTGCCCAGACTTCCACCTGGCCCCCATCCACCTCAACACCTCCCACACCTCCAGCCAGAGTGGCCTAAGTTAGTAAAGCGCATCTTGGATTTGGACCAGGATGCCTGGTCCAAGTCTGAGCGTGGCCTATTACCTACTGTCCCCAGTTTTGAGAAACTCCGCCTCACCCAGAAAATAGGAAAATCACCTCCAATCCATCGGAGGCGGTTTTGTGGACCGATGTGAGAATGGAGGTGAAAACAAACACCCGAGAAGAGCGGAAAAGCGTAGTTCTCCAATTTGTTGAGCGTTATCCCACTTAATATTTTTTAGTTTCATAGTGTTTACCACCTTCTAACAAGCGGTAACGTTGTCTCTTATTGATTGTCCTCCACTAGAATGTCAGCTCCACAAGGGTAGAGATTTTTGTGTGTGTGTGTGTTTTTTAATATATTTTATTGATTTTTCACAGAGAGGAAGGGAGAGGGATAGAAAGTTAGAAACATCGATGAGAGAGAGACATTGATCAGCCGCCTCCTGCATGCCCCCTGCTGGAGATGTGCCCGCAACCAATGTACATGCCCTTGACCAGAATCGAACCTGGGACAGGCCGACGCTCTATCCACTGAGCCAAACTGGTTTTAACAGATTTTTATGTTTTATTCACTACTGTACCCCTAGTGTCTAGAGCAGTGCCTGGCACATAGTAGGTGCTCAATAAATAATGTGTTGGATGAGCGAATTCACTATGTAGAAGGCACTTTGGTAAAGCCCCTAACTCTACCTCCTCCAAGAAATCTCCCTTCAGATGCTTGTAACGCAATCACTGCAGCATCCCCATGTTGCAGCGAAGGAAACTTGCCCAGCCACTCACCTGAAAGTGTTGGGCCAGACGCCTTTGTTCATTTAAAAACACCGAACACCTCCTGTATGCCAGGCACTGGGCCAAGTATTAGGGACACCGACGTGGTCCTTCCTATTCCTCACAGCACTTGTGGGGTGAAGGGTCATAGAGGGAGGCCCAGGATGCTATGGGAACAGAGGAGCAACCCCCTCCCTGCCCCAAGGTCATTGGTCTTCAAGACATGTGCTCCTTTACTGCCTAAATTACCCTTGGACTCAACCACTATATTCTTCTTCTTCCTTTTTTTTTTTTTTTAACAGAACATGATTATAGTTCAATGCACACCCCCCCAAATAAATATTTTTATATCACTCATTACTGGTCCAACTCCAAGGCTTCTGGAATCTATTTGGAATTCATCCAGTTCAGGGTCCTATGCTGCTCTTTCACCTCGGTGCTCGGTTTTGCTTCTTCCTCTGTTTTCTCTACCAGTGGGCAACTCCCTTAAGGGAAAGTCGAGTAGCCCAGTCCCTACGTCATGTCTTTTCTTTTTTTAAGATTAAAAAAAAAACTTCACTTGAGGACATGTTTATTGATTTTCTAGAGAGGAAGGGAAAGACAGATAGAAACATCTGATGTGAAAGAAAAACGTCGATCCATTGCCTCCCATATGGACCCAATCAGGGGTGGAGCCCACAACTGAAGTATGTGCCCTGAATAGGAATCGAACCTGAAATATTATTATTATTATTATTATTATTATTATTATTATTATTTCCTGGTTTGTTTTGTTAATCCTCACCTAAGGCTGTTTTTCCATTGATTTTTAGAGAGAATGGAAGGGAGAGGGAGAGACAGAAACATCAACATGATGTTTGGCCGAAACTGGTTTGGCTCCATGGATAGAGTGTCGGCCTGTGGACTGAAGGGTCCCAGGTTCGATTCCGTTCAAGAACATGGACCTTGGTTGGGGGCACATTCCCAGTAGGGAGTGTGCAGGAGGCAGCTGATCGATGTTTGTCTGCCATCGATGTTTCTAACTCTCTATTCCTCTCCCTTCCTCTTTGTAAAAAAATCAATAAAATATACTAAAAAATAATAATAAATTACTTTCCTTTAAAAAAAAAAAAGCATCATGTTTGCTTGCCTCCTGCAGGCACCCCTACCAGGGCATGGGAACCTTCAACCGAGGTACCTGCCCTTCACCGGAATTGAACGGGGACCCTTCAGTCCATGGGCCGACACTCTAGGGCCAAACCTGAAACCTTTTGGTGTACAAGATGCTGCTGCAACTAACTGAGCCATCCGGTCAGGGCTCAATCCCCATGTCTTGATAGCCAATCTGCCCAGATGAGGAAACTTGGGCCTTAGTTAATGCCGTAGATCTGTCATCACCCAGCAAGTGAGAGGCAGGACTGGAACCTGGTCCCCACCCAGTCGCCACTTCCATCACTCTCACCCCCAGGAGACTCTGCTCCTCGGGCCTGGCTGGGCTCTTCTGCTTTCTCCTGCTTCTTCAGAGACTGGGATCTACGCCCTGGTAGGCCGAGAGCCGACTGATGGCACTTGGGGCCCAGAGTTAGGATTGAATATTTAGGGTGCAGGCCCACTTTGAGGTTCAGATTTAGGATTGAGGCCATTTTGGTGGTGGTGAGGCAGGGGACTCTTTGGAAAGGGTCTAGATTCTAGACTCTAGACTCTCGAGTGAAGTTGGGGGGAGATTCCCCTCTCCTTTCTCCTGACTCTTTCCCCCAAAGATAGGGAGGCCTAGGATAGGAAGAGTTAAGTGTGGCTTTGCTTCCCCAGCCAGGAGGAGAAGCCAGACCAGGCGGGGACTGGGTGGGGCAGAGGGGGGGTTGCCAAGGGGTGCTGAGGCAGTGGGAACAGCAGGAGCCCTGTCCCTCACATTTCACTGGCTCACCCACCCCTCCTCCACTCCTGGTTTGGGAAACAGAAGAGGGAGAAGCAGAACAAGACTTTTTGTTTTCTCTGGGAAGCCAAGTATGGGGGCTGCTTTTTGGAGGGGAGAGGGCTGCAGGGAGGGGAAGCCATATCCTGAGTCCTCACCTCGATGCGTTCTAGATGCTCACCACACTGCCCAGTGCCCTCCTAGAGATGGGCACCCCAGCAGCTACTCCCTCTCGGGTGCCCCTCTCTGAACACCGAGTCCCTGCCTTAGCTCCACTCCAACCGCTTGCCCACCTGAGGCCCGCTCCAGAAGCCAGAACAGAGGGCCTGTCCGGTGTGCTTTCCTGGCATATTATAGGAACCCTGATGTCCTGGAGCTGGAGGAGTTAGCCACATAATTTAATTTACCGGGTTTCTCCTCGGAGGAAGCTGTGGGGGTCCAGGGGAAGGGCACCCCTGGGTTCCAGAACCTCAGCTCTCTACCTCTTAGAGACGATGAGGTGGCAAGTGGGGCCAGGGCCAGAATCAGGGGACAGGAGTGGAAGGACTGATCAAAGAGGTCCTTGGTGAGGCCTGAGGATGGAGTCCCTAGGGCTTGGAGTGGGAAGCAGGGGACCTGGATGATCCTGTTTTGTCAGAGGACCTGGCCCCTCCCCAGAGCCAGCGGCGAGGCAGGCGTGGCCAGACAGGGGTGTAGAGATAAGTGCAGTGCTGGCCAGGTTGTGGGGGGCTTTGCTGTCCCTGCCCTCCACTACCCCTTTCTGACCGCAGCCAAGATGGAGGCATCTCATTGGCTGTTCAGCTCCCTGCCATCTCCCCATTGCAGGCCCCTTGGGGAACCACAAAAATCTGGGACCTGGTGTCCTGGCAACATGATGAGTGTGCACACAGCTTTGGTGTCTGTTTTAAATTATCCATTAAAATAAGTACAATCCTGCGGGGTGGGGTGGGGGGGCGAGGTCAGTACAGTCCCGCAGTTAGCAGGGTGGGGCAAGCAGTAGGAAGGGCCTGAAGGGGGGAAAGAAACTCCTTTTCCAATTGCTTGGGGCCAAAGGAAGGGGGCTGGGCTGGAGGGGGACGCGCCTGGGTCCTATTCTTGGCCTTCTCTGCAGATCTGTGGCTGGTTCCGTGGGCCTTCTCTGGGGTGTGTGGCTTGTTGCAATGGTTGGTTTGGAAGGGAGGCTCATTGGAGCCGAAAATCGAAAGAGAGGGACCCCAAACTCCTGGCCCCCACCCCAAAAACTGAGGGTGTAAAAGGAACTCAGATTCTAGTTGCTTCCCCCAACTGCCCCCCTAGGCATTCCTTCCCCACCCCATCCTGGCATACTGAGATGCAGCTTTGAATGGACTGCCCACGTGTGGAGGGGGGGCAGGGGTGACTCACTATTACTATGGGGGAGGGGGAGAGGGGACGGGTGGGGGAAGAAGAGTGAGTCACCCTAATGGGCACCAGCCTGTGTTCCCCCCCCCTCACCCCCCACTTTCCTGGATCTGCCTGCCTGGCGCCCTCCCTTGCTTTACACCCACTTTCCCTCTCCCCACGGCCCTTCACCCACCCACTCTCACCCCTTGGCTCTGCCCTCCACCCCTAAGGCCTGAGACTGGAGGAGGGTTGAGGAACCAAGATGGGAGCTTCAGCAAAGCTCCGGGCACCGTGGGGCGCGCGCGGGAGAGGGTGGGGCGCGCCGCCGCCCAGGCGGGGCGGTCCTTTCCCCTGGTCACCCCCTCCTCCCGCCCCCGCCCCTGGGGGGGGGGGTTGGCGACGGCCCCTTTAAGAGCGGCGGCTCCTCCTCCCGTCCCCAGGACCTATTAGAGCCTCTGCCCGGACACCGGTGACTCAGTGTTCGCGGGAGCGCCGCCGCCTCGCCAGCCAACCCGCGCCCCGCGCCTGACAGCGCCCAGCCCCGATCTCCACGTCTGCCAGCAGCGAGCCGCGAGCCGCCGGCCGGTGCGCTCCTCCCCGAGCCGCCGCTCTCCTTCCGCCGGAGCCCCGTGCCCTTCCCGGGACCCCTGCCCCGCGGGCAGCGCTGCCACCCTGCCGGCCATGGAGACCCCGTCCCAGCGGCGCGCCACCCGGAGCGGGGCGCAGGCCGGCTCCACTCCGCTGTCGCCCACCCGGATCACCCGGCTGCAGGAGAAGGAGGACCTGCAGGAGCTCAACGACCGGCTGGCGGTCTACATCGACCGGGTGCGCTCGCTGGAGACGGAGAACGCAGGTCTGCGCCTCCGCATCACCGAGTCCGAGGAGGTGGTCAGCCGCGAGGTGTCCGGCATCAAGGCCGCCTACGAGGCCGAGCTCGGCGATGCGCGCAAAACCCTCGACTCGGTGGCCAAGGAGCGCGCCCGCCTGCAGCTGGAGCTGAGCAAAGTGCGGGAAGAGTTTAAGGAGCTCAAAGCGCGGTGAGTGCGCCCAGGTGGCCGCGGGCCCAGGTGACGGCATGCGGGGCCGACTGACTGGTCACCCCTGCCCGGCCCCGGGCGGCTGATAACGATGCCATAGAGTCTCCTCCCTCCGAACTGCTCCCCCCCCCCGCCTGCGAGTGCCTGGCAGTGCCAAGGGAAATCGCCTGGATAGGACAGATAAGGGAGGGGTCTCTGGGA
Organism: Lasiurus cinereus; assembly: GCA_011751065.1. NCBI lineage: Eukaryota > Metazoa > Chordata > Mammalia > Chiroptera > Vespertilionidae > Lasiurus > Lasiurus cinereus. Next base: position 29,359,519 of record JAAGEH010000042.1, on the reverse strand, counting down.
GAGGGTGGGGTAGGTATATAAGGAATGGCGGAGGACATCGGGGCCAAAGCAGGGGCTGGTGGCAGGCCCACATTCAATCGGGGGACGGTCTCCAGCCAGCTGGAGCCTGGGGTAAGGGGTTTGAGCAAAGCAGAACTCACCCTGCCTGGTCTGAGAAATCTGGGCACCCCGGGACACATGGGAGTGGGTGAAAGGGGCCGCTTAGAACTTTCTTGGCAGGCTTGGCACAGTGCCAGTTGTGCCCAGACTGGCCTCTATAAACACGCGATGACCATTCAGACGGATCTCCCAAGCTGGCAGATGTCCAGGGGTGCTGGGGAGAGGTCACTGAGGCAGAGTGACCCCTTTCTCCCCCTGCTGCAGCGGCATGTGGGGAGAGCCCTCTTGGCACGACCCTTCCTGGGGCTCTTTCTAAGAGCTGGGAAGTTATCCTTCCTTCCTGCGTGTCTGGGACTTTCCCTGGGCCCTGACAGGCCCCGGCCCACCGTCCAGCTCCAGGAGCCCGCAGCTCCCACAGCCCTTGGCCTGCTTGGCCTGGAATTCGAGGGAGGGAGGGAGAGGAGGGCAGAGGCTCCACCTCAGGAAGTTGTGTTATGCCTAGGTCTGATGGCTCCCCAGCCTCCCAGGGCCCGCTCTGCCTGGTGTCTAGACTGGCTGAGGGCCGTGTCCCTCTCGGCCTCCCTCCTTGGGGTGAGCCGAGCCGTCTTTGCTTTGGCCAGAACTCTTAGCCACTGCCTTCTTTGGATCTTTGCCTTAATACATTGCTGGAATACAGTGACATTTTTTGAAATCCAGCCGTTGGGAGCTTCAGGCCACTCCTACCTTACCCATCCCTGCCCCACCCCACCCCACCCCACCCTACTTTACTCCACCCTCTTTTCTAAAAAGGCCTTTGGAAGTTTAGGCCGCCTTTCAGCTCCCAAGAATTTGGTTTCCTCCTCTCGGTTGCCCTTTTCTCCACGAAGGCTCAAACCGAGGAGAAGCTCTCACGAGCCCTGGACGGGATGACTCAGGTGGCGGGGCCATGTCCTGTGCACCAAAGGTTGCAGGTTAGATTCCAGGTCAGGGCACATGCCGGCGTTTCAGCTCTGTCCCCAGGAGGCCAAATGCAGAAGGCAGCTAGCTTGACCCATGTTTTTGCGCTCACATTGATGTTTCTCTTTTTCCTCTTCCTCTCCCTTCCTTCCTCTCTAAAAAATCTTTAAAAAGAGAGGGAAAGAGAGCTCGAAAGGTGCTTGAAGATCCCTTGGGCTTAGAGCAGCGGGGACTACGCTTTGAATTCCCCTCCTTCTCTGCCTTGGCGTCATCTCCAAACTCTTGCTCTTAAGTCTCTACCCTTTCTGTCGTCTTCCCACCGCTTTACTAGCCCCAGTCCCAAGTATGGTGGGAATGGCAGGTCCATCCTCTTGTGAAGAGTACATGGAAGTTGTGTGGAGAGATCGGCTGAGTTTTCTTTCTGTTGAAAGGGAGCACTCCTGGGTTTTGTGGGGTTTTTTTGTTTGTTTGTTTGTTTGTTTTTGAGATTTGAACTGTTTAGTTAGCGGAGAGACAGGAGTCCTGGAGAATGTTGGCGTTCTGTCCACTCCATTCCCCGTTGCAGATCCCTGCGAGGGGCATTTTTGCAGACTCTTTTCTGGGGCAGATGCTGATGGGGAAATGGGACAAGTGGCGCTGGGCGGCACCAGCCTGGTTCCTCTACCTCCCGCTGCAGCTGTCCGGGCCTGGGACACCAGAGGGAGGCGTGCACACGTGGGGCAGGGGTGGGGGTGGTGTGTGTGTACTTGTTATATTTAGCCACCTGACTCTCTTCTCTCCCACTGATCCTGGCTGGGGCTTCCGGGAAAGGGGGGTGGGTTTGCACATCTGGATCCCAGGCAAGGTGGAGACAAAGGGGGCGCAGAATGGGGTGACAGTCCTTTTCTAGGTGCCCAGCGGGAGGAGCTAGGGTTTGTTGCTCCTTTTTTGTGCCTGTACTCAGGGTGAGGTTAGAGAAGCCTGGAATGAAGATTTGGGAGAGGGGGAAAGGCATTGTCCTAACTCCTCCCACGAAAGCCTAAAGAGACAGTGTTGTCTGGTTTAATGTTTAATTAGAGCTCAGAGTTCAGGGTCAGGCTCTGGGCTAGGATGCAGAGGCATCTGTAAGATCCTGAGGATCACACCCAGGCATTTAAGGCTCTCTTGTTGAGCTGAGTTACAGGCTTCAAGTAGAAACACTCCTCCTTCCCCTCCAACACACATACTGTACACACATTCTTTTCTTCCGGAGCCTAAGTCCAGGGAGAATGCTATGGAAAGCACCAGGGAAGGCCTGCCTGGGGTCCAGACTTGGAGCTGGGCCCCACCCTAGGCAGGACAGCTGGGGAGATGACTCATATGCTGCTCCCAGTCCCTCCAACCCTGGTGGCTTTACAAGAGACCGGGTGGAGACGGCAGATGTCTTCAAGGGAGGCATGGGGGCCTGAATGTCTGCATCTCCATCCCAACCTCCTGCTTCCTACTCCCCACGACGCCCTGGGATCCTTTCCTGCCTTCTTCCTTAGGACCTCGTGCTGGTGGCCTGGAACCAGGGCTCCGGGCAGACTGTGTGCACGAGTGGTTCTGGAGTTACGAGCGTGGGCGCAGGATGGTGCTGGGGTCTGTGCCTTCTGAAGCGGAACTGGAGGAGGAAGGCTGAGTCAGAAGTGGGGATATCCCAGGCCCGCAAAGCAGAAGTGCTTCTTCCATCCGGACGAGGCTTGTGCACTCGATGACTTCCTGGATTTCCCACCTCAGTGGGGGCAGGCAGGGAGGTGTAGGCTCATGGTCATCAGAGCTCTCAGCAGATCAAGGCTAACAAAGGCCAGAGAGGTTGCATGTCACCCAGCAAGGGAGTGACAGGTTAGGATTTGAGCACACGACCAGTTCTGACTTCTAGTTGAGTGATCATACCCTTAAACCTTACTCCTCCCGCTTAGAGAACAAGTGGAAGGGTCAGGAGGGTGAAATGGGGTGGAGTCTGGAGATTGTGCTCTGGGTCCTCAATGCTCTGCTATTCTGCCGGTCCCCTTCCACCCCGTTCCCGCTCTGCCCTCGGCCTTCACCGTCCCATTGTCTATGTGTCCAGAGGTAATGCAGTATGTATAGAACATCTTTGGTTAATCTCTTCCCAGCACCCAGCCGCCCTTCTCTCTGAGATTCATCAGTCAGTCTGTTCCATATTTCCATGCTTCTGATGTTATTTTATTCATCAGTTTATTTTGTTCATTAAATTTCTTGTTCATTTGTTTTTATTTTTATTTTTTTATTTTTTAAATATATATCTTTATTGATTTCAGAAAGGAAAGGAAAGGGAGAGAGAGAGATAGAAACATCAATGATGAGAGAAAAATCACTGATCAGCTGCCTCCTGCACACTCCCCTCTGGAGACCGAGCCCACAACCCGGGCATGTGCCCTTGACCGGAATCGAACCCGGAACCCTTTAGTCTGTAGGCTGATGCTCTATCCACTGAGCCAAACTGGCTAGGGCCATTTATTTTTATTTTTAGATTCAATTGTTGACAGATATGTATTTATTGCCATTTTGTTGTTCATATGTTTTCTTTTTTCTTCCTTCTTTCTTCTTCTTTCTTCTTCCTCTTCTTAAAGAATACCCTTCAACATTTCATTAGCTTTTTCTTGTCTGTGAAACTCTTTATCGGACCTTCAATTCTGAATGATGGATAGCTTTGCTGGGTAGAGTAATCTTGGTTGTAGGTCCATGCTATTCATCACTTTGACTATTCCTTGCCATTCCTTTCCGGTCTGCCAAGTTTCAGTCTCAGTGTGCTTCCTCCTTTACTTCTCTAGTTGTAGGACTTCCATTCAGCCAGGTTTCAGGCGGTTCTGAATGATGGTTGTTCTGTAATTTAGTTGTAATTTTGATGTGGTTGTGGGAGGTGGCTCTTACCTATGCCGTCATCTTGGTTCTCTTAGGTCAAGCCTGTTAACACTTAATAGCAGCCTTTGCCCCAGCCTGATTTACCCAGGGCCTGCCAGGCCATGGATCAGGAGGCTAATGATATTTCTGTTTTGGGACTTGTCATGGGAATTGTCTACCTGAACTTGAGGAAGGATATGCCCTTTAAAAAAATAGATAGGTAGATAGATAATGTGTGTGTGTGTGTGTGTGTGTATGAGATTACTTCAGAGAGGAAGAGAGAGAGAGAAACATCAGTGATGGGAGAGAATCATTGATCGGCTGCCTCCTGCACGCCTCCACTGGAGATCGAGCCCACAACCCAAACCAGGCCCTGACCGGGAATCAAACCGGGACCTCCCGGTTCATAGGATGATGCTCAACCACTGAGCCACGATGCCCGGGCAGGATGTGCCCTTTTATGGAGGCTTTGGGTATACCTGAGCCCCAGACCTCATTTGAGGGAGTCTCCTAATGTTATCTCTGACCCCGCCCCCCACCCCACACACACATTCTGATTCAAAGGAAAAGAAGAAGGTACAGCTAAACCTGGGGTTGAGCAGACCTTAAGCAGCCCAGGAGAAACAAGAGACAATCCTTCCTACCAGGGCCCCTGATTGCCTTCCCACAGTCGATGTCTTTGGTTGGCACTTCCCCTGGCCTTGGGGAGTCTGAGACTTGCTCTTGTTTGGGATGTGCCCTTGGCCCCCACTCCCAGCCCCCACCCCCACCCCCACCCCCAGTGTTTCAGTAGCTCAGTGTCTGGGCTGAAGCCAGAGACAGCTGGGGGGACAACTGGTAGGAGAGGCCCTCACCTGCCAACTGTGCCCTCTGCTCTCCTCCCCCCTCCTCCCCCCTCCTCAGCCCCTTACCACCTCTAGCAGCTGTAGCGGCCAGCATCGGGTCTGGCTCAGAGGCCCACACCCTAGAACAGTTTATCCGGTTCCTACTGCCTGGCCCCCTTTGAGCTGAAGGCGGCACAGGCCGAGCTCACATGTTCTCGGAGCTGTCTCTGGGGCGGTTGCAGTCTCAGGCCTTAACAAGAGGCACAGGGGTCCACCAACAAAATGGGGTGCAGGAGTTAAAGTAGCCCCGGTTCCAGGCTTAGCCCTGCCACCAAACTGCAGTGTGCCCTGGAGAAATCACCTCCCTTCTCTGGATCTCCTTGGCTGTGAAAGGAAGGGGTGAGGGCAGGTCCCTAGAGATTCCCTCAGGTTTCAGAGTAGTGCCGTGACCCACAAAGTGAGAAAACAGCCTTCTAAACTACCAAGCTGTAAAGATGAAAGTCAAATGTAATTAAGAGTCAGCGCTCTTCTCAATGGCAATATTTTCTACAAGCTTCGGGATTCGAAATACGTGCCTCTTTCTCCCCCCCCCCCCCCCCCAAAAAAAAAATGTGTGAACGATGACATTACACTCTTGGCTTACACTTTGTCTTCATTGCTAGTGGGAAAGGATACTTCGTTTTCAGCGTCTCTCCCCTTCGGGACAGTGGAGAGGGCTGTATCATGTTAGAAGGAGAGGGAGAGTCCCATTGACATGTGTTGAGGGTAAGAAGGAGGGAGGGAGGGAGGGAGGGGAAGAAGGCAGGGCTGTTACCTTCAAGCTGACCAGGATTAGACTGTGTGTCTGGAGCCAGAGGGAGTGCAAGGTGACCTTGAGAAGCCTACCTTCTCCCCTTCCTGTACCCATTTTTGGCTTCCCCTACCCTGAGGCTGGGCTGTTTAGGACTTGACCCTAAACAACCTTTTAAGATGGAAGGTATAGTTTGGGAGGGAGAACGGGCTGGAGTGGGGGAGGTTGATCCCCGACCCTCAGTGGGAGAGGAAGCCTGAGTCCCCCGCCTGGGAAGCCAGGAATAATTCTGGCTGGGATCCCGGCCCAGCAGAGGAGCTGAGTCACAGCAGAGTCGAGAGTGGGGAGGAGACCCTGAGCTTCTCCGGCCACAGAAAAGGCTGAGGGGTGGCCTTTTTTTGAGAACCACCGCGCGTGTTTTTGCTGAGTGGCAGCAAAAGGGATGAGTCTGCATCTGATGGGAGACACGTGGAAGGGAAGAGGACCCATGAGTTCTTTCAGGCTGGCTCAGGGGGAGCTGAAGACCCTTCATGTTGAGGGGCCCAGGTCCGGGCAGTTGAGAGGAGGCGGGTTGGGACTGCCAAGTCCCCCTTCCTCCGGAAGCACTCATGCTGCCTCCCTCTGCTGGGCGAGGAGGGAGCCGCATCTCTGCAAGCCGGAGCTGGAATGCAGTGCGACCAGAACTCCTAGGTCCACCCCACCTTCTTTTCTTTTCTTTTTTTGGCGAGGTCATCGGGGAAAATCAGATGGCGCCAACCCCACCTCCTTTCTTGATCTCGGGGTGCTGCTCCCACCCCCTCCCATTATTGTCAGGGCTAATTACCATGAGCCACCAGATGGAGTTTGTTTGTTTTAAATTCTTACCTGAAAATACGTTTTCGTTGATTTTGAAAGAGAGAGACAGAGGAGAGGGAGAGAGAGAGAAACATCAGTGTGAGAAACATATTGATCTGTTGCCTCGCATATGTGTCCCAACCAGAGATCCAACCGCCATCTTGGTATGTCCCCTGACAGGAATCGAACCAGAGACCTTTCGGTATCCTGGACAACTCTCCAACCAACTGAGCCGCAATGGCCAAGGTGGATGGGAGGTTAATATATCCTAAGAAGGGACTGCTGAGGCAATATATATATATATATATATCACTGATTTTCCATAGAGAGGAAAGGAGAGGGATAGAGAGTCAGAAACATCCATCAGCTGCCTCCTGCATGCCCCCCGCCTAGGGATGTGCCCGCAACCAAGGCACATGCCCTTGACCGGAATAGAACCTGGGACCCTTCAGTCCGCAGGCCGACAATGACGCTCTATCCACTGAGCCAAACCGGTTTCGGCTGAGGCACCTTCTTGTGGGGATCTCCTAACTGCCCCTACCTTTGGCCTGTGGCCTCCCTTCCTCCCACTCCCCAAGATGTTCTCTCTCTTCCTAGGCCATCCCTCCTCCTCCCGCCATGCCCCCACTTCTCGTCTGTTCCCAGACCTCCCCCCGCCCCGGCATGTTTGTGACCACGCAGGCATGATCTCTGTAGAGAAAGGCCAGGGAGGAGGAAGGTGGAGCTGGGCAGGGGCCCCGGAGGGAGAGGCGGTCAGGCGGCCAGCTCCTGATGCCCAGGACCCCGTGCCTGGCCCGTGGCTGCGGCTCCTCTCGCCCCGCCGTCCAGCGCCACGTTGATCTCCGCCGCAGCTGTGACTCAGGCTGGGCCCCCTGCCAGGCCCGGCGTCTGAACATGTCAGCAGGCCTCCTACCCCCGCTTCTCAGCACCGGCTCCCTCATCGCAGGCCTCCCTCCGGAACTCAGAGCCAGCTTTGTCTGGGGGCAGGACAGCTGAGGGCCTGGCAGCCCTGGAAGGAGATCTGATGGGCCTCCGACACCGAGCATGTGTGGCGGGGCTGACACCCCGGAGAGAGGCATGTGGGAGCAGAGCGAGGCCTGCTGTGGGTGCCTGTGCCTGTGTGGGGAGTCAGGAGCCAGCGGCCCATCCTGGCGGGGGGGGGGGGGGGGGGGCCTACCACCTACTTTTCTGGGTGTAACAGACGTTTGGAACTCACAGGGTGGGGTTCGAGGAAGCCTCCCGGGGCTCCTGTGTCCCTGGAACACCTTCCCCTCGGTTCCTCTATTGAAGGCCTCCTCCCCAGAACGGGGGGTAGAGGGGGGGGGACACGCCAGATGTCCCACACCCTGCGGTTCCCGGAGAGCGAGGCCAGACCCACAGGCCGGCCACGAAACCAAGCCGTGGTTCCTTCTGGAGGGAGGGTGCCGCCCTCGTGGCTTTGCCCGCAGTGTGTGGCCGCGACGCCAGAGGGCTGCCTCACTAGGCCTCTGTCTGCCTCTTCTCCCCGGGTCTCCGTGCCCCTCGGTGCCCCCTGCAGGCACGATGCCACTGTCTGGTTCCGCCCGTCTCCTGCGAGTGTCCTCAGTGACCGGGTGGACAGGTTTTTGGCGTCTGAGCCTCCCCCCACCTTTCTAGGCCTTCGTTTCCCATCCGTAAAAGTGCAGGTGTTGGCCCAGGAGGAGGTCCCTCTAGAACAGTGGTTCTCAACCTTCCTAAGGCCGCGACCCTTTAATACAGCTCCTCCTGTTGTGGTGACCCCCAACCATAAAATTATTGCTACTTCATAACTGTAATTTTGCTACTATTATTAATCATAATGTAAGTATCTGTTTTCCGATGGTCTTAGGCGACCCCTGTGAAAGTGTCGTTTGATCCCCAAAGGGGTCGCGACCCACAGGTTGAGAACCACTGCTCTAGAAGCCTTGAGCATAGGTATGGTCAAGCCCCCCTAGTGTCAGGGCATCAGGGGACCTATGGAGTCAGCCCCAGAGGTGCAGGGTAAGCGGAAAGAGAAGGAATCAACAGACGAACACATTTGGGAAGAGGATGGGGGCGAAGAGGGGGCTGGCAGGGCGGAGGCAGGCTCCAGGTGGGGCTGGATTTGGAGAGAGAGATGGAGGGAGGTAGGGAAGGGGTTATGTTCAGTGGCAGGGGTTGCTGGGGCAAAGGAAAGAGGAGGATGAGGAGGAGTAGGCGGGCAGGCTAGGGTGGCCCCAGGAGCTGCCCCATCCCTGGGCAGGAAGACAGCCTGGCCACAGGTGTAGACACCTGGGAGGGCAGGAGAGAGCGAGCTATTCCTGAGCCAGGAGGGCCAGCCACAGGGGGGCGCCCTTTCCTGTGAGACCTTTGCCCTACTACCCTGCCTATTCCTCTCCCCCCTTCTCCAGGGTCTCCCTTCAATCCTGGGCGGAACTCCATTGGCTGGTGAGGCGGAGGGGCTGAGGTGGGGCCTGCAGGGGCCTGGGGTGGGTGCTCCCACTTCTTATTTTAGTCCCAGCCCTTGTCTCTGCTCCCCTCAGCCCCGGGGAGGAAGTGGGGGCCCTCCCTCGGGGGCCTAGCAAGTTGCTCCCAGCAACCAGGCCCAAACAGGCCTGTGGCAGGCCCCGGCTCCCATATCTGGCATCGGCGCTCTGCTGAAGAGGGTGACTCAGCGGGTGGGTCACCCTGGGCCCCGTGCCCACCCTGCTCCTTAGCGATGCTGGGCTCCTTTCTGCCCCCCAAGCAGCCCCAGAGTCCCGACCCGCAGAGGCCTGGCCAGCCTCGGCCTCGGGGGCCCCAAGCCCTGGGCCCACGGCCAGCCCGCTCCAGGCTCCCCTTTCTACCTCACGCTCCTCCTCCCTGTGCCCCTGCCCTCCTCTGCCCCCGCTCCTGCCTCCCGCCCAGCGCAGATTTGCCAGCTGTGGGAAGAGTCAGCAGCAGGCTGCCCGGCCCTCCTTCTTGCCTCACGAGGCCCCTGGGATGGAGCCGCTCCTGGGCCTGAGGAACCTGGCGGACGTGAGGGAGAGAGGGGCCCCTGCCCTGGCATGGCCTGGGGCCCGGATCAGGACACAGGCCGAGCCAGGGTCTCCCCTGTGGGCACTAGCGGATTTCCCGACCCCTGCCCGGGTATTGTGTGCCTGGGGATGAGTCAGTAGGGAGCCCCTGGTTCCCACCCTTCCCGGCTCCCCTGGCCTGCCCCGCCCTGTCCCCCTGCCAGCCAGCGAGGGACACACAGCACGTGCCCAGGGCTCCCACCGCCAACCCCCAGGGGACCCCAGCACGGGCAGCGCCCCTGGCCGGGGCCAGTTTGGGGGTCGGGGCTGCATCTGAGGACCCACACTCGCTCACGGAAATGGCTCTGGGGGCTGGCGGGCGTGCGTGTGGCTCCTAACCACAGAGCTCCGGGCTGAGTCACGAGCCATGAGTGATGGTGGCTTCTTCGCCGCCGAGGGAGCTCCCGAGCCCAGCGGAGGAAACCGCAGCGGCCCTTCCTCGTCTCCCTCTCGCTCACGGTTCTCCTCGACGGCCGGGCGTGGCTTGGTCCTCTCCTTCTCCAGGAGGGCGAGGGAACGAGCCCCTTAATTTCGTGGGAGCCGTCGTTTCGTGGCAGGCGCTGAGGCAGCTCAGCCACCCGCTGCGAACTGACTTGCCTCAGGACCCGGGACTCAGCTCTCGGTGCCTGAGTTTCCGCCATCAAACAGGAGTAGCATCTACTTGGTCGCGCCCGCCGTGTCCTGCCCCAGGCCCAGGCCGTGCCACGGGAACACGGGGTTAACAGGGAAATATCTCGAGCAGCCCCGGGTACAGAACCAGCTCGAGATGTGTTGGCTGCTAGGACATCAGGGTGACGACAGCCTCCCTGCCTTGGGGAGCAGGAGGAAGAGAAGAGGTTAGACTGGAAGGGAAATTCATTTTTTAAAAAATATATTTTATTGATTTTTTACAGAGAGGAAGGGAGAGGGATAGAAAGTCAGAAACATCGATGAGAGAGAGACATCGATCAGCTGCCTCCTGCACGCCCCGTACTGGAGTTGTGCCCGCAACCAAGGTACATGCCCCCGACTGGAATCGAGCCTGGGACCTTTCAGTCCGCAGGCCAACGCTCTATCCACTGAGCCAAACCGGTCTCGGCGGAAATTTATTTTTTTTAAAAATATATTTTATTGATTTTTCACAGAGAGGAAGGGAGAGGGATAGAAAGTCAGAAACATCGATGAGAGAGAGACATCGATCAGCCGCCTCCTGCACGCCTCCTACTGGAGATGTGCCCGCAAGCAAGGTACATGCCCCCGACCGGAATCGAACCTGGGACCTTTCAGTCCGCAGGCTGATGCTCTCTCCACTGAGCCAAACTGGTCTCGGCGGAAGGGAAATTCTTGCCGTGGTTCGCCCGGAAGCTGCGGGGGGCTCTGCGCCTCGGCTGTCCTGGGCCAGGTCTGCACAGGAAGGGGGGCTTGGCCCAGGGGAACTGGAGCTGCTCTTCTGGAGTCTGAGGTGAGGGAGCAGGACGAGGAAGAGATGCCCTGGAGGTGTCCTCTGCAGGCATCGCTCCTTCCTGCTCCCCCAGCTCAGGCTGGCTGGCGGGGTGGGCCGTCCCCCTCCCGCCAGCTCCACTCTCAACAGGCCCAGGGCTCAAAAAGCAGCAGGAGGAGTCCCCTGCACCCCGTCCCTGCTGTCCCTGCTGCGGCTTGCAGTGCTTGACCTTCCTCCTCTGTGCCCCAGTTTCCTTTTCTGGAAGAGAAGGGGCTTGAGCTGAACCCACTCTAAACTCCCTCTAGTTCTCTGCACCCCGAGAGCTCCCAGTAACGGCCACTGTTGGCCGGCAGGACAGAGGCCACTTCTGGGAACCCCGGCCAGCCTTGGAGTCGGGTCAAAGCCCTCGGAATCTGTCTGCCCGTCTTCGCTTCACCAGCGGTTTTTCTTCTTTCTCCCTCCTCCCCCGCCAGCTGCCTCAGCTTCGGAAAAGTTCTGAAGTCATGGAAAGTTGGGGCTGTGCTCCCAGCCAGGGGCTGGGCCGGATGGCGGCCAAAACCTGAGCTGGGTTTTGACTTTATTTTTAGCTTTTCAGGCTGAGACGGAGGAGGGGAGATCTCCTCCGGTTCTGGAAGGGCCTCCTTTCGCAGCAGACAGACGCTGCGGCCTTCAACGGCTTGTTGTGAGGTGTGGCCAGAGGCCTCGACAGGAGCAAGCATGCAGGCTGGGGGGGTGCTTCCTCCCCCGTCCCCCCCCGCCCCTAGGGGTTCACATCCTTCCCGGGCCTGTCTGGACATCCCCCGGCCCCTCCCAGGGGAGCCCAGTGGAAGGGGAAGTGACTCCTGTTTGGATCCGCGAAGGTGGCAGAACGCTGCCTCGGGCTTGGCCTCTCCCTCCAGCGAGCTCAGCCTCCGGTCTGGCCTCTCCTCCCGCCTCACGGCGAACGGTGGGGAGCTTAGAGTTTGGGGCAGGAGAAAAATGCTGGCACGGCCACTTCTCCCCTTTCCAGGAGAGAATAGCTTCCCCGCTGCCCACGTTCGGTTTTCTTCTTTCCATCTGCTGTGGCGGGTTTGTGCTCCAGGCCTTGATGTGTTACAGATGGCAGCTGGGACCCTGCCCTTTGCCTCCCCACCCCTCCCACCCCCTCCCTGCGCCTGAATCCTTTCTTGCACCAGACATGGGTGAAAGGAGCAGAACATCTGGAGAGTCCTGGGATTCCCCAGGGGTTCTGAAGAAAAGAGGATACCCTCTATTTTTCCAGCCCACTGCCCAGCTGAAAGAATCGGGGGCCTAGAACGGGGAGCGGGGGGACTGAGGCAACCTGTTGGCTCGGTTCTAGCTGAAGCGTTACCTGCTTGGAGGAAGGGGGGGAGGCCACATCTGGAGCCAGATGCGGAGGCTCATGGTTGACACAGAGGGATGTGCATTCTCTCAGGCTCGCTGAGAAAGCCCAGAGGGAGGGAGGCTGGGAAGCCCCATGCTCTGCCCGGATCACGGGGCCCAGACCGAGTCTGAGAAAGGGAAGGGGTCATCCCTCGCTGGTGGTCCTCCTGCCAGGCCTCCCTGAGTTCTCACCAGGCGAGCTCCACCGTCCGTCCCCAGCGCTGACCAGGGACTAGAGGAGGGTGGCTAACACCTGTAGGGCTCAAACTGAGAACCCTGAAAGGCGCACAGACCTCAGGGCTGGGACTCTGGGTCCCTGCTGGGGGGAAGGCTTGGGCTGGATGAAAGGTGGGTGGAGGCTGGGAGGAGAAGGTTAAGGCCCCAGTGTGGGAAGGGGTGGGAGACAAAGGTGGCCCTGTTTCTTCGGGAAGGAGGGGAGAGAGGGAAAAGCATATGCATTCATCTCACAGGATCACGCTTTGCCCTTGGCCCCAGGCACGTTCCTGAGCACTGAGTCATGGGAAGGGTGGGGAAGCGGGAGTGGGGTTTGGGGGACTTTGGGAGGAAGTGGGAGTCCAGCCTCCCAGGCAGGCAGTTGTCAACAAACTAAAGCCCAGGATGCCCTCTGCTGGCCATCGGAGGGATAGCCGCGCCAGGCCCCCACAGCTGACCTCTGGGGAATGACACACACTGCCCCCCCTCACCTGGCTCTCTCTAGGGACACAGACTCCTCCCCCTAAACTCGTTCTCCCTTGCTTCTTTAGCAATACCAAAAAGGAGGGAGACCTGTTGGCCGCCCAGGCCCGCCTCAAGGACCTGGAGGCTCTGCTCAACTCCAAGGAGGCTGCGCTGAGCACGGCTCTCAGCGAGAAGCGCACGCTGGAGAGCGAGCTGCACGACCTGCGGGGGCAAGTGGCCAAGGTGAGACCACGCCCCGGGGCTGCCCATGACCCCCGGACCCCTGCTCGTCCCCCACCCCCCAAACACATGCACATTCACTCTTCTATCCCAGGTGCTCTCTGACCCAGCCTCAGAGCCACGCACCTGTCCCAGCACCATTTCCCCCATCCGGACCGTATTTCCTCTCTCTTTGCTGCCCGCAGTATCTGGCAGAGTGAATTTAACATGTCCCATAAGCATTCCCACTGAACGTTGCAATGAACTCTGCTTGGCCTGGGATTTCCTCCTGCTCCCGGTTTGGCCTTCGTAGAAAGAGCTGCAGCCTCTCTTGGAGACAAGGAGAGGTGTAGACCGTCCACAGGAGCTGATGGCTGATCACACATAGGACACATGTTCTTAATGATTGGCATGTATATGTGGTGGTCTTTCTTTTCATTTTCTATAAGATTTTTTGTTGTTGTTGTGCCACAGAATTTTAATCATTAGTTTATTTTTAAAAAAAAAATATATATATATATATTAATAATTTTATTGATTTTTTACAGAGAGGAAGAGAGAGGGATAGAGAGTTAGAAACATCGATGAGAGACATCGATCAGCCGCCTCCTGCACACCCCCTACTAGGGATGTGCCCGTAACCAAGGCATATGCCCTTGACTGGAATCGAACCTGGGACCCTTCAGTATGCAGGCCGACGCTCTATCCGCTGAGCCAAACCGGTTTCGGCTTAAAATATATTTTTATTGATTTCAGAAAGGAAGGGAGAGGGAAAGAGAAACATCAGTGATAAGAGAGAATCATGGATCAGCTGCCTCCTGCACGCCCCCTACTGGTATTGAGCCCAAAACCCAGGCTTGACCAGAATCTAACTTGGGACCCTTCAGTCCATAGGCCAACGCTTTATCCACTGAACCAAAAACGCTAATTTCTTCTTTTTTTTTTTTTTTAATTTTATGTGGTGATTTGAGGGAGAGAAACATTGATGTGTTGTTCCACTTATTATGCATTCGTTGGTCATTGCTTGTATGCGTCTTGACTAGGGATCGAACCTCAGTGTGTGGGAACGAAGCTCTGACTGACTGAGCTACTCCGCCAGGGCTGGTCTTTTACTTTCAAAACACTGCTGTCTAGTTCATCCTCCAATCTCTCACGTTACAATCTAGGAAACTATTTAAAAAGCTGGCCTCTTGCCAACTTCACAGCCTTGTCTGCTCAGAACAGGGCCCGCACTAGTCAGTTGCCAAGATTCTGTCCCAGACTCTCTCCCCTCCCAGGCCCTACCACCACAGCACACCCCAGGGAGACTGGGAGGTGCTGGCTGATTCCAAAACCAAGAAGAGGCCATTCTCCTCCCGGGTCTCCTCTTCCAGCTCCACCCTGCCCGCCTAGCCCTTCCCAGCGGCCCTGCCAGCCTGCGCTGCGGAGATGAAAATCTAACAAAGATGCTTCCCTGCTCCATCTGCCAGCCCAGCCCCCTCTCCCATCATTCCACCCCGACCCCCTCCCTGACCCCCTCCCTTTAGGCGTCAGTCGCACTGACCCTCCTGAAGACCCTGAAGCACACACGTGCCTTCCGACCTCTCTGCAGAGCCTTTGCACATGCTCTTCTCTGCCCCCAGGCCCACTCACCTGTCCTCAGACCCTCCTCTGCCAGCTCAGGCACACTGGTTCCTCCTCACCTGCTCTCTCTGGGTCTGGCTGTGTTATGCCAGAGGGGGCAATTGCTATCTCTTATTTCTTTTTTTAAATATATCTTATTGATTTTTTAACAGAGAGGAAGGGAGAGAGATAGAGAGCTAGAAACATGGATGAGAGAAAAACATTGATCAGCTGCCTCCTGCACACCCCCCTCTGGGGATGTGCCCTTGACCGGAATCGAACCTGGGACCCTTCAGTCCGCAGGCCTATCCACTGAGCCAAACCGGTTTCTGCCATCTCTTATTTCTTATGAAGTTCCTACCCAGAGTAGCTGCTCTGAGGAAGGAGATATCACCACCTCCATGGGCCTTCATGGCTCTCACTCCCTGGGGCCCGTCTCACACACCTAGAGGGGTGCCCCGGGAACAGCCCACTCCCCAGCCTCCTTCCAGCTTCCTGACGTCTGCCCCTTTCCTCCAGCTCGAGGCAGCCCTGGGTGAGGCCAAGAAGCAACTTCAGGATGAGATGCTGCGGCGGGTGGATGCTGAGAACAGGCTGCAGACCCTGAAGGAGGAGCTGGACTTCCAGAAGAACATCTACAGCGAGGTGAGGTGGGCACGGTGCCCTCGGGCTGGGCCCAGGGCTGGGCGTGACAGACGCCAGAGCTGGGGCTGGAGGATCAGCTGGGTGCGGAGCTCACCTGCCTGCCTCCCTTGCACTTGTGGCTGGGGGTGGGGTGGGGTGGTGGCCATCACCCAGCTCCCAGGTGAAAGTGGGGCTGACAGTGACTCACCTGGTTAGGATGTGAGGGGCGGGAGGGAGCTTGGCCACCTTGGGTCTTGGCCTCTAAGGACCGAGTTCTCATTTTGCTTTCGGTGTCGTCTAACCCTCTAGGAGCTGCGTGAGACCAAGCGCCGCCATGAGACCCGGCTGGTGGAGATCGATAACGGGAAGCAGCGGGAGTTTGAGAGCCGGCTGTCGGATGCCCTGCAGGAGCTGCGGGCCCAGCACGAGGACCAGGTGGAGCAGTACAAGAAGGAGCTGGAGAAGACCTATTCTGCCAAGGTGCCGCCTCCGCCCACAACCCTACCCTGCCCACCCTGGGATGTCCCACAGGGGATCGGGTGCACGCACGGGGGTGGTGGCGGGGGGACCTCAGGGTGCACGGGACCTGTGGCTGCAGTCGCGGTGCCCTTCCCGGGTCCTCCCTCCCTCCCTCCCATTCCCCGCCGCCTGCCCTAACCCGGGTCCTCCCTTCCAGCTGGATAACGCCAGGCAGTCAGCGGAGAGGAACAGCAACCTGATGGGGGCTGCCCACGAGGAGCTGCAGCAGTCCCGCATCCGCATCGACAGCCTCTCCGCCCAGCTCAGCCAGCTGCAGAAGCAGGTGAGCCCCCCTCACCCCCCAGCGGCCGACATCCGGGCAGGACGGAGGGAGAGTGGAAGTCCGGGGGGCTTCCTGAGGAGGGGGAGAGGGAAGGGGCAGAACCTGCTCCCGGGACTGAGAAAAGGCATCGGATTTGGAGTTAGAGCACCTGTTTGCTGTTCCTGGACTACCTCGTATCTCCCCTGTATGGCCTTCACTTCTCAGAGCCTTGTTCCCATTTGAAAATGGGGGCCGCAGGAGATAGCACTCTGGCTGGTGCTCTCCGTGGAAGGGTCTCGGGTTCGATTCCTGGTAAAGGGCTCACACCTGGGTTGCAATCCCCAGCCCAGTAGGGGTATATGTGGGAGGCAACAAATTGATGTGTCTCTCTCACATCAGTCTCTCTCTCTCTCTCTCTCTCTCTCTCTCTCTCTCTCTCTCTGTCTTCTCTCTCTTTTCCTCTCTCTCTCCCCGCTCCCTTCCAGTCTCTCTAAAAATGAATGGGAAAAATATCCTCAGGTGAGGATTAGCAAACAAAGGCATCAGTTGTCTGTGCCATTGGTGGCAGGAAGAAAGGTTCCGCCTTCAGAATGAGGGGTTTCCATTAATACACAGTGAAGGGCTTCTGGGTCGCCAGCCCAGGCCACGCTAGAGCCTATGAGCGTCTCTTACAGGAGCCTGGCGTTCCCGGGGAGTGTGGCTGGGTGTCCCCCACCCCTCACCCATCCACACTGGGGGTGCTGGGGAGCTCACCGGCTCCCTGCCTTCCTCCCGCAGCTGGCGGCCAAGGAGGCGAAGCTGCGGGACCTGGAGGACTCCCTGTCCCGCGAACGGGACACCAGCCGCCGGCTGCTGGCCGAGAAGGAGCGGGAGATGGCGGAGATGCGGGCGAGGATGCAGCAGCAACTGGACGAGTACCAGGAGCTGCTGGACATCAAGCTGGCCCTGGACATGGAGATCCACGCCTACCGCAAGCTCCTGGAGGGCGAGGAGGAGAGGTGGGCTGGGCAGGCGTCGGGGGGTGCTCCCAGCCGCTCTGGCCTGTGACTGGCCTTGACGATGGCCCCTCACCCACCCCGCTTTGTCTCCCCCTCTCCGCAGGCTCCGCCTGTCCCCCAGCCCCACCTCGCAGCGCAGCCGCGGCCGTGCCTCCTCGCACTCGTCCCAGACTCAGGGCGGGGGCAGCATCACCAAGAAGCGCAAGCTGGAGGCGGCCGAGAGCAGCCGCAGCAGCTTCTCGCAGCACGCTCGCACCAGCGGGCGTGTGGCCGTGGAGGAGGTGGATGAGGAAGGCAAGTTCGTGCGGCTGCGCAACAAGTCCAACGAGGTAGGCGCCCCGGCCGGGTGTGAGGGAGTGCACCCCCGCGCGCTAGTTCTGGGCCTTTACCCTGTTTCCCCGAAAATAAGACAGCGTCTTATGTTAATGTTTGCTCCCAACGATGCGCTAGGTCTTATTGTCAGGGGATGTCTTATTTTTTCCACGAAGAAGAATACGGCTCACATGTATTGTTGAACCAAAAAAAAAAAAAATTATTACCTGTATACGGTTAGGTAGTCGTTGTCACCACAAATCAGCTCCCTGATTGGCCGCAGTGCAGCCGGGGCTGTTCAGGCAGTGCGAGGTCTCTTTAAATCAGGAGTCAGACGCCTGATGGTAGCTTCGGCGCCTTATTATCCGGGAGGTCTTATTTTCAGGGGGAGTGGTGCCTTATATTACAGCGAAAGGCAAAACTGGAAGTAGGTCTTATTTTCGGGGGAAGTCTTACTTTCGGGGAAACGGGATGAGCATCAGTCTCTGCGTCTGTAAAATGGGGGTGAACGATAGACCCTAACTCGGAGTTGTGGAGAAGGTGAAAGTATCAAGTGTGGCCAAAGGGCGCCACAGGTCGCAGCTGTCACCTTTGAGGGCAGTGTGGGGGGTGGAGGGAGAGGCCTCCGAGGGTGCCGGTCTGGGTCTTGGAGCCATACAGATCCAGGAGCCTGGGCGAGCCCCCTCCACCTTCTTCTCCCCTCCCCTCCCCGGCAGGACCAGTCCATGGGCAACTGGCAGATCAAGCGCCAGAATGGAGACGACCCCTTGCTGACCTACCGCTTCCCACCCAAGTTCACCCTGAAGGCTGGGCAGGTGGTGACGGTGAGTGGCAGGGTGTTTGGACTCAGGGGGAGGGAAAGGGGGGGACTGGTGGGCCTCAGGATGGGCCCCCTGGAGTGAGCGCCCTTCTCGGATCCTCCCCTCCAGATCTGGGCTGCAGGAGCAGGGGCCACCCACAGCCCCCCGACCGACTTGGTGTGGAAGGCACAGAACAGCTGGGGCTGCGGAAACAGCCTGCGCACAGCGCTCATCAACTCCACCGGGGAGGTGAGTGCGCTGTGGGCTGCCCTAGTGTCCTGTCGGGCTCCCCTGGGGGCCTCGCTCCAGGGGACGCCCCGGGGACAGTGGAGAGCCCTTTGCCCCCCAAGCCCAGGAAGCCAATTCAGGGCCACAGTTCTCTCTCTATGGTGCCGCCCCAGCTCTACACTCTCCACCGGTGGGCTCACCAAAAGACGCCCCTCCATCAGCCTGCGTGGTGGGAGTTAGAGAGCGAGAATTGTTAAAGGCACAGCCACATTCCCACCTAGACAGTGTTTCTCTGGGGTAGAAACTAGCTCCTTAGCTCCAACTCCATCCCTCCCATCCCCCCGCCCTGGCCCCCTGCTTCCAAGGGGTGGTGGCGAGAGACAAGTAAGCAGCAGACTGGACAGAGAAAGCGTCTTGGGTGGTCCCTGTGGGTGGATGCACCCCTAACTCTCTCGGGCCTGCTCCCACGTGCCTGACAGGAGGTCGCCATGCGCAAGCTGGTGCGCTCCGTGACTCTGGTTGACGACGACGACGAGGAGGACGGAGATGACATGCTCCATCACCACCACGTGAGTGGCAGCCGCCGCTGAGGCCACGCCCGCCCCACGCCCGCCCGGGGGCAGCCAGCCGGGCAGCCAGGCCCGGGGGCAGCCTCTCCCGGCCCGGCCTCCCCATGCCAAAAATCTCTTCATTAAAGAATGTTTTGGAACACTTCACTCGCTGCCCTGGCTTTTCTTCTCTCTCCTCCCTGTACCTTGAACAGGGGGCCCAGGTGTCTGGGTGCCCTCCTCTGGTAAAGAAGGGAGTGGGACCTCTGATGCCAGGGAGTGTCCCCCAGGGGAGCAGTGGACGAGGACCTGGATTTGTCTCTTGGGAAGGAGAGGGATGGGAGGACAGACGTGGGGCTCCCAGCCCTGCCTCTCTCCCCCCTCATTTCTGTTGCATGCGTGTCCTTTCTTCCCCGTTTTCTCGCCAGAACATGCCCTCTCTCTCGCCCCCCCCCTCCGATTGATTTTGCATGCCCGCTGCCCCTCACGCTTGCCCGTGCTCCCCTTTCCCTCTTAGAGTAGCCGGGACAGGCAGAGCCCCACTCCAGTTCCTGGTCCTCGGTCTTCCTGACCCTTCTCCCTTCCCACGCCTCCCCTCCCCCTCCTCCCAGCCCAGCCTCTCAGGCCCGATTGCCTGCCCGCCCTCTGGCCCCTGGAGGACAGAAAGAACCCCGCCTTTCCTACCTGGTGGCTGGGCGCCCCCAGGAGCGTGGAGCTGGTGGTTAGGCCTAAGCAGTCAGTCCCACACTCGCCATCCGCCATCCCGCCTGAGCCCCTGAGCCTTGTCTCCCTCCTCAGGGAACCCACTGCAGCAGCTCGGGGGACCCCGCCGAGTACAACCTGCGCTCGCGCACGGTGCTGTGCGGGACTTGCGGGCAGCCGGCCGATAAGGCGCCTGCCAGCGGCTCGGGAGCCCAGGTGGGCGGATCCATCTCCTCTGGCTCTTCTGCCTCCAGTGTCACAGTCACGCGCAGCTACCGCAGTGTGGGGGGCAGTGGGGGTGGCGGCTTCGGGGACAGCCTCGTCACCCGCACCTACCTCCTGGGCAACTCCAGTCCCCGGACCCAGGTGAGTGCTCTCTTTGTCTCCACACCCCCCCACCGGCAGCAGAGGACCCCGGTCCTCTTGAGGGTCAGGACCAGGTGGCCCTGTGAGGGGAGAGCCTTCTCTTCCGCAGCCCGGGGGAGTGGGAGCCTCCCCACGGGCCCCCAAGGTCCTGGACCGACCATCACGCCTGCCTCCTGCCCCTCCGGTCTGAGCCCCAGACTGGAGGGCGGGGCGGGGCGGAGGGTGAGGAGGGAGGGGGGGCCGGCCCCGCCCTCACACACGTCTCCTCTCTTCCCTCTTAGGCTGCCCAGAACTGCAGCATCATGTAATGGGGACCTGCCCGGCAGAGGCGGGGACGCGGGCCTCCTGCCGCTTCCTCCTCACCTCCTGCCCCCCCCCACCCCATCCCTGCACCTCAGGGCGGGGCCTTGAAGCCAAAGAAAAATACCCCTTTGGTTTTTTTTCTTCTGCGTTTCGTTTTTTTTTTTTTCTAAGAGAAGTTATTTTCTACGGTGGTTTTATACTGAAGGAAGAACACAACCCAAGACAAAAAAAAAAAAGCATTTATCTCAGTTTGCCCTGCATTTCCCCAGCTTTCAGGAAACTCCATAGCTGCCTTAAAACCAAAGAAGGCTCCTCCAGGAGCCAGGGGCGAGGGGTGCTTTTCCAGAGCCCACTTCCTGCTTTTCTGCCTCCTGCAGCCTCCCCGACGGGGGCCCCCCGGGAACAGGGAGCCTGAGAGGCAGATGTGCAATCTTCGGTGCCACCTCCCAGGCCCTGGGCTGGCTCCTGTCCTTCCGGTTACCTGGCCGAGTCCCACGCCCGTCTCCCAGCCCCAGCCCCAGCCCCAGCCCAGGGTGACTTGGTTCTGCCGAGTCCCAGCTGCGCTTGCTTTTTTTTGTATTTTATGAGACAAGAGATGGGAATGAGGTGAGCGGTAAGGGAAGGGGGAAGAAAGGTTCGTCTGAGCCTGCTTTCACCCAGCTTGAGAGTCGGAGTGGGGTCTGCTGGTCACTGGAGGTCAAGGTCAAGTGAGCGCGAGGAGCAGGGAAAGGGAGGCTCACTGGAACAGGTGAGGGCCCCCACCCAGAGGAGGAAGGAGAGGAGGGGTGGAGGGTGCGTGGCAGTCGTTTTTGGCAAACACTAAAGATCCCCTCGGCTCCCCATTCCCCATCTGCACCCCTTCTCCTCAAATCAATACACTAGTTGTTTCTATTGCTGTCTGCTGTGGAGTCTTTGTTGGTGGGCGTCACCGTGTGTGTTCTGAGGGACAGACACACAAACGTTGCAGTCACCAGCACCCTCATGTTCACTGCTGCCCAGACAACCTCTCCCCTCAGCCCCCGACTCCAGGGGGACCAGATGCGGCGTTCAGAGCACCCCGGGTACACATCAGTGTCGGCTTCGGGCAGAGGCTGGGGCATAAGCAACACCCACCCACTTAGAGGGCTCCCCACTTCATCCCCCAGCAGTTACCCAGCACCATCTACCCACTGGGCACCTTTGCATGGGGACCCCGTCTGAGGGTGGTGCCATCTCGGGGAGTAGAAGCTAGGGAGGCCACAGGAAGGGAGTGGGGCTGACTGCAAACACCCAGATAATGCCCCTCTGTGCCATACTCGGCCCAGGGGGGGGTGGAGAAGAAGCGAACAAGACACCACCTTCAGTGTCCTCGGGGGACTTACACTCCGCTGTGAGTCAAAAATCGAGGATTCCTGTGGACAGGGGGGGGCATGTGCCAGGCAGAGCAGCAGCCTCCGAGAGGGAGGTGGCTTATAATCTGGGGGCCTGAGGAGCCAGGACTAAGGAAAAGGGCCTCCAAAAAGAAAGGGAGCCAGCCGAAACCGGTTTGGCTCGGTGGATAGAGTGTCAGCCTATGGACTGAAAGCTCCTGGGTTCAATGCCGGTCAAGGGCATGTACCTTGGTTGCTGGTACATCCTCAGTGGAGGGTGTGCAGGAGGCAGCTGGTCCATGTTTCTCTCTCATTAATGTTTCTAGCTCCTATCTCTCTCCCTTCTTCTCTGTAAAAAATCAATAAAAAATATTTTTTAAAAAAGAAAGAAAGGGAGCCAATGTAACCAACCTTTCCATGGCCCTTTGTACATCCCAAAGCATCTCTGCCCGTCTCCTCTGACCCTCTGACTGTCTTGAGATGAGAGATAGTTATTGTCCCCCTTGCCCCTGGACACGGGGACTCAGAGTTAACTTGCCCAAGGCCACACAGCTCTGGGCAAGGTGAGTCGGCTTCCATGGCATCGTGCTCCCCCTCTGAACACAAAATACCGATGACAAAATATAAGTTTACGTTCCCTGGGCAGTTACTGCGCCTGCTTTCAAGTCAGTGTGAGGAAGCATGCCGGGGATTATGGGAAAACATACTGGAAAAAGCAAAATGAGAGCAAATGAGCCTCTGAATCCATGCTGGAAACCCCTGTGCCCCACGGGCTGGGAAAGGGATTCTGAGAGGAAGAGTTCCTGCCTCCGGTGGGCAGCTTCAAAGAGAGAAACCACCCACCCACCGGTGCGGCTCAGCGGTGGAGCAGGTGGAGCATCCACCTACCTAGGACCCAGGGGTCAGGTGTGATTTACCTTTGGGCACGTGAACGGGTTGTGGCCGGATCCCCAGTAGAGGGCGTGCAGGAGGCAGCGGATCATCATCGATGTTTCTATCTCCCTCTCCCTTCCTCTCTGAACGCAATAAACATACATCTTTTTTTAAAGATGAAGAAGAAAGAAACCCCTCTCCCAGCCCTGGACGAAGGACCCAGGGGCCCTGGTAGGTCTTGGACCTCAGTGAAGGGAACCTGTCTCTGAGGGCGCTTGCCTGCACTTCCAGGTCTGGGCACCTGGGGGCGCCAGAGCCTCACCATGGCCAGCAAGGGGATGGCTCTGGCTCTGAATTACAGAGGAAGCCTGGGGGCGGACACCGCGGCCAGCAGGCGGGGTCCCTGTTCTTGAAGACGCTGCAGGGAGAAAGGCAATGGGCGACAAGCGTGCCTTACCCGCTGCTGCAAGCTGGTCACTCACACGACAGGACCCCACCCTCAGCAGGCCACGTGGGATTACTTACACTATGCATATAGTTAGAAGGTTACTGAAACTGAAAACTCTGTAGTAAAACTGAGAGCACACGCCAAGTACAAAGAAGTAGGGAAAATAAGGAGTCATCCCTTTTCCATTGCCCGGAGACAACCTCTGATGGATTTCCCTCGGATGTTTTTCTTTCTGAGCATATACTACACAGTTAAAATCTTCCTGTGGCTCAACATTGGGTTCTGCTCTTTTCTTAGTTGAAACGCATAAGCAATTCCCAACGTTATTTCAAAGTTTATCAACATTATTTAAAAATAACGGATCCCTTCTCCATCGGTTTCATGTAAGACTTTGCTGAGAGGAAAAGGAGCAAGGAAAAAAAAATTATCTCGGTGGAAACCATCATGGACGTGCTAACAGGAGGCCTTCGAGCATTTTATTTTTCAATTTTGAAATACTGTATAGATGACATTTACAATTTCTTCCTGGCTATTATACATAATGCTTCCCGGAACGCACGTCTTTACACAGATCTATGGGAATTTCCATGAAATAAAGTCTAAGAAAGGGACTGGTTGGCTCAAAGTTATACACAGGAAAAAGGCCACTGAGAATATTTCCAAGTGAAATGGGACCCTCGTCGCTCTCACCTGCAGTGGAGCCCACTCCCCCGCATATTTCTTGTTTTTAAATATATATATATATTTTTTATTTATTTTTTACAGAGAGGAAGGGAGAGGGATAGAGAGTTAGAAACATGGATGAGAGAGAAACATCGATCAGCTGCCTCCTGCACGCCCCCTACTGGGGATGTGCCCACAACCAAGGTACATGCCCTTGACCGGAATGGTACCCGGGACCCTTCAGTCCTTAGGCTGATGGTTTTGGCTGCCCTTCACATTTCTCCCAACGTCACAAGTTTTGTCATTTTTATTTTATTTTATTTGTTAAAAACATATTTTATTGATATTTTTACAGAGAGGAAGGGAGAGAAATAGAGAGATAGAAACATCAATCAGCTGCACACCCCCCACGGGGGATGTGCCCGCAACCAAGGTACATGCCCTTGACAGGAATTGAACCTGGGACCTTTCAGTCCCTAGGCCGATGCTCTATCCACTGGGCCAAACCGGTTTTGGCAAGTTTTGTCATTTTTAATGTTAGCTAACTTTATAGGAGAACAATTATTTTCATTATTTTAAATTACATGTCTTCGGAGAGAAATTGAAATTTTTAAAATAATGTGCATGGTATAACATGTTTCTATCCCTTTTGCTCACTTTTTTTCTGTTTTTTTGTTGTTGTTGATTTTAGAGAGAGGAAGAGAGAGAGGGGTGAGAGTTAGAGAAAAACATCGATTTGTTGTTCCTCTTTTTTTTTTTAATATACTTTATTGGTTTTTACAGAGAGGAAGGGAGAGGGATAGAGAGTTAGAAACATTAATGAGAGAGAAACATCGATCAGCTGCCTCCTGCACGGCCTCTACAGGGGATGTGCCTGCAACCAAGGTACATGCCTTTGACCAGAATCAAACCTGGGACCCTTGAGTCCGCAGGCCGACGCTCTATCCATTGAGCTAAACCGGTTAGGGGAGTAGTTCCTCTTCTTGATGCTTTCATGGGTTGACTCTTGTGTGTGGCCTGACCCAGGGGTCAAACCCACAACCTTAGTTTCTCCGGACAAGACTCTCACCAGCTGAGCAACCAGATGGGACCTTCTTGCTCATTTTTTTTATGGCCAAGATTCTCTTTTTCATGTTGGTTTTTAAGACCATGTGTTTTGAAAACATTTGTTAAGGATGTTTATTATATACACATACTTTTTCGTGGCGGGATGTTTAGACAACACTTCCTGTAATCCTCCTCTGGACCCGTCATTAATCCCCAGTTTTACATCGTCCATAACGCTACCGCGGGTGTCTTTTCTTTAAATGTTTCCTAATGAGTCCCACGATGACTGACCTCACTTTAAATTCTCTTCACCGTTCCTCAGCCCTGCTGTGGCCAGAAGTAAGGGGGAAGCCATTTTTCTTTTCCATGTCACCACCCTGACAACCTCTCCGGGTGTAGGTGAGGTGGGGGGTGGGCAGGATCAGCGTGTCTTAGCCTCCTCAGCGCCTCAGTGCCCCCTATTCGGCCCTGGGAGGAACAGAAAACAAGGCTTGGAGAGGTGTGTGGGAGCCTCTTGCTCTCACCCCCCTGGAGTGACTGAGGTGCTTGCTGGCCACCCTCCCCCTCTGGGGAGGGCCTCCGACCCTTACAATCCCTGGGCCGATTCTCCATGCTTAGTGCCAGTCAGTGCCAGCTGGCAGCTCTCACCGGAGACTGAGGTGGCACAAATGTGGGAGAAGGGGGAGGGAGTGGGCAGGGGCCCAAGGGACCAAGATGCAGGAGGTGGCAGTCAGGAGCTGGGTACCCAACCTGGGGGGTCACAGAGGATGATGGGAAGGCAAGACTGAGGAGTCGGAAGGCTTCAAGGAGAGCAGAGAGGGTGTCAGGCCCCTCCTCTGGCCCTGCTCCTGCCCCTGGAGAAGCTAGTCATCTCCCCGCCACCCACTTTCCTCTGCACCCACCCCCTGGAGCTCCTCCTCCCTAATTCATCTTGGTCCCTTTAAGAGCTGCCTGGGAACTGGGGCACCGGCGGGGGCTGGCAGGGCCCCCACAGCTTGCCCTGCCATGCCCGCCTCTGCTCCTCCCCTGGTTGGTACGGACTCTGCTGGAAGTCTTGGACGCCGGGGTTAGGGTCTCCACTGCTGGGCTGGGGGTAAGGTTTGAAAGTGGCGGGAAAAGGGACCGCGGTCCCCGGGTGGGGATGGGGATGTGGGATGCCAGTTTCCTCGCTCGGTGGACAGGAAGTGTCTGTGTGCCAACTTCAGCGGATCATGTAGGGGGCCCTGGCTCGGGGGGTCCTCTGGCTTCAGACTGGGGCCAGGGCAGAGGATCTTGAGGGGCAGAGCCTAGGGGGCAGGATATGTGGGTCTCCCCATCCTGCACGCCCCCATCTCCTTCCCCAGGACCCTCCTTAGCTACACTCTGCCAGCCACTCCTGGTTCCTCCTGCAATAAAGGACACAGGGCCCCGACACTCCATCTTCTCACAGGGGGGGGAAACTGAGGCTCGGCAAACCGGAGGACAGGGGATGGCGTGTGAAGAAGAGGAGGAAAGGGGATTAGATTGCAGAAAGTTTCCCTCCTTCTCCACCCCCAGAGCTGGACACAGGGACCTGGGTGTCCAGCTGGCCTCAGCCGGTTCCTACCTACAGCCATGGCCAGCACCTGGGCTAGGTCCCCCCTCTCTCCCTCCTCAGGACAGCTCAGCACCGTCCTGGAGGCGCTGATTTCCCTGGGTCAAGGCCAGGGCGAGGCTCCCAGATGCCCAGCTGGGTCACCAGGAGGAAGGGGAGCCAGGGGAAGCTGTGGGCTCCCTTATTTGACTCCCTTGGATTTCTCCGAAATGGAGCCCTTTCCAACTCTGCCACAGAGACGGGCCCAATTCCTCAAAAGGGAAGGAAATGGGGGGAGGGGAGGGTGTGAAGTCTTCCTTCCTGTTACAGTAGGAGTTCCCTTTCATCTGGCCCTTGACACCTGGATTCTGAGTGATTTCTTCCCCTTCTACCAGGGGTCCCAGCCCCGGGGGTGGAGGAGCCTATGCCAGCAGGCACGGTTCCCCCGAAGGGCCAGGTACTGAGGGCAGCTAGGATGGAGCCAGGGAGTCGGGCGTGGGGGGGTGGGGATGGGCCAGCAGCTCTGCTTAGAGCTCACTTCTGCTTTCAGCACATGCCCGGTCCTCACCGCCTCAGGCAGACAGCTCATCGGCCACCCCAGCCCAGACCTAAAAGGGAACCAGCCGAGGCCTGTGAAACCCTCCGCCTGAGGCTGGCACCGGCACACTCACTTCCTTCTTCCTCAGCAAATGCTAGGCAGGCTAGAAGTGAGGCAAGCTTCTGCCAGGAAGGCTGCAAGACGATTTTTTTAAATTCTTCTTTTTTACCTGTGGGAATCAGAGAGGGCAAGCCCCCTGCCCAGGGTCACACAGCCAGGAAGAGGCAGGCAGGCCTGGGGCCCAGGGCTCTTGCTCCTCAGGGCTACAGGGCCTCCCTCACCATCTCCCCGGGCCGGCTTGAAGGAGCTTTCTCACAGGAGACCTGTGAATGAGGGTCCATGGGAGCAGGGGTGGGAGAGGACACAGGCCCTGCTCCCAAAGCTCCCACCAGGACTCCTGTTGCCTCTGCTCCTTCGTGGCTGGGGGAGGACCCAGCTCAGGCGTGGCTCTTTCTATCCCCCCTGGTCTAGACCTTTGGAAAGCCCATTCAGAAGTCTGCCCTCCCTCCTGCGAGGTCTCAGGGTTGCTCACAGGCCTCAGGAGGACCATCTTCTAGGTTAGGCGGCTGAGGAAGAGCGGCAGACCCCGACCTGGAGGCGCCCCTCCCACAGAGGTCAGGGGTCAGGGTAATATTGACAGAAGAGGGCTTCTTAGGCTTCCTTTTTTTAAAAAATATATATTTTATTGATTTTTTTTACAGAGAGGAAGGGAGAGGGAGAGAGAGTCAGAAACATGGATGAAAGAGAAACATCCATCAGCTGCCTCCTGCACGCCCCCTACTGGTGATGTGCCCGCAACCAAGGTACACCCCCGTGACCGGAATCGAACCTGGGACCCTTCAGTCCGCAGGCCAACGTGCTATATCCACTGAGCCAGACTGGCTAGGGCTTCCTTTTGTTTTTTTAATTTTTAAAAATCCTCATCCAAGGATGTGTTGTGTAGGTGTGTGTGTGTTTTAATTGATTTGAGAGAGAGAGAGGACGGGAGAGAGACAGAAGTAAAAGACAAACATCCACCGGTTGCCTCTGTGCGCAGCCTGACCTGGGATGGGACCTGCGTACGTATGTGTCCTGACTGGGAACCGAAATTGCAACCTTTTGGGTGTGGGACGATGCTCCCACCAATGGAGAGAGGAGACCCTGTCTGGGCTTATTTGCGTAGATGTTTACGAATTCATTTGCCTCCTCGTTGGCAAACTCAATCCGCATGAGGTCAGGCTGGCTGGCACCCAGGAGTGACCACCCTGGGTATAAACAGCAGGAAGAGGGAAAGCCAGAGGGAGTGACCAGAAGGGAAGAGAATTGGCCCCGGCTGACCCTGAGCCCAGCTGGGGACATGGGTGCCGTGGTGGTGCCTGCCTAGCAGGGGTCCAGGGAGCTGAACAATGGCCCCTCCCACCTCCCCCCACATCTGGAGCCCTGCCTCCTCCACATGTGGATCCAGAAGCCGCAGAAGGTGGGGTGCAGGGGGACACGGGTAGGAGGAGGAAGAATATGGGGAGATTCTAGTCCCTCCCACTTAGAGATGCAGTCGCCATGGTGACTGAGGACCAGTGAGGTGGGATGGGGTTGGGGACGGGGGCGGGGGTGTGGCAGGACTGAGCTCTGGGAGACGAGAGAGCCTGGCGTTCCAGGGGGAAGGAAACGCGGCAGCATCCCCAGGCGCCAGGTAAGGAAGCAGGAGCTGACCGTTCTGGAAGGAGAGGATGGGCCATTGTCTGGGGCTGACTCTGCCCTCCCCTCTCCCCCCGAGAAGGGGGCAGACAGAGGGGGTCCGGCCATTGTTTGCGATATTCAGCTCAGCCTTCCAGCACTAGGCAGGCTGGAGGAGGGAACCTAGGAGGCGCCGGGTAAGGGGTTGGCGGGATTGGCTGGGCAGGTGGCGAGAACGCTGAGAGACAGCAGGGGTGGGGACCTGGGAGAGCAGAGGCTCGGGCATCCCTGGGGCTCTCCACACAGGAGGCAGTAACCGGTACAAGTTGTTTTGACTCGCTGGTGATCACAGGAGGAGGGCGAGGCGGGACCCGAGCAGCTGGGGCTAAGGAAGGGCAGCCAGCACGCTGCTCTTCTCCAGGGGTGTGCTCTTCTGGGTCTGTCCCAGAGACCGGAAGAGAGCGGGGGTAGGGGACACGGGACCTGCTGGATGAAAAAGCCCCCAGTGGCTTCTCTCCTGACACCAGGGAGCTGCCCCACAGGGAGGAATCTATGCTCCAAGGGAGCAGAAGAGACAGAGCCCTGGGGTGAGCATGGGGTCGGGGTGAGGAGTGACATCACCACTTCCCCTCCCACTACTACCACCCCCACATCTGGATCTCTACCTGGGCCAGAAGGCCTGGCAGGAAGGGGCTACTGGGTGAGGTGGTCTAGGGGGCTGTGGGGGAGAAGTCCCTGGAAGAGCTGGACCTTGGGGGACAGGGAGGGGGTTGAACTCAGCTTTGTTGTCTAGAGGGTCCCCACGCTGGCCTCCAGGACTAGGGGAGAAAGGAGCTGGGGAACCCCCACTTTAGGGCTAGGAAATGGCCTGGCCCCTTCAGTGTGTTCCCTGAACGTTTGACCCCTTCCCACCACCGCCCCACCTCAACCACTGCCTGATTCCAGCCCAGCAAGACACTTCCTCTTCCTGGCCGGGCTTTCCTCATTTCTGCAGTGAGGAGGTCACTCAGAGCTTCCTGGATGCTGGAGGCAGGACGGGCCTGCCACGCCATTTGTGGGATCCAGTGCAAGCTGAAAAGGTGGGGCCCCTTGTTCAGAAATGACCAAGACTTTCAAGATGGCGTTAGAGGAAATGTGGGCCCTTCTGAGCGTGGGGCCCTGTCTGCAGGGCCCTGTCTGTGGGCTCTGCCAGCTGCAGCAAGAGAGAGGGCAGTGTGAATTCGAATCTGACTCCAGAGGTTCTGGTGCAAGAGAGTCAGCGGCTAGCCCTGGCTGGTTTGACTGAGTGGATTGAGTGTCCGCCTGCAGATGGAAGGGTCTCGGTTTCAATTCCAGTCAAGGGCACATGCCTGGGTTGCAGGCTCGATCCCTGTAGGGGGTGTGCAGGAGGCAGCCGATTGATAATTCTCTCTCATCATTGGTGTTTCTCTCTCTCTCCCTCTCCCTTCCTCTCTGACATCAACATCAATGGATATATAGTCAGTGGGTAGGGGCAGGTGGACCTGCCTCTCCCTCAGGCTCTTCTGTGGAGTGGACCAGGAGGCCCTTGGAGGCAGGAGGTGGTACCTGAGGGCCTGCCCTCGCAGGAATCGCCCAGAGATACTGTTTCTCTCAGAGGAGCTACCCCTACCTACTTGCCTTCTCCGTCCAAGAGGCTGAGTCTCCTGGATGCGGGCTGGAGTAGGACTCTATAGAGACAGTAGAGCTAAGGGATTAGCTTCGAATAAGGCCGATCTGAGTTTAACTGGACTTTTCACTGTGGAACCTCCCTGATTCACCTCCCTCACCTGTAAGATGGGGTCCTGGGGGTACCGACCTGCTAAAATTGGTGGCTAGGTCACAGCCTGATTCCTGTTGGCTGGAGGGGCTGGGGAAAGGCCTGGGGTTATAGGAGGAGAACGCCTGTGATCTGGAGAAGGATAATTCCAGGGTATCAATCTTACACTTCCAGCGAGGCCAGAACAGGGCCCCAGGCTGGGAGGGTGGGGCTGCACTTTCTACCCCCCTCACCCCCCATAGAACTCCTCCCAGTGACCCAGATACTAAACCAATCTGTTCAAGCAGGGAGGCCCAGGGGCAGGGTAGGTCCCCAAATCTGAGCTGGAGTTGAGGAGACACAGAAGGTGGGGTCTGGGTGGGAGTGTCCCTGGATTCTGAGGATCAGGAAAACTTTCTTTGGGGGGCTTGATCCATGGCTTCTCCCAAGGACCTGGCCACCAGCCTCCGGGAGAGGAGCCTGAGGGAGTCTTAGGCAGGTCCTGACAGAAACAGTTGGGGGGGGGGGCGGAGAAGAGGAAGGGGGCAGGGGTTTGCCTACGACCAATCCTTCTGGAAAAGAGAGAGGCAATGGGAGGCGAGGGGGAAGGAAAGAAGGCTGAGCAGCCTCTGACCAGGAATTCTTCTGCGGATTGTACCGGGCTGTACCATCGCCCTGCAGGCTGGTGCTGTGGCCAGAGGGATGGAAGTTCCGACACCGGAAGGACTTCCTGCCAGTGAGGAATGTGCACTTAAGAAGGAGATGGGCTGTTTATGGGAGTCCATCTGCCCTGGGATGGCTGTGCTCTTTATAACCTGCAGCCAGCTGCTGTCTTGGGCTGAGTGGGCAGGAAACTACCCCCTTTGAAGGTCACAGAACTCTGGGTACCTGATGCCTCATTAGCTCTGCGTTACGAGGTTCCCCCTGGAGCCATGGGGGAGAAGTGAGCAGCCGCTATGGGGGTTGGGTGCCCCAGCAGCACTAAGTTTGAGAAGTATGAGCTCAGACGGGAAATTTTCTGGGCTTCCCATTGGCCTGATGCTGCCCTAAGAGTGATGGAGATTAGACTACAGGGTTGGGGGGTGGGAGGGGCGGGGGTGGGGGGGATTCCCTAGCAAAGCCACAGAATAAGGCTGAGTGAGGTCGTTTTATTGTTAAAACATTATGGTTCTGCTGGAAGTGGGAGGTGTGAAGTTTAGATCGGCGGTCACCAAGGGAGGGTCCACGGGCCACTGGTGGTCCGTGAGGTCGGAAAGGTTGCGACCGCTGGCTTCGACCCCTGCAGGGACTTCCCAGGAGGTAGGAGGGGAAAGACCCCACCTGGTGGGTGGGTGAAAAAGGAATATGGGAGATGGTGTCATGATTCCTGTCTGGGGAAATCTTGAGCAAGAGAAGAAACCACGCGAGGCTGGGATGTGATAGAGGAACAAGAAATGACCTAAACACTTTCTGGCTTTTTTAAAATTGGTGTGTGTTTTTTTTTTAATATTTTCCCAAAGGATATTTTTCCATTGATTTCTATAGGATAGGGGGAGAAACACAGAGAGAGAAACACCGACGTGAGAGAGACAGATTGATTGGTTGCCTCCTGCCTGCACCCCAACCAGGGCTGGTGATTGAGCCTGTAACCGAGGTACATGCCCTTGACCTGAATCGAACCCAAGACCCTTTATTGAGCCAAACTGGCCAGGGCCTTTTTTTTTTTTAGGGGGAGGGGAGCACTGGCCTTTAAGAAAAATTTTATATCATTGATTTCAGAGAGAAAGAAGAGGGAGGGAGTTAGAAATATCAACGATGAGAGAAAATCATTGATGGGCTGCCTCCCGCATGTCCCACACTGGGGATCAAGCCTGCAACCTGGGCATGTGCCCCGACTAGGAATCAAACCGTGTGACCTCCTGGTTCAGAGGTTGATGCTCAACCACTGAGCCACACTGGCAGGGCCTTCTGGCCTTTTCCTAGTAAACTTTCTGGCGAGACAGAGGCGAGAGGAGGGGGAAAGAAAGAGGTGTGTCTCCTTTATTCCACTCCCAACTTCCGCCAAGCCCGGGATCTGTCACGACTCGAGAGGCAGAAATTCTGGTTTCCCTTGCCCAGAGCTCCAGTGCTGGCTTTGGCACGATGGGTACCTGGAGGGTCTCGCTCCTGGCCCAGCCAGGCTGAGCCTCTGCCCCCCACCGCTGGGGCCTGGACCCCCCCCCCCCACCTCGCCTTTTTTCTTCTGGATGGCACCTCCACCCAAGAGTCCAGACACCTGGGTTCTACACTGTGGCTGGCTCAAGGGTACGTGAGAGGAGACGGGGTGGGCAGGGAGTGGGGGGGCTGGGGTTGGTGGACCCGAGGAGACAGACAGCAGCAGCACAGCGTCCAGGGAGGGTGGGCAGCTGTCCAGGCTGGGAGACAGAGCCACTTCCTGCCCTGGCCGCTTCCCTGGCAGAGCTGTTAGCCAGCCCGGGGGCTGTATGTATTGGCATTGCCACCCTGCAAAGCGAGGCGAGCCTGAACTTCAGCGCCCGGAGCCGGGACAAGGTCAGAGCAGCCAATGGAGAGGTGGCCCCCGCTTGGGTGGTCAGAGGGCAGGGGTGTGTATGAGAGACGGGGAACTCACAGACCTGAAAGAGCCAGGAGGGTCGGGGCTGAGGGATTCGTATACGTATGAGCATGGGAATCGGTTTCCCAGAAAGCCGCCTGCCTGGGGCCAGGCAATGGTGTGGGCCCCGCGCTGCACGACAGGAAGGCAGGCAAAGCGTGGCTGACGAGGACTGCTTGGAGCGTAAGCTGGAAAAAGGCAGAGCGGGGTTCTCTGTGAAGAGAGATCAGAAGGGCAGGATGGGGAAGCAACCCCCTCCTCCCCAGTGGGGAGAGAAGGGGTGCAGGCTGAGGCCTGTGGGGGTGATGGAAGTGAGACTCCTCGGCGGCCTTCTGGAGAGGAAACTGTCCCCTCCCTTGTCATCCCTGCCCTACACACTTCTGCTGTTTGGGGCTCTCTGATTGGTCAGGGAGAGGTGGTAGGAGGGGGGTGTGTGTGGTGAGGACTACTTACCCAGAGAGCGCCCCTGTGTCCCCGTGTCTGTTTCCCCAGAGCCATCCGGTGACAGCCTCTGGCTGAGCATGGCCCTTCCAGCCCTGGGCCTGGACCCATGGAGCCTCCTAGGCCTTTTCCTCTTCCAGCTGCTCCTGCTGCTGCTGCCCACGGCGACCACAGGGGGCGGTGGGCAGGAGCCCCTTCCCAGGGTCCGATACTCTGCAGGTGAGTGTTTGATGGCCAGGAAGCGTGGAGATGGCCACCGCGAGCCGGAGGGGCCGCGTCGGGAAGGTGGGATGGATGGAGGGAGGGGAAGACACATGGAGAAACAGAGAGATGTCCAGGGAGAGACGGCCTCAGAGAGACTGAGAGCCAGAAATAGAAGTTCCGACCGAGTCAGAAGTGAGAGGTGAAACCACTCGGGGTGCAGAGTGAGGAAAGAGAGACGAGGGACCAGGTGGCCGGGGCGTCACTCCTTCAGGTTCTCCAAAAACTGGCGGCTCTCCTCTCCCTCCTTCCATATCGCCGTCCTCCAGCAGTCCCTTCAAACCGAAACTGCTTCCTGCCCTCAGCTTCCCCCAAAGCCAAGGCCCACGTAAGACCATCTGTGGACCTGGTGACTCGGGCTACTCCAGGCCCAGGCCACCCACCCAGATCGGGCTGGACCATGCTATTCTAGTACCACGGAGCCCAGGGATACGAGAACTGAGGGTGGCCCAGCGGGGGTCCCGGCCCCGGAACCCTGGAGGCACAGCTTGGCTGCTTTCTTACTGAGGCTGGGGGGCTGCTGGTCCTCTCGGCTCCAAGGGAAAGATTCAGGAAAGGACCTGGCCCTGTAGGAGTAGTGGGCAGGGGACGCTGGGCACTGAGCATCTTTCTGGGGCCATGTCTAGAGGAAATGCATGCTGCCCATTGGTGGAGAGGCCTCCTCTGTGTTGGGTGCAGCAGAAACAAGACTCGGGGTGCTCCTAGTCCTGAGGGGAAGCAAACGAGCAGACAGTCATGCTGCAGGTGACCAGTTCTGTAACGGGGGGCTGGCCCTTGGCACACACTACTCCCCCAACTCTTCCTCTGGGTCCTGCCTCAGACTCTGAGCCTTCAGAGGTAACAATTAGCTAGTCCGTCCTCTATAACTGATGCAAACGTGTGAATGTGCCCACGAGAGAGGATCGGAGGAGCTCCATCCCCCTGGCTGATGGCCAGCGGGACACAGACCTCATCTAGACAAGGCGAGAGAGAGAGAGAGAGAGAGAGAGAGAGAGAGAGAGAGAGGGAGAGAGAGAGAGGTCTTAGAAGAGCCACCAAGGCCCACCTCCCCTGTCCAGGTGGCATCCAGGCATGCCCATGGGCTTTTGGAGAGAGATGCTTTCTCTCTGTTCAGCCTAAGGTAGGCATTCTTGTGGTGGAAATTTCTTGCAAGAGGAGGTGGGTAAGGAAGTGGGGTTGGTGAGTGGGACCCTACCACCCACAGCTTCTCTGACACAGGCCTGTGTGTGTGTAGCCTTCCTGCTTGTGGCTGCTAACACCTCCTGTCTGTTGCTCCGCCTCTGCTCCCCCTGCCAGGGAGGACCAATGAGGCCTCCTCCCACCGCAGCCCCCCAGGCCTGGGAGAGCATCCGTCATGCCTCACTTTACTTCCTGTCTCTTTGTCTGTCTCTGGGGTGTGGGCCACCCTCCCAGGTTGTCACTGCTGGTCTTTGGCTGCCTCTCCTCTCTACCCACCAAGTTCCTCTGGCTGGCAGTCGGGTGGGTGAAGGGGGAGCTGCTGGTGAAGAGTGGGTCCAGCTGCCAAGGCCTGAGAAGCACCCTCGGCCAGCCCCCCACACACACACACTCCCCACACACACCTGTATGTATCTCGGTGATCAGTTGCTTGCCCACCAGCTGCTCCTCACTCGTCACCCTTCTCACCACTTCTTGACAGGGGACGGACGCAGGGTTCTGAGCCTCTTCCACCAGAAGGATCTCCAGGACTTTGACACTCTGCTCTTGAGTGCTGATGGAGGCACTCTCTATGTGGGGGCCCGAGAGGCCATCCTGGCTTTGAATATCCAGGACTCAGGTGTCCCGAGGCTAAAAAGTAAGGTGAGGAGGCCGGGGGTGAAGGGTGTGGGTTAGGAGGGAGGAGGGGGCCCGCAGATGCCCTCCCGTGCCTGTGCTGCCAATGGGTGAATAACCGGCCCAATTTCTGCCATCTAGAGAGTTGACCTTGGAACCAGATGGCTTTGAACTACACGGGTCCACTTACATGCAGATGTCCACCCCCAATGATTATACAGTTGGCCCTCTGTATCCTCAGATTTCCCATCCGAGAATTCAACCCGCGTTTTCCACGTGCGGTTGGGAATCCATGGAGGTTCTACCTCATTTATAGGAGGGACTTTTTATACAGGAGTCCTGGAACCAATCCCCCGTGGATACGGAGAGACTGTGTGTGTCGTTAAGTTTTGGGGAGTCAGAACTTACATGAGGACTTCTCACTAGGCAAGGGGTTGTTGTTCCTAACTCTCCTGTTGTTTGAGGGTCAACTGTATTCAGTGATAATCAGCAACTCTTGTTATGGATACCTGGTCGGTAAACAGGCGAGAAATACTCTAGTGGCCTCACTATTCATTGGTATTATATTGCTGGTTGAATACTATTAATTGCTCAAATGGCTGAGATGGAAATCATTGACTCCCGAGAGAGAAAACATTGACTCAAATTGTATTGATAACGTGATATCCACCCACTGGTAGAAATCATTGAAGCTTCTGTCTGTGTTGTTTTAGAGTACTTTATGGAACTGGGGGACAGTGAGACAAAGAGGCTTAGGATAGAACAAGCAACAGGGGGAGAGCCTAGGCTGGACTGCTTTGGCTCATTGGACACCCAGAGAAGAGGGGGTCTCGGAGACAGACAGGTTCAAGACAGGGGTTAGTTCGGGACAAGCGGCTGCCGCCCCTTGCTCCCTTGCTGTTGCAAGTCTCCTGGGGGACCTTAGCGCTTAGGAGATGCACGCCTGCGAGGGAAGAAAGTTGTGGGCATGCTCCCACGGGGAGAGTGTGCCTATGTTAAATTTTAGTCACCCTGCTAATGGCAATAATGTGAGGGAGAAGGAGAAAGGAAAAAGGGGAGGGAGAGAGCTGGCAATGATGGAGCATCTCTACAGTTTGTTTCTCAGTGTGGTCTGCAGGCTACCTACACATTTGGGTTCCCAGTTTAAGAAGGCAGGTTTTCTGAAGTGTGTGACTTAGGAACTGACATTTAAACAATTTCCCTGGGAAATGTGTGGTTTGACAACTGCTGCTCTGTACACCATGCATTCCTTAGGTGCTTTGCCTATACTGCCTACTTGTGCCCCCCAGAAGTCTGCAAAATTGACCAAGTCCCTCAGCCAGTGAATGGCTGAGCCTCGCTTAAAACTCAGGTCTGACCCCACAGGTCATGTTCTAGCATAGAGCGCTATCCTAATGACTAGCAGTGTCATCAGAATAATAGTTCTGGTCACCAGCTGATGTTACGATGGCCCATCAGCAGGTCACTAATCACTGCTGGTGATTTCACCCCAGAGCCAAGGAGGGGATGGCAAGTCAAAGCTAGGGTTAGACACCTCATATCCCTTCATCTTCCTCCTCCTCCCTCCCCATTTCAGATATCCTGGCCAGCCAGTGACAAAAAAAAGAGTGATTGTGCCTTTAAGAAGAAGAGCAATGAGGTAAGCAGAGGTGGGGGTGGAGGGGCTCTGAGTAGAGAACCCTGGTGTCCCCAGGCCATCATCTCAGGTGGGGCAGGCAGCAGAGGCAGCTTGTTTGCATGATTATCATGATTATCGCCTGCATCATGTTCTATGAAGACCTACATGGACTGCCTCAGCACTGCCCAGCCCTTCTTCCCACTAGGAAGCGAGAGAGCATTGGAGTTTGGGGGGCCCAGGAGTTTGGGGCAAATGTCCTGGAGGCCTGAATTCTCTATCTCCTCCAGACACAGTGTTTCAACTTTATTCGTGTGCTGGTCTCTTTCAACGCCACCCACCTCTACGCCTGCGGCACCTTCGCTTTCAGCCCTGCCTGTACCTTCATTGTGAGTTACCGGGCACCCAGCTCTCAGGCCCCAAGCCTCCCTCCTCACATCTACTCCCAGCCCACCCTCTGCAGCTCTGGAAACCTCCTGAGCTTCCTGGCCCCAGACCAATTTCCCTCTCTGTCCCTTTGCCTTCCTCCCTCACACCCCTCATTTTCGACTCTCCCATCCTCTGCCCCCTTCTAGGAACTCCAAAACTCCTCTCTGTCGCCCATCGAGGAGGACAAGGTGGTGGAGGGGAAAGGGCAAAGCCCTTTTGATCCTGCCCATAAGCACACGGCTGTCTTGGTAGGTGAGTATCAGGGTCCCGGGTCTATCCCAACATCTGCTTTCCCAAGTCACTCTGTGACATATGGCATCTGAGAGTTTCCTGAAAGGCAGGGGACAGAGGGAGGAGAAAGCCAGGAGCTTCAGAGCACTAGATCG
Organism: Lasiurus cinereus; assembly: GCA_011751065.1. Classification (NCBI taxonomy): domain Eukaryota; kingdom Metazoa; phylum Chordata; class Mammalia; order Chiroptera; family Vespertilionidae; genus Lasiurus; species Lasiurus cinereus. The sequence goes on along the minus strand of JAAGEH010000042.1, from coordinate 29,321,726 downwards.
GAGGGGAAAATGGGCACCCCAACCACCAGCTCCTGCTGAAGCTGCCACAAAGGAGGTGAAGAGAGATGGCTGTGGGGAGAGAGGCAGGGAGGTCTGGAAAGGGTTTCAGGCAGAGAAGAGGCCCGAGATCCAGCAACTGTTCAACAAACAGGCTCTGCGTGACACCTCCTCGGTGTGCCAGGCAGCCTTTGTGCTCACAACCAGAGGGGTTTCAGAGAAGAAACAGCCCCGTACCCTCCCAGACACCAACCCTTACAGACCTCCTCCCCACCTGGCTTCTTGGAGAAGAGGGCCTTTGGCTATTGAGCGGGACCGGGGAAGACAGGTCGATGGGTGGGGAAGGTACACCAGGAAGAGGAGGGTAGGACCCAAGGCGTGGAAGCAGAGAACCAGTCACCTTCTGGGAACAATGAGTGGTTCTACTTGGCAAGTGGTTTAGCTGGTTGCGTTGGAGAGTAGCGAGAAAAAGGCTGGGGGAGTGCCCAGACACAGATGGCCAAGAGGCTTGGCCACTTCCTGTGAGCAAGCAGAAGGCCCTAAGAAGGGTGCTCAGTGGGGCTCTGAGCTGGGCTTTGGGGCTCCACAGGAAGGAGACTATGTGAATGCTGGCCCCAGACAGAGAGAGGCAGGTCTGAGTGGGGAGGTAGGGCCCCTTCCAACTGATCACGTCCGTCCCCGTCCTCCTCCCACCCAGACGGGATGCTCTATTCTGGCACCATGAACAACTTCCTGGGCAGCGAGCCCATCCTGATGCGCACGCTGGGACCCCTGCCTGTGCTCAAGACGGACAATTTCCTCCGCTGGCTGCAACGTAAGAACCTGAGCCCCATCCAGGACGGGTCGGGTCCCCTTTCCCCCGAGTCCTGGAGACCTGGCGAGTCTCTCTATTACTCATGGTTAAGGGCATACCACGTCCCAGGCAGTCCTGTTTGGCCCTGAGGGTACAGCAGGGAAGGAGACCAGGCTCCCGTCATCAAGAAGCTTTCATGTGACATAAAGACATATTGGTCCTAACCGGTTTGGCTCAGTGGATAGAGCATGCGGACTGAAAGGTCCCAGGTTCGGTTCTGGTCAGGGGCATATACCTTGGTTGTGGGCACATCCCCAACAGAAGGTGTGCAGGAGGCAGCTGATGGATGTTTCTAACTCTCTATTCCTCTCCCTCCCGCTCTGTAAAAAAAAAAAAAAAAAAAAAAAAAAATCAATGAAATATATATATTAAAAAAAAAAAGACGCATCGGTCCTCCTCCCCTCCGTCCCCATGGCTACCCTGGATCAGCCGAGGGGCCCGAGGCATCCGGTCTCCTGGCCTCCAGAGCCAAACCCAGGGTTTTCACCAAGGGGAGCCCAGGGCCTGCAGGGGCTCCCTCCCTAAGCCTATCTGCCTACCCTCCCACCCCCGCCGCAGCGGACGCCTCCTTTGTGGCAGCCATCCCTTCTACCCAGGTCGTCTACTTCTTCTTCGAGGAGACAGCCAGCGAGTTTGAGTTCTTCGACAAGCTCCGCACGTCCCGGGTGGCCCGAGTCTGCAAGGTCGGCCTGGGCGGGAGGCGGGGCTGACGCGGAAGAGCCAATGGGGAGGTGGCAGGGGCGGGGCTGAGCCTGAGAGCCCAATCGGAGAAGGGAAAGGCGGGGCAGGGGGCGGGGACACGTGGGGCGGCCCGAGGCGCCCCTTACCCAGCCTCGCCCCTAGAACGACGTGGGCGGGGAGAGGCTGCTGCAGAAGAAGTGGACCACCTTCCTGAAGGCCCAGCTGGTCTGCGCCCAGCCCGGGCAGCTGCCCTTCAACGTCATCCGCCACGCCGTCCTGCAGCCGGGCAATTTCTCCAGCGACCTCCGCGTCTACGCCGTCTTCACCTCTCAGTGGTGAGCCCCAGGGCGGGGGAAGCGGGGCTCGCTGCGGGGCGGGAGCTAGTCCAGCGCAGGTCGTCACCACCTCCCAGGAGTTTGATTGATGCCCTTCCCTGTAGATGGGAAAAATAAAAGCTCAGAGAGGTTCTTACTGGTTTATATCCTGGGCTGGTTCCAAAAAGGATAGGTAGGAGGCAGCGTACAGAACGCAACCATTAAAAGAAATAAAATTAAGAAAAGTTAAGTAAAATAAAATATCCCATAAGGAAATGGGAACAAAAGGAGAATAAGAGCAGCCAAGGATAGGATCAACGCATTACAAATGTTTTGTCCTGTAGACAGTCCCTGGATGCCAGTCACAGATTTAGCTCTGAGCTTCCTAATGGCCAGAGCAAGGAGAGAAACACCATCAGAGTCATAAGATAAAAATATATCCATTGCTTGGAGGCTAAGAAAGGTGAACTCACTGATTTGCTGTGGTCTGATCCCACAGCGTTTTAGATAATCTGCTGACAATGTGTCAGGTACCAAAGATACCTGGTGTAAGCGGGGTCTGGTATCTGTGGCATCCAGAACTTAGAATGAGTGAAGGAGAACAAGAAAGACACCTGTTTACCCACAGACCAGGGCTGAAGGAATAATAGGTAGTCAGGCTCCGGTTCATCCTCGGAGGGCCAGGAAGCCACAGGACATAAAGGAGGAGGACATAAAGGAGGGGGGCTTCCTCTGGCGCCTGCAGGCACTGGTTACACTGCCCTTCCCATTGGGCACAGCCCCAGGGCCTGACCCCCAGTTAATTCTCTTTAAGGATAATCACACGTCAGATCCTAACATGGGCCAGAGTCAGGAGCCCTCTTGGCTCTTATTACCACAACCAGGGGAAGGAGAGGCAGCTAGGCTGGCACAGCCCTCCACCTTCCTGCCCTCCTGGGGCTCCTCACCAGTGGTGGGCCAGGCTGGATGGATAGAGCAGCGGAGATCACAGACAATGTCCCCCTCTGGCTGTCTCCAGGCAAATCGGAGGGACCAGGAGCTCAGCTGTCTGTGCCTTCTCTCTCAAGGACATCAAGCGTGTCTTTGAGGGGAAGTACAAGGAGTTGAACAAAGAGACTTCACGATGGACTACTCTTGGGATCCCTGATGATATCAGTCCTCGACCAGGCAGCGTGAGTACCAGCCCCCACACTGAGCGAAGCCCCTCTCCCCCCTGTCCGAGACACACATAATGCACTGATCAAAGTGCCTATTGTGGCATAACAGATGTTCAATAAATGTTAATTCTCCCCTCCTGCCACCACCAGTCCTGACTGCTGAGATGTACACTGGGTCCAGCTGCCCACATTCCACAGGTGGCTGGCCCCATCCCACACATAGAGCGGCCCCTTCCACCCCAGCTAAGCACACATCAAACAACGAAGGGATCGCACCAAGAAAGCAAGGGAGCATGGGCTGTGCCAAGGACTGTGTTGGGCATCTTCACCTGCATTTCTTATTTAACTTTTTAAAAAAAAATCAGAATTGTATATGTACACTATTTTAAAAATCATATAAATTTACATGTGTTGGTTACCAAAAAAGCCCTAAAGTTTCCTTCCTAGGGAAAACCAGCTTCAATTTCTTTAGCTGATTCTTTTGGCATTTATCTCCAAATTTCTAAATAATATACTTTTATTGTTACGTCTTGATGTGTCAGTTTCAGGCAGTATCTGTTGCATTCCCATTCTAAGAGGTGAGGATTTACCGGTGTTCCCCCAACCCAGTTGTGTGCCGGAGCTGGCTTGCAGCAACTAGCAAGAACTCTTTTTGTCGTTCTCTTTCCAAATTCGTGTCCCCTGACATTACATTGGTAACTTGAAATCAACCATGTGGGAGTATAAACCATGGAAATCAGCAAGCACTACAAATCAGAGCTCCCGTACCCCAATTCCAGAGCTGCCTTACGAACACACCAATGCACCCAACCCTCATGTTCCAACAGTTTTTTAGTAATTTTGGTTAGATCAAGATTTATATTATTAGTCACCAATGGACCAAGTAATAAGCCCTGATTACTTCTCCTTTTGCATTTTAAAAATTTTCCCTGGGGTTAGTAATTATTTTGATGTTTCTTTGCTTGCTTTGTTTTCTAAACTCTTATCTTTAGTTTAACTCCAGACTTTTTTTTTTTTAAGTGAAAGAATTTAATAGTGAAACAGTGAGACGGAGAGTGGCTATTCCACAAACAGAGCAGCCAACTCCAAGCTCTTGCTCAATTACCCGAATCTCTTCTGAAGACAGAGCCCTTAGATGTTCTAACAGTTTCATCTTCCTGGAAATCCTTTCTGTCTACTGCAGTCCAGATGGGAAGCCCTCTGCATTCCTGCACAGCTGCCACCCTGGATCTCCCCTCCTCATTCTGGCATTCCCTTTGTCTCTTCCTTGTGATAATGTCATGTTTCTTGCATCTCGTGGCTTTTTCTTCTTCTGCTGCTGCTGCTTTTTTTTAAAGACATATTTTATTGATATTTTACAGAGAGGAAGGGAGAGGGATAGAGAGTTAGAAACATCGATGAGAGAGAGACATCAATCAGCCGCCTCCTGCATGCCCCCTACTGGGGATGTGCCAGCAACCAAGTTATATGCCCTTGATCAGAATCAAACCTGAGACCCTTCAGTCCGCAGGCCCATGCTCTATCCACTGAGCCAAACCGGCTTCGGCTCTTCTTTTTTTCTATCTTATTTTAGTGGAGGATAGTCTCTGTAGATTCCTAGATAGGGATCTATAGTGGTAAAATCTTTTGAGATCTTGAGTGTCTAAAAATGTCCTTTATTTTTTGAAGATGTCTTTATTCTACTTTCACATTTGATAGCGTGGCTAGGTACATGGAATTCTAGCTTAGAAATGATCTTCCTTGAAAACCTGGAAGGCTTGCTCTGTTATCTTCTAGCTTCCAGTGCTGCTGTTGAGACGTCCAAAGCTATTCTGATGATCCCCAACTCTTTGAATGTCACCTGGCTTTTCCTCACTGGGGTCTTGCAGGGACTTTTCTTTGTCCCTGTCTGTTGTGAAAAGTTCACAATATTGAGTTTTGATGAGACTCTGTTCCTTTATTGTGCTGGCCATTCAGTTTTCCCCCTTCAGCCTGGAAATTTAGTTCTTTCAGTTCTAATAAGTTTTCTTGAACTATTTCTTCCTATTTAACTTGACAAATATATATATTTGTCAAATATATATGTGTGTGTGTGTGTGTGTGTAATTTTGTTGTTACTGTTATTAATCCTCATCCGAGAATATTTTTCCATTGATTTTTAGAGAGAGTGGAAGAGAAGGGAGAGACAGAGAGAAACATCGATGTGAGAGAGACATATTGATTGGTTGTCTCCTGTACACACCCTGACTAAAGCTGGAAAACTTGCAACTGAGGTACATGCCCTTGACTGAATTGAACCCAGGACCCTTCAGTCCATGGGCCACCGCTCTATCTACTGAGCCAACCGGCTAGGTGGTTTGGAGCCACACGCTGCTGCTCTGGGCACTGGGGATACAGCAGTGACTAAAACAAGTCCCTTCCCTCATGAAGCTGACATTCCACTGTTAGAATGTCTTTTCTCTTCTTTCTGGACCTCCTGGACGGTCCTCTAACTTTTAAAAACCTTTCCTATTTTCCAAAGCTCTAGTTGTATTCTACTTTTTGGAAGAGTGTCGCAATTTTACCTTCTGATCCTTCTACCAGATTTTAAATTTCTGCTAAAATATATCATTTCCTAGATTTTTCAAACTTTAAATATCTCTTTTATAAAAATGTTCTGCCCTAACCGGTTTGGTTCAGTGGATAGAGCATCGGCCCATGGACTGAAGGGTTCAGTTCGGTCAAAGGCACGTACCTTGATTACAGGTTCCCCATCATAGTCAGGGAACATACAGGAGACAACCAATCGAAGTGTCTCTCTCACATTGATGTTTCTCTTTGTCTCTTCCTTTCTCTTCCACTCTCTCTAAAAAATCAATGGAAAAATATCCTCTGTGAAGATTAACAAAAGAATTAAATTAAATTAAAATTAAGATGTTCTATTATGGAGAATTTTAAACATATCTAAAGTAGACAAAATAGCCGAAACCGGTTTGTCTCAGTGGATAGAGTGTCGACCTTCGAACTGAAAGGTCCCAGGTTCAATTTCGGTCACGGGCACATACCTTAGTTGTGGGCACATCCCCAGTAGGGGGCGTGCAGGAGGCAGCTGATCATTGTTTCTCTCTCATTGATGTTTCTAACTCTCTATCCCTCTCCCTTTCTCTTTGTAAAAAATCAATAAAAGCCGAAACCGGTTTGGCTCAGTGTAGAGAGCGTTGGCCTGCGGACTGAAAGGTCCCAGGTTCGATTCCGATCAAGGGCATGTATCCTGGTTGCGGGCACATCCCCTGTAAGGGGTGTTCAGGAGGCGGCTAATTGATGTCTCTCTCTCATCGATGTTTCTAACTCTCTATCCCTCTCCCTTCCTCTCTGTAAAAAATCAATAAAATATATTTTTAAAAAATCAATAAAAATATATTTTAAAGTAGACAGAATAGTACTGGACTTCCATATACCCATCAGTCAGCTTCAGCTATAGCCAATCAAACCTGTTTCATTGCTACTTCATCCACTTCCTCCCTTATTTTTTTGAAGCAAATTCTGGACATTGTATCATTTCATCTCTAATTTCCTATGGTTGCCATAATGAATTTTCACAATCTTGGTGGCTGAACACAAGGAAATTTATTGTCTCTCACAGTTCTGGAAGCCAGGAGTTCAAAATCAGGGTGAGCTGGGTTTGTTCCTCTGGGGACTCTGAGAGAGAATCTGATCCATGCCTCTCTCCTGACTTCCGGTTGGCTGCTGGCAATCCTGGTGTTCTGTGGCCTGTAGGCACATCATTCCAGGCTCTGCCTCTGTCATCACTTCGCCTGCTCCTCTGCGTGTCTTCTCCATTTCCCTTATAAGGACATCATAATCCACAGTGAGCTCATCTTGAGATTTTAAATTATATCTACAAAGATCTCTTTTGTAAATAAAGTCACACTTACTGGTTTTATTTATTTATTTAGCAAAAAGCTTTAAATATTTACTTAGGTTATCTATGACTTTAATTGTGATCAATATTCAAAGATTTTAGGAATAGGTGATTTTTTAAAATTTAATCAATCTTTATTGTTCAGATTATTACAATTGTTCCTCTTTTTTTTTAAATATTTTATTGATTTTTCACAGAGAGGAAGGAAGAGGGATAGAAAGTCAGAAACATCGATGAGAGAGAGACATCGCTCAGCCGCCTCCTGCACAGCCCACACTGGAGATGTGCCCGCAAGCAAGGCACATGCCCCCGACCTGAATCGAACCCGGGACCCTTCAGTCCGCAGGCCGACGCTCTATCCACTGAGCCAAACCAGTCTCGGCCAATTGTTCCTCTTTTAAACCCCCATAGCCCCCCGCCCCCGGGCTACCCCCCCCCTCTGCCTTTACCCCCCCCCCCCCGTATTGTCCCCATCCATAGGTGTACTATCTTTGTCCAGCCTCTCCCTGCACCCCTCTCACCTCTCTTCCCCGGAGAATTGTCAGTCCACTTCCTTTCTATGCCCCTGATTCTGTTATATTCACCAGTTTATTCTGTTCATCAGATTTTTTATTCACTTGATTTTTAGATTCACTTGTTGATAGATATGTATTTGTTGTTCATAATTTTTATCTTTACCTTTTTCTTCTTCTTCATCTTATTAAAGAGTACCTTTCAGCATTTCATATAATACTGGTTTGATGTTGATGAGCTCCTTTAGTTTTTTCTTATCTGTGAAGCTCTTTATCTGCCCTTCAATTCTGAATGATAGCTTTGCTGGGTAAAGTAATGATGGTTATAGATTCTTGATATTCATCACGTTGAATATTTCTTGCCACTCCCCTCTGGCCTGCATCGATTCTGTTGAGAAATCAGCTGACAATTGTATGGGTGCTCCCTTGTAGGTAATGAACTGTTTTCTTCTTGCTGCTTTTAATATTCTCTCTTTGTCTTTTGCTCTTGGTATTTTACTTATGATGTGTCTTGGTCCTCTTTGGATTCCTTTTGTTTGGGGTTCTGTGCACTTCCTGGACTTGTAAGTCTATTTCTTTCACCAGGCGGGGAAAGTTTTCAGTCATTATTTCTTCAAATAGGTTTTCAGTATCTTGCTCTCTCTCTTCTTCTGGCACCCCCACAATTCTGATGTTGTTACGCTTGAAGTTGTCCCAGAGGCTCCTTACACTATCCTCACATTTTTTTATTCTTTTTGCTTTTTGCTTTTCCAGTTGAGTGTTTTTCTGTTTCTTTTTATTTGAAATCTTTGACTTGATTCTTGCATTCCTCTAGTCTGCTGTTAGGTCTCTGTATAATATTTTTTATTTCAGTCAGCATATGTTTAATTTCTAGTTAGTCCTTTTTCATCTCCTCTTGGGTCTCACTAAATTTATCCATTTTTTTCTAGGAAATTCTTGAAAAACCTTATAACCGTGGTTTTGAACTCTGTATCCAGTCATTTTCCCCCTCTATTTCTTTCCTTTGTGATCTGTTTCTTTGTCTCTGCATTTTTGCTACTTCCCTGAGTTGGTAGAGTAGCTTTGTGTGTTAGATGTCCTATATGGCCCAGTAGCTCCGCCTCCCCAGTTATCTGAAGTGGACTCTCTTGGTGCACCCCTTTGTGGACTATGTATACAGTCTTGTAGTTAAGTCTTGGTATTACTGTGGGGAGTTGACCTGAAAGCCAATTGGTTGCGAGGATCAGCTGTGTCTACGCCAGGAGAACTTCTGTGCTGGAGTCAGCCTTATGATACAAAACTTGCAAAATTGCAAAAGCCTCTGTGCTCAGTTTGGATGGAGCGAAGTCTCAGGGCTGAGCAGACAGCCTTGGCTTCCTGTCAGCCCTGCCCTACACGGCCCCTGGGTCTCAGTGTCCCTTGGTAATCGCTGCAGCCCTCTCTGTGCGCACTTGCACTCGCACCTCCAGCTCTCTGCCTTTCACGGCTCCCATGAGTTTCCTTGTGCTCCAGGGACCTGTATGAATCTGGGTCCCCCAGGGTCTCGCTCTAAACTGGAGTTCAGTGCAGTCGGAAGTGGAATTCAGTGCAGTCGGAAGGTTCTGTCTTCCTCCTGCTAGGGCAAGCCAGTGGCACAATCAGCAGTCAGCCCTCTCTGTGCACACTGGCGCGCCTTCCTCCAGACCTCTGCTTTTCGCAGTTCCTCTGAGTTTTCCTGAGTTTCCGTGCACTCTTCCCTTTTTCCGACAGTCCAGACTCCCCCCATATGAGTCTCGCTTGGAATTGGGGTTCAGTGCAGTTGGAACTGGGATTTAGTGCAGTTGGGAGTTTCTGTCTCACTCCTGCTAGAGCAGTGGTTCTCAACCTATGGGTCGCAACCCCTTTGGGGGTCGAACGACCCTTTCACAGGGGTCGCCTAAGACCATCGGAAAACACATATTTCCCATGGTCTTAGGAACCAACACACGGCTCCTCAGTGTAGCAAAGTGTAGCAATGTAGTTTACTGTTGTCATATGAAGACTGTTACCCATGCTACACCATGATTCAAGACAAAATTTCATTTATTTGTAATTAGAAATAAATATTTCCAAAAAAAAAGAAAGAAATATTTCACAATATATAATTAATTACATATTGTTTTTTGTGATTAATCACTATGCTTTAATTATGTTCAATTTGTAACAATGAAAATACATCCTGCATATCAGATATTTACATTACAGTTCATAACAGTAGCAAAATTATAGTTATAAAGTAGCAACGGAAATAATTTTATGGTTGGGGGTCAACACAACATGAGGAGCTGTCTTAAAGGGTTGCGGCATTAGGAAGGTTGAGAACCACTGCGCTAGAGGAAACCAGCCAGGCACTCTGCCGCCCGTTCTCTCCACACTCGTGTCTCCATACCTCATCTTTTTGCAGCTCCTTTGAGTCTCCGTGAGCCCCTCTCTTTCCTTCTAGTTGTAGAATTTCCACTCAGCCAGCTTTCCTGTGGTTCTGGATGGTGTCCATTCTTTTAGCTGTAGTTTTGAAATTGTTGTGGGAGGCAGCAGTTTGGGTGTTCACCTATGCCGCCATCTTGGTTTTCCCCTGGTATAGGTAATTTTTTTGGCAATGTATGAGTACTTAAAGATGTGAGTTGGACATGTGTTTTAGTTTCACATATTTATTTGGCCTGTGTACGTGTTGGAAGACAACATTTGTTCTCTTGGATAAGAAGCAAAAATTTGCCCTGACTGGTTTGGCTCAGTGGATAGAGTATTGGCCTGTGGACTGAGGGGGTCCTGGGTTCAATTCCGGTCAAGAGCTTGTACCTTGGTTGCGGGCACATCCCCAGTAGGAGGCATTACTAAACAATAATGATAGTTTGGTGTGAAGTTTTCTTTTCTCCGAATCATTTCTGTTTCCTCTTAGGTTTTCATTTGGTCACATTTTCTATTTGTTTGCCTGGTCTCTTTCATGGTCATGGTTTTACTCACAGGTTGGTCATCCTTGGCTATCCCCTCATATGTAAGAGCAGGGGACCGTGAGGCTGTTTGGAAACTCTGTGCCATGGGTATGACTTGGCAACTTGAGTTCCATTGTAGCTTCACTGAGGATGGTCAAGCTGGGCTATTTTGTTGGGAATCTTTAAAGTTAGTATTTTTAAGTCTTTCCTCTGGGACCTCTAGTCAGTGTTCCCAGAGCAGACTCTTCTCGTCTTTTGCTACGAAGCGATGGTCTGGTTCTTGTGTCAGGGTGCCATGGGGTAGATGGTTGGGTGTGGGGAAGAGTATCAGCCTGTACTGTGCCTACCTGCACTTACTGCCCCCCTTTCATGGTGGTGTCCCTCCTAACTGTGGCTGCTGTTCTCCATCCAGAGACCCTCTGTCTCCAGCGAATACACCTCCAGTCTTGGGCCAGGGCATGGAAGGGACAGTCACGCAGGAAGATGGGGCTGGGAGGAGATCTGCCTGCCTTTTCAACACATTTTCAAATAATTCTCTTTATTCAGCTCCCCGCCCCCCACTTTTAAGTCATTTCCAGAAGTGACTGGGGCCACTAATTCATGAACTTTAGAAACTGTCTTACAGGTCAGATAGCTCTGGTCTACCCCAGGATCATCTGAAGAAGACTTTTTTTTGTTTCTGCAACTTTTCTTACTATTTGTTCATTTGCTTTCCGTCTTCCAAAGGCCTTCTCTCAGTTCTCCCCATCCCGTCCTAAAGAATCCCTTTGGGAGGAAGCAAGGGTAGGTGCATGTGCTCATCCTGGTCTCCAAATGCGAGGCAGATGCTATCACCTCACTTTACACATGAGGACACTGAAGCTTGTGAAAGTGGAGTAACTTGTCTGAGGACTCAGCTTGTAGGTGACAGCGTTGGGGTTGGCCCTAAGACAGTGCTCTTAGCCGAAACCGGTTTGGCTCAGTGGATAGAGCACCAGGCTGCGGACTGAAGGGTCCCAGGTTTGATTCCGGCCAAGGGCATGTATCCTGATTGCGGGCACATCCCCAGTGGGGGCCGTGCAGGAGGCGGCTGATCGATGTCTCTCTCATCGATGTTTCTAACTCTCTATTCCTCTCCCTTCCTCTCTGTAAAAAATAAATAAAATATATTAAAAAAAAAAAAGACAGTGCTCTTGGATATGAAGGACAAGGGTCCTGACTAAAGATCATCACACAGGTGTCCCAAGAGCCTTGAATTCTGGTGTTGGCAGGGCCTTTAGAGATCAGCCCCGTTCAACCCCTCATTTGATGAGTGAGAAAAGAAAGCCCAGAGTGGAGAAGAGACTCTCCCAGCGTCATGTAGCAAGTTCGTGCAAAACCTTGACGAGAAACACGCCCTGCCACACCACCCTTTTATATATCTTTCCTTTCATCACTGGCTCAGCAAACATTTATTGGCACCGATTGTGCTAAGCACCGTGTCCTCTGCTCAGCCTCCAGCTACAGACATGCGTGAAACAGGGTTCTTTCCTGCAAAGGGCTCTCACCCTGCTTCCTGCCGGCTGCCAGGCATCCTTGATGGAGGAGAGGAGGAGGAAAGCCACGATGGCTAACATTGATTGAGTCCTTCATTCATGCCAGTCACTGTTCTAATTACTTTCCATGTATTTTCCTGTCCATCCTCACAGCACCCCTGACATATATTGGTAACAGGCCCATTTTACTGTTCAGGAACCGCAGGCACGCGGAGGCTGGGATTCAGAGCCCGGCCACCATCTGGAGATGGGGACTGCCAGGAAGGAGGGGGCAAAGGAGATCAGCAGAGGGGGCAGAAGGGAGGGAAGAGGCAATGGGTGAGCTTACGGGAAGGAGAACGCTGACCTGATCTCCCTTCTTCCCCTTTTAGTGCTCGATGGGCCCCTCCTCTGATAGAGCCTTGACCTTCATGAAGAACCATTTCCTGATGGATGAACAGGTGGTGGGAACGCCCCTGCTGGTGAAGTCTGGTGTGGAGTACACACGACTTGCAGTGGAGACAGCCCAGGGCCTTGATGGGCACAGCCATCTGGTCATGTACCTGGGCACCAGTGAGTAGAAGGCTTCACTTGGAGTTTTATTCCCTCATGCATTTATTCAACAAGTGTTTTCTGAGCACCTACTATGTGCCTGGTACCCTGCTAGGCTCTGGAAATACAGTGGGGAAGCAAAACAGCTCTTTCCTACCCTTTGTGAGCTTTCAGTCTGGTTGGGGAGATGCACACAAGGGCTTTGGTGGCCTCAGCAAGAGCTGCTTATTTTAGGGGGGAAGCCATGTCAGAGAGGTAAAGAGTGAGTGGATAGAGGGGAACTGGACATAGCAAGTGCAGAGACCATTCTTCCAGGAGGCTTGGCTATGAAGGAGAAGAGAGCAAGAGGGTGACTGGAGGAGAGTGTGGGGTCAAGCCAGCATTCTCTTTTCTTTTAAATACATGTTATTGATTTTTTACAGAGAGGAAAGGAGAGGGATAGAGAGTTAGCAACATCAATCAGTTGACTCCTGCACGTCCCCTACTGGGGATGTGCCCACAACCAAGGTATATGCCCTTGACCGGAATCAAACCTGGGACCTTTCAGTCCGCAAGCCGATGCTCTATCCACTGAGCCAAACTGGTTTCGGCAGCATTCTCTTCTTAAATATGAGAAATGTTGTCAAGATCCAGTAGGGAGAGAGATGGTGAGAGATGGGCAGGCAAGGGGTTCAATGCTGGGTGAGGTTACAGAGGAGCAGGAAGCCGAGCCCAGGACATCAGTGGAGGAACCAGCTGTAAAGGGAGTAGGGCCAGCACCTCTGCAGGGGTGGGAGTCGGGGGGCATGCTTAGCCTGGGGGGTGGGCAGCAAGCAGAGGAAGCTCCTTTTTAAAAAGAAGTATTTAAAAAAAAATTCTCACCCAAGGATATGTTTTTAGTTTTTATTTGTTTTAGAGAGAGAGGAAGGGATAGGGAGAGAAATAGAAACACCCATGTGTGAGAGAGAAACATTGATCAGTTACCACTGTATACACTCTGACTGGAGTTTGAACTCACAACCTGGGTATGTGCCCTGACCAGGAATCAAACCCAAGACCGTTTGGTGTGTGGGACAGTGCTCTAACCTTTGAGCCACACTGGCCAGGACAGCAGAGAGAGCTCTTATGTGAAGGCTTTGTGCTTTCTGTGAAATAGGAGGACACAGGTCCTGAGTTGGGAATAAGGAATGGAAAAGGTGGGAGGTTTGAGGAGAGAGGGGTGGATGCAAACAGTCATTGTGGAAAGCTGGAGAGTCACAGGGGAGCGTGAAGATTGCCAAGCCTAGATAGTGAGAGACTGGTGAAGGGATGCCCGTGAGCTTTAGTGGATGGAAACCTACCAGGTCCATTCATTCATTTAGGACCTGCTACTAAGCACCCCACCAGCCATGCATTTATGAGGTACACGTTAGAGAACAAAATGAACAGGAAGCTTGTCCTTGTGAAGTGCAGGGAGACAAACGATAAATATCCCAAGTCAACGGCATCAGATGTTATGAGATTAGAAAGTTTGTCTAACATGAGGGGGGATCAATAATGCCAATCAGAGTGGTTGCAGTTTTTAAAAGGGTGGTCAGTCCTTAGTGGCTGAGTGTCGACCTATCAACCAACAACAGGTCACAGTTCTAGTCCCGATCAGGGCACATGCCCAAGTTATGGGCTCAAGCCCCAGTGTGGGGCATACAGGAGGCAGCCAATCAATGATTCTCTCTCATCATTGATGTTTTTAGTTCTCTCTCTTCCTCTCTTAAATCAGTAAAAATATATTTTAAAAATAAAAATAAGAGTGTGACCCTAGTCGGTTTGGCTCAGTGGATAGCGAGTTGGCCTGCAGACCAAAGGGTCCTGGGTTCAGTTCTTGTCAAGGGCATGTACCTTGGTTGCAGGCTTCTCCCTGGCCTTGGCCCTGGTTGGGGCTCATGCAGGAGGCAAACAATTAATGTGTTTCTCTCAGATTAATGTTTCTCTCTCTCTTTCCCTCTCTCTTCCACTCTCCCAAAAATCAATGGAAAAATATCCTCAAGTGAGGATTAAAAATATATAAATAAAAATAAAAGGGTGGCCAGGATAGAGTATAAACACTTATGGAGGTGAGGGAGGCTGGTGATGTGATTTTCCAGGAAGCACTCAGCTGTCCACTGGTCCATGCCCATGGAGAATGTGTGTTCCTTTAGGGATGGAGTTTTATTAGGTGGTTGCAAAGGAAGGACAGGGGCAGGATTTCAAGCTGTTTACTAGGTGTACCGGTGAATAATGTGGATTTTTTCAATAGAGGGAATTACACATATGATATATATATATATATATATATATATATATATGTGTGTGTATGTGTGTGTGTGTGTGATTTGATATATATGCTATTTTGTTGTATTGCTCTTTCAGATTACCACTTGTACCTATCGATGGCACACACACTTTCTGAGCAGCACTTCAAGTGGAAAATTGGGTCTCTGAATAGTTTGCCTCAAAGCAAGAAAAGTTCTATTGGGATAGTACGGTTAATAATGCAGATTAATTATTAACTGGTTAATAATGTGGATTTATTAACCAGCTAATAATGCTGATTTAACTATTAACCGGAAAATAATGTGGGTTTTGTAATCCAAAGAAAACACGATTATTTCAAGAGAAACATCAAAAGTGCTTTATTCAAAGTAATGTCCATCGCTAGCTACACATTTCCCCATCTTTCAGGTAATTTGTGGATACTGTCCCAATAGAACTTTTCTTGTTTTGAGGCAAACCATTCAGAGATCTAATTTTCTACTTCTTCAAACATTTTAAAGTGCTGCTCAGAAAGTGCATGTGCCATCCATCGAAACAAGTGGTAATCTGAAGGAGCAAGATCTGATGAAGATGGCGGGTGGGTTAATACTTCCCCGGCAAGATCTTCTAACGTGTCTTTAACTGGTTTTGAAGTGTGTGATGGTGCGTCATCATGAAGCAAAATTACTTTGCCCATTCCGGTTGTTTCACGGTCAAAGCGTGGTTCACATTGATTACTTGTTGGCGGTAGCAATCAGTATTAATGGTTTTACCTGGTTTTAGAAGCTCATAATACACCACACCTTCCTGGTACCACCAAATGCAGAACATTGTCTTCTTTCTGAAGCAATTTGGCCTTGCAGTTGATGTTGATAGTCCACCTGGATCAACCCATGATTTTGTGCATTTGGGATTCTCAAAATAAGTCCACTTTTCATTGCCAGTCACAATTCGATGCAAAAAAGACTTTCATTCATGCCGTTGAAGCAACATTTACTGATGACTTTTCGGCTTTCCATTTGTCTTTCGTTCTGTTGATGTGGCACCCGTTTTCCTTCCTTTAAAATCTTTCCCATTGTTTGTCAACGATCGGGAATTATTTACTGAGCAACGTTTAATCTTTCTGCAAGTTGTTTTTGAGTTTGACACATATCTTCATCCAATAATGCTTGTAATTGTTGATCTCCAAACTTTTTCGGTTGATCTGGATGTTCATCTTTCACATTTAAATCATCACTTTTAAAGCGTTTAAACCAGCATTCACAAGTATTTTGAGATGAATCATGTTCACCATAAGCTTCCCGAAGTATACAATAACTTTCAGCAGCACTTTTTCTTCAAAATAAAGCAATGAATTAAAAACTTCCCGCACATGCTCTTTTTTTGGCATGAAATTCGATATTTTTAAGCGTAAAAATATCTATGATGTTAACACCTTCAGCAAATTTGACATATGATGTTTTGAAACTTGCTGTCAATTCAACAAAATAGCATACATATCAAATCGCATCTATATCAACATATGTGTAACTCGGTCTATTGAAAAACCCGCATTATTAACCGGTACATCTAGTTCAAGAGCTCTCCCTCTCCATGGCACAGAGGGAAACGGTCAGGCAGATCTGTGTCCAGTGCATGTGAAACTCCAGAAAGCACCTGCTGACCGTGGGGCGGCCACCTGGAGTCGGGAGGGAGAAGGGAGGGGTCTGGGGAAGAGGTGAGGCCATTTCCACCCTGTCTTCCCGCAGCCACAGGGCTCCTGCACAAGGCTGTGGTGAGTGCGGAGAGCGGAGCGCATCTGGTAGAGGAGATCCAGCTGTTCCCTGAGCCGGAGCCTGTTCGCAACCTGCAGCTGGCCCCAACCCAGGTGAGGGGCGACCTTCTAAGGGGGCAGGCCTAGGAGGCTGGGGCCTTGCAAGATGTGCTGGCGGTACCCTGACACTCTCCGTCTCCCTTGCAGGGTGCTCTGTTTGTAGGCTTCTCAGGAGGTGTCGTAAGGGTCCCCCGAGCCAACTGTAGTGTCTATGAGAGCTGTGTGGACTGTGTCCTTGCGCGGGACCCCCACTGTGCCTGGGACCCTGAGTCCAGACTCTGCCGCCTCCTGCCCACTTCCATCCCGTGAGTGCCAGTCCTGGATGGGGCCAGGGCCCTCTCTACCCCGCTCGTGCTCCTGTTCTCCCTCTCTTTAGGGGCTCCTGACAGAGTCCCTCCAAGATCCCCCTCCTGTGGTGGGCTCCTCCAGGGACAGGTTGCACCCGGCAGTTTAGAAGCTGCTCCAGCATCCTGGGTCTCTCCTCACTCCACTCTACCTCATGCCTTTCCCCCCGCTGCACCCCCATGACCTTCTTTCCCACTTATTCCTCCCTGCTCTTCCCACTTTTGTCTTCAAGGATGATTTTTTATTTCCTTGCCTTCTCAGGAAGTCCTGGAGGCAGGACATGGAGAAAGGGAACCCACAGTGGGCGTGTGCCAATGGCCCCATGAGCAGGAGCCTCCGGCCTCCAAGCCGCCCCGAAATCAGTGAGTGTGGGGACCGGGGAGGTGCAGAGGCTTGGGAGGGCTTTATTGATTTTTTTACAGAGAAGGGAGAGAGATAGAGAGTTAGAAACATCGATGAGAGAGAAACATCGATCAGCTGCCTCCTGCACGCCCCCTACTGGGGATGTGCCCGCAACCAAGGTACATGCCCTTGACCGGAATCGAACCTGGGACCCTTCAGTCCGCAGACTGACTCTCTATCCACTGAGCCAAACTGGTTTTGGCTCGGGAGGGCTTCTTGGCAGAGCAGGCATTCTTGCCTCAATATCTTCGCCCAGCATCTGCCTGGCTTGAGACCTGAACACCCGGAGTTGCGATGGATTTGGGTCTGGGCTGTAGGGAGAGGGCAGAGGAGTTCGAAGGCGAGATTCAGGATGGAGGGTAAAGTGGTTTTGGTGTCGGCATGGGAGTGAGGGGGATTGGAAGTCAGTTTGGGGTCCAGATTGGAGATAGGGAAGGGGTCAGTTGAGTTTGGGAGTTGACATGGAAATGGGAGATGTTCACTGGGAGTCCAAACATAGGATTAGAGACACTCTCCTCCTTCCTTCTCCCCCACATCCCTTGGCTTTTTGCCCCATTTCCTTCACCCGCAGTTAAAGAAGTCCTGGCCGTCCCCAACTCCATCCTGGAGCTCCCCTGCCCCCACCTCTCAGCCCTGGCCTCTTACCGCTGGACTCGTGGGACAGCACCAGTCTCAGGAGCCTCTTCCGTGGTTTTCAACGGCTCCCTCCTGCTGCTGCTGCGAGACGGGGAGGGCGGCCTCTACCAGTGCGTGGCCACCGAGAGTGGCTTCTCCTATCCCGTGGTCTCCTACTGGGTGGACAGCCGGGACCCGCCCCTGGCGCTGGACCCCGAACTGGCAGGCATTCCCCGGGAGCGCGTGGAGGCCTCGCTGACCAGGGTCGGCGGTGGGGCCGCGCTGGCTGCCCAGCGGTCCTACTGGCCCCACTTTCTCACTGTCACCGTGCTGCTTGCCTTAGTGCTTTCCGGAGCCCTCATCCTCCTCCTCCTCTCGCGACTGGGGGCGCTCCGAGCCCGGGGCAAGGTCCAGGGCTGCGGGAGCCTGCCCCCGGGGGAGAAGGCCCCATTGAGCAAGGAGCCCCACCTCCAACTTCCCAAGGAACCCAGGACCTCCGCCAGCGAGCTGGACGCCGACAGCAACCACCTGAGCACCGAGGTGGCTTAAACTCTGGGCCCAGACTGAGTCTTGGGGTAGTGCCTGGCCGTGCTGACCGGGGGCCTGGAGCGGTGCGGACCTGACTAGGGGGGAGCAGCACAAAAGATCACCTTCCTCCCTCAAGAGTAGCTTCTCTGCCACTCTGTGCCACCAAGAACACTCAATGGGCTGGGCACAGTGGCCGGCTCCCCTGTGGGATTCCCGTGCGCTGAGCCCATGGCCTCTCACATGGGGCTGCCCCAGGCCTGAACTGAGGCTGATAGCAGGATCTAGAGAGGATCCTTCAGTCCGGGCCATTCTGGGACCCTCCAGAAACATACTGCTCTAGGAGGCCCAAAAGCATCTGGCTGTTCCAGGACCCTATGGGAATCAATGAACATCTAAGCAACCATCAGAGAGCACGCCGCTCCTGGTAGCGGCTGATAGCAGCTGTCTCCCTGGACACCAGTTCTCCCCTCTCCCAGGAGTCTTCAGGGTTCAGCAGGGAGCTGCCCCCTTTATGCGCACACTGACTCCCGGAAAGTCTTGAGGGCTGGCCACCTTCCTTCTTGCTTCAGGTGGGGGAGGTGGTGATCTCTAATGGCCTGGCTAGAATGGCAGCGGTAATCTGAGCCTTGTTCATGCCTTTACCCTGGCTGACCTTTGACCTCTGTCCTTTCCCCTTTCCTTTGGGATTGAGAAAACTGCCTGTCACAGTTTATTTTTTATTAAAAAGACAAAGCTTCGGACTGTTTTTGTGGGAGCAGAGTTCTCCAGCAGAGGACTGCAAGTTGTAAGGGGGGCAGGCATGGAGGCGTCTGTGGGAGGAGGCCAGGTTTGAGGGGTGATTGTTCTCTGGAATTCTTCTGCCCTGAGCTCCCTGCTCCCTTCTAACCCTCCCCCCCAACCCCGCTTCCTCCTCCCCCCAGGCCAGCCTGAGAGTCCTTTCCTCCACTCCAACTGCTGCTAGAGAGGCTCTCAGACTTTGCCGTTCAGGCCAACATGTTGATCAGCTTCAGCTCCTGTCTGCTGGCCAGGCAACACCTGATCCACCCCTGGGTGATGATTGGCAGGTGTCCCTGCTCAGCCTGCTGCTGCTGTCCCTCCCTCCCCACATTTCTTGTGACTCCAACTCAGCCCCTCTTTCCCTCTGCAGCCCTTGGTTTCACCTCTTGGTGGATTGAATTTAAAGAAAGAGCCCTAACCGGCTTGGCTCAGTGGATAGAGCATCGGCCTTTGGACTGAAGGGTCCTGGGTTTGATTCCAGTCCAGGGCATGTAGCTTGGTTATGGGCACATCCCTTCCTCTCTGTAAAAAAATCAATACAATATATTTTTTTAAAAATAAAAATAAACAAAGACACCATGCAGTCTCCCCATCCTGGCTACATCCTTTCCAATACCCAACAAACAGTACCCTCTCCACGCCCCCACACCACCTTCCCCCTCACCCGCCCTTCACAAAGGCCCATGACCCTCTTCCAACCATGGCTAACCAGTGCCTCTGCCCCCTTCTCTCTGCAGAGACCCCAGCTTGGCCCCCTCACTTTACCTCTCCCTCAGCTTAACCTCCTCTCTCCCACCCTCAGGTGTGCTAGGTGTTCTAAAAAAATAACCATCCCCAACTCCAATATTTGACTCTATGCCCTCTCTTTCCTTTACCCACCAAACACCAGCGAGGGTAGGTACTGGCTGCCTCCGCACCCCACCCCCAATGTCACCCTCACCTTTAATCCCCTGTGGTCTGGCTTCCCCCCCTCCTCTCTGCTCAAATGACTTTCCACAATTACCCATAAGCAACTGATCTTGACTTATACAATCTTCACCCTTCATCTCACCACTCTCTTTTACTATGGTTTCTTATTTTTGTTTATTGTTTTGTTTTAATTGTGATAAAAAGCACAGACTATAAAATGTATCCTCTCACCAGTTTTTCAGTGAACAATTTTCAGTGGTGTTTACTATAACACATTGTCGAAAAATGCGTCTCTAGAACTTTCTCATCTTGAAGAACTGAAAGTCTATATCCATTGAACAACAACTCCCATTATCCCTCCTCCCAGCCCCTGACAACCAACATCCGACCCTGTCTGTGAGTTTGACTACTTTAAGTACTTCATTTAAGTACTTCATTTAGGTGGAATCCGTTGGGTAGATTCTACCTAAATGAAGTATGGATAGATTCCACCTAAATGAAGCACCTAAAGTAGTCAATATACGACTGGTTTATTTCACTCACCATAATATCCTCAAGGTTTACCACACTGTAGCATGTGACAGGATATTCTTCCCTTCCTGAAGCTGAATAACAGTCCATTGTATACATACCCCACATGTTCCTTAGCCGTTAACCTGCTGATGCGCATGTGGGTGGTGTCACGTCTTTGCTGTCGTGAGCATGCTGCAGTGGACGTGTGTGCAGGCTCTCTTCCAGACCCTGTTTGCTATGGCTTCTTCATCGGCATTATTCAGCTGCTCTGGCCTTTTTCCCACTCTAATAGCTCCTTTGCATCCTCCCATGACCCAACATCTTTACCCTGCGGTCTGACTTTCGCTTTCCAGGCACCCTTTCCAAACTGTCTCTCCTTGAGTCCCCAGATGACCTCCAGGCCAAGGGCAATGCATGGGGCAATGGCAAAGGCAGTGGGCCAGGATTGGGCTCCTGGGGCCTTCATCTGCTCTTTGTTTTATTAAATATATATATATATATATAGATATTTGTTGATTTATTTCAGAGAGGAAGGGAGAGGGGGAGAGAGAGACAATTACATCAATGATGAGAGAGAATCATTGATCGACTACCTCCTGCATGCCCCATAATGGGGATTGAGCCTGAAACCCCGGGTTCTGATTACAACCACTGAGCTATGCTGGCTGGACTGGTACATATATATATAAATTTTTTTTTAAATTTTTTACAGAGAGGAAGGGAGAGGGATAGAGTTAGAAACATCGATGAGAGAGAAACATCGATCAGCTGCCTCCTGCACACCTCCTACTGGGGATGTGCCCGCAACCAGGGTACATGCCCTTGACCGGAATCGAACCTGGGACCCTTCAGTCCACAGGCCGACACTCTACTGAGCCAAACCGGTTTGGGTAAGGACTGGTCTTTTTGTTTTAATGAACATTGAGCAATTTTCATCTGAGAGTCCTGGGACACTTCCTCAGATGGGTTGACTTAGTGTTTCACACAGTGCTGTGCATCTCGTACATCTACACACACTTTCATTCACACGTCTTGCTGGGAAACATGATTTCTCTATGGAGCAGAACCCCCGTCTCTTTTTTTCTGTATCTCTAGAGGGCAGCACCAGCCTGGTATGCAGTAGATGCTCAATAAATATCTGTTTTATCTGTTCAAATATGACATTCTGCTCCCTTTTGCGCACTTCCGCCCCTCCTGAGAAGCCGCTTCCTTTTATTTACCCTCAGGTTGCCAGGTCCCATTTAGGTTCTCAAATTTCCCTGTTCTGCCTCAGGCCCGTCAGTGACCTTCACACTTGTATGTGAGCCAAGAGGACAGCTGCCAATGTGCTGCCCTGCTTGGGCTTCCTGACCTGCGATCAGATGCCAGCCCGAGGGCCCTGGGAGGGTGGTCCACAGTGCTGGCCCCTCTACACTTTTTATTTTTTTAATTTTTTAAAATATATTTTATTGATTTTTTATAGAGAGGAAGGGAGAGGGATAGAGAGTAACTGATCAGCTGCCTCCTGCACACCTCCCTCCCCCCACTGGGGATGTGCCCACAACCAAGGTACATGCCCTTGACTGGAATTGAACCTGGGACCCTTCAGTCCGCAGGCCAACGTTCTATCCACTGAGCAAAACCGGTTTCGGCCACTTTTTACCACTCAAGAGAGGTCTTTCCCAACCACCGTATCAGAAAAGCTCTTTGCCCCAATCACTTTCCCTCCCAGCACCCGGTCTCAGCTTCTGCACAGCACCCGCTGTGTCACTGTTCAAAATCGTCCTTATTTATTTAGTTGTTTAACCTACTTCCCTCCCCTCCCCTCACAACATCTCCCCCACTCCAAGAAAGCTATGGTGTTTCCCCTGGCTTTGTGCAGACCCTGGCAGAGGCAGCGGCCTCTGGGATTGCAGCTCCTGGACAGTTGAGCCTGGCCTGCCAGCCCTCTCCCGCCATGGTCAGGCTCTTCAGTTCACCTGCCTGCCCACAGACACGGGAGGAGAAAGCTTTGAGTGACCCCATGACTGTTCCCCCAGCCGAACACTCCGTGGGCACCCTCTTTGTAAGCTGCTGCTTTTGGCTTTAGGAGGGGGCAGAGTGGGATGACTAGGGAAGAAGCTGAGGTCACAGTCCCCCTGCAGGGTGGCAGGGTGCCGCTGGCCTTGGGCAAGGTATCCCCCACACCAGGGTGCCCCCTGAGTCAGATGGGGTTGGCTGTCCCCACAGAACAAGATGTAGGAATTCATTGGAGAGGTGACAGGTCCTATTTCGGAATTGGGGTTTAGGGCAGTAATGGGGAGTGCCACCAGGGAGAGTGGTTTCCCACCAGCACAGTGGAAATGACAGTTAGGAGAGCTAACAGTGGGATGGCCTTTTGATGGGGTGGGCTGGCTTCCCCTCTGAACTGGTGTCCAGATCTGTCTCAAAGTCCATCATTTGGGGGCTGGCTCTCCGGATCCTGGGGTCTTCTGATGAGGCCATTGATGCTGCCACCACACCTGGTCCAGCCTGGTGGAGCTGTGGCAGGAGCCTCATCTGGGGTATAGTTCTGGTACTGAAGTCTTTTTTATTTTTATTTTGGAAGTCTTGATGCCGAATTTCCTATGCAGAAAAAACCCAGTTTTGCCCTAAAGGTCTTTTAACTGATTTCATAAGGCCCACCTACATTATCAAGGCAATCTCTTTGAAAGTCAATTTATTGTAGATGTTAACCATACCTACAAAATACCATCACAGCCTTGGCCAGGAAGGCTGAGTTGGTTGGATCAGTGTCCCATAAACCAAAAGGTTGAGGGTTCAATTCCTGGGCAGGGCTCATACTTAGGTTTCAGGGTGTGTGCAGGAGGCAACTAGTTGATGTTTCTCCTGCACATCAATGTCTCGCTCCCTTCCTTTCTTTATTAAAGAAAAGAAAATAAAGAAGCATTATTATTTAAAAAAATACCATCCCAGCAACAGTATCAGTGTTTGGGTGAGTCAGTACGATAGCCAAATTGACATAAAGCTATCACCCTAAGTTTGAAATCTCTGTTAGACTTTTTTCAAAGAACAATTCTTAAAAAAACAACTATATATATTTCAGAGAGAAAAGGAGAGGGAGAGATAGAAACAACCTGGACATGTGCCCTGACCATTAGTTTCTCCCCTTACCCCCCAGTTTCTCTTCTTTTTATTTTTTAAAATCTTTATTGTTGCCCTAACCGGTCTGGCTCAGTGGATAGAGCGACAACCTGCAGACTCACGGGTCCCAGGTTGGATTCCGGTCAAGGGCACGCACCTTGGTTAAGGGCACATGTCCAGTAGGGGGTGTGCAGGAGGCAGCTGATCGATGTTTCTCAATCTCTCTCCCTCTCCCTTCCTCTCTGTAAAAAAAAAAGTCAATAAAGAATATTTAAAAAAAATCTTTATTGTTGAAAGTATTACATATGTCCCCCTTTTTCCTCCATTGACCCCCCCCCCTCCAGGTCACCCCCACCCCGCGCCCCCGGGCTTCATCACCCGACACAAAAATTACAGATTAAGATTTTAGTTGAAGGATCCTAACAGATCCCCAAACACAGGTGACACATTTAGACCTGGCTCTTCCAGAAGCAGCCGGTGACTCGCTTTTCGCGAAGGAGAAAGGACACGCACGCGCGCCGTAGAGCTGAGGGCACAACGAAGCTACTAAGAGCGTGGCTCCTGCCCGAACTCAAGATGGCCTCCGGGACAGCCCCGCCCTCGCCCCGGCCTCCAAACACCATTGGTGGAGCTGCTCGCCGCTCATCCCCGCCCCCTCGGAGGGGACGCGATGACAGCGTCCCGGTTTCCGGTTCCGGTTAGTACGAGGAGCCCGGTCGAGATGGAGGAAGATGTGCACCGAAGCTGGCAGTCGCCGGGTACCGCGGAGATTTTGGGAGCTGCGGCCTAGCGGTCGGGGCGTGGAGTTCGCCTCGGACGCGGCGGGGCCGCCCTGATCTGAGAAGGTAGGAGACCGCCGGTCCGGAGCGCCTCTGGGCCCGGACCTGTCAAGGAGGCAACGGGTGTCCGTGGTGCCCGGCTGCAATTCCGTGGGAGCCCGCACGCGGCTTGGGGCCTGAAGGACGACTCCGAAAGGGGCCTCTTTTCCTGTCGGGGGCGGATGAGGTTCGCTGACAGCCGTCCAAGCATGGCGAGGGGCCTGGCCGAGGACCCGGAGGTGGCCGTGCGGAGGCCAGGACCGGAGTGTATATATAAAGGGGGAGGAGTAGGTGGAGAGAATGGTCATGTGGTGTCTGTGGCGAGGGATCACGTGAGGACCTCTGGAAAAGGCCTGGTGGGTAGCTCACCTAATCCTAGGAAGATAATCTGAAGGGAGGGGTCAGAGATATCGCCAAGGACGCCCTCTAAGGAAATGCACAACATTCGGTGTACATCTTCCTCCATCATTACTAAGACGAGCGGTCAGGCATGTAAACATGTTCACGTTCGTGTAGATATAGCTTCCACGCTGCAGAGCGCTGACGCCGCCGATGCAGCAGGAGGGGACAGATGGAGGGAGCCAAGGTCTTATTTCCAGTTGAGAGGTGGGGGCCAGACCCCACGGATGTCTTGTCAGGTGTTATAGATGGTGATTTAATCTGATGGGGGTGGTTGACTGAAAAGATCTGAATGAATCTAGTAAACATTTATAAAAAAAAACACAAAACCAATTTGTATTGATTTTAAAAAGGAAGGGAGAGGGAGAGAGAGAAACATCAATGATGAGAGAGAGTCATTGATCAGCTGCCTCCTGCACACCCCTTACCAGGGATCGAGTCCATAACCCAGGCATATGCCCTGACTGGGAATCAAACCTCATAGGTTGACGCTCAACCACTGAGCACACTGGGCGGGGCAGTAGTAGACACTGAGCCAAGTTCTGGTAACAAGTCAGGAAAGAGTAAGGGCTCCTAACCTAGTCATAAGGATCCTGGACTTCTGGAGTGTTGTAATCATTTTTTTAAAAAATATATTTTATTGATTTTTCACAGAGAGGAAGGGAGAGGGATAGAAAGTCAGAAACATCGATGAGAGAGAGACATCGATCAGCCACCTCCTGCACATCCCACACTGGAGATGTGCCTGCAAGCAAGGTACATGCCCTTGACTGGAATCGAACCTGGGACCTTTCAGTCCGCAGGCCAACGCTCTATCCACTGAGCCAAACCCGTCTCGGCTGTAATCATTTTTATATTGCTGATAATAATATTTAAAGTAATGTCTCTAAAATTCTGACATATTAAACATTCCAGATCTTGTTAAAAGGTTGGTTGTTATTCAACAGAGCTAGGGTGAATTCTGAAAGTCTATGTTTCTCACCAGCTCCACATGAGGTCCATGCTGCTTGGTCTGGGTACCACTTTAAACAGCAATGATTTAGAGCAACATTATCCAGTACAGCTTGCTGTAATGTTAGAAGTGATTTTAGCTCATATGAGTTGCATCACACTGTTAAACAGTCATGTGTCGCATAACAGCATTTCAGACAATGACAGACCACATATACAATAGTAATCCCATAATATTATAATGGAGCTGAAAATCTTCTATTGCCTATTGATGTTGTCATCGTAATGTAATGTTTTAGCACAACACATCTGTGGTGATGGTGGCGTAAACAAACCTGCACTACCAGTTGTATAAAAGTAAAGCACATACACCCTAGCTGGTTTGACACAGTGGATAGAGTGTTGGCCTGTGGACTGAAGGTTGCAGGTTTGATTCCAGTCAAGGGCACATGCCTGGGTTTCGGGCTTGATCCCCAGTAGGGGATGTGCAGGAGGCAGCCGATCAAAGATTCTCTCTCATCATTGATGTTTCTATCTCCCTCTCCCTCTCCCTTCCTCTCTGAAATAAAATAACTTAAAAAGTAAATAAAAATAACTTAAAAAGTAAAGCACATACAATTATGTACATAATACTCAATAATGAACAATTGTATTATTGGTTTAGGTATTTGTACACTATAGTTTCTTTTGTTGTTTTGTTAATTCTCACCCATGGATATTTTTTCCATTAATTTTTTAGAGTCAGTGGAAGGGGTGAGGGAGGAGAGAGAGAGACATCGATGTGAGAAAGACACATGAATTGGTTGCCTCCTGCATGTGCCCCGACCAGGCTGGGAATCAAACCCTCAACCCTTCCATGTATGGACGCTCTAACCATTGAGCACCACTGGCAGGACTTGCTATACTATACTTTTAATCATTATTTTTAAGTGTATTCTTCCTACTTAAAAAACTTTGTTCCCTGGCTGGGTGGCTCAGTTGATTGGAGTGTATTCCTATACACCAAGAGGTTGTGGGTTTGATTCCTCATAAGGGCATGCCTAGGTTAAGGTTTGATCCCTGGTCAGGGCATGTACTAGAGGCACCAGATCCGTGTTTCTTTCTCTTTGTAAAAATCAGTACAAAATCATATCTTTGGTGAGGATTAATTTAAAAAAAAGTTTGCTATAATCAGTTTGCTGTGTTATACTGTCAGCAGCCTCACCTATTTCATGTTTGCCAAATCTCTTGATTGCATTATTTTAAAATTTTATTTTATTAATTTTTTACAGAGAGGAAGGGAGAGGGATAGAGAGTAAGAAACATCGATGAGAGAGAGACATCAATCAGCTGCCTCCTGCACACTCCCTCCTGGGGATGTGCCCGCAACCAAGATACATGCCCTCGACCGGAATCGAACCTGGGACCCCTCAGTCCGCAAGCCGATGCTCTATCCACTGAGCCAAACTGGTTTTGGCTGATTACATTATTTTAATTTGTGCTTGATTTAATCTAGTGTTTTATAAATTTAGTGTAGCCTCAGTATACAGTGTTTATAAAGTCTACAATAGTGTATAGCAAGGTCCTAGGCCTCACTCCTCACTCACCCAGAACAACTTCCAGTCTTGCAAACTCCATTCATAGTAAGTGCCCTATACAGGTGTACCATATTTTTTATTTTTTATACTATATTTTAGACTACCTTTTCTATGTTTAGATTCACAAATACTTATCATTGGGTTACAGTTGCCTACAGTATTCAGTACAGTAATAATATTGTAAATGTTGGTAGCCTAGGAGCAATAGACTATACCATACAACTACCAACAGTAGGCTACACATTCTGGTTTTGTGTAAATTAACTCTCTGATGGAAGTGGAACTTAAACTTGGACTTCCTGAATACTGTTGTTCTTTCCACAGCATGGCCTTGCCTTCCAGGTGACATTGCCTTGACCTGAACCG
Organism: Lasiurus cinereus; assembly: GCA_011751065.1. NCBI lineage: Eukaryota > Metazoa > Chordata > Mammalia > Chiroptera > Vespertilionidae > Lasiurus > Lasiurus cinereus. Next base: position 29,293,998 of record JAAGEH010000042.1, on the reverse strand, counting down.
TAATCTCATCTCAGAACCTGGTGAATAGTCTAGTATGATTTTTCTACAAAGGGAAGTAGGAAGTAGAGAGGATGTGTACTGAACCCACCAGTTTGTTCATTTCCACTGCTGGGCTTGGTAGTGAGGGTTCTGCCTCTGACATTTCATTTGATGACTTCAGAACATCTTGAGTCATTTGTTGGGTCTTCATAGGAAACACTTTAGCCTTCATATCCAAGCAGTGTTAAAGATGGGGGAAATTCAGAGTTGGAGCCATGTATACAAAATGAGGCTCTGGGATGAAGTTGGGCTGATTGAGTTGGAAAGATTAAAGGAAGTTTGCATACTGGTATCTGCAAGGAGGATTTTCCAGAGAGTAACAAGAAATACTGGTTTTGTTATTTCAGCAGGAAGTTTGGCATTTACATAACACTAGAAGCCCAGTGCATGAATTTGTGCATTCATGGGGTGGCCTGGGGCAGCTGTGGGAAGGGGCCACAGGCGATAGGCTGGCTGGCTCTGCCCTATGGTCAAACTCCTGGTAGAGGGGACAGTTTGCATATTAGCCTTTTATTATATAGGAAAAGAGCAGGTTGAGATCTCACCTTTTAGGAGCAGTCCTACTTTTTTTTTTTTAATATATTTTATTGATTTTTTACAGAGAGGAAGGGAGAGGGACAGAGAGCTAGAAACATCGATGAGAGAGAGACATCTATCAGCTGCCTCCTGCACGCCCCACACTGGAGATGTGCCCACAACCGAGGTACATGCCCTTGACTGGAATCGAACCTGGGACCTTTCAGTCCACAGACCAACGCTCTATCCACTGAGCCAAACCAGCTTCGGCAGCAGTCCTACTTTTTGAAGGGAACAGGTAGATGTAAAGATTCTCTCCTTCAACTGTAGAAGCTTCTCTCTCTGAGGCATGACGCTGAGTGGCTTTTTCGGTTACCATGGCAATAATAGAAGTACCTGCTTCAGCCTTGGAGAGTCCCTCTTCCTTCTGAGAATTTTAAATAGATTGGTGCGAGTGGTGCGCACGTGCACGCGCGCGCACACACACACACACACACACACACACACACACACTAAATAAATAAAGGAAGAAAGAACATAAAAATAAATAAAATAGACCCAGCACATGTCAGAGATGGAGGAATGTAGGCACTGGGTCCTGCCTTAGGATTTCTCATCAGAGGATATTGGTACTTTGTGATTCCGCTGACAAATTGAGATGGTGCCCACAAAACGAGGTCCTGCAACAGAATCCTTTGTTGCTCTGCTTCTCTGCCCCCGCCGAGCATACAATTTGCATGATCCCTGTAGGAGTCCCTCCTGCGTGAGCCCTGCTGTGTTTGTCCTGTGACAACAATGCGACTGCTCAGTCACTCTGCTCAGGCATTCCACAAGCACATTGAGAAAGCAGAGGCAGCTCTTGGTTTCTCTAGCACAAAGCTCAGAAATCCATAGGCAACTGCAGGGCCAGGAGCTTGTGCTTAACCCTTGGGTGACTGGCATCCATTCTGCTCCCACAGTGGCAATGACTTGGCTTTAGACCGAACAGAGTGATTTGTGTTGGAGCTCTTCGACTCTCAGGGGAGTAGAAGGCATGAAGGAGTAGAGAACAAATCTTGGCCCCTATCCTGCCTTTACCACTGACCAGCTACGTGACCTTGGGACTGTTCCTTTTAATATAGCTGACCCTCTATTTCCTTAGCAGAAGTATTCAACGGCACAGATTAGGTTGTAAGGGTTGCATGGGGTGATAGCCATTCAGTAAATCCTAGTGTCTCTATTCAACTCTCAGTGGTAATGGAAACATGACCTTGGGACCCTGGATGACAAATACCCTGGGGATGGGAAACAGTGACCACCTTCTCTTGAAGGGTCTTAAGAGAGAAGATTGCCTTGTTGGACTTGGTGGGAAGGAAGTGCCACTTTTGCCCACAGCAAATGGCACATCAGTTTGTTAGGGGTTCTCCTAGAACCCCACCTCTAACTTACTTTGCACACTCTAGAGCAGTGGTTCTCAACCTTTCTAATGCCGCGACCCTTTAATACAGCTCCTCATGTTGTGGTGACCCCCAACCATAACATTATTTCCGTTGCTACTTTGTAACTGTAATCTTGCTACTGTTATGAACTGTAATGTAAATATCTGATATGCAGGATGTATTTTCATTGTTACAAATTGAACATAATTAAAGCATAGTGGTTAATCACAAAAACAATATGTAATTATATATTGTGAAATATTTATTTCTAATTACAAATAAATGAAATTTTGTCTTGAAACATGGTGTAGCATGGGTAACAGTTTTCATATGACAACAGTAAACTACATTGCTACACTTTGCTATACCGAGGAGCGGTGTGTTGGTTCCTAAGACCATGGGAAATATGTGTTTTCCGATGGTCTTAGGCGACCCCTGTGAAAGGGTCGTTCGACCCCCAAAGGGGTCGCGACCCACATGTTGAGAACCGCTGCTCTAGAGTCTCCATTCTGGCCAACCTAGTTGTTCCAAGCTATTGTTCTTTCCCTTTCATTGTCTGCATGTATTCCTCCTTCATTCACACTGCTTTGTCCTCCTCTAGGAAGCCTGTCTTGGTCACATGTACCTCCCCTATGCCTACCTTGAAGGGAAGTTGTCCCTCAGTTCCCATGCACTGCAGGAATCTTGTACTTTAATGAAAGTGATACGGTACAGCTCAGGAAATACTTTGCTTCCTCACTGACTTCCATGGTAAACCAAGAAACGACTTAGGCTAGTTAGGGACTTTGCCTGGGTAAAGTGGTTGAAGATAGACTCTGGTTAAACACTTGACATGAGTTTTACCAAGGCATTAGCTTTGGGACTACTTGTGCAGAACTTTTCAACCCTCTAGACATATCCATGTCCTACACAGGAGCACATTACATTGTTACTAAGGATATGTCCACTATATGACGCCCTTTCATTTGACAGTTCTTCAGTTAGAAGGTCCCACCCAATCTTATGTAATTATTTTTTAGTTTTGTTTGAAAAAATATTTTTTAAATATATTTTGTTGATTTTTTACACAGAGGAAGGGAGAGGGATAGAGAGTCAGAAACATCGAGGGTAGAGAAGCATCGATCAGCTGCCTCCTGCACACCTCCTACTGGGGATGTGCCAGCAACCAAGGTACATGCCCTTGACCAGAATCAAACCTGGGACCCTTGAGTCTGCAGGCCATTGCTCTATCTACTGAGCCAAACCAGTTAAGGCAGGTTTGTTTGAAATTTTAAGCAATGGATATACACTTAACATGAGGGTCTTATGTACATTGATTTGACCTGTATTCCTTTTTATTTTATTTTAAAATATATTTTATTGATTTTTTATAGAGCAAAAGGGAGAAGGAGAGGGATAGAGAGTTAGAGACAGCTGCCTCTTGCACACCCCTTACTGGGGATGTGCTCGCAACCAAGATACATGCCCTTGACCGGAATCGAACCTGGGACCTTTCAGTCCGCAGTCCGATGCTTTATCCACTGAGCCAAATCGATTTCGGCTGTATTCCTTTTTAAAAATATATATATTTCTTTATTGATTTCAGAGAAGAAGGGAGAGGGAGAGAGATAGAAACATCAATGATCAGAGAGAATCATTGATTGGCTGCCTCCTGCACACCCCCCACCAGAGACCAAGCTTGCAACCCAGGCATGTGCCCTTGGCCGGAATTGAACCTGGGACCGACCCTAACCCTAATCCACTGAGCCAACTGGCTAGAGCTGCCCTGTATTCCTTTTTAAATTTTTATTTATTGATTGATTTTGAGAGAGAGAAACATTGCTTGATGCATTGGTTGATTCTTCTATGTGTCCAGGAATAGAACAGACGACACTCTAACCAACTGAGCTGTTGGGCCAGGGCTGTATCTGACATCCATTCTCCAGGGAGATACTGTGCATTTTTAACAAACTGTGAGTTTCTTGAAAGCAGAGTCAGTATCTTCTGTTATTTGAGTCTTCCTTCATTGTAACTGGGACTGAGGTAATGATTTATATGCTTAGAGATGAAGGGGGCCAAACATGTTCTTTACCCTGTAGTTCTCAAGACTCTTCAGGTGGTTCTTTTCTTTCTCTAGAGTAAGTTATCTAATAACCAGAGAGGACTCTGATCTTTGCCTGTTCCTAGTGTTCTACTCTCATTGGAGAGAGGGGAGGTGTGTGTGAGGGGGTGCCCTGGGGTATGAAAGCCCCACTTAGCTTCTTCTTCACACTGTCTCCTATGCAGACTGGAGAAAGTATAAGTGTAGTGAGGGTGGGCCAGGGGAGCCCACAGGGGCCAGCACAGAAACCATAAATAAAGTCAGCTGGTAAAGGGTGATAAGGGAGGCACTCTGCTGAGGATGCGAGGTCAAAGGCAGTGCCTTTTCAGTGGGCCTAGTGCTCAGAAATGGAGCACTTCCCTCTGCCTTTAGGAACCTAAATGTCACATACTGGCATCCTATTAGTCCACTGAGAGGCCTTACATCCTGTCAGGTGGTTGGTTTGTCCATAGCATCCTGAGTTCTGCTTGGGTGAGCCAGAGGAGGAGGAGGAGAATGGGCCATGACACCAGGCCCCAGGCAGAGGCAGAGAGACCAGAATAGAGGCTGAGCTGGGGGTAGGGAGCTGACATGGGAGTGAAACCAGGTAGTCACTGAGGTAAGGAAAGGTTTCTGGGCTTGGGAAGGACTGACAAAGGAGAGAGAAGGGGGCAGTCTCGTAATCTGAGAAGGAACATCCAGAGCCAGATGGAGTTAAGTACCCCAGAAGATGAAGCCTGAGAAAGGGGTTTCAGAGTCTAGCCAGGAGGGGAAAGTGTGCAGTTCTGAGCTCCTTCCTCACGTCCCTCCACCCTGCTAAAATTCCCAGGACTTGGGGCACCATGGAAGACAAACGCAACATCCAGATCATTGAGTGGGAACACCTGGACAAGAAGAAGTTCTACGTGCTTGGCGTGGCGATGACAATGATGATCCGGGTCAGCGTCTACCCATTCACCCTCATCCGCACTCGGTTGCAGGTTCAGAAAGGCAAGAGCCTCTACCAAGGGACCTTTGACGCCTTCGTTAAGATCCTGCGAACAGATGGTGTGACTGGCCTCTACCGGGGCTTCCTGGTCAATACCTTCACTCTCATCTCGGGCCAGTGCTATGTCACCACTTACGAGCTCACCCGGAAGTTTGTATCTGACTACAGCCAGAGCAACACAGTCAAATCACTTGTGGCTGGCGGCTCGGCCTCTCTCGTGGCCCAGAGCATCACCGTGCCCATTGATGTGGTCTCCCAGCACCTGATGATGCAGCGCAAGGGCGAGAAAGTGGGTCGCTTTCAAGTGCGAGGGAACCCAGAGGGACAAGGGGTAGTTGCCTTTGGCCAAACCAAGGACATCATCAGGCAGATCCTGCGCGTTGATGGGCTTCGAGGCTTCTACCGAGGCTATGTGGCTTCACTGCTTACCTACATCCCAAACAGTGCTGTCTGGTGGCCCTTCTATCACTTCTACGCAGGTAAGCAGGGACCCAGGAGAGTGGGGTGTGGGCTTTCTAATGTGGCTAAGATTACCCTTGTTCTGTACACGTGACAGAGGGAGATTTAATGGGAGAATGGGCCATTCATTCAGCAAACATTTGATTCAAGAGGATTCAAAGATGAATAACCCATAGTTCTTTCCTTCAGGGAGCTTATATTAAAGTGGGGGGAATCAGACAAGTAAAGTAGGTGATTGTAGACCATAGAATGTATCCTGGGTGCATTACAGTCAACTAGGGTTAGTAGAATATTGGCAGAGAATTGGAAGATAGAAAAGGACAAAATTAAGGGGTATTTGGGATTTGAAGATAAAATTAATGAATAATAGTGCCGTTTTGAGTTGGATGCCTTTCCTCAGCATTGTTAAATTCAAGATATGATATAACCACGAACCTCTCCACTCCTGTATTTTTTGTTCATAACATGTTTTACTTCTTTTTAAGTTTTTCCCAGAAATGGGATTACTGTGTTAAAAGATAAGAATGTTGAGAGCCTCAATAAACATATTGCCAAATTTCCTTTTGAAAGGGCAGAACACATTGCCAGGAGTGTGCCTGCTGCCCTTGGCATCAAAGCTTTTTTTTGAGTAACTAGCAAATTCCAGTTAGGGCAGTCTATGCTTACAACCTCCCTAATCCTGCTGCTGGCCTCTAACCCTTGGCAGTGGGCATTCTGTCTCATCCATTGGAACTTTTCTAACCAGGCTTTATAAGGACTTCCTAACCTATAATCATTTTGTTTCTATGGCACTGTTCTCCTTTTTTCTGATTGTACCTCTTCCTCCTCCTCCTACCCTTTTTTTTCTTCCCTTTTTCATCCTTCCTTCCCCCCCCCCGACCCCCACCCATCGCTTTCTCCTTCTTTACTAGCTCACTTTCTTTTTCTTTCTTTTTTTTTAATATATTTTTATTGGTTTCAGAGAGGAAGGGAGAGGGAGAGATAGACATATCAATGATGAGAATCATTGATCAGCTGCCTTCTGCATGCCCCCCACCGGAGATCAAGCCCGTAACCCGGGCATGTGCCCTTGACTGGAATTGGACCCGGCATCCTTCAGTCTGGAGGCTGATGCTCTATCCACTGAGCCAAACCAGCTAGGGCGAGCCTGGCAATCTTAATGTTAAAATAAAAAACTTCCTAGGAAATGTGAGCATGTTGTCTGGAGTCTACTCCCTTCTCTCTTCATTTGATTTCATTTACAATTGAGTTGTACTTTTCTAATATGTCCCAGAATCTCTATTTCCATTTCCACACTAACCTCTCCAGAGCTCTGCTCCAGACAAACATTCTGACTGAAATCTCAACTTAGATGTATTTACATCTGAAATTTTACTCTATGAACTATTCTTTTTTCATATATACATATACTAGTGGCCTGGTGCATGGATTTGTGCACATTGAAAGGAAATTAATTAGGCCGAAACCGGTTTGGCTCAATGGATAGAGCGTTGGCCAGAGGAATGAAGGGTCCCAGGTTCGATTCCGGTCAAGGGCATGTACCTTGGTTGTGGACACATCCCCAGTAGGGAGGCAGCTGATCAATGTTTCTCTCTTATCAATGTTTCTAACTCTATTTCTCTCCCTTCCTCTCTGTAAAAAATCAATAAAATACATTTTTAAAACAATAAAAAAAGAAAGGAAATTAATTAGATGAAATATTTTAATATTGCTATTTACCCTTTGTCTATAATAGAAGTATCAGAGATGAAAGAAAATTAGTAAAATGTATATGAAAATAATATATAAATAAATAAATCACCAATAACAACAACAAAGACAAGATATGAAAACAATATTGACACAAACTGATAAATTGATTAAATTTATTCTAATATCTCCCTATATACCATGTTAAGAGTAAAAACACTTTCAGCCCTAACTGGTTTGGCTCAGTGGATAGAGCATCGGCCTACGGACTGAAAAGTCCCAGGTTAGATTCCGGTCAAGGGCATGTACCTTGGTTGCAGGCACATCCCCAGTAGGAGGTGTGCAGGAGGCAGCTGATCGATGTTTCTAAATCTCTATCCTTCTCCCTTCCTCTCTGTAAAAAATCAATAAAACAAATTCTAAAAAAAAAAAAAGAGTAAAAACACTGAGTGTTTTACTAATTTCTCTTGTGATGAAATATTTACAACTTTAACATCACACGCTCTTCAAACTTGAGAGAAAGCAACATATTACTGACCATGTCCGAAAACAGGTTCAGGAATAGTCTTACTCTGTCTAGAGTTTGTCTTTGTGATTTATTAATAGTCATTGCAAATGCTAACATCACAGGAACTGTCTTCAAATTAATTTAAATGGGAGGCCAGTGTCAGACGGGGACAAATATCACGCATGCATGAATCAATATTTATTTTTATTTTATTAAAATACATTTAAAAATATATATTTTATTGATTTTTTACAGAGAGGAAGGGAGAGGGATAGAGAGTTATAAACATCGATGAGAGAGACATCGATCAGCTGCCTCTTGCACGCCCCCCACTGGGGATGTGCCCACAACCAGGATACATGCCCTTGACCAGAATCGAACCCAGGACCTTTCAGTCCATAGACCGATGCTCTATCCACTGAGCCAAACCGGTTTCGGCTTAAAATACATTTTATTGATTTTTTTTACAGAGAGGAAGAGAGAGGGTTAGAGAGTTAGAAACATCCCTGAGAGAGAAACATCGATCAGCTGCCTTCTGCACATTCCCCACTGGGTAAGTTCCCGCAACGAAGGTACATGCCCTTGATTGGAATCAAACCTGGGATTCTTGAGTCCAAAGGCCGACGCTCTATCCACTGGGCCAAATGGGTTAGGGCCAACATATATTTTTAAATTGCCAATGCACATCATATGTACCAGCCAGTTGGTCAGATGGACATACGGTCAGTCAATTAGCCCTTTAGATATATAGATTTATTTATTTATTTATTTATTTTAGAGAGGAAGGGAGAAGGAGATAGAGATAAAAACATCAATGATGAGAAGCATTGATTGGCTGCTTCCTACCCCAAACTGCAAACCCAGGCATGTGCCCTTGACTGGAATAGAACCTGGGACCCTTCAGTCTGCAGGCCGATGCTCTCTCCACTGAGCCAAACCAGCTAGAGCTCTATGAACTATTCTTCACCCCAACCTGGCTTTCCCTTCTGCCTTCTTTCTGTGTGTCAGTGATCATATTATTTTCCAAATTGCGAAGATTGAAGCCTTGGGGATTGTGCTTGGCCATTTCCTCTTCCTTGGCTCCACATCTAGTCCTTGTGACCTCAAAATGTCTTTCCAAACTTTCTATTCCTACTGCCTTTCCTGGAAACCATGCTACTATTACCACCTTCCTGGACAGCAGCATCAGCCTGTTCTCTATAAGCCTCTTCCTTCCTATCCATCACTCACTTCCTAACGGTTTAATTGTTTAAATACTGCCTGTGTTGTTCAGTGGGTCCACTGCTTGCTGAGTTAAATCCAAACACTTCAGCCTGGCTTTAGCCTCCCTCTATAGTGAAACCATGTGCTGCTCCCCTGTGTATAGTCTGTGCTGCAACCAGGCCAGCTAACGTACAGTTCTTCAACCACGTATCCTCTCTCCTACCTTTGCTTTGTTCATATCACACCTCTGCTTATGTGCCTTCCAGGGATACTTACCGGGGTGAAATCATGGCTTAAGTGCTCCTTATTGCCACCTATTCCATCCTCTCCATGAAGCCCTTAACCCAGAAGTGACCTTTCCCTCCCTTCAACCTCCATTATATTGCTTGAATCTTTCCCAAGGCAGTTATGACATTTTTCTTGGTGTTATTTGTGTGTGCCTTATCTCTTCTACAATGTGGAAAGATTCTTTTATTTTTAATGCATATTTTCCAGGTATACTGATAAATAATTCACTGGAAAGGTCAGCATACAAATATACTAATATATAATTCACTGGATATGTGCCCACACTGGGAAGGGGGAGGAAACTAACATTTGTTGAATATCCACCATGTGCCAGGCTCTGTGACCACTGTGTCTCTTAGACCCTGGTGAATTGAAGTGCTCAGTAAATATTAGTTGAATGAGTAGACTGGTTCTCGTTACCCCATTTTGCTTAAAATCTATCAGTGCTGATTTGTGGGCATTTAGAATAAAATTAATGCTTCCCGTGGTCAACACTGGTCTACATGACCTGGCTCCTGTCTGCCTCTTCTCCCCTTCCTCACTCTGGTCCATCTTCACTGCCTTTCTCTCAGTTTCTAACATACCAAACTCCGTTCTCACCTCAAAGCTCTTGCCAATAACGTTCTTTCTGCCTGGAGTACCCTCTCCCCTGTTCTTTGTATGGCTGGGTCTTTCTCTTGCTTCAGGCCTTCTCATCCATGCCACCTTTGCAGAGTGGACTTCTTTAACTATCCAGTTGGAAAGAGGGTTCTTTCTGTTTTCTTTTTCAGCACCTTGTTCCCTTCAGAGCACTCGTTACCATTTGCAGTTATTTTATCTCCAACCCCAGCTTCTTAATTAGACTGTAAGTTCCATGAAGGCCTTTCCCTGTCCACTTCTGTTCTTGGTCAGGTGCTTATCTCAGTGCTTGGCATGTAGTAAGCGTTAAACAAGCAATGATTGATAGTACTTATCCAAAGCTATTTAGCCAGGAGACTTAAACCAAGTCAGATAATAGGTGCCCAGCAATCACTTGTTGAATGAATAATGGAGAAGGAAAGACATAGGACTCTTTACCCACCCTCTTGCCTTTGTTTTTCCTCCTCTCCCTAAGCCCCAGGAAAATGACATGTATGTAGGACTAGAATTGGCATCTGGATACCACTGCAGCTTACAGGCCTGGGGGCTAGTGCAGACAGGCCCAAGGAGGCTGGCAGTGCCAGCCCAGATGCTACCTTTAATGGTTATGAAATGCTTGTCAAGAGAAATAGGACACCCATGAGGAGGAGTCCCCAGCTCACTTTGTTTCTATTTGTATGTTGACCCTGGGGAAGAAAGTGACTAGAAATCAGGGAGAGATGGTTCTGGTAGGGCTTAAGGAATTCTGCCATGCTGCTGAGTCTTAGAAGCTCTCACTTCTGCCCTGCCAACCCCTCCCACCTTATTTATTCCCTAATATTTAGTTGCCTGGCTACAAAATACCCAAACTAGGAGCATGATAAAAAAAATTTAAAGGTATTATGGTGACAGAATTGTAGAGAGAAAACTGAGGGATTCTTGGAGATGATAAATCTATTTTACAGTATACTCAGTCTCAGAGGAAAAGCCAAAGTCCTTGCAATGGCTCCAGGGCCCTAAATGACTTCCCTCTTGGACCTCATGGACTGTGCTCTCGCGCATTCTGCTCCAGGCATATGGCCTTGCTGCCCTTTGGAGATTTAAGGTGTGCTTCTATCTCAGGACCTTCACACAGGATGTTACTTCTGCTTGGAAGCTGTCCACCACAGAGCCTGATGGCTTGCACTCTTTAGGACTTTGCTCAAACTTCACCTTCTTGAAGAGGGCTTTCATGATTACCTTGCTTAAAATGGCAACCCATTCACACCCTACCTTTGGCATTTCCTGTCTCCCCTTCCTGCTTCATTTTTATCTAGCTAGCACATATCACCTTCTGACATAACTCTGTATTTTGCTTTTTATTTGTTTATTCAGGCAGTTAGAATGTAAATGTCACGAAGGCAAGGATTTTGAGGCTCTTTTATTCACTGTTATATCCTCCGAACCCCAAGGACTGGTTCATGGTAGCCATTCAATACATCTTTGTGGAATAAATTAATGAGCTCCTGTCTTTCACTTCCCGAGAGGGTAAAGCAAAAAATTTAATTGTAGCCGAAACTGGTTTGGTCAGTGGATAGAGTGCCTGCCTGCTGACTGAAAGGTCCTAGGTTCAATTCCGGTCAAGGGCATATACCTTGGTTTCGGGCACATCCCCAGTAGGGGGTGTGCAAGAGGCAGCTGATCAATGTATTTCTCTCATCGATTTTTCTAACTCTCTATCCCTCTCCCTTCCTCTCTGTAAAAAATCTATGAAATATATTAAAAAAAAAATTCAATTGTAGGTGAACTCAGTGAAACTGGGAATGGGTGAATCTGGGTATTATTCAGTCTTTTGTTTTGTTGGTTAATCCTTACCTGAGGATATTTTTTTCCATTGATTTTTAGAGTGGAAGGGAGAAGGATGAGGGAAGAGAGAGAGAGAGAAAGGGAGAGAGAGAGGGAGGGAGAGAAACATCAATGTGAGAGAGACACCGATTGGTTACCTCCTGAATGCAACCCGACTGGGGGTGGGGATCTAACCTGCAACTCAGGTTACCTCCCCTTGACCAGGAATCAAACCTCCAACCCTCAGGTGCATGGGCCAACATGGGAATCACTGAGCACATTTTGAAAAAGACATTTTTGTTTCTCTTAATACAGGCAGGAGAAAAGTTCTCACTGTAGGATATGACTTTCTCTTTTAATTGTAATTTTGTTGTTATTTGTAAAAACACATGATTCAAAATTCAAAAGGTAGGCCCCTGGCCAGTGTGGCTTAGTTGGTTCGAGTATTATCCTTGTCACTAGAAGGTAAAGGCTTCGATTCCAGGTCAGGGCACAGGCCTAAGTTGTGGGTTCCATCCCTGGGGGGGTGTGCGAGAGGCAACTGACTGATGTATCTCTCTCACATTAATGTCTCTCCCTCTGTCTCTAAAATCAATTTTTAAAAGACTTAAAAAATTCAAAAGGTAGGAAAGGAGGGTATACTATGCAAAAGCCCCTCATCCACCACAGTCATACAACTCCCTGCTTTAAAAACAATCAGTGTTACCAGTTTTTTTAAATTTATTTCAGAGAGGAAAGAAGAGGGAGAGAGAGAAACATCAGTGACGAGAGAGAAACATTGATTGGCTGCCTCCTGCATGACCCACACTGGGAATTGAGCCCACAATCCTGACACATGCCCTAACCAGGAGTCAAACTGTAACCTCCTGGGTTCATAGGTCGATGCTCAATCACTAAGCCACGCTGGCTGGGCCGTGTTACCAGCTTTTAATGTATCCAACCAGTTATTCAGTGCATATAATAGAAAATATGTACTGTGTGCTTTTCTAGCCTATGGGTTGGGCAAAGCAGAACACAGGCATAAGATTATTATATCAGGAAGGATTTCTTTCCATCAGATGAAAGGAGTCAGCAAGCAAAGAGGTTTTGAAATTTCCTCTTCAGACGATGTAACCAAGATCACTTCTGGGTGGACCCTCAGCTTTATAATTTTTTGTTGGTTCAGAAGGAAGCAAAGAGAAAAAAAGACGGGAGTTATGCGGATGGGGGCCTCGGAGGTAGCTAAGGATAGAAGCTTTGTTATCATTGGGCCAATTGGTAGAGCAGTGTGCGGGCAGACAGGGTGGTACCTCATGTCTTACGGCATTGTCTCTCCCTCCATTCCAGAGCAGCTCTCCTCTCTCTGTCCTAAGGAATGCCCTCACATTGTGTTTCAAGCCATCTCAGGGCCCCTGGCTGCAGCTACCGCTTCCATCCTCACCAATCCCATGGACGTCATCCGAACCCGAGTGCAGGTAAGACCAGCCTCCACCCAACCCTCCTCCCACATTACTCATTAGAAGTATGATCTTGAGGCCCTCAGCCTTCCCATGACCTCTTGGTGTCATGGCTATGTAGTTCAGCCAGCATCTCTTGGCCATCCACGCCCCTTCCTTGTGGTTATGCATGCTTCTCTTCCTTCACTTGCCCATGCCTCTGGGAACTCTTGCTGGTTTCTTACAGCCTTTTATCCTATTAGCATAGCCTATAACCTCCTTTTCCTTACCTGCATTTAGAAATATCCATTTCGTTCATTTCCTAGGTCTGTTTGGTTTCTCTCTGTGAGCTCTCTACAGGCAGTGAAATTGTTCTCTTTTTTTCCCCTTTTGTGCTCACCAGAGGATATCTTTTTATTGATTTTAGAGAGCGAGGAAGGGAGAGAGAAATGTCCACGTGAGAGAAAAACATTGATCAGTTGCCTCCCGTATATTCTCCTACCAGGGATTGAACATGCAACGTGGATATATGCCTTAACTGGCAGTTGAACACGAAACCTTTTTATGCGTGGGACAACATTCCAACCAGCTCAGCCACACCAGCCAGAGTGAGAGTGATTGTTCCTGAATAGGTTTCACAGATAGTACTTCGTGGACTCAGCAAAAACACCGACAAAGACCTTGATAGTGCTGTGCTGAAGTTATAGTTCCAATCTTCAGTCAGCTCAAAAACAATTTCACAGTACCTAGTCCAAGGAAATAGAATTTGAATGATGACATATAAAATATAAATGGCAGGTTTTGCTGTATAAAGCTTTAAGTCAAGAGAATGGAGGGTTTTACTATCTGATTCGGATAGCTTAAGAGACGAGCTGAGGAGGGGAGAGAAGAAAACCATAAAAGGTTGGGAGTGCAGTTAGCTTCCCTAATGCCAGGATGTTGGGATAGAGGTGGCTGGTAAAACTGGGTGTATTTTTTTGAAATCATTTTTTTATTTTTCAATTATAGTTGACATACAATATTGTATTGGTTTCAGGTATACAACATAATGATTAGACATTTATATAAATTACAAAGTGATTATCCGCTAAGTCTAGTACCCACCTGACACCATCCATAGTTATTACCATATTCCCTTGCTGTACTTTACATCCTGGCACTTTTTCTAACTGGCAATTTGTACATCTTAATCCCTTCCCTTTTTCACTCAAACCCCCTCTTATCTGGCAACCATCAAAATGTTCTTTGTAGGGCCTAGCCAATTTGGCTCAGTGGTTGGATTATTGACCCTCGGACTGAACAGTCCCGGGTTTGATTCCCGTCAAGGGCCTGTATCTCACTTGCAGGCTCGATCCCTGGGCCCCGGTCAGGGCAAGTGTGGGAGGCAACCAATCCATGTATCTCTCTCACATTGATGTTTTTCTCTCTCCCCCTTCCTTCCACTCTAAAAGTCAATGGAAAAAATATCCTTGGGTGAAGATTAAATAAAAAATGTTCTCTGTATCTGAGTGTTTTGTTCATTCATTGTTCCAGATTCCACATATAAGTGAAATCATATAGTATTTGTCTTTCTCCCTCTGACTTATTTCATTTAGTATAATGCCCTCTAGGTCCATTCATGTTGTTGAAAATGGCAAGATTCCATTCTTTTTTAAAGTTAAGTAATATTCCACATATTATTATATATATGTACCATATCTTCTTTATCCATTCGTCAATCTATGGAACACTTAGGTTGCTTCCGTATCTTGGCTATTGTAAATAATGCTTCAGTTAACATAGGGGTGTATGTGTCTTTTCAAATTAGTGTTTTCGGTTTCTTCCAATAAATACCCAGAAGAGGAATTGCTGGGTCCTTTGCCTTTGTGATGAACTCCTTTATTCTTGTCTGGGAAAATCTAGGTATTTTTATCTCAAGGAAGAATGCCCTCCCCCCACCACACACATTTGAAAATGAGTAAGTTGGCATCTAATTAGTTTGTAAATAGTAAAGTTCATAGGTTTCATCTTCATTCTTGCCTGAGCCTTGTCCTGAGTGTTCCACAAGGAGATCCAGGGAAAGGATAGGTCTTTACTTGGAGGTGCTGCAAGGCCATAGGAGACAAAGTGCATATGAGGGCCAGAGGTAGGGCTTAAAAGGCCTTGACTTGACTGAGGATAAGTGTGAGGGTTAGGGGAGCAGAGGTGGTGAGATGAGAGGACTGAGGAAGATGGGAGTGTGGAGAAGGGTGTTAGAGGAGGCAGGGGGAGTGGGTAGATGTTCTTAGCCATAGATGGAGCCACCTTGTGAAGGTCATACAGTACAGGAGGAGTATAACAAGGAGTGCACCTGTCCTGTCTGGGCTGAGGGCCTGAGTGGGTGGTATCTAAAGATATAGTTTGGTGGCAGGATATAGCGGTAGGGGAAGGGGACAGGACTGTTGAGAAAGAAAAGATTCCTGCCTTAGTCAGGTTTCCAATGTGATAGGGAAGATAGGTGCCTGGGAGACAACAGAGTTAGAGGGGGAGGACTCTAGCCATGGGGGTTCAGAGGGATTGAGATGATCAGTCAAAATCACAGACTGGCCTGACTGGTTTGGCTCAGTGGATAGAGCATCAGCCTGGGGACCGAGGGGTCCTGGGTTTGATTCTGGTCAAGGGCATGTACCTTTGGTTGCAGGCACATCCCCACAAGGGGATGTGCAGGAGGCAGCTAATCGAAGTTTCTCTCCCATTGATGTTTCTAACTCTCCCTCTCCCTTCCTCTCTGTAAAAAATCAATATATATATATTTTAAAATCACAGACTGGCAGAGCTGCAGAGGACCTTAGAGGTGACTTAATCCAGCCTCCCTGAGACCAGAGAGAAGCACCCAGTCCAAAGACTCATAGCTGTGTAGTTTCTCTAATGACCTTAATTTCTAATGCTTATTGAACATTTACTGTCTGCCAGGTCCTGTTCCCAACTTTTACAAGTAACCTTTTGTTTCCCGCTTAAAACCACCACATGGCATAGGGACTATCACTGTTTTATATTCAAGGAAACCAAAGTGCAAAGAGTGAGTTAAATTACTGAGGTTATGCTGTCATTAAATTGGGGAGCAGAATTCAAATTCAGTTTTACCCAAGGCAGAGGGAGAATGAGCAGAGGAGCTTTGACTGCAGACCGTGACCCTCCACTGTGTTGACTTTTCCAGGTTGAGGGCAAGAACTCCATTATCCTGACCTTCAGACAGCTGATGGCAGAAGAGGGGCCCTGGGGCCTCATGAAGGGCCTCTCCGCCAGAATCATCTCAGCCACGCCCTCTACCATCGTCATTGTGGTAGGCTATGAGAGCCTCAAGAAACTGAGCCTCCGACCGGAGCTGGTGGACTCGAGACACTGGTAACCTGTGTGGGAGAGAAGCCTGCTGTTTCCCACACTACTCTGGGTAGGGGACAGAGCTGGGAGGATAGCGCCCGCTCTAAGTGCCCCTACCACATACCTAGCCCTGCCCTGGGCCAGGTGCCCTGGAGGGGGCAGGAACGGACACTATGAACTGCTCTTGCTGAAGAGGTTCCACACCTGCATCTCCTGCCCCCGTTATTTAGTTTTCTTACCAAAATGGCCCCCTCACTCCGTCCCTGTACTCAATCCTGCCCTAAGGAAACCCACCCTCCCCACTAGTCCCTCTCAATCCCTCGCCTTCTGGTTTCCCTTTCCATCTGGGTCCCTGAGACTCTGATAAGAGCTGTACATAGAGCTTGCTTACTACCACTGGTTCTTCCACTTGGGCCGTCAGCCCAGATTCCAAGCAGTTGCCATCCAGCCTTTTCCTGCTTCGTCTCTTAGGCTTATTTTTATTTTGGGACTGATTTGCCCACCAGACTACTCTGCTTTTTCCTGCCACTGTGGGCAAGGTGCCAGGCACTCTTGCACAGGGAGCAGTAACAGCGAAAGCTTCAGAGTGCTCATCCTTCTCTTTGGAGTTATTAGATTGGGAGAAATGTTAATACTTTATTTTGTGTGTTTACATTGTTTTAACATCCGTGAACCAGGTTACTGTCTTTGTCCTGCTAAAGCACCTATCCAATCCTGCAGTCAGAGCCCACCCTCTTCTCAGAAAAATATAATGTAGCTTTTCCTTCAATCTCAGTTCCCTGTCCCTTCCATGTCCCTTCAGTCCCAGGACTTACAAGCTGCTGGCTTCCCCTGGCCCAGATGACTACAGTGGTAGGCACAATTCTAAGTAGATCGGGCTGTCGGGGGCACACGAGACTCGGAGCACTACCCTGAAAAGTCAAACTGAGAGAGTAGCTGGCTTGGAAAGTGACAAGAGGGGATGTGCGCTCCAGCCCATCTCCCAGACCAGCTGAGCCAGGCCTAGGAGAGGGCAGTGCAGGTTCTCGGCCCCAGGCAGTTATAATACACCTATATCCCAATCACGGACTCATGGAAACGGATGTTGTCTCAAACTCTTGCTACGTGGAACTGTTTGTGTTTTCTTCTCCCCAATGTGAAGTCATCCCAGTCATGGTACCCTCTAGAGCAGGGGTCGCCAACTGGTGGTCCGTGGACCACTGCTGGTCCGTGAGATCCTACAGGCTGGCAGCTGCTGCTCTGGAAGGATGCTTGGAAGTGAGTCAAAAGCCCGTCAGGAAGTCGCCCAACACCAGGACCACCACATACCAGCCTGAAACTGCCGAAGATTACCTGCTGACGCTCTCAGGAGCCGAGTGATGAGCGTTCCCTCCCTGCCTCATCCTCCCTTGTCTACCAGGCCTGTGTGGCGGGTGAGAGAGGTGCAGCAAAAAGGATGAGGAGAAGGCGTATCAAATCCTGCACTTCTACTTGAGACATTTGGCCAGGATGATCCTTCAGACCTTCTTATTGGTCCCACCCCCTGGGAAGGGCCATGGTGCCAATTTGAAAGGTGCTAGCTAACTTTTGAAGCCTTGCTGTTTCTTACGGCTGCCCCACATTCTGTCACCCTGGCCAGATCAGAATATGAAAAACACATTTTTCTACCTTCACCACTGTCACTGCCCATCTTGGTCTTTTATCTTTGAAGGTTATTTTCCCTTATTTTGGTTTGCTTTTTCTTTTTTTAAATATGTATTTTACTGATTTTTTACAGAGAGGAAGGAAGAGGGATAGAGAGTTAGAAACATCGATGGGAGAGAAACATCAATCAGCTGCCTCCTGCACACCCCCTACTGGGGATGTGCCCACAACCAAGGTACATGCCCTTGACCAGAATCGAACCTGGGGCCTTTCAGTCCGCAGGCCAACACTCTATCCGGTTTCGGCAGTTTGCTTTTTCTTGCACTTTGTCAAGATTCCTCCCTACCCACAAACGGTCTTCAGAAGGGTGAGGCCCACAGATCATTCTGAATCTTCCTGCCCCTCAGTCACCCCTTTACCTTAAGAACCACCAACATAATAGAAGAAAGTCTTATTTCTCTCTCTTTTGTTCCACTGACTTTTTTTTTTAGAGTGGAAGGGAGGGAGAAAAGGGGCAGGGGGAGAGAAAGACAAACATGGTTGAGACACATCAGTTTGTTGCCTCCCGCACCCACCCCAACAGTCGTGGAGATTGAACTTGCAGCCCAGGTACCTGTCCTTGATCGTGTCCTTGGCTGGGAACAAACTCAGAGACCCTCCGGTGCCCAGGGCGACACTCGAACCTCTGAGCGACGCCAGCCAGGGCAGCCTTCTCTCTTTAAAGTCACTCCAGTGGAGATGGTTTTTCAGCCCCACACCTTCCCCTCCCTAGAAACTTGTCCCCACTGTGGCAAGGTGGGACAGGGGGTAGTCTCCTGCCTCCCATGCCTTAGGATGTTTCTCCTTCCCAGACTCCTTTCCTTCTGATTCATTGTATAGTATTTCATACCCATTTTCTCTCTCTCTCTCTCTCTCTCTCTCTCTCTCTCTCTCACACACACACCCAATTTTCAAAGGATGACGATTTTGTTTTTTTGTTTTTAGTGAATGGAATCCCTGCCCCCCACTTCCCTATCTGATTGGGTTTGAATAAAACATGTCTTGGTGGGACTGGGACAGTGGGCTCCCGTTTTCCCAGGACCATAGAGCAGACCAGCTGGACGTTTTGAGGCGGCGGTCCATAGCCAAAACAGGAAGGAACTTGGGGGAGGCCAGGCAAGACAGGAGACCTGATGGGAGTATTGAGGGACAGGGGAATGAAAATACTGTAGATGCGGTTAACATTTGATAAAGTGGACTCTTGTGAATATTAATTGTGAACATTCATTCACTGTTGCACTGTACGAAGTCTTTGAAGTGTAATTAAAAGTTTGTATGGAGCCCTGAGCTTTCGGCTGGCGCTTATTTTGCCGGCCTGTGGGATTCAATACTAAATAAAATGCACTACACCCTACTCACCTGGGCTCAACCCTCAGCCCCCAGCAACTTCCCCGCCCCCGTCGGCGACTCGGTGATGGACATCCCGCTGCCTCCAATCGGACGCGCCCAATGCCGGGGGCGACCAATAGGGGGCTCCGGTGGGCGGGACATCCGGGCCAGTTGGATTTGGCGGTTCCATTTTAACATGGCCGAAGCGAGCAACTCCAGTGTTGGCAGCGGCTGTGAGGAAAAGGGGCGTGAGGGGCCGTCCCCCGAAGCCGTGTCCCCTGACGCTACCATTTCGAGGGTGAAGCTTCTCGACACCACGGTGGATACTTTTCTCCAGAAGCTGGTCGCCGCGGGGAGGTAAGGCGGAGGGAGTGGGGTGAGGGCAGATCTCACAGTCGGTGGACGGGCGGGAGGCCCACAGGAGCGAGTTGGGGCCGCCGGAAGGTGAGGCCCGCGAGGCCGTGGGGGCCAACGGCAGTCCGCGGGCCCCGGGGCGGGGGTGACGGGCCGGCCGTGCCGGCGAGCCGTGGCCCGCGTGGTGCGTGCTGGCCGGGACCGGCTCGTCTCCGCGCCCGCCCGCCGGTCTGGCCCTGCCCGGGCGTCAGGTGGCCGAGAGGGAAGACCGGCTTCGGGGCTGGAACCCAGACCTGGCCGCTCGGCGCCTCCCGACCCTCCTCCGCCAAATGGCAACCACAGGCCCTTCCTCACCGGGTGGTGTTAAGAACTAAGTACAGGAAAGGCGCCGAGACAGGGCCTGCCACATACGCAGCACTAGGATTGCAGTTGTTACGGGAATAAACACCCTCACGGGGGGGTGGTGAGGACTAAATGTGTTACCATAGAAACATGCTTCCTGTCTTGGTTTTTGTTTTCTGTGGACGGTGTTGGACACCCCAGAGCAGTGGTTCTCAACCTTCCTAAGGCCGCGACCCTTTAAGGCAGCTCCTCATGGGGTGGTGGCCCCCAACAATGAAATGATTTCCGTTGCTACTTCATCGCTGTCATTTTGCTACTGTTACGAGTCGTCATGTAAATACCTGATATGCGGGATGTATTTTCATTGTTACAAATTGAACATACTTAAAGCATTAGTGATTAATCACAATCAGATATTGTGAAATATTTACTTCTAATTACAAGTAAATGAAATTTTGTCTTGAAGCACGGTGTAGCATGGGTAACAGCCTTCATATAACAACAGTAAACTGCATTGCTACATTTTCCGATGGTTTTAGGCGACCCCTGTGAAAGGCCCCTTTGACCCCCCAAAGGGGTCGCGACCCACAGGTTGAGAACCGCTGCTCTAGAGAGTTTTGCCCGCGATCCCACCACCCGGCGTGTTAATGATGAGCCCTGTTACTACCTGAAGCGGCTGGACCAGAGCCCGCCCTCCGCCAGCCCTGGTTGTCCCCGCACCTGCCCTCTGATCTCACCAAGACCACAGCTAAGCCCTGGCAGGTGTGACCATCGTGAGGCGCCCTCCCCTGCAGGGAAGGGGTTGGGGTTTGAGTCCCATTGAGGATGTGCAGGAGCCAGCGGGTCAGTGGTTCCCTTGCCCTTTCTCTCTCAAAATCAATTTTAAAATCTTAAAAATATATATATACCGGTCTTCTCCCAGTTCTATCTTCTCCTAACCTCCTCCCCTCTTGTTCTTCCCTCCCTCCTTTCCTACAGAGACCTCCTTTCATTTATCCACTTCTTCACACATTGATTCACGGAGAAATACATATTTTTAAAATATATTTTATTGGTTTTTTTTTTTGGAGAGGAAGGGTGATGTGATAAGAGCAACTTGGGGAGAAAGGAACACACTAGCTGGGCTGGTTAGCGGAGCCCACTCTGCAAGTGACATTAAACTGAAACTGGAACAGGGAGAGAAAGAACTAGAGAAAAAGTGGATAGGCAAAGGGTATAGCTTGGGCCAAAGCTGGTTTGGCTCAGTGGTTGGAGCATTGGCCTGCAGACTGAGGGGTCCCGGGTTCGATTCTGGTCAAGGGCGTGTGCCTTGGTTGCAGGCACATCCCCAGTGGGGGGTGTGCAGGAGGCGGCTGATTAATGTTTCTGGCTCTCTATCTCCTTCTCTTTCTCTGTAAAATAATCAATAAAATATATATATATTAAAAAGGTACAGCTTGTGCAAAGCCCCCAAGATGGTAAGGGCATTCTAGGAACTGGCAGAGGCCTGCTTGGCTACAACATAACGATCAGAGGGAGATTAAAATCAGGAGGCTGGACAGACGGGTGACATCCTTATCATCCAGGCTCTAATTTCAGCAGTACTGAATTTGATAATTATTTTTATGGGCCATTTATGACACTATTATATGTGCAGGCAAGATCCCTTCTTTGATTGATTATTTCCCTATTCATTTTGCCACCCCCCAATCCCCGCCCCATCTCCCTTCCCCATAGGCCCTGCTTTCTTTTCTCTTGGTTGTATGTCCTCCATTTATTCATGTACAAATATTTATCAACCACATCCAATGTCCCAGGCTCTTTTCTAGAACCTGGAGATATGATTAAGACAGAAGGGTTGCTGAAACCGGTTTGGCTCAGTGGATAGAGCATCGGCCTGCGGACTGAAAGGTCCCGGGTTCGATTCCGGTCAAGGGCATGTATCCTGGTTGCGGGCACATCCCAAGTAGGGGGCATGCAGGAGGCGGCTGATCGATGTCTCTCTTTCATAGATGTTTTCAATTCTCTATCCCTCTCCCTCCCTATCTGTAAAAAATTAATAAAATACATTTAAAAAAAAAAGGGTTGTTGCTCTCATGGAGTAGACATTCTAGTGCCATAAAGAAAAATAAATCAGGGTAAAGGAATAGAAGTGGGTGAAGGGGTCTGGGTTAGTGTGAGTGCAGTGAAGTGACATTTGATTGTTTGTTTTCTTGTACAAGATGTTTTATGTGTATATGTTTTAAGTTTATATGAATGATAGTTGTGCTACATATCTTTTTTCACTTAACACCTATTTTTCACTGTGCAAGGTTTATTTGGTGTTTTAGTTGGTGTGAACTTGGATAGTTGGCTGCATTCATTTGTAGACTTTTTTAATATATTTTATTGACTTTTTACAGAGAGGAAGGGAGAGAGATAGTTAGAAACATCGATGAGAGAGAGACATCGATCAGCTGCCTCTTGCACGCCCTCCACTGGGGATGTGCCCGCAACCAAGGTATATGCCCTTGACTGGAATCGACCCTTCAGTCCACAGACTGACACTCTGTCCACTGAGCCAAACCTGTTTTCGGCCATTTGTAGACCTTTAATATTAAATGGCAGAATGCACTATTCTGATACATATGATATGCAAAACAATATCCTTTAGAATTATTATGCACAAGACATGCAATATTGGATTTATACATTGGATCCCAGGATGTGATTGATTAGAGAAAAATAGTTGGAATAGGCATGTTGGGTAAAGGAACACAAATTATATAACAACACACAGTAAACACACATCTAATTTGAAGGGCACTGTAGGGTCAACACCATTAAAAAATATATTGTTGAAAGCATTACATATGGCCCCCTTTTCCCTCTATTGGCCTCCTCCAGTCTGCCCCTGCCCTCCACGCCAGGCCTTCACCACTCTGTTATCTCTGTCCATGGGATGTGCATATATGCATACAAGGTCTTTGGTTGATTACCTCCCTCCCACCTACCCACCCACCCCTACCTTTCCTCCAAGATTCCACACTGTTCCATGCTTCCATGTCTCTGGATCCACTCTGTTCATCAGTTTGTTAATTAGATTCCACATAATGAGTGAGATCATGGATACTTATCTTTCTCTGACTGACTGACTTCACTTAGTATGATCCTCTCCAGGTCCCTTCATGCTGTCTCAAAGGGTAAGAGGTTCTTCTTTTTTACTGATGCATAATATTCCATGGTATAAATGTACTGTAGCTTTTTTATCCACTCATCTACTGCTGGGCACTTGGGCTGTTCCCAGATCTTAGCTATTGTAAATTGTGCTGCATACATTCTTTCTGATGGTGTTTTGGTTTCTTAGGATATAGTTCTAGAAGTGGGATCACTGGGTCAAATGGCAGTTCCATATTTAATTTTTTTCAGGAAATTCTATACTTATTCCATAATGGCTATACCAGTCTACAGTCAACACCATTTTTTAAAATGATCTAACCCAGTGGTCGGCAAACTCATTAATCAACAGAGCCAAATGTCAACACTACAACGATAGAAACTTCTTTTGAGAGCCAAATTTTTTAAACTTAAACTTCTTCTAACGCCACTTCAAAATAGATTCGCCCAGGCCGAAAACCGACTTCTGCGCATGGGCCACGAAGTTTCAATCGCACTGTACATGCACGTCCGCATGAGGTATTTTGTGGAAGAGCCACACTCAAGGGGCCAAAGAGCCGCATGTGGCTCGCAAGCTGCAGTTTGCCAACCACTGATCTAACCATGTCCTATAAGTGCATATGGTTCAGAGCTTTTCTTGATAAGATCCAGTTCTTATTCACTGCCTCTTATGGATACTTTGCCTCCACAAATTATACCAGGGTGAATGTCTTTGTACATCCCCTCATGGAGTAGTGCTAGCATTTCTGAGGTCTATAATGGAAAGGAATCACTGGGTCTAAAGATTTACACCTACCTGTGTTTTGTCAAATTGCTTTCCAGAAATGTCGTTCCTATCTCCTACATCCTCACCATCCACCATTGTAACATTTGCAATTCTGAAGTTGTGAAAGAAATATTTTATTATTGTTGGAATTTGCATGACATTGATTTCCTCATAGGTTTGGGACTTTCCTCATATAATTGTTAGTCATTTTGGCTTTTCTTCTGCAAACTGCCCACCCCTCCACCCCCCAGAACTTTTAATTGGGGGTTTTTATCTTGATTTTCTGGAGTTTCTGGTATCATGTAGAAATCAATCTCTTGCTCTGGTCAGTTTTGCTCAGTGGATAGAACATCGACCTGGGGACTAAAGGGTCCTGGGTTCAGGCACTCAGTTGCAGGTTCCTCCCCAGCCTGGGCCTTGGTCTGGGCACGTGCAGGAGTCAACCAGTCCATGTGTTTCTCTCATATCGATGTTTTTCTCTCTTTCCCTCTCCTTTTCCCTCTCCCACTCTTCTAAAAATGAATGGAAACATATCCTCGAGTGAGGATTAAAAAATAAATAAATAAATAAATCTCTTGTCAGTTTTAGAGTGAAGAAGGAAATATTTTTTCTGTCTGTTAGGTACTAACTTTGTAATCCTCTGAGGAATATAAATCTTTAATCAATAAGAAGGCCCACAGATTATAGTTTGTACTTTATCCAGGAGGAGGAAGCGGAAAGAGAAATGCAGTAATCCCAGGTGCCCCCTCACAAGCTGTATGGATCCTCATGACGCCTTTCTCAGCCTCCAGACTAACTCAGCATCCCTCAAACACTCATAATAAATTAAGTTTTGCTTAATCTGTTTTTAAACCCTTAATTTTCATATGATTACATTTTCCCTCTTATGGTTTTGTGCTATTGGAGTCTTGTTTATAGAGGTTTTACTCACACCTAGGTCACTAAGATAATCTTCAATGTTTTCTTCTGTTATCTAATCATTTTACTCTCTACTTAAAATCTTTAATCTGTCTGGATTAAGGTGTAAGGTCGTGGTCTCAGCCAGTCTCATTTTTCTAGTTTTCCCAATCATTGTCAACTAAACAGTTTATCCGTCCGCATTGCTTTATGGAGCTTCCTTTGTCAAAATGGCAAGCCCCTCTGCCTAATGTGCTCCTGGGTGTCTCTCCCACACCACTGAGCTACTCATTGCTTATCATGGTGCCTGCACAAAGGAGACACTCAGTAAGTAGTTTTGGAATAAATGAAGATTCCCAAGTCACGTCTCTCTCCTGAGCTTCGGACCTCTGTCTCCAGTAGTTTAATACTAGAAACCTCCACATGGTGTCCTACAGAACCAATCAAGCTCAGTGCAATGGAAGCAGTATTTATCCTCCCTCTGTCATCCCTAACTTAGTTGAAAATACCACTGTCTACCCATTCTCTAGGCCAGAGGTTTGGGAGTCCTCATTGACCCCTCCTTCCTTTTCACTTCCAGTCAACCACCAAGCCCTATTGGTTCCAGCCTCTCAATCTCCTCCTTCCCATCCTTGTGCCAGTGCTTTAGTTCACACCATCATCATCTCATTGGATTGCTGTACCAGCCTCCACATAGGCCTTCTAGCCTCAGTCTTGCCCCCTCCCTCAAGTCTACAGCTCAGATTTGAACAGGTCCTTCTGATTAAAATGGTTAATTGGTTCAGGGTTGGTTCCAGAATCAAATGTAAGCTCCTCAGCTCAGAATACAAGGCCATTCACTCCTCGGTCCCTCCCATCTCTCCAGCTGTGGTCAGGGCATGGGCATCCTACACATGCACACTTGCATGCACTGCACACACGTGCACATAAGCTCTTCTGCATTGAGTGCTGTCGTTGTCCCCCAGCCATGCCACCTGCTTCGTCTACTTACAGCTTTTCCTTGCTAGAACATCCTTCTCCTCATTTAGTTAAATAAAACTTACTCATGGCTGGTTTCCACATAGAAAGGGCTCAATATATGACATGTATGACTATAGACTTTTAAGATATATGCAAATACTTAACCCTCTCCCAAGTTATTAAAAGAACCAATACTTATACCCAGAAGTCTCTCCATAATAAAAGCTAATTTCTTCTCATCAGTGATCCAAAGAGACAGAAACATTGATCTGCTGCATCCTGCACCCCCTGCCCCCTCACTGAAACCAAGGTACATGCCTTGACGGGATCAATCCTGGGACCCCTCAATCCACAGGCCAATGCTCTATCCACTGAGCCAAACCGGTTAGGGCCCAAATAGATATTTTAAACCCTGCATTGACTTCTTCCACAACTTAGTTTTTTTGTTTGTTTGGTTTTTATTAATCCTCACTCAATATTTTTTTCCATTGATTTTTAAGAGAGTGAAAAGGTGGGGGGAAACATCCATGTGAGAGAGGTATTAATTGGTTTGCCTCCAGCAAGTGCCTAGACAGGGGCCAGGGATTGAACCTGAAACCCAGGTACATGCCCTTGACTAGAATAAAACCTATAACCCTTAGGTGTGTAGACGGACGCTCTAACCATTGAGTACACCAGCCAGGGCAATGGCATATTTTTCATGAAAATGTCAGCTTGACTAGAAGGGCAATTTATATGATGCACCCAAGAGTGACTAGAAGGTGATTGATCCAGTGGGCTCTCAGTTCCCACAGATCTGCCCTTGCCTTACCATCTTAATCAGGGTATCTTCTTTTCATTGGACTTGTTGAGGCAAAGATCTCTGCAGCTGTCCTCTCTCAGACTTAAGAACATAGAAATGTGGCCCTGCTGAAACTTATCATTTGTGACCTCTGCCTTGTCCTCCAAAAATGAGGGTTTCTTTTCTGTCCTTACAGACTCCTGGACCTTCTGAGAAACAGCCATTCCTGTTTAGCTAAAGCAAGCAGATGAGGCTATCCCCTTTCTATGTTTTGTTACCTACCAATCAGGACCTTCCAGAAGAGGTTGTTGGTTTGAGGTGATATTGGTGGGGCCTTGGTTGAAGACCCGTTAGCACTTCAGAAGAAAACTGGGTCTGCTACAGGTACCCATGGCATCCCAGTGGCTGTGCCACATGTAGTGTCAGTCCATGGGGCTGAGGGAGGAGAGGTGATTGACAGTTCTTATGTTCTTTTTTTATTTTTATTTTATTTTAATCTTTATTGTTCAGATTATTGCAATTTTCCTCTTTTTCCCCCCCCATATCTCTCCTCCACCTGGCTCCCACCCCACCCTCTGCCCTTACCTCCCCCCATTGTTCTCATCCATAGGTGTATGATTTTTGTCCAGTTTCTCCCTGCATGCCCCCTCACCTCTTTCCCCTTGAGAATTATCAGTCCACTCCCTTTCTATGCCCCTAATTCTATTATATTCATCAGTTTATTCTGTTCATCAGATTTTCAATTTACTTGATTTTTAGATTCACTTGTTGATATGTATTTGTTGTTCATAATTTTTACCTTTACCATTTTCTTCTTTCTCTTCTTAAAGAATACCTTTCAGCCGAGACCGGTTTGGCTCAGTGGATAGAGCGTCGGCTTGCGGACTGAAAGGTCTCAGGTTCGATTCCGGCTGGGGGCATGTACCTTGCTTGCGGGCACATCTCCACAGTGGGGTATGCAGGAGGCGGCTGATCGATGTCTCTCTCTCATCAATGTTTCTGACTTTCTAACTCTCTCCCTTCCTCTCTGTAAAAAATCAATAAAATATATTTAAAAAAAAAAGAATACCTTTCAGCATTTCATATAATACTGGTTTGGTGGTGATGAACTCCTTTAGCTTTTTCTTATCTGTGAAGTTCTTTATCTGCCCTTCAATTCTGAATGATAGCTTTGCTGGGTAATGTTGGTTGTAGGTTCTTGCTATTCATCACTTTGAATATTTCTTGCCACTCCCATCTGGTCTGCATAGTTTCTGTTGAAAAATCAGCTGACAATCATATGGGTGCTCCCTTGTAGGTAATGAACTGTTTTTCTCTTGCTGCTTTTAATATTCTCTCTTTGTCTTTTGCTCTTGGTATTTAATTATGATGTGTCTCGGTGTGGTCCTCTTTGGATTCCTTTTGTTTGGGGTTCTGTGCACTTCCTGAACTTGTAAGTCTATTTCTTTCACCAGGTGGGGGAAGTTTTCAGTCATTATTTCTTCAAATAGGTTTTCAGTATCTCGCTTGCTCACTCTTCTGGCATTCCCATAATTCTGATGTTGGTACACTTGAAATTGTCCCAGAGGGTCCTTACACTATCTTCACATTTTTTATTCTTTTTGCTTTTCCAGTGGAGTGTTTTTTGCTTCTTTGTATTTCAAATCTTTGACTTGATTCTTGCCTACCTCTAGTCTGCTGTTAGGTTTCTGTATATTTTTTATTTCAGTCAGTGTATGTTTAATTTCTAGTTGGTCCTTTTTCATCTCCTTTTGGGTCTAAATTTATCCATTTTTTCTAGGAAATTCTTTAAAAACCTTATAACTGTGGTTTTGAACTCTATATCCAGTTGTTTGTTTTCCTCCATTTCTTTCATTTGTGATCTGTTCTTTTGTCCCCGCATATTTCGCTGCTTCCCTGAGTTGATAGAGTAGCTTTGGGTGCTAGGTGTCTTATGTGGCCCAGTAGCTCTGCCTCCCCAGTTACCTGAGGTGGACACACTTGGTGCATCCTTTGTGAACTGTGTGTACAGTCTTGTTGTAGTTAATTCTTGATTGTTGTTGGTATCACTGAGGGGGGATTGACCTCCAAGCCAATTAGTTGTGAGGATTAGCTGTGTCTACTCATGCACACTTGCCTCCAGACCTCTGCTTTTCTGGTTCCCCTGAGTTTCCATACACTCCGGGGACCCATATGAGTCTGGGTCCCCAGAGTCTCGCCTGAAACTGAGGTTCAGTGCAGTTGGACCTGGATTTCAGTGCTGTTGTATGAGATTCTGTTTTCCACCCGCTAGAGAAAGCCAGCTGCACAATCAGCAGTCGGTGCTCTGTGTGCACTTTCGCGCGCCCCTAGACCTCTGTCTTTCATGGCTCCCCTAAGTTTCTGTGCACTCCTTCCTTTTCACAACAGTCCAGACTCCCCCGTATGAGTCTCACCTGAAACTGGGGTTCAGTGCAGTCAGAAGGTTGGGTTCAGTGCAGTGGGATTTTCCGTCTCCCTCCTGCTAGAGCGGTGGTTCTCAACCTTCCTAATGCCACGACCCTTTAATACAGTTCCTCATGTTGTGGTGACCCCCAACCATAAAATTATTTTCGTTGCTACTTCGTAACTGTAATTTTGCTACTGTTATGAATCGTAATGTAAATACCTGATATGTGGGATGTATTTTCATTGTTACAAATTGAACATAATTAAAGCATAGTGATAATCACAATTAGATATTGTGAAATATTTACTTCTAATTACAAATAAATGAAATTTTGTCTTGAAGCACGGTGTAGCATGGGTAACAGTCTTAATATAACAACAGTAAACTACATTACTACATTTTCCAATGGTTTTAGGTGACCCCTGTGAAAGGCTCGTTTGACCCCCAAAGGGGTCTCAACCCACAGGTTGAGAACCACCTGGCTAGAGGAAGCCAGCCAGACCCTCCGCCTGCCCTGTCCATGAGTGTGTCTCCGTGCCTCAGCTTTTTACAGCTCCTCTGAGTCTTCGTGAGTCCCTCTCTTCTAGTTGTAGAACTTCCACTCAGCCAGCTTTCCTGTGGTTCTGGATGGTATCCGTTCTGTTTTTTTAGTTGTAATTTTGAAATTGTTGTGCGAGGCAGCAGCTTAGGTGTTCACCTATGCCGCCATCTTGGTTTCCAGTTCTTACATTCTTATATGCCAGACTGTGACCAGTGCCTGTCCTAGGATGTGCTATGCACTGTGTGATTTGCATAATAAATTGATTAAAGCCCATGTCTGATAGCAACCAAGGAAAAAGCTAACTGTGTTAGTACATGAACTGGTAGTTTTTTTTTTTTATAATTTAAATTCTTTACTGTTTAAAGTATTACATGTCTCCTTTTTCCCTCATTGACTTCTCCCTGGCCGCTCCCACCCCCCAGCACATGCTCTCACCTCCCTATTGTCTGTGTCCATTGGTTATGCTTATATGCAGGCATACAAGTCCTTTGGTTGATCTCTAGCACTGCAGCCCCCCCCACTCCACACACACACACTGATAGTTTTAAACTAGTGGCAAAGACTATTGGTGTTCACAGAAAACAGTTCTTCACAGGAAAAAGAATGGTTAAATATATAAATTATTCTAAGTAAATGCCTCAGAAATATCTCACTTTGAATGTGCAGATGATGTGTGCTATTGTCTGATTCATTTCTGAAGTGGGTATGACTCATCAGACTGGTTTGCAGCTTCAGCTCCATCATGCTGATTCTGTTCTCCATATGTTTCCAGTCTACCTCTCTCTACCCCCACTGTGTCTGCTTTGCTGAGTTTGCCATCACTCTGTCACCAGTGCCTCTTGAATCAGCAGTCTGAGGGAGCTTTCTAAAGTACGCATCTTAAGTTCTATCCCTACTTAGAACCCTTTTCTAGCTCCTTCTGTCATGATACAGTCCAGACTCTTTGGCCCTTCCCTGCTTACTTTACCAGCTTGCACACTGTGTGCCACGAAGGCACAAAGGGCACCTGAGCCAGAGCCAGATAGCTCCACCATGTCCCAGCGGCATGACCTCGGGCAAGCTTCTCTCTGCCTCAGCTTTCGCTTCTGAAAATGGGATGATGATAATAGAACCTACCTCATAAAGATAGTGGGATTTAAATTAGTTACTCCAGCCCTGGCAGGTGTGGCTCATTTGGTTGAGCGTCATCCTGTGCACTGAAAGGTTACCAGTTTGATTCTGGTCAGGACACATTCACAGGTTGTGGGCTTGATCCCCATCGGGGTGCATGTGGTGGGGAGGAGTGCATGCACATCAATGACTTTCTCTTCTTTCCTCTCTAAGATCAATATAAACAAACATATAAAATTTGAAAGGGAAAAATTATTTTTAAAAGATGTGAGTTACTCTGTGTAGAGTCCTTAGAATAGTGCCTAACTCTAACCAGAGCTCATTAACTATTTCCTGTTTGTACATCTTCACACATGGACCATGGGTATGCCCACTACTCTTTAGCTACAGAGCCTGGCTGCTATGTCTCCTGAAATGGGTAGAATTTCCTTGTATAGTAGGGCACAGTGGCTCAGCTTTCCTAGTCAGCTGAGCTGGATCGTAGGCCTTTTATTGATAGGTTTGGGGCATGTTGTCACCAGCTACAGCTTGTTTGAGAGATTTTAGCAGTCTGAAGCTTGAGCCAGGACAGGCCATTTACAGTGGTACCTCGAGATACGAGTGCCCTAACATACGAGATTGTTTTGAGATATGAGCTGTCGAGCGAGTGAGCGATTTTTGCTTTGAAATACGAGCAACATTTGAGATAGAAGTAATCACGAGGATCGGCCGGCTGCACACGACCCACCAGTTTACGGCGACTCGAGCGTCTCATAGTTTCCCATGTCTCAAGGTTACGGAACAAATTAAACTCGTATCTCGAGGTACCACTGTATATAGAAAAGCTGCTGCAAACAGCTTGAGTGGGGCTGGAAATTGGATGGGGCAGGGTCTCAGGGAATCACCAGGGCAGAACAGTGTGTTCCAGGCTTATTAGAGACTCGGCTAAGGCTGCCTGTCAGCCCTGCAACAAGGGAAGCACTAGCATAGGAACAATGATCCCTGGGTCCCTCAAAGCTGCCTGGTGCTGGGAGTTCAAGTAAGTTCTAAGTTTGTGCACTGGCCCTTTAAATGGAACACCTGGGTCTCCAGAGGCCTCGTACCACTCAGCCACAATCCCCGTAGTTGTGGGGACTTTTCTTCCCAGCTCTGGAAACCTGAGCTTGGGGTCTGGGACCCCTTGCTCCTCATGGACAGCCTCTGCAAAGACAATCTCCCTTCCAACTTAAAAAAAAAGGGCACACGTGGGTAACAGACCAGCCTGTTCCGTGCTTCCACCCTTCCTACCAGTCTCAAGGTGCTTTCTTTTTTACTTTAGTTGTAGGACTTCTATTCAACCAGCTTTCAGGCAGTTTTAAATGATAGTTGTTCTGTATTTTAATTGTAATTTTGTTATAGACACCTTTCATTGACATCAGAGAGGTGTTACCGGACAAGACAGCCTCTTGAGCCAGTGGAGAAGGCTGTCCCCAACCTTGATTCTTGTCTTCTCACATAAATGAATTTATAGGAGACCTTTACTGTGTTGTGAAGTCAATTTATTAAAGCATGCATCTTTATTGAAAAAAGGAGAAGCAAACACATATCTGACTTATGAAGCACAGATGGGCTCTCAACTAACTAACTGAGGAGCAAGTTGGATGGGGATCTGAGGCGTTTTATACCCTCCTGTCTGTAGGCTTCAAAATTGCTTTATTTTGGTATAGATTAATTCTCAAGGTCCGCCCCCCCCTTTTTTTTTTTTACAAATTTATTTGATCATCTGCACACCAAGTGGCTGAGCCTGGATGGCTCCAGCACCACCACCCTTTTTTTTTTTTTTTTACTGTGTTGTGGCCTTTCCAGAATTCATGAAAAGCACCTGGCAATTTTATCTCACCAAACATAGAGACTGTTGGCTTCTCTGCTTAGAGAGTAAAATGGTCCTTTTTTCCCTTCCCCGCCTTCCTTTCTGCATTCTCTCATGAGGAAGGTGGTGGTGTTTTTTAACCTTTGGCTCTTGGGTCCTCAGCTGGGGAAGATAATGGCTTGTTAGTTATAAGCTGGCTGCAAATTGCCCACACTGTTTGGCCTTGTTTTAACTTGCCTGTCTGTTTCTCTATTTCTCCTGCCCTGGAATCCTGAAACAATTTTTAAAATATGTTCTATTAATTTTTTTGCAGAGAGTTAGGGAGAGGGATAGAGTTAGAAACATCGATGAGAGAAACATCAGCTGCTCCCTGCACACCTTGTACTGGGGATGCCCCCCAACCATGTGCCTTTGACCGGAATCGAATCTGGGACTTTTGAGTCCTCAGGCTGACGCTCTATCCACTGAGCCAAACTGGTTAGGGCTCCTGAAACAATTTTGATGTGGTTGTGGGTGACGGCGAGTACAGGTGTTTATCTTGGTTCCCAAATGACATTTTTAAATGCCGTCTTCATCATAAATCAATGACCTCTTATTCCCATCAAGGGACATTTCTGTTTTTTTTCCCCCACCTTTTTCTTCCTCAGTCCTGGTGCTGCCTATTGTACAGAGGATGAGGAAGGAGAGAGAGAAAAAGACAAGAGAAACATTTAATGAAAAGTGCGTGCGGGGGTGGAGTATGAATTTCTGTCACAAAGATCCCTTCTATCCATCCATCCCTAGCATGAGGCGCAGTCCCTCACTGCCCTCTGGTGGACAGTCTGTGAAATAGGCCTTCAGTTGGGCAATAAGCAAGTTACTGTGGGAGCGCATTTTTTTTTTAAACATACTATATTTTTATTGATTTCAGAGAGGAAGAGGGAGAGATAGCAACATCAATGATGTGAGAGAATCATTGATTGGCTGCCTCCTGCCCGCCCCCCCACTGGGGATAGAGCACAACCAGAAACCTGGGCATGTGCCCTTGACCTGGGACCCTTCAGTCCACAGGCTGATGCTTTATGCATTGAGCCAGGAGCGCATTTTTACGTGAGTATGCCTCCCATCTTTCTACTCCTGCACAATCTATCTGCATATATAAACTGACACGAACAAATCACCAGAGCTTGATTCTGGGCTTAAATATTTTGAAGTCAATTTTTTAAAGTTAAACTTAGTGAAAATTCAATTTATGGTGAGTTTTTTTTTTTTTTAATATATTTTATTGATTTTTTACAGAGAGGAAGGGAGATAGAAAGTCAGAAACATCGATGAGAGAGAGACATCAATCAGCCGCCTCCTGCACGCCCCACAGTGGAGATGTGCCCGCAAGCAAGGTACATGCCCCCGACCGGAATCGAACCCGGGACCTTTCAGTCCGCAGGCCCATGCTCTATCCACTGAGCCAAACCGGTCTTGGCTATGGTGAGTTTTTAAAAAATGCAGTAAATGAAGTGCTGACAAAGTGAGTTAAAAAAAGACGTCTCAAATATTACATAAGAGAAAAAATAAATGTTAAAATCAGTTAATACAGTTATTTCTGTTTTGAAACTTGGTAAATACCGGTTTTTAAGTTACTTTCATTAATGATACATGTAGCACTTTTAGGAGGGGCACAATTTAACCTTTACTCTCTAGTGGGGGCAGTCTGCTCTTTCTGCAGTTGGGTTGGTTTCTGCACATACAATTGTAATCAGGTTGTATTTTACTAAGCACTTGGCTTCTGCGGGAAAGGAGACTTCTAAACTCTGGGAAGTCAAGTTATTATGTTGTGCACTTCCAGGGAAAGGAGAAGACTTGAGGACTGTTCTTTTAGACTAATAATAGTAATTGTTGCTAATGTGGAGCGTTTCAGTGTGCTGTGAACTGTGCTACTTATATATGTAACCTTATTTAATCCTCACAGTAATTTTATGAGTTATAGACAGTTATTATCCCCACTTGACAGAAGGAACTGAGGCTTGTAGAGGGAAGTTGTCCGAGATCACTCAGCTGACGAATGGTAGAGGCAGTCTGTCTTCAGGGCCAGTGCACTGACCTGGCACGTAGCTGGGTGGTCCCTTGTGGGCTTTTGGAAGGCCAAGGCTGGGAGACCATCCCAGCAGAGGGCAAAGTGGGGCTTGGCAGAGAGGCCTCTGGGGGTGCTGTTGTGGGAGAATTCTTCTACCCAAGCAACCCAAGCCTTGGTATCCTGGGGTTCAGGTTGGGGTGGGGGAAAGGACAGAGAGAGGGGTTGCCAGGCTGGGAGTGGGATCAGTCTAGGGCCAGGCAGCTACTGGGTCCCAGTTCTGCAGGGTCTTGTGTGCTACTACATATCCAACACTGTTCTGGGCAACCTGGAGAGCCCTAAGGATATTTTTTAGGAAGTTCATACCAGCATTCAAATCATTACCAAGTGTGAGCTGGCTCTCAAAATCGGAATCACTGGGGGGTGAAAGGAGGGGAAATTGAATGAAGGTAGTCAAAATATACAAGCTTCTTGTCATAAGTAAGTTCAAGGAACTCATGTACAACATGATGATTTTAGTTAACACAGCTATATGGTATCCTTGAAAGCTGTTAAGAGCAGATCCTGCTCTAGCCAGTTTGCTCAGTGGATAGAGCAATCAGCCTAAGGACTGAAGGGTCACAGGTTTGATTCCATTCAAGGGCACATATCTTGGGTGCAGGCTCAATCTCCAGCGCTAGTTGGGGCTCGTTCAGGAGACAACCAATCATTGTGTCTCACACAATTTTTCTGTCTTCCCTCCTTCCTTCTACTATTTTTAGAAATCAATGGGAGAAATATCTTCAGATGAGAATTAACAAAAAAAAGAGTAAATCCTGAGTTCTCATCACAAATTTTTAACTTTCTTTTTTTTGGTAACAAAGATGAAGGATGGTAACTAATTGTGTTGTTTCATAATACATGTAAGTCAGATCATTATTCTGTGCATCTTACACTTAAACACAGTACTTATGTCAATTATATCTTAAAGCTGGGAAAAAAGAAAGGAACCACTTTCCTCCTGTACTTACTGACACTGGCCTCCAATTTGCCTGCCTTCCCTCCTTGTGTTTGCAGTGTATTTTCCCCATCTCATAGAAATGCACTTTCCTGGGGTCCTTCACTTTCATTGAATTCTGAAAGAGTTCATGAGCAGCACTGGTGGCAGGATTGCCTCATGCCTGGGCCCTCTCCCCTGCCAGCTGCTTACACTGAGGAGAGATGTGTCCAGCTCAAACCCTCTGCCTGTCAAGTGGGCTGGGAGGAACAAGATCTCCCATGTCCAAGCCAAACCCGTTTCAAGCCACAATGACCTGGTTTCGATTCCAGCCCCACTTGGTCAGACATCATGTGTCTCTCCACATTCCTTCATGTGGCCACAGACTGCGTGGCGGGTAGGGCCAGCAGCAAAACAAGATGTCGCCCAGGTTGGTGTGGCTCAGTTGGAACATTGTCCTGTATACCCAAAGGTTGCAGGTTCAGTTCCTTGCCAGGGTACAAACTCAGGTTGTAGGTTCGATCCCAAGTTGGGGCTTGTATGGGAGGTAACCAATCAACCAATCAGTATTTCTCCCCCCTTCTTTCTCTAAAAAAATCAATTAACAAAAACACAAGATGTCTGGGATTCTGCTCAGGGTTGAAGGATGCCCATCATCTGTTCTTTGTATTGTCCTTTTGTTGCCCAGCTTTAGCCTCCAAGGTGTACAAACATCAAATGTGTACCACCAAAAAGGTAAGAGATTCGTCACCCTTACCACGAGGGGAACTGTTGGATGCCTACAACCAGCTCTCAAAATAAAACCCTGACTTCAGGGTTTGTCAGTCTCTGAGCTGTAAATACTCATAAAGTTGCATTCTGTACATACCCTAACCAGGAACCAAGCCTGCAATCAAGATACATGCCCTTGCCAAGACCAGTTTGGCTCAGTGGATAGAGCTTCGGCTTGTGGACTGAAAGGTCCTGGGTTCGATTCCAGTTGGGGGCATGTACCTTGCGTATGGGCACATCTCCACTGTGGGGCATGCAGGAGGCGGCTGATCGATGTCTCTCTCTCATCGATGTTTCTGACTTTCTATCTCTCTCCCTTCCTCTCTGTGGAAAATCAATAAAATATATTAAAAAGCCAAAACCGGTCTGGCTCGGTGGATAGAGCGTTGGCCTGTGGACTGAAAGGTCTCAGGTTCAATTCCGGTCAAGGGCATATACTTTGATTTCGGGCACATCCCCAGTAGGGGGCGTGCAGGAGGCAGCTAGTCGATGTTTCTCTATCATCGATGTTTCCAACTCTATCCTTCTCTCAAAAATATATAAAAACATATATATATTAAAAAAAAAAGATACATGCCCTTGACCAAAATCGAACCAGGCAGACTCTCTATCCAGTGAGCCAAAGTGGCTAGGGCACCCCCTAATTTAAAATATGATCCCCACAATATACTCAGCCCTGGAATCCCAGAGGCGCTCTCCACAAGTGGTCAGCACCTCATTCACGTGTGGGTTACTGTGTTTGCTGCCATCTCTCCATTGGAAGCTGCAGGGGCCACACCGCCCAGTGCCTGTGGGTGACCAGCACACAGTGGCCTCAGTGAATGTAGAAGGGAAGGGCCCGAGAGTAGGGAGAAGGGAGAGAAGACAGCCAAGAGAGTTCATTAACTTATTTGATTTCCTTGTGCAAGAGGAATAGCCATTGAAGTATACTGGGTACCTTTTGGTACAAGGGATGTATCAGTGAGGTGCCCTCAGCTGCCAGTGACAGAGACCCAGTTTTAAATGGCTTGAACAATAAGAGAAATCCATTACCTAACAAGAAGCCCCAAGATAGGGCGGCTCCAGGTTGGTGTTTAGAGACCCCAGTTCTTCCTCTTTCTGCTCTGCCTTCTTAGGGATAAACTGCCCTCAGGCTCAGTCCCCCGCAGTGGCTAAGAGTTGCGTCATCTGGATAGTCATGTCCTAGAAAAAAGGCATCAGCTCCTCCCTGTGTTGGATAAGGAAAGTTCTCAGAGGCCACATGCCCTGTCCTAACCCAGCCCTGAAAGGACCCTGGAATGACCCGGGTTCTCAGTGTAGTGCCAACCAGCAGGACAAGCATCACCTGGTTAGAAATGGGCAGGGGAAGGCAACGAGCTGAGGGCTTTTACAAAATTGATTTGAGCAAGAAAGGGGAGAAACATTGATTTGTTGCACTCTTAGTTATGTACTCACTGTTGATTCTTTTTTAAAAATCAGTTAATAGTCATTTCTGTTTCAAAACTTGGTAAATACCATTTTAAAAATTATTTTCATTGATGATAAATATAGCTTAAAATTTGATTTTAGAGAGGGAGGGAGGGAAATGCCAGTGTGAGATATATATTGATTAGTTTCCTCTTGTACACCCCTCAGCCGTGGGTTGAACCCACAACCTGTGTATATGCCCTGACCAGAATCAAACCTATGACCTTCCACTGCACAGGATGACAGCAACTGCGCCACACTGGCCAGGGCCAGTGATTCTTGTACATGCCCTGACAAGAGATCCAATGTGCAACCTTGGTGTGTCAGAATGACCCTGACCAACTGAGCTTCCATCTGGAGTTTAGAATGACCCTGACCAGGGCCTTCGATCTGGAGTTTAAAAAGCCCTCCTGGTGATGTGATGCTTAGTAAAGTTTAAAAAAAAAAAGGGGTGCCCAGGAAAAAGCCGATGACTGGTGACCTTTGCCTTCTCGCTTTCCCACCAGTTACCAGAGATTCACTGACTGTTATAAGCGCTTCTACCAGTTGCAACCTGAGATGACACAGAGAATCTATGACAAGTTTATAACACAGTTGCAGACATCTATCCGGGTGAGTGACTAGCAGCCCAGCAGCTACTGTTGGCGTGGGTCCTGCCTCCAGGGGTGAGTCTGGAGGCAGGGACCCTACCACCCTCCACTGTTTCCTGTCCTCCCTCCCTACAACGTCCTTCGTGCTGGGAGGCTGCATTGGCAGTTACCTGCACCATTTATCTTAAATGCCCCTCTGTCAATGTCCTGGATTGTAATTGTGTTTATATTCTGTCTGCCCGCTAGATCCGTGAGTTCACTGAGGGCATGTCTGGGTCTTCTTTGTTTTTCCAGCACCTGTGCACTGCCTGGCACAGAGGCAACATCTAACAAATTGTTGGAACTGCATCCTAGAGGGAACACAGAAAAGGACAGGATCCCATTCATTATCTAGATAATTAAACTGTCCTGTGGCTGTACCTCAGGATGGGCCTTTTAGGCATCCAAGTGTGTGTGGGGATAACGGCAAGGCCTTCGGCCCTCAGATGGGCAGGAGGAGAAGGGCTTGCTGCAGGCTTTTTAAAAATGTCTTCCACTTTAACCTTTATTTTATTGCTTGTTTTTAGAAACATTGATTTGTTTTCCACTTATTTACATTTGTGCATTCATCAGCCACAACCTTGGTGTATCAGGATAATGCTATATCCAACTGAGCTACCTGGCCAGGAACCATCTTTATTTCTTAATGTAAAAGTCACATGCAGAAAAACTAGAATGTTTGTGTAAAGAAACAGAATTTAGCCCAAGTCACACTATAAGTTTGCCTAGTATCATTATTGTTCTTTCTTCCTTTCTCTTCAGGAGGAAATCTCCGAAATCAAAGCGGAGGGAAACCTGGAAGCTGTCCTGACTGCTTTGGATACAATTGTGGAAGAAGGCAAAGACCGGAAGGAGCCAGCCTGGTGAGAAGGACCACGGGAGGGCACACAGAGAAAGGGGCAGCATTTTAGCATCTTGAAGGAGCTTTTTTGTTGTTCTTAAATCACCCAAAGATATTTTTCCACTGATTTTTAGAGAGAATGGGAGGGAGAGGGAGACATCGATTGCCTCCTGCACACCCCCACCGGAATCAAACCCATGACCCTTATGTGTCCAGGCTGACGCTTAACCATCGAGCAACATCAGCCAGCTTGAGGGAACTTTTATGATGGATCCCTAGTTATGAGACTGGGCTCACAGAGAGGAGGAGCCTGTGACAGGGACAGGTGGAGAGGACATGTGCAGGCTTTTGAGACAGAGGGAAACCTTCCTGGCCTGTGAGAGAAAGGAGGGGGTGGAGGAGGCAGAATCATAGGTTTGGAAACTGATGTCCATTAGGCTGGCCCAGACACTTGGTTTTTATTCATTTGTTCATCCAACAAATTTTAGGGAACATGGACTGTCCACCCAATAGGTGTCAGAGATTCAACAAAGAACAGGACACAAAAGACCTGCTTCTCCCGGAGCTGACATTTCAGGGGCGGCCCTGCTGCCTGGTATTTCAGGTGCAGGACAGAGAAGAGGGCCTGGGACAAGGAGTGGAGAGGTGAGGCCTGGGCTCCTGCCACCCTCCACCTTCTCCTGCCTGAATAGGATGCCTAGTCCAGAGGAAGTAAATATCCTTTTTGTGCTTTCCAATTGTTTTTATGCTTTGTGATCTTAATACTTAAAAGAACTTAAGTTTGATAACTGAAAAAGAAATTTAAAAAGAATCTACAGTGGCTTCCACCCCAGTGCCTATCAGAACTGACCTGTCTCCTCATTCTGGGCATCCAGAACCCCTTGTAATCTTGCCTAACCTTCCCTTGTTAGCAAATACCAGGGCCTCTCCAAGTCTGGGCCCGTTCTCAGGCAGCCACTCCATCTGGAGGGCTCAGCCTGCCACCACTATCCCCACATCTCCAGCTCAGTCTAGAGTGGGAGCACCATCAGAGCACATGGGCAGCAGCACAGAGGCGAGGGCTGAAAAGTCACCTCTAGCTCTGGAGTGTTCGAGATGGGGGACTGTACGTGGGCCAGAGGAGAATGTGGGGTACTGGAAGGAAGGCTAAGATACAGGTGATGTGAGAAAGGGGAGGTGGATTCTTGGGCACCAGAGCTGAGGGACAGAAGGTTAGCGTTTCCATCAGGAGCAGGTACCATGCAACTGGGTCTTAGGAGGTGAGAAGGACCCCAGAAGAGACCTTAAAAGCCAGTCCAACTTGCGATTGGAGGTGGGAATATCACTGATTAGAGCTGGGAATAGAACCCTCATCCCACACGTCCCCCACCTTCTTACCCTGTGCTCCTTGCCATTCTTCAGGCGCCCGAGTGGGGTCCCAGAGAAAGACCTGCGCAGCACCATGGTACCCTACCTCCTCCAGCAGCGGGATGCCCTGCGGCACCGGGTGCAGAAGCAGGAGGCTGAGAACAGGCAGCTCGCGGATGCCGTGCTGGCCGGGCGCGGGCAGGTGGAAGAGCTGCAGCGGCAGGGCCAGGCTCAGTGGCAGGCTTGGCAGGTAAGTGCTCTGGCCCTGCCCTAGGAGCCTGCTCCCCTGCTGCAGCAGAGAAGAAAACAGACCGAGGGGTCACATGTGGGGGACACTTTGGGGCCCTTGCTCTGGGGAGGCACAGTCTAGGTGGCCAAAGCACCAGCCTGCCATAAATACTGTGAGTGTCAGCAGGAGGGACTTCCTTCCATGCCCCGCGGGGTCCTGACCTGAGCCACAGACCCCTATCATTCCGGGGAAATGCAGGCCTGGAGGCAAGGACAGTAGATGCAAAGATTTGGAT
Source organism: Lasiurus cinereus (assembly GCA_011751065.1). Classification (NCBI taxonomy): domain Eukaryota; kingdom Metazoa; phylum Chordata; class Mammalia; order Chiroptera; family Vespertilionidae; genus Lasiurus; species Lasiurus cinereus. The sequence continues at coordinate 29,252,963 of JAAGEH010000042.1, read as the reverse complement.
GTTTTCCTCCCCCAATTTCCTTCTCTCCCATTGATGGCAGGCTCTGCACAGAGGACAGAAGGAGCTGGTGGCCATGCAGAGGGAGCCCGAGTAAGGGGGAGATGGCCGGCCCAGGAGCAGAAGGTGGTCAAGGGCCCTATAAAGCTGCTTTTGAGCACAGCTGCTGTGTTGCCTAGTCCTGAGCAATGATGGAATTTGCTGGGGGACAAGGTGGGAGCAATCCCCACTGCCACTGTGCCTTGGGGCTCCCTTGGAGTCACACACACTACCTTCAGATTCCTCCGTTTCCTTCCAGCTTGAGGATTCTTGGCCAGATCCTCCCTGGGAGTCAGACACGGTGCCTCCCACCACCCCACACAGGCCTGCCGCTTCCTCACCCGCCCTGGGACCTGGCTGGGAAATCTGTTTCCAATCTCCACTGATTGCCCCTTTGCTGGCCAGCTGAGGGCCGTGAAATGTCTCTCCACATCCGCAAATAAACTTCCTCCGCTGCACTGTAATCTGAGGTGCTTCCGCTGTCTGGGACACTTGTGGGCCAAGACCCCCTCCTGGGCTCCTGAGTCCTGACCCCTAGAGGCCTCAGCTGCAGTTCACCCAGAGCCTCCGGTCCCAGGTGGGTTGGCAGGGGGTGTCTGACCTTCACATGCAAAGGGGCAGTGAAGCTCCTTTTCCCAGAACTTGGACTCCCAGGTTCCTGGAGGCCAGGACAAGCTTTCTGAGCGTCACTCTGACCGACCTGTCCGCTCTGTCAGCGTGGGTTAATTCTGACAAAGGAACAGGTGCCTGAGGGCAGCGCCAAAGCACTCACCTTGGCCTCAGCGCCGAGTCTGGTGAGCGCAGAGCAGGCGGCCCTAATAGCTGGACGCTTAGTCCTTGTTTCCAGCTCAGTCTAGAGTGGGCGCTTCCCTCATCCAGGGCCCGTAGAGCATCAGGAGGGGCTCAGCAAGGCAAGATAGGTGCCCTCCAGACCAGACAGGGGAGGGTCTCGCCCTAACTCTGTGGAGAGGCTTGGCTGGGTTTGCCTGGGAGCACTGGGACCTCAGGAAGACAGGTGGCCTCTGCTTGCCACCTTCCAAGCTGAACTCATGGCTCTTCTCTCCCGCTGGAGGTGCAGCATTCAACCATCCAGTTGCCCCCCCATCCCCTTCTACCCAGCCATGGGGGCCCTGGGAGGGGGGGGGCAGGCAGTGTGCTCTGTCAGGTGAGTAAGGTCACCCCCCTCCTCTCCAGGTTGCACTGAGGCAGAAGCAGCACTCGGGTGGGATGGGGTTTTCAGAGGAGGAGAAGCAGAGGGTCAGAGCCCAGCTGTGCTCTCCATCTCCCTGCTCCTCAGAGGCCCTGGGGAAGGGGCCCTGCCACGACCGCCTGGCCTGCCCCAGGCAGAGGGCTCTCAATCTCATGCCCAGCCCCACCCCTGCTGGCTCTTGGCCCTGTGCTACCTGACCATTTCTCCTGTCCTGACCCCCCGGGCCTGACCAGAGTCAAGCCACCCCCACACCAGGCCTGCCTTGGTGTCTCGGGGTGAATGAGGCCATCACCGGGCACTCCCTCCCTGGGGTTTGGCTCCTGCCCACGGCTGACAGTGGAAATCACAATCTTCGAGAGCTGTAGCCCAATTCTGTCCAATCCATTTTGGACCTCTGGGCCCCTTTCTGTACCCCTCCTGGCCTGTTCACTGGGAGGTTGGGTCTCCAAGAGAGTAAGGACTGGTGGACCTGTGTGGTCCCTTAGGGAGGGACGGGGGCATCCAGAGGCTGGCAGTCTCAGGTTACCACCCACCCTCCTCCTCCACTCCCAGAGGCCTGCCCAGGCTGCCCTGGTTCCAACCACAACATCCTTTGGGGTTTGGCCTATAGATCTGGGGCGGATGACCCCAAATAGCCCTGGCAGAGTCCCCTGCGACCCGCCCGCACCATGATCAGGCGGCCCACCCTGGCCTCCAGGGCAGGGCCCAGAGTATAAAGGGTGCTGGCGGCTGGCGGAGACAGCGCCGTCTGAGCAGCAGACCCACCGCCACCCAGAGACGCCATGAAGCCCTGCATGCTCCTCACGCTGCTGGCCCTGGCCGCACTCTGCCGCGCCGGCCAGGCAGGTGAGTCCCCGCGCTGCCCAGCCAGCGAGGAGGGGAGCGCTCACTTCTCGCCCCTCCACTGGCAGTTCCTTTGGCTGTCTAACCCCCCTCCTCCAGGAGGGTAGGCTCAGTCCATTTGCCCTGCCTGTCCTTGTGGAAGGAGGGGAAAAGCAAACTGCCAGAGAGGCAGGGGAGGAGAGGGGCTTAGGGGTGAACTGGGGTCCTTTCTTTTGCAGATGCAAAGCCCAGTGGTGCAGAGTCCGACAGAGGAGCAGGTAAGAGGCAGGCCCGCTAGAGGCTTTGTGCAACATCACCCAGCTGCCCAGCCGTCCCTCACCCTGGCCCCTCTCTGGCTGTTAGAAGGCCAGCCTGCCCCCTATCTTACCGCCCAAACTCATAACCACTTGCCCCTCTGCTCCACAGCCTTCGTGTCCAAGCAGGAGGGCAGTGAGGTGGTGAAGAGACCCCGGCGCTACGTGGACCAGGGGCTGGGGTGAGAAAAGGAGAGGCTGGGGGGACAAGGAGGGCCCTGGTGGTGGAGGGGGCAGTTTGTGTGGAGGCTGATGCCATTGTGTTGGGCTGTTAGAGCCCCAGCCCCAGCCCCCTACCCAGATCCCCTGGAGCCCAAGAGGGAGGTGTGTGAGCTCAACCCGGACTGCGACGAACTGGCTGACCACATCGGCTTCCAAGAGGCCTACCGGCGCTTCTATGGCGTAGCCTAGAGCTTGCAGCCCTGCCGGCGGCCCCCTGCTCTGGCTACTCTCCAGAACCCCTTCCCCTTCCCTGACCTCCCTGCCCTACAAGTGTGGGGTCACCATCTGCCCAGCTGCTCCAGAATAAACTCCACAAGCGGAATTGGTGGCGTCTGACTCTTTATCTATCGGGGGAGGGGGTTGCTGGGAAGGTGGGGAGAGGCAAGGGTGTTTTACCTCCTTCGGTCCCAAAAAGTGCTTCCCAAAGTCTGTTGACTTTTTTATTTGTATCTGCCTCATTCCAGAAGCACTGAAGTTGGCTTTCTAAAGTCTAACTAGGATTCCCCCTCTGGCCCAGCACCCTCCCTGCCACCCCACCCAGAGCACCGTCCATGACACACCCTAACAGACCCAGATGCCCAAAGCTGGACATCTTGAGTGCACGACTGTGACCAGAAGACTCGTCACTAGGCAAAGAGCTGCCAGCAGACAGCACTCCCTGCTTTGGGGAGGCGGGAAGGGGGGGCCAAGAGCGGGCCTCCTGGCCTGGTTAACAAGCATTCGGGGTAGGCCTAGGCTAGTCGTGTTAGTTCCCCCTGGGCTAAGCAGACTCCTAGGAGCGCCTGAAATGGGACTAGATGAAAGGGCCCCGACACCTCCCCATCCCAGCCTCAGCCTCTGAACACACACCTCCCTCTCAGGTCCTCAGCACGTCCCCTGCCCCTCAGCACCTCCCTGCCCTCCTGCCCTGCCAGCCCCACCACCCCTCTCCTCTGCCTTTTCTCCTTTGCACGCTCAGTCACTTTTGAGTCCCGGCTCCCATGGGCCTCACACCTTTTCAGGTCTGGTCTGGGCTCCTCCCCAGCACCAAGGCCTCACCGTTGCCTGCCCCGGAGGCAGGCTCAGAGATGGGCCTCACTGCTGCTTGGCGTTAGTATCCCCCTCCAGCGGGCCGCCCTGCAGAAGGGGGCATGTACTCGGGGCCCGAAAGAGGGAGGCTGTGAAGGCAGCAATGATGAGCAGGTTCCCGGCCACGGCCAAGCCTAGCGTGGCCACTGTGCCCGTCAGGCCCAGGGGGGGCTCCTGTGTGGCCAGCCAGGCTTGGCGAGACTCCATATCAGCCAGCACCGCTTCCAGCTGGAAGTGGGTGCCCAGCACTGCACAGATGTGGAAGAGCTGGTGGCTGTGGCCTGTGGGGAAGGTAGGCAGGTCAGGGCACATACCCATTCCTAGGGCTGCCCCAACTCACCCTCTGACCCAGGGCAAGTCACCCTGTCATCTGGGCCTGCTAATATCCTAAATTTAGCGATAAGAAAACCTGATTCCAAGAGTTACTGGGAGGAGTAAAGGAGCCGATATGTATAAACCACAATGCCCCTAGCACATATGCTGCCAGTTTTGCTGATATCGACAAAGTGGAGGTGGGCCTGGACTCTGAGGCCCCTCCAGGGCACTGTCTTCTGGCTGCACACGCCATTCACTCAGTTCAACCTCTGGGTTCTGGGGAGCTGCCTCCCTGGCCCTCTCCTTGGCCAGGCTGGGTCTGCGCTCACCAATGTAGTCAAAGCGTCCTGGTGCCAGCCGCTCAGGCAGGTGAGAGGCGAAGAGAAAACCAGTGAGCAGTGCGCACAACAGGTGGTAGCCATGACTGGTGCTTAGCGCCTCTTGCCCACAGCTGTGGCCCCTGCCCCAGCACAGTCCCAGCTGGCAAAGGAAAAGCAGGGCTGAGCAGGAGGAACTGGAGAGTGGACCCATGTGTGTCTGGAATCTAGTGGGGGAAGGGGGTGCTGGGCCTGGAGGGGGGACGGAGGGGGAAGCACTGGAAGGGGCACCGAGAGGACAGGAAAAGAGGGGCCTGACCTGGAGCCCTGAGCCCCCTTACCCGATAGAAGAGTGGGAGGTTGTCAAACAGGAAGGGGTAGGCGAAAGCGCCTGTGCGGAGGATCTTACTGAGCCCGGGGCTTTCCAGCTCAGGGAACCTGGGAGGCAGGAGGGAAAGGCTGGTCACCATCCTGGTGCTAGCGGGCACTCAGAGGGGGCAGGAGGCCTCTGACCAAGATGGGATGTCAGGGTAGCGTAGTGACACAGGACCCCGCTGTAAATGATCCCATCTGTGCAATGGGTGGCCGGGAGGATGAAAGGAAACGGCAGGAATGGTGCTAGCGCGCAGGCTCTGACACACAGGAATCCCCAATAAACAGCCCGTAGCTCTGAATGTTGTTCAGGTGCCGTGTCAGGTGTCAGTGTGATTGCGGCGCCCTATCCTGTCCCTCCGCCTTCCCCTCAACCCTGGCCCAGAACCCACCGAGAGTAACAGGAGAGGCCCGTGCACAGGAAGGAGTTGAGGGCGGCGGCGGGCACAAAGAGCCGGTGCAGGCGGCCGTGCAGCCAGGGGGCCGGCATGGAGTAGGCGGCGTAGGGGAAGGCGCAACCTGGGGGCGCGGGGCAGGAGCTGAGGCCCGAGGGGCTTGCTCCGGACGGAACACCGCGCGCCACTCCCCCCCGCACCCCCATAAACCCCAACCCTGCAGACCCCACCCCCCGCCCCCGCCTCCCGCGGGCTCACCCAGGCTGTAGAGGCTGAGCGCGCCGTAGTCCAGGAAGTAGCAGATGTGCCGCGCGCGGGGCGACATGGAGCTGAAGGTGTGCGCACAGCACGACGCGAAGGGGTAGAGGCAGGCGGGCAACAGGAAAACGAGCAGCGGCCAGCGGTAGGGCTCCGCCCGGAAGCCCGCGCCTCCCGCGAGCCCTAGCAGACGCCACAGGAAATACCTGCAGCGGCACGTGCTCAGGCGGCCGGCGCAGCCCCGCAACTTCCGGCTTCCGCCCACGGCCGGCCCGAGCGCCCGCCCCCTGAGCGCGCCGGCCGGGGAGAGCCTGCTCACCAGGTGGGCAGGAAGTGGGTCCAGATGTTGACAGTCTCGTTGGTCATCTGGAAGGAGCTGAGGACACAGTCCAAGGCCGAGCTGGTGGGGCGGCGGTAGCCAGACACGATGCCGTCTTCCCAGAACACCTGGGCGGGGAGGGGGGCGGTCACTGTGCTGGGTCCCCTCCCTCCAGGGGAGAGCTGTAGAGGCAGGACTGAAGAGAAAGTGCCGGAGGTCCCTGTGGCCCCAGAGCCAGACTCAATCTGACTTCCCTCTCATCACAGGTTCCAGAAGAGCCCGGGAAAGGGGACCAGATGGATGGGAGTCGCCTGCCCAGGCAGGGTGCGCTGGGGGAGGGGATTCTAAACGAGCTGCTCCGTGGAGAGCAGGAAGGGTCTCCCGCTGGGATGGGAGGGATAAGAGCCAGCTTGCAGGAGGGACTTCCCGGCTTGCTGAGAGAGAACCTCAGTCCCAGGCAGTCCCCTGGGGGGAGGAGTTGGCCAGTGTAGCCCCTCACCCGGGGGACCTGGTGGACTTGAAGGAGTTGGGGTAGCTTGAGACTGAGCATGGTGGCCTGCACCTCCACGTTGACCTAGAGACAGAGGGTTGGGGGGAAGAAATCAGGGATCTGCTCCCGTCCACAGACTTCTTATCACCAAGTCCAGGCGGGGCCTGGTCATGGGGTGCCAGGGTCGCTGGCCTCAAGGTAGCTGCTTCCTTCAGGCCAGGGGAGGCGGTCCCAGCTCCCCTGACCCCTCCCCATCCTCCCCTTCGGGCACTCAGTTTCCCCTCAACCCGACACAAAGATGCTTCCATAGGCACCTTCCCTCCGCCCCAGCTGGAATACTGTCTCAGCAACCCCAGACCCTGGGTCCCATGCCCCAGCCCCCCGGTTCCATCTCAGAAGCCTAACTCATGGAGATCAGTGCAGGAAGACCCCTCGCCACCCACCGTCACCAAAAGCCCTTGGCTCATGTGCAGGCTGAGCACCAAGAGTTCCTGGAGAGGCCAGAGGCCGGGGCAAGGAATTAGGGGGGATGCCTGGCTCTTCTCTGAGGACACTTGTGCCCCTGGACATTCAGGGTCTCTGTCCCCGAGCCCCCTGCCCCTCAGCCCAGACCTGTGCAATGCCTCCGGGCGGCCGTGGCTCTGCTGCCCCGCGGCCTCAGGCCTCCTCTCCCAGGCACATTCCTTGGCACAACTGGTGGGGCTGGGCCAGCGAGGCGGATGGAACCACCCTAGGAGGAGGGAGGACACTCCCCCCATCTTCCAGGGCCAAAACTTTCCACCAACTCTACAACCTAACCCCGCCCCTCTTCCTGTCACCAGCTTCACGGGTTCACAGTGGGCCTCACACCACCCATCGGGGACCCCCAACAGTCTGGGGGGCTCTGTCTACGTACGGGCTGGGCTGGGCACCAGACAGACCTGGTCCCTAGTCCCTGCACCCTGGCTGAGCTCTTAGAGGCCTAAAGGTATTCCTTGCCCAGGAGTAGGACGGGGGTGGTCTGACCCATCCCGAGTGCTGCCCAGTGACCTGGGGGAGGGGTGGGAAAGCAGGGTGCTGGCTGGGTTCTAGCTGCCCTAGGGGTCCTTCCCTTACCATGGGGCTTAGAGGTCTATGTAGTGTGTCCTGTAGCCTGGGAGATGAGGGAGGGCTGGAGCTGACCCTGATTTCCCAGAATGGTGACAGAGCCCCAGGTGAGCTTCCTTACCCAGAGCTTGACTGGTGCTCCAGAGCAGGTGGGTCCGCCGGCCCGGGGTGCTCCTGCCAGCCGGGCCAGCGGGAGGGAGGAGAGTGGCCCGCCAGCAGGCCAGGGAACGGAGACAAAGGAGCCAGAAAACAATCCCAGCCTTGTCCAGCCTTCAGGGAGCAGCGCGGGGTGGCCCAACCCCATTAGCAGGCAGCTCACTGGCCTTCAGCACACAGCCAACCCCTCCGGCCTGACTCAGACCCACTGAGACCAGGGCTGGCCAGAACAGGCTGGAGTCCTAGCCAGGATGTGGCCAGTGTGGCGCAGGCTCCGGCAGATCGGGCTGCACCACCGTCCGTTCCCCCAGCAGTTGACCGTGGGCTCCGCCATAGGCTGGGCAGAGAATCCCCAGTCCTGGTCTTGGGATCAGAAACCATCTCTGTCTTTCATTGCCTCTGAGCACCTGGTGCTGGGCAGAGTCCAGAGCAAATGCTGGTTCAACCACAAGGGATTCGCCAAGCTTACTCCCCGAAGACGCACTTAAGTACCAGTCCTTGCAGAGGGATAGGGATTGAATCTGGCTTCAAGGTTCATCCCCTGCTCCCCCTTCAGGAATTTCTGAGTCATAGGACCCAGCAAATAAGGCCTTCAAAATCCTGTTTTCACCCATCACCCTTACAAAGGCACCAGCTGTTTAAGGGATCGAGGAACTTGACAATGTCACTATGTCTGGAGCTTTTGCTGAAATTCCAACCTTCTTGCTTCAATGCATTCACCTTGAAGAAATCTTTCCAAAATGCCATTTTTTAGCATGCCATCTCCAACATCCCCAAAAAACTGCAGAAAGGCACCTGGAGACAGGGAGTGGGCTTCAGGGGTCTTTATTAAATGATGCTTTAGCCTCAGTCTGTCAGAGATTGGGAGGGGGTGACCCTACCCCCAGGTTGTCCCAGACTTGCTATCTTGGAAGGAGGAGGCAGGATGTCTGCTCTCCTCTGAGAACAGCCTGGGAAGCTAGGCTAGCGCTGGGGTGAGGGACAGCAGAGCTGAGACCCCACCCTCAACCCCTGGGGGAGGGGCCCAGGCAATCCTGGCCAGTGACCCACCCACAGCCCCACTCTTGCTGCTCCCTTCACTGTCCTGAGCTATTCATGATCTCTGCTTCCACAGTCACCTCCACATCCCAAGAGCCACCCCCATGCTCAGCCCCACCAGGCCTCCAGTCCTGGGGTGGGCGAAGCAGGAAGCCCATCAGGATCAGGGCCCCTGACCGGGCAGCTTCAGGCGGCCTCTCCTTTCTCTAGTCAAGGGGGTGGTGGCCTCAGACTGCACCCCCTCTTTACTGGCATCCCACTGTTGCAGTAGAGCAACCAAGAGCACAAAGCACGGTGACGTGGGACTGGTGGCCACAAGAACCCTCACTGGCACACAGGCCAGACTGCCCGCAGCTGCTGGTGAGGCCTGCTCCCTGCCCTGGAAGCTGGGCAGAGGGAGAGCGGAAGTGGGGAACTGGGTGTGCGGCCCCAGCAGCACAGGAGGGTGGCAAGCCCGGCCCCCTGCCAGTGCAGCAGCTCCACGCCCCTCTTCCTGAAGAGTCCCCAAAGCTCCAGAGCTGCCCAGGCCCCACAAGGGGAATGAGAACGGGTGGTCTTTGAGGAGGGGGAGGTCTGCAGAAAACCACCCAGACACCTGGTGCTCCCTCCTCTTCCCGGACCGGAGAGTCCGAACTCCTAGCTCAGCCACCCCCATCTTAGGTGAGGAAGGGCCTCCTCCGCCATCCCTTCCCGAGGTCCGGGAATCACTCTGGTGACATTCAGACACCCCCGCCTGCCCCCCGCCTCTGGGGACAGCAGGAGGGCTGAGGCAGGAAGGCTGACTAGGGCCCACAGGCCTCTCCTGCTCCAAATACTTTCCTCACTTCCTGACGTCGTCTTGGCAACAGGGGTGCCCACCCTCCCAGCTGGCTCCTGGGCCCTCCCTCAGCCTGTGTGCAGCTGGGCTTCCTTCCTGCGTGCGGGCGGGAGTCTGTGGTGGGGTGACTACAGGTGGTGGTCCCAGCAGCCAGAGAGGGCAGGAGAGATCTGGAGTCAGCCCCACTGCAGGGCTTGGGAATCAGTCTCAACCAATCTCCTTCCACTGCTTGTAGAAGTCCAGAACATTCTTGATGTCCACACTGGCATGTGCAGCGGCCTGCAGGGCTGCCTGTGGAGGGGAGCAGGAGAGACGGTGGGAGTCTCCTGAACTATGGACAAGTCGCTGAGGGGAAGAGGTGATGGAGGGGAAAAGGGCCGCTGCCTGGAAGATCTGAGGAGGGAGCCTCCTCCAGTACCTCGTTCCCACCCCAGGCCCCTCTCCTCGCCCTCTGACCCACCTGCATAGGGCCCGAGAGCACGCTGGGGTTGTCCAGTGGAAGGCCTGTGATGATGGTCACCATGCCACCTGGGTCCTCCTCACCTGCCCCCTGGGCTAGAGTCAGCTGTTTGCAGCTGTCCAGGATCTTATAGAGAGTCCTGGGGGAGGAGGAGGGTAGGCATTAGCACAGCCCGCACACCAGGATCTCCAGGGCACAGGGAAAGCTAGGAACGAGGAGGGCACCAGTAGGGAGCAAGAGCAACCAGGCAGCCGAGGCAGGAGGAAGCTGGCACTGGAGGATGTGCCATGGGGGGTGGGCCCAGGCGCACTGAGGGCGCCAAGCCTCAGCATCTCAAGGCCCCAGGGAACTGGGTGCTGGAGCAACTCCATCCTCCAAGGGGAGACTTGCAGGAGGCCCCGGGCTGGTCCTGCCACCTGTCAGTTCCTTGGCCCTGTCCCCTCTCCCAGGGAGGGGCACAGGGGAGGCAGTGCAGGCTATCTGAGGGTCCAGGGGTAGGGCTGAAACTTTACCAGGCATCTGCATCCTGTCTCTTTAGCTTATGTCGCTCAAAGCTCTTCCCCACCTCTTTCTGGCAGCGAATGTACCTGCAAAGAACACATGAGCGTGGAGTTGGGGCACGGGAGCGAGGGCCTCACACAAAGCAGACCATTGTGGCTCAAGGGCCTAGTTCCCCGGGAGCAGGGAGGGGGCACAGCTCTCCCATCACAGGTCTGGGGGAGCCATTTCCAAGTTTCCTGGCCGCTGGCTCGCCTTTCTTCCTGATAACATCATTCCCCGTTCCTCCCAGGGCAGAGAGCTGGGAGGGGAGAAGCAGCAGATGCTTTTCAAGTCAGGGCTTCTGGAGACAAGGTCCGAACAAGTGGGCTTTGTACAGCTTCCTGGCAGATGTGGGGGGATGGTTTATGTGTGTGTGTTGGGGGGGGGGATGGTCAGCTAGCAGGGAGGCCAGAAGGAAAGGCCTGTGTGGGCTGAGCACCTACGGTCTGATCATGTGGCTTCAGTGGGAGGTGGGAAGCGCAGGCAGCCCCGAGAAAGCCACCCTGACCAACCTGGTCCCAGCCCAACCCTGAGGCCGGAGAAACGCTTACAAAGTGCCCACAGCCTGGAGCTGGGGGTGGCTCCCTTCACCCCAGAGATGCTGAGCTCAGGTTCACCCCAGAGGCAAGTGGACAGCAGGTCGTTGCTCCCCTCCCCCTAACAGCTCCTGGCCCCTCCAATCACCCTCTATTTCCGCACCTGAGACCTTGACTTATTAGGTCTTTGGTCTTCCCTCCCTCCCGCAGTGAGCAAACTGTGCGCAGGGACTGCCAGTGTGTGTGTGTGTGTGTGTGTGTGTGTGTGTGTGTGTGTGATCCACAACTAAAACAAAGCTTTGTTGTCTGAGACACACACGGGGCTCAGCACAGGTCCACTGGCCGGCACTCACCTGTTTCCTTTTTTAAACTCTGCCTCTAGGTATCGGATCCCATCCCGGGCCCCTGGGTGTTCCTTCTTCAGCAAATCCAGGCCATCAATCACTAGTGGGCAGGGTGGGGGTGGGGAAAGACAAAACAGATGAACTCAGAGTGCTGTGACACGGGCTCTCTCCGGGAAGTAGCTGAACTCCAGCACACACTGCAGGAAAAGAAGGGACGGACGGTGGCTTCGACCGGGCTCCTGAGTCCTTCAAAAGTATGACCTTCGCCAGTCATGTACTTGGCAATTTACAATCGCTTTCATTTAGATATTCTCCTGTTTCTCCCAACCATCTTGGAGGCAGGATTTAAGAGATCATGCCCATTTGACAGATGAAATGACTGAGGTTCATAGTTAAAGCAGGTGACCAAGGCCACTGTGTATAAACTGGGCTCCAAATAAAGGTCTCTCAATCCCAATCCCCGAGTTCCCTTTAGCCATCTTCTATCTGTCCTCCCACGTCCCCCGTGTGCTCACCTGTCCTTGGGATGATGACAATGAAGCGGCCACTGGTGGCCAGCTGGCGGATGATGGGGAGGTGGTGGCAGAGGGCCTGGGTGTCAGGGACGAGGTAAGGTGACATTGCTGACTGGGCCTTGGGCTGCTGGAGGCTCCCTTCCAGCTGAGAGACCTCGAGCTGGTGAGAGAAGGCAAAGTGGGCGGAGCTGTGTGGGCTCCACAGCTGGCAGGGGGGAAATGGTTCTCAAAGGGGCTCCTATAGGGCCCCTCCTGCTGCCCCAGGGACAGGGGTCGCCTTTTACCAATGACTCAGAGGAAAAGTAGAAACAAGGGTTGGGGTAAAGAGAAGAAAAAGAGGCAGAAGTGAAAGCAGCAAGACGGCAAGGCTCTGTGAAGAAGGGGCTCCAGGAGGCAATCTGGGAGACCACGAAGGTAGTAATCTGGGCAAAGTGGGGGGCTCCAGGGGAACAGGGGGCTGCAGCTGGAGGGGTGAGGATCTGCCCATCGGCTTTAGGCAATAACCAGATCAAGAGGAGAAGGAGCACCTGAAGTCGTAGCTGGGCCATGTCCCTCATAAGCCTGTTCCGCCGAGCTTCTTCCTGCGCCTAGAAGGGAAAAACCAAGTGCTAAGAACCAAGTGCTGAGCTTGGGACGAGGAGCTGAGGCTGTCCTCTTCCTCCAGCGATCAAGACCAAGAGTGCTGGGTCCCGCTAAGTGAAAAGAAGCGAAGCATGGGAGAAAAACATGGCCACTCTGTTCCCACACCAGGAGGGAGCAGCAGACAGCGGCACTGTCACGGCACAGGACAGCACCTGGCTGTGCCTCAGGGTCTGAGCTCTGCCCTCTGCTTTCTCCCTCCCAGGGGATACTACCCCTGCACCCCATTTCCCTGCCTCTATCACCATCCATGTGCCCATTTCTTTTTAAGACATTTTTACTGATTTCAGAGGAATGGAGAGGGAAAGACAGAAACATCAATGAGTGAGAATCACTGCTTCCACTGAGATCAAGCCCGAAACCCAGGCATGTGCCCTGACCCGGAATCTAACCACGACATCCCGATTCATAGGCTGACACTCAACCACTGAGACACACTGGCCAGGCCACTTGCCAATTTCTTTCAAATCCTGTTTCAGCCTAGATCTACCACCCTGAACACATATCCAACTGCCTACTTGGCAGCCCCATCTACTCCTCAAAACCTTCTCCTCTTTTTAGTGTTCCCCAACTTGGTACATAAATCAAATCAGAAAACTGGGGTGGCTGATTTTTCTTCTCTCTCAGCCCCAGCAGTTACTGCTTCCCAGTCTTGTTAATTGTAAAATATCATTCAAGGCCCAACTGGTGTGACTCAGTGGTTGAGCATCAGCCTATGAAACAGGAGGTCACAGTTCGGTTCCCGGTATGGGCACATACCCGGATTGCAGGCTTGATCCCCATTGGGGGACATGCAGAAGGCAGCCAATCAATGAGTCTCTCTCATCATTGATGTTTCTAACTCTCCCTCTCCTTTTAAGTCAATAAAAATGTTTAAATATATATATATATGTATTATGTGTGTGTGTGTGTGTGTGTGTATGAAACTCAAATCCTTCTGCACCTCTCCATCTCCATTGCACAATCCTAGTCTAAGCCAGCACCTCCCACCCTTGACTATTATAAGCACCTCTTTACTGGTCTCTGCCTCTAATCCAATCCATTGTTTCTGCCTGTAACCAAGGCATCTTTCAAAAACCATCTGATATCCCATCAGGGATGGCTCTGACTGAAAGTCCTTTGATGGTTTTCCTTTGGCTTCTGGGTGAAGTAAAAATTCCTTAATCTATATATATCGGGAGTTCAACTGGGAGATCGTGAGTTTGATAACTCACTACGATGTGTGGTGACCACCAGGGGGCGGTGCAGAATGAAGGAAGGTCCTGATAGACCCTAAATGATTGGCCCTAATCACCAGCCAGGCCTAGGAACTCTACCCATGCAAGAATTTTGTGCACCGAGCCTCTAACATGGCATAAAAGATGAGGCTATGGATAGGAACTTATCCTAAAAGTTATGGGGAGCCACTGAAGACTCTGTGATGAATAAAGTGGCACCAGCAGAGTGGTGCTTTACAATATGAGTGTGGCCCTAGCTGGTTTGGCTCAGTGGATAGAGCATCGGCCTGCGGATGAAGGATCCTGGGTTTGATGCTGGTCAAGGGAACATGCCAGCTTGATCCCCAGTAGGGCATGCAGGAGACAGCCAATCAATTATCCTCTGTCATCACTGATGTCTGTCTGTCTCTCTCCCTCCCTCTGAAATCAATAAAAAATAAAATAAGAGGGTGGCCCAACCAGTATGGCTCAGTAGTTTTGAGCATTGATCTATGAACCAGGAGGTTAGAGCTTGATTCCCAGTCAGGGCACATGCCTGAGTAGCAGTCTCAATCTGGGGGTGTGCAGAAGGCAGCTAATCAATGATTCTCTCATCATTGTTTCTCTTCCTCCCTCCCTCCCTCCCTCCCTCCCTCTCCCTTCCTCTATGAAAGGAGGTACCTCGAGATACGAGTGCCCTAACATACGAGATTTTTGAGATACGAGCCATCGAGCGAGCGATTTTTGCTTTGAAATACGAGCAACATTTGAGATAGGAGTAATCGCTCGGATCGGCCGGCTGCACCCAACCCACCAGTTTACCGCGACTCGAGCGTCTTATAGTTTCCCACGCCTCAAGGTTACGGAACAAATTAAACTCGTATCTCGAGGTACCACTCTGTGTGTGTGTGTGTGTGTGTGTGTGTGTGTGTGTGTGTGTGTTTTGTTTTTTTTAAAGCTGAGCACCACACCAGCTTACAATAAGAACAGTTTCAGATTGTCCAATTCCAGAGCCTTGGTGCTTCCTCATCTATAAAACGAGGACAGAGCACCCACCTCACAGGACTGCTGAGAGAGTTAAACGAGAGGTCACATGCAAGCCCAGGTTTGCACACAGAAAGCTCTCGAGAAATGACAGATGGCATGACAACATGACAATGACCACACTGCTGCTGCTGCTGGGAATAAACCCCTTGGGTGCAAGCCTGAGACTCAGGCAGAGCAGGAGGCAGCCCAGGAGGTAATGTGGCCCATGTCCAGCTTGGTCTAGGTGTCCAACCCTGCATGAGAGGGGCTCTCAGACACTCCCTGCTCCTCAGGATGAGTCTTCAAGAACTTCAGGCTAAAGGAAATGCCTGCAAAAACTTCAACAATTTTTGAAGCTGTGCAACTTCCCCATAGTTATTTTTGTAACCCCCATGGAGCAGCAATGAAAGCCTTACACAAAGGGTTTGTTTTTAGCAAAATGTCCTTGCTTTCAAGACAACAAGGAAGGGAGTTTCTGGGGAGCCTATACCCCTTCCCAGACAAGCCGACCATCCACAGGAAGGGTGAGCTCAGAGAGGCAGGTAGGGAAGCCTGCAGCTAAGGAAGGAAGAACATGAGCTTGCCTCCCGTGCCAGACACCACTCCCCCACTCAGGGAGGACAACACAGCCCAAGACTGTGCAGGCCCCACTCTGGAACCCAGACTGTTGTTCCAAAGTATTAGCCGCACACAAAAAAGGTCTGCCTTGTTCGGGGCTGTAACCCCGTGACCAGAATACTGACAAGTCTGACACAGAGAGACTCTCAATAAATATTTATGGAATGAATTACTGAATGGAAAAGAGGTAACATAGGCCCCTTCCTCCAGTTTGGACTCTGTGGGATGGGATCACGCCTGGGACGGGAGGCTTTCTGCATGGTGTCTGATACCAAGATCCCTCTATTCCAGGGTGGGGAACCGTTTTTCTGCCACTTGGATATTTATGACATCTTTCGAGGGCCACACAAAATGATCAACTTAAAAATTAGCCTGCTAGCCCTGCTAGGTTTGGTTCAGTGGATAGAGAATCAGCCTGAGGGCCAAAGGGTTCCAGGTTCGATTCCGGTCAAGGGCAAGGCTCCTCTCCGGCTGGGCCCTGGTCAGGCTGCATGAAGGAGGCAACCAATTGATGTTTCTCTCACATCAGTGTTTCTCTCTGTCTTTCCCTCTCTCTTCCACTCTCTCTAAAAAATCAATGGAAAAATATCCTCAGGTGAGGATTAAAAAAAAAAATTAGCCTGCTAAGCCGGCTGGTGTAGTTCAGTGGCTGAACTCTCTCTCCCTTCCTCTCTAAAATCATTAAGAAATACATTTTTAAAAAAGTAGCTTGCCGCCAAAACCGGTTTGGCTCAGTGGATAGAGCATCGGCCTGCAGACTGAGGGGTCCCAGGTTTGATTCCAGTCAAGGGCATGTATCCTGGTTTCCGGCACTTCCCCTGTAGGGGGCGTGCAGGAGGCAGCTGATTGATGTCTCTCTCTCATTGATGTTTCTAATTCTCTATCCCTCTCCCTTCCTCTCTGTAAAAAATCAATAAAATATATTTTTTAAAAAAAAGTAGCCTGCCATATTTAGCCAAACATTTAATTAACTCACTTCTAATGCCTTGGCAGGGCCAGACCAAATGATGTCGGTCTTACATGGCCTTCAGGCTAGACGTTCCCACCCCTGCTGTATACCTTTCCATTCCTGTCTTCATCGCTGGGGAAGGGAAGGAAAAGGAGCATTTGCTGTAATAATGTGCCAGGTGCCTCAGAGGTACTATCATTCCATCTTCCCAACAATCCCCTAAAGCTGATTCTACTGTTCCCAGTGACTCACTCAATTCACAGACACAGAGGTGGCAGAGATGGCCCTCCCCCGCAGGCAGTCTGGATACTGGCCCAGCGCCATGCTGCCTCTGCTCCACACCACTCTCACTCCTGTCCACCAGCCGATCCCTCAGGTCCCGTCCCTGCCTCCTCTTTCCCTAGGCCCGGTCTCCCCAACCCCAAGCACCACATTCTCCAGTCGAGGGCCACCAGTTTGAGGCTTTCTCCGGTTTCTCAGTGAGCCCAGGGGAGCGGGCGGACTCACCATGCGGAACTGGGCCTGGGCCTGCTGCAGTAGGCTCTCCTGCTCAGACTGCGCGGTGCTGACGAAGATGCCGACCTCCGAGCTGAACTGCAGGATGCTGCCTTGTAGGCGGGCGACGAAGTGGCCAAAGCTGCGGATGCAGCAGATTCGCACGACCGACTGTGAGGGACACACAAGGGAGCCCGGCCCAGCTGAGCAGGGCTGCCCTCGAGGGCTCCCGCCCTCCTGCCTCCCTCCTGTGCCAGCCACCCCAGCAACAAGTGCCCCTTGGAAAGGCTCAGGGTCTGTGGGGTGGGTGAGAGGAGCACCGAAGCCCAAAGCCTGCAACTGCCAGACGAGAGTGAACAAGAAGGGCACGGAGACTCCCAGGACCTGAAAACCAGGCGCGGGCTCAGAAGCGAGAGCCGGGCACTGGGCTGGGAGCGAGGAGACCTGGCTTCTAAGGCCGCCTCTCCTCTGAGCTTCAGTTCCTCGGGTGTAAAACGAACATTCACAACTTATTTTCTTGTTAGCAGAACCCTTCTTCCCCATCAAACAAAAATCTTATCTGGAACCTGAAAGCATGAAACAGACTAAAGGCCAATCGCTCTGGCTACCGTGGGAGCAACCGACCGGTGTGTGTGTCAGAGCCTGGGAGGCCGGTCTGCGTGGCTTCCCTCTGCTGCCCCCAGATGGCCCATGTAGTGACACAGACTCAAGGGCGGAAGTCACTGCACTAAGTGGACAGCACATGCCTCCCAGCTCTAATTCTCTGAATTGCTTGATGTTCAATTCAGAGAAGGATGGCGCACAGTAGAAAGAAACTGAGAGAAGATTTCAAAGCCCTAGTAATCCACTTGTTCTGTCCTCTACAAAAGATGGAAAAGGGGAGGAAGGCTTGTTCTACAACAGGAGACCACCAACAGCAGACCAAGGACAGTCTGCCAAGAAGGAAAGACAGCTCAAACGACTTACTGAATAAAGACTCAGCCCGTAACCCCAAGGACACTCGCCCTGCCTAGATGGAGGGGCAGGGGGGAGAGGGATGCTTCTCCTGCCCACTCCAATTCTGAGCCCGTGCTTTGCTGCTGTGTCTAACAACACAGCTTGTGGCCTGAGAAATAATGTCCTCACCTCCTCTAAGCTGCTGAGCAGGGGCCGATCCGTGTCAAAGTTAAAGCGTCTGTGGGCAGCCCGGAGGGGAGGCAGGTTGCGAAGTGCCATGTCCTCTGGAAGCAGCAGGCTAGAGGGGAGGTCAGGCAGTTCACAACCTTCAAGGAGCCCATGGACCTCGGGACACAGGGCTAGGCCTGGGGAAAGAGGACACATGAGACCACTCACCCTGTGGGAGCCCTAGGCAAAGGGACACGGCCTTGTTTGGAAATTGCCAGGCTAATGCAATAGGACACACCCTAGGGCAGAGATGGCGGGAGGAAAGGAGGAGACACACACATGGGGCTGTCAGAGCTCTAGAAGCCCAGGGTGGAAGGGCTGGAGGGACAGAGCAGGTGGGGGGACCAGGAGGCCTCAGGCTAAGGCTGCCTGACCACAGGGCAATTAATTAATTAGGATGAAAGAGAGAGGAGGGGCTCTGGGGGAAGGAACAACCTTTGGGTGAGTGCAGTGGTAGGAGAAGGTGGAGATTTCCAATTAGAAGATGGTAGGAGGGAACAAGCCAGACAGATGAACTCTGAAGGTCAAGGTCAGTTCTCAGTGACCAAGGCACCAGTGTGGCACCAGCGACTGGGGCCGGCCTCCAGGCTCCCCTCACTCTGCTTGCCCACTCCACTGCCATCCCCAGGGAGCACACTCCCTGGCAGACAGGCCACCTGCCCACAGTGGGGCAGTGTTGGGGTGAGAAACCAGAGAGGCCAAGGCCACAATGACTGCTGTGTGTGAGGGAGGCTTGGCAGTGAATCCCATTAACCTCCTTACCCCAAGGGCCAGGTTACGGGAAGGGGGATGGGCTGCAACGGGCCAATGAGGGAGAGGGGAAAGGAGAGTGGTGCCAGGGACTCACTTACCAGACTCTTGGAGTTCGCCAGCAGCTGGCAACAGATTCAGCAACACGGAGAGGCGGTTCCACAGACTCTGAGAGCTCTGGGGAGAGAGGCAGGAGGCCCTCAGCCCGGGCGTCTGGGGATGGCAGTGAGCAGGAAAAGCTGCCCAAGAGGCCTGCCGCCAGGGGCTGTGGAGACTTGGAAACAGGGAGCTGGTCCCGTGAGGAGTGAAGAACCCATGGAGCCTTGCTGACCTTTACCACCGGTGGAAGGTTTCCCAGAGAGAAGGCAGGAGACCGGGAAGGACTCTCTAGACCTCTGGCTCCTTCCCCCTCCTCCAGAGCATCTGAGCACCTCTCTGTCTAGCCCAAACCCTCACCTGCCCACTGGGATACTGCTTAGGGATGTGATCTCACATCTCCATCTTACCACACCTCCCTCAATGACAGACAGTAACTAAGCAAGCAAGCTGTCATCAGGCAGAAGCACACACCCAAGGTTGTGCCTGGCCCTGACTACTGTCTCATCTAGGGCAACCTGTAGGGAGACGGGACCCACACAGGGCAGGTGTGCTAGTAAAGCAAAGCAACACTGAATGAAAGCCTCCGGGCATAGAGGCTCTGGTCAAGACCAAGAATCTGAACCTGAAAAGGCCACCACTGCCCAGCCGGCCTCCAAGCCATCAGTCCCTGACGCCATTCGAGCTGCACGACTAAGCTATTCCCTAAGCGGCTGCCTATCCTTGTCTGGAACTCCCACCATTCCCATCCCTCCCATCCCTACTCAGAGGCTCTCCTTTCCCGAGACCCTCTGAACACAAACTCTCATCCACATGAACCCTAATGGCAGGCACCACCGCTGGCACTGGAGATACAGAGCAGAGTAAGCAGCTCTCTTGCTTTCCCATCCACACCATCTGTATTCCAGGGCAAAGGTTGGGCCCAGTCCTTCTCCTGTAGAAAGTATGAGCCCCGCAGAGAAGGGGTGCTTGGCAACTATTTTTACCAGACCATCGGAGGGGGGACTCCGAGGCCACGTCCCGACACCTCCCCCAGTGCCCTGAGACCCGAGGAGGCCGTGGGGTGACACACCTGTGCACACACAATGATGAGGTCAGGGTTGGTCCGCAGCCAGTCCAGGAAGACTTTGACAGCAGGCAGCAGGCCTTCCGCCATCAGGACTTGCAGCTTCTCCTGGATGCTGCGCTCATTCCGACAGGAGTGCCCACTGGACTCGCTCGCCTCTGACTCAGAGCCCTCCTCCGAGGCTGGGGGGGAAAAGAACCGGGATGACTAATGGGTGTGTGACAACAGGCTTCGCTCTGTCGGGAGACTGATGGCTCTGAAGAATTCTGATATGAAAGGTAAGGAATTACTTACAGACCTCTGCCTCATTTTGCAGGCCCATAACTTTTGATTTTTTGTTTTTGAGAGAAAAGGAGAAACATAGATGCGAGAGGGTAACATCAACCAGCTGCCTCCTGCATGCTCTCTACCAGGTATTGAGCCCACAACCCAGGCATGTGCCCTCACCCGAAATTAACAGGCCACCTTTTGGTGCATAGGACAATGCGCAACCAACTGAGTCACATGACCGGGCATTAGCTGGCTGCCTTTAAAGCATGAGCCTGGTGCCTTTTATTTATTATTATTTTTTAAATATTTTATTGATTTTTTTAAGAGAGTAAGGGAGAGAGATAGAGAGCTAGAAACATTGATGACAGAGAGACATCGATCAGCTGCCTCTTGCACACATTCCCACTGGGGATGTGCCCACAACCAAGATACATGCCCTTGACCAGAATCGAACCTGGGACCTTCCAGTCCACAGACTGACGCTCTATCCACTAAGCCAAACTGGTTTTGGCGAGCCTGGTGCCTTTTAAAATGATTCTTTTAGCCTCACACTAATTTGTGAGACTGGTCTACAGCTATACTCAAAACAATATTTATGAAGTGCCTACTCTGTGCCAGAAGGCAGGGCAGATAGAAAGAAGCTGTAGGGAGGGAGAAAAGTGGCACAGAATTAAAATAACTACTTGTAACTAACTCCTAGATCTTCAACTCTGTAGGCTGAACACTGAGCATATTTCCTCATTTCTCTCATTCGGTCACTATTTCCTAGTCCCAACCATACACCAAGTACTGTGCTAGGCACCAGACAAAACCTATACCGTCCTGCCCTCAGGAGGCTCACAGGCTATGTGGAGAGAGACAAGTCAATAGTTTCACTTGAGGGGAAAAGGGCCAGAAGTGTCCTAAGTGCAGAGGAGCCCACAGCAAGAAAATCTAACCTAACTGTGAAGTCCCAAACCAAGTCACTTTCAAGTAAAAATTAGCCAAGCCAGGACAAGAGAGGAAAAATATGCTACAGACGGAAGGAGCACCATGCATAGCAACTTGGAGGTACAGCACTTAGAGGAGGGATAGTAACTAACTCTCCCACCAGATTGCTGTAAAGGTTAAGTAAGAATCCCTGAAGGAAGTCCAGCCTCGTGCTTGGCATAGAGTAGACTCAAGCAGTGCTCACT
Organism: Lasiurus cinereus; assembly: GCA_011751065.1. Classification (NCBI taxonomy): domain Eukaryota; kingdom Metazoa; phylum Chordata; class Mammalia; order Chiroptera; family Vespertilionidae; genus Lasiurus; species Lasiurus cinereus. The sequence continues at coordinate 29,231,889 of JAAGEH010000042.1, read as the reverse complement.
GCTGCTGCTGACTGGGTTTTCCCTCTGCAGGGAAGACCCTCGGCAGGTAAACCTCACTCTAACCCACTAGTTTTTCCAACTTTCAGGAGCCCTGGCGGAACATGGGATGACACCAGGCAAAGAAACCATAGCTGCACTTGTCATGTGGAGGCACACCCCAAACCCACAGGGCAGGGTGAAGGAGGCTGGAGCTGGGAATGAGGAAGTGAGCAGGAGAAGAGTTCTCAGAACAAACTCCTGGCTGTGCAGAGGACCCATGTAAGGCAGCCCAGGTGGGGGAGAGTGCTCACAGACAGCACGGTGGAATGCTGATGGCATGGAGGTGTAGACAAGAGGCCCAAGTACCTGGCTCTGAGGGCTTATCCACATCCCCGTTGACACAGGGCCGGTGGCTGGCCAAGGTGTGCGGGTCAGCGGTGGGCTGGAGGAGCAGGTTGCTGAAGGTGGGGGCCAGTCGGAAGCAGCGCTTGGTCTGGAACATCTGGGTGGACATGGCTTGTAGATTGCTGGCAATGCTAGCCTCACTGGGGCCCAGAGGGCCATTGAGGGACTCAGGAGCTTCTGACCTGGCCCGCGGGGGTTCCAGGGCTGGGGACCGCGTCCCTTCCTCATCCTCCATGTCTTCCAGGTCTGATCGGGACTCTTGGCTGTTCATTTCCGAGTCTGTTTCAGCATCAAAGGCTGTTCCCCCACCTTCAAGACTCTTGTCGGAGCCACTGTCCGAGCCCTCACTGGCCCGGGCCGAGTCATGGCTCGAGTCAGATTCAAAGCCCTCACTCAGGTCACTATCATCACCAGCTTTGGGCAGGTGGCGGTGGCGACGGCGACGGCGGAGGCAAGAGAGGCGGGAGAACTTCCGATTCTTTCTGACCTCATCCACTTGAGGTGCTGCGGGAGGAGGCTCTTCCTCCTTCTCCAAGGGTTCCTTGGACTCTGGTTCATCTATGAAAAGAGGTTGGTCAGGGGGGCCTAGGGACAAACTGGAGGCTGAAAGCTGGAAAGTAATCCTACACACCACTACCCGCCAAGCCGGGTTCCCCTTCCCGACACACGTTTCCAGGCACATCGCCCCCAGGCCCGTACCTGTGCCGTCACTCTGGAATGCCGGGACGGGATTCTCGCCCTCTTCCAGCTCAGCCTGCAGCCGTATGTTGACATGATTGACGAGGTGAGAGAAGAGGGCCAGGGTAAAGGCAATGGCTGCACTGTACTGCTTGGATCCTAAAGCCAGGAAAGCCGGGCATTAGGGGCTCAGGGCCCTGAGGAGGAGGGGGAACCATCAACTCCACCCAGTCTCACCTATTTTCAATCCTTCCAAGGATCAAACTGCCTCTCAAAGCTTCTAAGGTTAAAAAAAAATAAAAAAGTTCTCTGGTCTCTGTACTATTATCCTGTAATCTAGAAGGTGCCAGCTCACCCGGCGCTTCCTCACGTAAGCGTATCCTCTCGCCCCATCTCATCCTCCCTGGCTGTGATGCCTCCACACAGGCTCCTCCCCAAACCCCAAGCACCTTCACATCCAACCCTACCTTCCCTTTCCTTCCTTCCAACCTTGTTCTACATTCTACCAGGAAAGTTTGCAGAACTGACCCTTGTGTCTGCCTGGGTCCTGGCCAAGGGTGTGTGTTTGCAAGAGGGAGTGAGGAGGAGGGAAAGGAAATGCGCTGTGCCTTGTTCATTCATCAGGAGGTCCCTTAGGGTAAGGCACCTTGTCCCTTACTCTCCTACAGCCAAGCAGCCACAGTAGTGAAAGGGCTGCTTGTGGAAGAAGCTGATAAAGAAGAAGCTGCAGAAAAGGGAGGAGAAAAGGGGGACCCAGGAAGTTACCTGCTCTCTTTAAGCTGTGCACACCCATAAGGCAGATGATGACCATTTGGAAGATCAGAAGGTCCGGGAGGAAAGCGTATCCGCTCTCATACTCCTCCTCATCCTCACTGGCCAGGCTGAGGTTGGGTGAGGAGGGCAGGTAGAAGAGGCAGAGGTTGAAGTCCTCCAGGACTGACTGGCAAAGTGACGTCAGCTCTGAGTCCACGGAGCTATGGAAGGGCAAGAGTAAGAGTAAGAGTTAGTGATGGAGGATGAGGCAGGGAAAAGGAAGTTGGGAATATAGGATTCCAAAAAAAGACTAAGGAATCCTGCAATGAAATTTCAGAGCACAACGGGGGACTCAATGCTGAGCTGAGCTCTAAAGCAGACAAAATCACCGGGAAGGAAAGGCACAAAGTGGAAGCGATGTGAGTGGCCTTCCCACTCAGTTGCTCCTTCAACATCCAACAAGAGCCCATTTTGAGCCAGAGGAAGAGCTGCCCAGAGAATGGGCAAAACAGTGAGGGATGTCCAGCAAAGGCTAACTCGCTAGAGAATTTCCACTGAGAAGCAGAATTCAGCAGCTCACTGCCTCCTCCGAAGCATCCTCCGTAAGCGAAGCTGTCATGAATGGGCTCATGCTCTCTTCCACTCACCTGCTTTTGGGCTGCAGCAGGCTTTGCAGATACATGAAGTTCACCAGCAACCTCTTAATGTCTTTACATCTGAAATGAGAGGAGGCCCGGGTAAATGCTGAGTGAATCCAGAGTCCCGATGGCCCCACTGCACCAAATGCAGCAACAGCCCCTCCTTCCCACAAGCCTCTCACCGCTTCTTGCTGGGAGAGAGTTTCCGAGTCTCACACTTCTTCAGCTGGTGGTACATTTTGGCTGCCTTGTCAAACAGCCTCTTGAGGTTCCCATAGGCCCCCTCAAAGGACACTTCTGATTGGATGCTGAAGGGAGACACAGAGGCAAGCTATTGAGGGTTGGCAGGGACAGGGGAGGGATGGGTGGAGTAAGGAAGGGAGGAGTGAAGAGAGAAATGTCCCTCTGTCAAAACAATGTTTCTAGTAAATAAAGGCTGCCCCAGCCTCCCTTTCATATACACTCAGGGAGAACGCTCTCTCTCCTAATAAAGCACACGCATATACCAACTTTTATCGTAACAGCTGAGTGTCAGATCCAGGGAAGCTGCTGCCCTATATATCATCACTGTCACCTCAAAACACTGAAGCTCTACAATTCTGAGGTTCCTGTCCGGGATACTTTGGTAACATTTCATCAACTCTGCCAAATTTGTTTCCTTCTTTAAAACAGCAATCCTATATTTTGCATAATATAGTGGACAGCTATTTTAGCTGCCCAAATACCTATAAATCCAGATGGCTGTAAAAAAAGCAGCAGGAGTGTCAAGGGGCCCTGACAGGAGGGACCCCCCAATCTTAGGATTCCCCTATTTCAGGCAGGAGCTAGAGAAGGGAGGAAGGAAAGAGAGAAAACGAAGCAGGGATGGTATGGCCAAGAAAACAAGGCTGGGGAAAGAGTGGCAGATACTCACCAGCGCAGGTAGCAGTACATGGCTTCCACATTATAGTACTTGCTGCCCGCAAGGGTGCCCAGCTGGTTGAAGGGCATTCCTGGGGAGAGAGAAGGCACGTAGCTTGTAGCCACAATACTCACCCAAAGCTGCCAGGCCCAACCAAAGCAAGCATCAGAGAACTCTGGGGGGGGAAGAGTTGGGCTTGCAAGTGTCTAGGTGCTTAGCAGCTTAATCTTATTCCTCCAGAGGGTTACTGATTATAGACTCACGCCTATTAGCCTATTCCTGCCGGGGCGGCCAAGGATTTCAGCACCGATGGGTCCCATTCCTTCAGCAGTAGCTGTGACTCTTCCAAGGTTGAGAGCTCTCCATGGAGCCTTCTCCCTAACCCCCCTCAGTTTCTCTCCTCTGATATCTCCTTCCTCTAATCCCCCTCTCTCCCTGTGATGGAACCTAATCCTTTCTCTTCGTCTGTCTCCTGTGGGGGCAGATGAAGTACAGTCTCCTCTTTCTACACAGACTTCAGGACAAAAAAGCCCTCTCTCTTTTCCTCCTCTTCTGCCTCCCTCCTTCTTGGTTCAAGACTTTCCCATTTCTCTTCCCCTTCCATCATCTTCTAAGTGTGCAGTACAAGGGGGAGAATGCATAACCAAGGTGAAGTACAAGAGAACTGAGTGAGGTAAGGACCCAGGGGAATGAGCATGGCCCACCTGCCATCTCAACATTGTCTTCCTCTGGGGAATGATGCTGGCTGGGAGCCCGAGCCGGGGTCCACTTACCGATCTGGGGAGCTACTGACAGGGCTTGGTAGTAAAATCTCTCAGCTAGCAGCTCGGTGTCTACGCCAGCCAATTCATTCTGATATCGTGCTGCAGGAGAGGAGGAGGAAGAGAAACACGATGATTCCATATTTCAGAACAACCTCCCTCACCTGGGAGTCCACTGGAGGCGCTGTAATAAGAGCCTGGAAGGAAGACACCTGAGCTAGGAGGCGGGCTGCTTGGAGCTCTGCTCTCTCTCTAACTTCCTGATTTGAGAGAGAAAGAGAGATTGACTTACTGTTCCACCCATTTATGCATTCATTGGTTGTCTCTTATATGTGTCCTGACTGGAGATCAAACCCACCCTGGCATATCGGGACAATGCTCTAACCATCTGAGCTCTCTGGCACAGCCTCTCTCTCTCTCTCTTTTTAATTTATATGAAGGAGAGAGAGAAAAAAAAAAAGAAACATCAATGTGAGAGAGAAACATGGATCAGTTGCCTTTCGTAAGCACCCTGACCAGGACCAAACCTGCACCTGGACATGTGCCCCAACTGGGATTCAAACCTGCCACCCTTTGGTGCAAGGGACAATGCTCAACCAACTGAGCTACACCGGCCAGGACGATCTGGCAATCTTAAATGTGCATGACCAAGGGCGAATATTCAATTTTCTCCTCCTCATTGGTAAACTCAAAATGTAAATATTTAGTATGTGTAAAGTAAACAGGCTCTTTTTGATTATCTCTTGCCAATGAAGGTAAGCTACAGCATATATAATTAATTGGAAAGACCTATGATAACTTGGTTTTGTAACACAACTGCTCAACTCTAGAGAGGAGACATTACTACTGATCCTTGGTCAGTCTAATGAGAAACAGCTGATTCTCTCTGGGCCCCCTGCCTCTGAGGGCTCCAAGAGTGAGCCTGGGCAGGAAGAGAAACCTCAGGTCAACAAAAGATAATGCATCCAACAGCCACACACCAACTGCCTAAGGAGGACCCTGACTTCAATCCCTCTAAGCGTCCATAGAGATTTTTTTTTTTTAAAAAAGGAGACAGATAAAGCTTCCTAACACACTACTGAAACTGAGTTATCACCCTGACTTTCTCAAAATTCAAAAACGTTTTCCTTCCTCCCATATTCACTGATCCTTTCCAACTCACAGAAGAGCTGTGAAAAGAAGGGAACATTGTAAACAGATGAAAAGGAAAAAGTTATCAGGCCCAAACTATTTCTGCTCTTAGAGCAAGCATGTCAAACTGAAGCAGCCTGAGCCTGTCCTGAGCCTAAACAGACAATGAAAGGGTCATATACTTACACAGATCGCCCAGGTACACTAGACATCGGTGGCATGCCATCTGTGCCCAATCCATCTCCTTCCCTGAAGCAGACACTGGCTTCTTGCATCCTGAGAGAGAAAGGAGAGAAACTTATGAGCCTATCCCTCTTCCGCTACCTATGGGAAAGCACCTTTCCTAGGTGGAGAATGGAACTCAAGAATCTCATAGGACGGAGAAGTCACTCATTCAGGACTTAGGTAGAGACACAAGGTTTACAGGCAGACTCCTTCACAGGACAGGAAGAAACTGAAGAGAAGGGCTAGGGTCTTCAATTTAGGATGGCTCCCAGGGAGAAGGTCATGTGAAAGGTCATCATAGGAAGGCTTCTTTCAAAAGGAAGCAGAGGTGAGGCTCAAGTGTCAGGACAGTTATGTGGGTGGAAGATCCCCACATAAAGGCAAAAGGTTTGGGTAAAGAAGGGAAACTTGTCCAAGAATGGAATGTGACTGAGAACAAAGTAAAGGCTCCTGGCTTCTGCCCAGGAGAGGAGGGCCACAGAGGACACAGCAGCAGATGGCAGTCTACCCGGGAAGGAGACAAGGTGCGCTGGCCTTGCCTTAGGAAGGTGGTGGCGGGCTCTCGCCGCCTTGTAACTTCGTTTCAGAAAGCCGCGCTTGTTGAGAGGCAGTTTCTCCTGTGCTGGGTACTGTCTAAGTGTCTGACATTAATTTAGCAGAGCTCACCGTTGCCCCATGAGGTAGGTAGCGGAGGAAAGCAGTCACTAAGTGGCAGAGCCAAGATTCAAAGGGCAATGTGGCTCCAGAGACATCCTCTTGTCTACTCCACCTTGCAACCCCTCTCCTGGGTGTGTAGTTCCCCATTCTGAAAAGCTCTTCCTAATGTTTCCTACAGAGACACCTCTTAGTTAGCTGAATGGGGAAAATGTCAATAAAAAGAAAAACTAGCCGAAACCGGTTTGGCTCAGTGGATAGAGCGTCGGCCTGAGGACTGAGAGGTCCCAGGTTCGATTCCGGTCAAGGGCATGTATCCTGGTTGCGGGCACATCTCCAGTAGGGGGCGTGCAGGAAGCGGCTGATCGATGTCTCTCTCTCATTGATGTTTCTAACTCTAACCCTCTCCCTTCTTCTCTGTAAAAAAATCAATAAAATATATTAAAAAAAAAAGAAAAGAAAAACTAAAGGGGGTTTGGGAACCAACTTTTTGAAGTAAGGGTTAGTCATCTTTTTTAGGCTACGAAATCTCTAGTCATTTCGTTTAAAACCTATACATGCTACCTCAGAGGAATGTTGTTTTGTTTTTAAACAATGGTTTTAAATGCACAAAATACAGTGCTATGCTGAGCTTCTGACCAGAAAATGCTTCCATGTGGTAGCACAAACTCAACCTTCATCTCTGACACACAGTGTCTATGATCTGGTGAGGGCAGGGTCATAGGGCTAGGGAGAGAAGGGAATATAAAACACAAAGGGAGTTGGAGAAAGAGGGAAGAAACACTAAAAGGTGGCCAAATAGAAGAGAAAAATCACCAACTAGAAAAGAAGGTATAAACTACAGCTGCCAGTGCCTGAGATGGCTGAAGAGATTTGCATTATGTTGAAAGAATGTCCACAATAACCTCAACATTTCTAAAATGTTCAATACTTTCAAACACTGGGAAACAATCTCTGAAGTTCAAAGAAACAGTGCCGCCCTGACTGGTTGGCTCAGCGGATAGAGCGTTGGCCTTCAGACTCAAGGGTCCCGGGTTCGATTCTGGTCAAGGGCATGTGCCTTGGTTGCGAGCACATCCCCATTGGGGGGTGCACAGGAGGTGGCTGATGGATGTTTTTAACTCTCCCTCTCCCTTCCTCTCTTAAAAAAAATCAATAAAATATATTTTAAAAAAAAGAAAAAGAAACAGTGCCAGCCAAATTCAACAAGGAGAAGAAAACAAATTCTAGTAATACCATCATCCAGTGCCAGACCTACTCTAGATCATTCCACCCCTCCTCCTCACTCACTCCACATCAGTCCACAATCCCAGACCAACAGAGGTCTCTGTCTTTTCTTAACATCTTCACTCTACCCCACATGCTTGCTTGGATAAATTCAAATTTCATAAACCATGTGTATCTCTTGCCAGAATGCTCTCTGCCTGGCTGGGTCACGGGTGACATGGACCCTGGGGGAGAAGACCAGAGACAGAGGCTTATGAACTTGTTCCTCAAGTCCACCTTCAGACTTCACTAACCTATGAGGGGGTCGGTGACATGGGTCCAGTCGATGCAGCATTGCAGTTCCAGCTGGTAGTGGGACTGGATATAGAGAAGAAGATGCTGATAGAAGCCAATCCCAGCCACCAGGTGTGTCCTGTAGGCACATTCCAAGGTGCTCCGGCTGTGGATATGCTAGAGATTTGGAAAGAGAAGGCGTTGGCTAAGCAACAAGCTCAGAGTACTGCTCCCCTCTCCCTAACCTTTTTCATCTCACTGAGGAAATACACTTCTCTTCTTGGCTCTGGAGCTTTATCCACATCTCCTCTCAATCACAAATTACCCCAACACCCTTAGAGGTCTGGGATCAGGCTCCGGCCTTCCCAATCCTAATTCTACCTAATGCCCTTCCTGTTCTGGACACCTCTTCCTTTGGTCTCCCACCTTCAACCATGCTCTGGCCCACATTCCTAGCTGTCTCTCCCTTCCTTAGCTTCTCCTCTTTAGACAAATTTCTTCCTAGACCTAGGATCTCCCTTACCTTTTTGTTAGTCTTGATAAGCTGGATAACTTCGTAGTATACCTTTCTCCATAGCAGCTCCTCAGCCTTCCTCCCATAGTCCACTGGGTGCAGGAACATAAGCTTGACGCAGAGCTCACGCAGCCTGGAAGGGTGGAGAGGAGCATGAGAGACATTGCCCATTCCTTGGTGAAGGACACAAGAACCGAGAGCAAGGAGGCATTTTGTCCTCACCCTACCCACAAATCTCTGGCCCCCCCAATCCACATCCAGGCTCAGTCAGTATGACTGAGTAATGCTAGAAGGCAGTAGGAACCACAAAGACACACAGGAGCAGTAAGAATTTGAATAAACTTCATTTTCTTCCCCTGCACACTTCTTTCTTCTCTGCCTATTTGTCCCCTCATTTTCCTTTCATTGTGCGGTAAAGCCAATTCCCCCAACTCAAATGCCACTCTATGGCACCACTGAATTAGATTTAGAAGCTGAAAACAGAGCAAGGGATCCCCGTCTCCGCTCTTAGGAGAGCCGGAGACTTCACAGCCCATTACTGTGCCATGAGGACAGAAGGTAAGAAAGAACATGTGTCTGTGTGTGACAGGGTTTTAGAAGACGATAGACAGAAGAACTCTCCCAGCTTACTTGTTCCTCAGGCTCACGTTCTCTGGTTTGAACACTTCTTGATAAGCGGTTTTGTTGCAAAGGATGAGGTCCAGTCGATGCACAGCCTCCACAACAGCCCTGCAAAGGAATACAGGCAAAGAGCCCCTAAGCCATGTGTATGGTCCACCTAGGATGCTAGGGCACTGACCCTAAAGGAGAAGTTAAAGAATTAGGGGTGGAGACATGAGAATGTTGCAGGTTGAGCTCGGTACGAAACAAAATGAAGTCTCTTTCTAGATAGAACAGCACCCCTGGGGGAGAGCTGGCAATGACAGAGACATTTCTGATGGTCACAACTGGGGGTACCAAGGAGATGAGTTGCCATTATCACTCAATGGGTGTTGCTGGGCCCCTCATAATACACACAACAGTCCACCACAGTAACTATCCTGCCTAAATGTCAAGTGTCAAGGAAGAGAAACCTTGTGATACGGGAAGGTAGACTCTTCCAATGGAAAGAGCATGGGCTGTGATCCCAGACAGAAAATCAAGGGTTTGAAACCTGGCTGTGCCTTACTAACTCTATAACTCTGGGCAGCAAATTACCTGACCTCTTTAAGCCTTGTTAACACATCCATAAAAAGAGACAAAATAATAGCAGCTACCTCGGAGTACTATTGTGAGAATTAAATAAAATAATTTATATACAGCACTGGTACATGGTGGGCATCCAGTAAATAATGGTGGAATTAATACATTATTATGATGCCAGGGTTTACTACCTCCCTCTGACAGAAAGGAACGGCATTCCTAGCATAAAATCCTGCCTTGGAATAGTGGGGTATGGGAAAGTAGGGTAGAGGGTTCCTGAGCTGCCTTATCTTAAGGTCTCCTGGATTCTGATGAAGGAATTGTTTAATACAGAGTCTAGGCTATGGAACTAGACTGCCTGGGTTCAAATCCTGGTTTCTAATGTTACCAGCTATGTGGTCTTGGGGAAAATACCTAACTTCCTTATGTCTCAGTTCTCCCATCTATAAATTGGGAATACCATGATCACCTATGTTGTAAAGATTATATTAGTCAATATAAAAAGCATTCATTGCCAAAACCAGTTTGGCTCAGTGGATAGAGTGTCGGCCTGCGGACTGAAAGGTCCCGGGCTCGATTCCGGTCAAGGGTGTGTGCCTTGGTTTCAGGAATGTCCCCAGTAGGGGGCGTGCAGGAGGCGGCTGATCGATGTTTCTAATTCTCTATCCCTCTCCCTTCCTCTCTGTAAAAAAATCAATAAAATATATTATAAATAAATAAATAATAAATAAAAATTAAAAGCATTCATAACTGCCTCACCCATGGTTAAGCTTTCAATACGTATAAATCCCCATCTGTCTTGTCATCGGACTGAGGAGGAGGCCCCAGACACTAAGAGAAAGACCAAGGAAACTCTGAACGGCGAAGAAGTGCCAGAGGTAGGTGTCACCTCACAGCAGCTGTGAGAACAGATGAATCAGGCATCGCTCTGGACACAAAAGCAACTAAAACCAAAGAGTGATGATTCCCACAACAATCCAAGACTGTTTCCGAACACTAAGACCCGTGCGCCTGGGTGGGGAAGGGGAGCACCCCGTGCCTGTGGTACAGCTCGAAAAGCGGCCCTTTCCTGGGCAGAGTGTGCCCCGGAACCCGGCTGAGTGGGTGGGATGGCAACCAAGGCCTTCTCTCAGGCAACCCTGAGGCTCAGCTTCTCTGCAAACACCTGTGGGCTGCCAGGAGCGGGGAGCCAAGCCTTTCAGCAGCCTGGCCCTGGGCGCCAGGGCAGCACCAGGCAGCCATCCATCGGGGATTGACTCTACCCAGCGCAGTCCTCAGGGCAGGGGTGGACACGAACATATGTGCGTGTTTTTATGGACAGGCTCCAGAGCTCTCCTTAGATTCTCAATCCAAAAAAAATGTCAACAACCGCTACTCTAAGTTCTACCTGCAAATTCTTAAACCTGAGAGGACTCAGGACTTTCTTCTCTATTCCCCATCAGACCGTAAGCTCCTCCACAAAAACTGTCCTGTGCCTCATTCTCTACTATAATCCCAGGCCAAGCACCGTGTTAAAATATAAAAATATTTTTTAGAAGTTAATTAGCCTAATTAATTGGTGCTTATATCCCCCTCCAGCATCCCTTCTCCAGGTGCCTTTTCTTCTGAAGTGCTTAAACCATTTCAGAATTTCATTTCTGTAAACCAGCGGTTCTCAACCTGTGGGTCGTGACCCCTTTGGGGGTCGAATAACACTTTCTCAGGGGTCACCTAAGACCATTGGAAAACACAGATACGATTCATAACAGTTGCAAAATTACAGTTATGAAGTAGCAACAAAAATAATTTTATGGTTGGGGGTCACCACAACATGGGGAACTGTATTAAAGGGTCGCGGCATTAGAAAGGTTGAGAACCACTGCTGTAAAGTTACACCCTGGGGATGTCCCAAATGTACTAAAGCTCGGTGACACAGTCTAACAATACCCTTATAACTGGACGGAGAAATCAGATCTCCCTCTTCCAGTTCCTTCCACCCATCACCACTGCTATAATAAAAAATAGACCTGCCGCCTCACCTTCCCACCCTATTAAAGCCAACAACACACAATTACAAGCAGAGGCACCCAGGTGCACACATGTAAGCCACGCATGCAAGCGCGTCAGCTTAGATCGGTCCGTCCTGTGAAGGTAGGCGCTTGAGAAAGAACTACATTTGAGAGTGATAAAAAGGATGCCCAGAGCCATTACCAAAAGCAGAAGGCCAGGAATCGGGCAGCCACTGCCCACGCTCTGTGTGACAGGCAGCACTGACAGCAGCACCACGAGGCACGCGTGTCACCCCGCAGACAACTCCTCACCCGGGACCGCTCGGGGCGCCCACAGTGGGACTGCTGGATTGGGTCACTTTTCTATTCTGGGAGCAGCCTACACTCGCCCGTCTTCTGATGTAAAAGCCAGAGCAGGCGGCTTGCCTACTCCAAGGGGGAAAAGACAACATGCTGAGATGCGGCCCAGGACTCGAGGGAGGGTCGTCTTCTGCCGCAAACAGTTGTGTTCAGTAAAGCCTGAGCCCAAGGAAAACTGCACTCCCGACTAGAAAGCAGAGAACTCCACCTGGTCTCTAAGCCCATTCTCTTTCCATCCAGGTCTACAGCCCACGTGCCAGCTGCCCCCCACACACACACACACTCCTTCACCACACACACACACTCCTTCACCCCAGGTGGGAAGAGCTCATTCATACGGGCCTGTTCCCAGCCCAGGGCTGACGACGCTGAGGCGTGAGAGTGACACGGTGGAAACCAGAAACCGGGAATGCAGGTTGCCTGGCGAAGGACTGTGGTCATGAGGCTGGGAGGACGGCGGGGACGGCCATCGGGAACCCCCAGGTGCCCTGAGAGGGGCTCCCATGACCGCGGAACACTCTGGACTCCGAGCCCTAATTCATGGTCCTTCCAGTCCCACCCGCTCGTCTTCAGACCCTTCTTTTCATCCCGATTCCCGAAAACTAGAGCCGTGAGAGGCTCCCCTATTTATCGAGGGGAGAGATCTTCCCTTTTAAGGATGAGGCAGCTCGGGCCCAAGGTCACACACAGCGAGAGAGAGAGAGAGAGGTGGGAGGCAGGGACCCGCATCGGGCTCGCTCCGTTTCAGTTCGGGCTTCTTCCCAGGAAGTCAGTCCCTACGGAGTTCCTGAGCGCCGGTCTCCGCCGGGTTCCCTCCACCTCGGACTCCACCCTTCTCACCTCCCAGCCCCTCCGTCCCCACCTTCCCACCCCAGACCCGCCAGGCTCGGTGCCCGCCCCGGGCTCAGCGCCGCGCCCCGCGTAGGGGATCCCTCCACGTGCTTCCTTCCCCCCAAACCTCCCACCCACCCACCCACCCAATTCCTCCTCCCGCTCCCGCCCCGGTGCCGGGCCCCGCCCCCGCCTCTCCCCCCGCGGCTCCCTCCAAACCTGCAGCCGCCGCCGCCGCCCGCACCCAGCCCCGCACCCGGGACCGCCCGCCCCGAGGCCCCACCCCTCGCTGCGCCCTGCTTCCCTCCGCAGGTGCACGCACGCCCCGGCCCCGCTCTCACCGGTAAAGCCGCTTCGTGTGAAGGACTTTTGCTTCGGGTTCGCTGCTCTCCCCTGCGGCGGGGCCTTGGCTCATGGTGCCCGGATCCGGAGATGGTTCCCGGTCACAGGCCCCCGCCGCCCACCGCTACCGCCGCAACCGCAGTCTCCGACCGTAGCCGCCACCACGGCCGGCCCTGCTCGGCCGCCATCGCTGTAAGGCGGCTGCCCGCGACAGCTCCTCCTCCGCCTGGCAAATCTCGCGATATCGGCGGCACCTGGGCGGGCCAGTGACCTGCCGCTCCCAAATCTCGCGACATTCTTTTTCCCTCCCGGGAAGTTGCCCGAACTAACTCTGGGCAGAGGCGGCTTAACCTTTTTCCGGCTTCTGCAAGCCCGGAAGAAAAACTTTATTGGTAAAGCGGCCAGGAAACGGACAGGGGACCCGGCTGGAACCAAGCTGGATGGGGTGGATGGGTTCCTGCTAGGACAGCGGTTCTCAACCTGTGGATCTCGACCCCTTTGGGGGTCAAACGACCCTTTCATAAGGATCGCCTAAAACCATCGGAAAATGCAGATATTTACATCACGATGCATCACAGTGGCAACATTTCATGGTTGGGGGTCACCACCACATGGGGAACTGTATGCAAGGGTCGCGGCCTTAGGAAGGTTGAGAACTACTGTACTAGGGAGCTAGGAGCGTGACTTTGCCTTGCCCCTTACCTTCTGCTCCTCCACCTCCCCCCTTCCAGTTGAACCAAAAGTCTCTTTCAGATTACTGGTTAGAGTGATTCCAAATCTCCCTTTTTTTTCTGTTATTTAAACAAACAACAGAAGGGCATGTGAAAGTGTTCTTATAAAAAGCCGAACATATCATTAAGAGTGAGGCTTCCCAAGACATGAATGTGAACCTTTTATAAGCGCCTCGGCCCTTCAACTCTCCCTCCCAAAGATTTCCAGTCCAAACATCTATTGCACACCCGCTGTGTCTCCAGCCACAATGCCGAGTTCTGGAGACACAAAGATGAGCAACTCAGACACCCTCCCTCACAAAGCTCCAATTACTTTAGAGCAGTGGTTCTCAACCTTCCTAATAACAGGTCCCTTTAATGCAGTTGCTACTGTAGCAACGAAAATAATTTTACGGTTGGGGGTCACCACAACATGAGGAACTGCATTAAAGGGATGTGGGCATTAGGAAGGTTGAGAACCACTGCTTTAGAGGTAAGATCCCACAGGAAAGATAACTATTGCTTTCTTGACCTTAAACCTAAGCTAAAAAGCAAGGGGTTGGGGAGATGGGGAAGTCTGTGTACATGTTGTTATGGGAACAAATTCCCCCTGGACCAATATGATCCCACTCTGATCACTGACCTCTGATCAAAGCCTAAGTCTTCCCCCCCCCCCCATTGGGCTTTCACTTTCTGTTCCTCTGCCTGGAACATTCTTACTTCTCCATTCCCTTCAGGTCTTGGCTCCAATGGCACCTTGGCAAAGAGGTTTTCCCTACGGAAATGGTCTTCATTGATTTAGTTGCTAGGCTTCTTTATCATCTGTTACCCCAGTAGAACAAGCTCCCCAAGAGCAGAGACCTTGCCTGTCATCTTGTTCTCTTACCTGTCTGTGCCTAGAATAGTCTAGTTAATAACAGGCGCTCAATAAATATTGAATGAGTAAGTGTACAAATGCCACCTCTTTTCTGGGTGTTCCCTACTCCAAGCACCCCGTGATGCACATACCCAATGGTCCCCCTCTGCTTTCCTGAGCTGGGAGCTCCTACATGTCCTCTTTGCCTAGACCATTTATTTCTTTGCCCAGCTGCACCCCCACTTTCAGAAAGGATGACAGGCTCCTCCAATGCTTTTTCTGTCGGCCGATTCAGCAGGGCAGGGCCTGCCCCTTTAATCTGGGCCCCACCTGCTCTGGTCAGACTGGTTTGGAGACACAGGTAAAGGGAGGGAGAGAAAGGATTACTTGCAGAGCCAGTAGGGAGCTGGGCAGCTCCTTCTCAGAAGCTGGGGACCCTCCACGTCTCTCCAGGTTGAAAGTAAGAGGGTGTCATGGGTTCAAATGGCAAGGGGGAGGAGGCCCTCGAGGAGGTGGAGGGAGGGGATCAGCCCCACCAAGAAGCATTGAGGCAGAGGTGAGGGTGGCAGGGAGAGGAGAAAGAAGAGGCATAGAAAACATCCATGATTGGACCTAGAAATCAGAATGCACAGACGTACAATGGATGAGGTACCCTAGTGAGGAGTTTAGAAATTGTCCAAGTACCCAGACTGGAGACTAAAGAATAGGGTCACTGCTACTGCCAGTTTCTGGAGACAGATTTCTTGGCAAATCACTGGTATCAGGTGCCAGGAGAGTTCCGAGTGGGTATCTACCGGAGAAGGGGAGGTTTGAAAGTGAAGGAGCAGCCTCTCTGTGCACAAGGAGAACCTTGGGGAGAAGGGAACTCTTAACAAAATCCTAGGCACCTCCTCTTCCTTCTATTCCTGCATTAGGGTGACGATGACCCCAGGCGTTTTGGTGGAGGCGGTAGAAGGCATGGGTGGGGACTGGCTGAGGCCTGTGCCCCCTGACACCCTTTCCTGCTGGATGGAATTCAGTGTCAAAAGGGTTCTTCCATTTCAGCTGCTCACTTCCCTCCTGCCTCCCTCTCTCTCAACACTTGGCTCTGCACCATGTTCTTCTTCAGGTCCCAGAAGGGGCTAAAGCCCAGGAGGCCAGCTGCCCTGGAGCGGTCCCGTTCTATCCACCTATCCTGAGGGCCAGGGGACAGGGCCACCGACCAGCTCTCCTGCTGGCTGCACAGTGACATGACCTCAGGGTAGACTCCAGACCTGAGGCCCCGGGATGACAGAACCTGAGACCCTGAAGCTGCTGGAGGTGAAGAGCGCCGAGGCCCCGGAGAAGGGCCCACCCCAGGCCTTGGTCCCCAATGGCAGGCAGCCCGAAGGGGAAGGTGGGGCCCAGACTCCTGGTGCCGAGTCCTCTCGAGTGGAGTCTTCCGCTGGGTCTTCCCCGGCGGAAGAGGGGACTGGAGATGGTCTAGACAGCACAGTAAGCGAGGCTGCCACCCTGCCCTGGGGGACTGGCCCCCCGCCCAGTGCCCTGTTCCCCGATCCCCCCGGTTGGCGGGACATTGAGCCCGAGCCCCTCGAGTTGGAGCCACTCAGCAAACTAGAGGAGCTGCCTGAAGATGATGCCAACCTGCTGCCCGAGAAGGCCGCCCGGGCCTTCGTGCCCATCGACCTGCAGTGCATCGAGCGGCGGCCCCAGGAGGACCTCGTGGTGCGCCGGGAGGCGGGCGAGGAGCGCCGCCGGGCCTTCCTGCCCACCCGCCCCAGCCAGCCCGAGCCCTGTGAGCGCAAGTGGGCCGAGGCCGTGGCCAAGCCGCCTGGCCGCCCCTGCGGGAGCTGCGGGGGCCACGAGGGCTTGAAGGCCGTGGCCTCGGTGGGTGCCGCTCTCCTCCTCTTCCCCTGCCTGCTGTATGGCGCCTACACCTTCCTGCCCTTCGATGCCCCCCGGCTGCCCACCATGAGCTCCCGCCTCGTCTACACGTTGCGCTGCGGAGTCTTCGCCACCTTCCCCATCGTGCTGGGTGAGCCGGGGGGCCCTGGGAGAAGGCAGGCGCACCTGGGAGCTGCCCTGGAGGTCAGGGCCTGCCTGGCGTGGGGGCCAGGGGTTTTCCTTCACGCAGCCTGCACCCTCAGGCCTTGCACACCCTGCCGCCCTGTGTGCCGGTCCCCTCCCAGGACCCCGATCCCCTCCTAGGACCCCGGTCCCCTCCCAGGACCCCGGTCCCCTCCCAGGACCCCGACCCCCTCCCAGGACCCCGGTCCCCTCCCAGGACCCCGACCCCCTCCCAGGACCCCGGTCCCCTCCCAGGACCCCGATCCCCTCCCAGGACCCCGGTCCCCTCCCAGGACCCCGATCCCCTCCCAGGACCCCGGTCCCCTCCCAGGACCCCGATCCCCTCCCAGGACCCCGGTCCCACTGTGGGGGGCCCGTGCCTTAGAGCTCTCCACTCCAAACCTGCCCTGCTTCCTTCCTGCCTCCTGTCCAATCCTGACCCCGTGTTTCCCACTCCCTCCTCCCCACCCAGGGCTCCTGGTGTACGGGCTGAGCCTGCTGTGCTTCTCTGCCCTGCGACCCTTCGAGGAGCCTCGGCGGGAGGTGGAGATCCACCGGCAGTACGTGGCCCAGTCGGTCCAGCTCTTCATCCTCTACTTCTTCAACCTGGCCGTGCTTTCCACCTACCTGCCCCAGGACACCCTCAAGCTGCTGCCGCTGCTCACGGGCCTCTTCGCCATCTCCCGGTGAGCTGGGGCCGAGGGCAGGGCGCAGGGCACGGGGCAGGCCGTGGTGCTAGAGGGACCCAGGTCTGAACGCCTGGAGAGCCGGGCAGGGGACAAGGCGCTTTTGGATCTGGCATCAGCCCAAATGTGTGCCCTGGAAAGCTGAGCCCGCTTTCTCCCTGGTAAACTGGGTGAGCAGCTCGGGTGTCTTCTCACCAGAAGCTGTTTTCAGAGACGCTTAGGCCATTAGAACTGAACGGGCTTGCGGGTGTCAGAGACCAGCCTCCGCGCGTTGCAGCCACTCCTCTGCGAAGCTCTGGTCGGGCAGCCATGGGCCTGTCCTTGAAAACCCCATCACCAGGGGCTCAGAGCTTTACAGGGCGGTCTGTTTTGTTTTTCACAGGCCCTAATCATTACAGAGTTCCTTAGATTGTGCTAAACACGCTGCCCTGGCTCTGATCTCTGGAATTGCCGGGGATGCATTTGGATATTTGGTAACAGCCTGCTCCCCTAGTGTTTCTTGCTAAGTGACCCTGATTTCTTCGCTGTCAGGAGTCTTTCCCTCTGGGGAGGAAATTCTCCTACATGTCCTATGGGATGGGGAGGCCTGGTCAAGGGTATTGTTCTGTTCAGACCAACCAAGGCCACATCTGTCCTCATGGCAGCCTCCTTACTCTCATTTATAATTTACAGCCACCTGAAATCCTTAAAGGTGCTTTCATGAGAACTACTGTTAACCCAGAAGGCACCTTTGACTTTGTCTTTACATTGTTCCCTCTAATACGTTTCCTGTTGTCACTTTCGATATACGATTCCAGATTGATTTAGCTGCTAAAACTCTATTCCTACTGGGCTAAAATTGGCCTTGCTGCTGTATGGCGCCTACACCTTACTTCTGATGTAGTCTAGTGGTCATCTGTCCCACCAGCCTTGCATCCCACAGCCCTCCATTTTCTCCCAGTAGATGTCTCCCAAGATAAATGTTCCCACTCATACAACTCCACTTCCCATCTCCCTCTTGGGGAATGCTGGTTTCAGATCAAGCTGGTTTAAGCTGTGAGAATCATCAGGGCGCTAAAGAAGCCTCGGTGACTGTCTGTTCCATCTGACCATTTTATACGGAGGAAATCACGATAGACTGGGGAGAAGAGTCGTTCAGGTCACTCAGCATAAGTGGCAGGACTAGAATCCAGGTCCCTTCCCTCCCTCATCTAAGGTCCTTTCTTTTCTACCATAGCAAGTTACTTAAGCATTTTTTAAAAAAAAATCTTTACCTGAGGATATGTTTTTATTGACTTTAAAGAGAGGAAGGGGGGGAGGGAGAGAGAGAGAGAAGCATTGATCTGTTGCCCCCTGTAGTTGCTCCAATTGGGGGTCAAACCTGCAACAAAGGAATCGAACCCACAACCTTTTGGTGTAGGAGGGATGAAGCTCCAACCAACTGACCCACCCGGCCAGGGCTATTCTGTTTCTTTCTTTTTTTCTTCCTTGGGAAAAAATATATATTTAAAGTCGATTTCAGAGAGGAAGGCAGAGGGAGAGATAGAAACAGCAATGATGAGAATCACTGATTGGCTGCCTCCTGCATGCTCCGTGCGAGGGGCCAAGCCTGCAACCCAGGCATGCGCCCTGACCAGGAATTGAACCATGACCTCCTGGTTCATAGGTTGATGCTCAACCACTGAGCCACACTGGCTAGGCTGTGTCTACTTTCATCACCCATTTCATCTATAAGATAGAGTTGTTGTGAGGATTAAATGAGTTAATTCACACAGAGTGTGTACAGTAGCCTGGCACTTGGTAAGGGTGTGCTAAATGTGAACTTTTACTGTCGTAACAAGTTGCTTCCTGGTGCGGTAGGGAAGCAGTGGTTACTCTTCCCTGTTGAACAGGTTTAAACGTGTATAAAGTTGTCCTTTATACATAAAGAGGAAGCTGGTCCCCTCCCCCACGGAGGGGTATGTATTTTTAGGGGATGTTCCAAGAGAACTTTGGTTGTGCTTATCCATCCCTCTGAGCTTCCAGCCCTCTGGAAGCTGCCTTCCTTAACCTTCTTCTGGCTCCCTGAAATCGCAGGGGGAAGGGTAATGAACAGGCTTGGGATCAAATCATGGTTTTACTATTTCCCACCTATGTGACCTTGGATCAGTCTTACTTAACCCCTATGGAATCTTAGTTTCTTTATCTGCAAAAGGGGAAATAAATACAATGGAAGGTACATCTGTAAAAGAATGAGGAAACTGTCTATCCTATGTAATAGAAGCCTAATATGCAAATTGTCCCCTCAGGAGTTTGACTGGGAGTTCAACCACTTGCTATGACATGCACTGACCACCGGGCGGTGGGGGGAACAGGGGGAAGAAAGGCCCTGGCCAGCGGCTGGCTGGCAGCCAGGGGAAGGAAGGCCCCCATCAGCCCTGACTGCCAGCCAGTCTAGGGACCCTACGTGTGCATGAATTTTGTGCACCAGGCCTCTAGTATACTGATACAAATAATCTCCGAGATATATAAAAAGGGGGAAAAGTCAATGTGCTGAACAGTCTAAATAGTATGCTACCAAACAGCAAAAGGGGGTGGGGAGGAAAACAGATCTTTTTGTTCATACATGCATAAAACACCACTTTTTACACAAGAAACCATATTGGATACCTGGAGTAGGGTTGGAGGTGGGGAGGGAGGGGAGGAAAGAGAACAAAAAGGGTGGCAGAGATCAGTAGAGGGAGGAAGAAATGTAACACATGCATTAGTACCTTTGAATTTTGAACCATGTGACTATACTGCCTACTCACA
This sequence comes from Lasiurus cinereus, assembly GCA_011751065.1. Taxonomy (NCBI): domain Eukaryota; kingdom Metazoa; phylum Chordata; class Mammalia; order Chiroptera; family Vespertilionidae; genus Lasiurus; species Lasiurus cinereus. The sequence continues at coordinate 29,211,980 of JAAGEH010000042.1, read as the reverse complement.
ATTTTTAATTAAAATTTGAAACACAAAAGAGGGAGGGAAATAATAAACTCATCTCACAGAGCCATCGGCAAGTATATCGAGAACAGTGTCCCTTGAGTAACTAGCATTGCACCTGGCACACTGTACATAAACATCAACTATATTTAGAAGCATCAGTCATAACCACCAACCCATCGACCTCCCTGTCTGTCTGTTCTCTCTTCTCGCCCTGGCAGGTTGATATACTGGCTGACCTTTGCCATCGGCCGCTCCTTCCGCGGCTTTGGCTTCGGCCTGACATTCCTGCCCCTGCTGTCCATGCTAGTGTGGAACCTCTACTACATGTTCGTGGTAGAGCCCGAGCGCATGTTCACTGCCACCGAGAGCCGCCTGGACTACCCCGACTATGCCCGCTCGGACTACAGGCCCCGCCCCTGGGGCTGAAACAGTGCTGTCCTCTTGCCCCAGCCTGGGCACCTTGGTGAGATGAATCCTGCTCTGACCTGACCTGACAGGGTCACATCCAATTGGATTGACTGACCGCCCTCCCCCTCCGCCCCGCCCCAGCTCTCCCCGATTCGGGGCTGGCCTTCACCTTCAAAGCCCAGGATAGGCATGAGGGAGGGAGGGAGGTAGACCAGATGTTTTCTTACAGGAAAAGGTGGACGGTTATGTTCCTTAAGGATGCCGAGGGAACAGGGCCAAGACCTGGGGAAGCCTCCCTAAGTAGCCTGCCTCCCACCACCGCCACGAGCACCCACCACTGCCGAACTCTTCCACTCTCTGGCCTCCTGTGAGGCCGTAGCCAAAACTCGGACTGTTTCTGTGCCAGCTGTCTAAGCAGCGGGCCTCAAAGAGACTGGAAATACTGCTCTTGCCTAAAGATAAAGCCTGGGCATCAGATCAAATGGGACTTGCATGCTGGAGCCTGCATCGAGAACCCTCCATGACTGGCCCTCACAAGCCCTTTAGTCTCGGTCAAGACGATGACAGCTGCCCCAGCACAGAGCGGCTGCCTCCTGCCTCCTGCCTTCCGACCGATTAGGCCCCTGTAACTTCCCTCTTCCAAAGTGCTCAGGAGAGAGGAGCAGACAGGGAAGCCTGCCTCCTGAGATGTGTGTGTGTGTGCGTGTCCATCCGTGTCCATGCATGTGGTGGCTGGGGAGTGGGTGGAAGGCACAATGGCTGGTGATAACCCCGTGTGAATGTGTGTATGTGTATGTGGGGGGTGAAACAATAAATGACTACCACAGTTTTATTGGGCTCTTGCTTCATGTTTGCACTCTAATTTCAAGGGTCCCTTCCTTGTTTGCTTCATATTGAGTCAGAAACCTCCCTGCGCCACATGATGGAGAGTGGCTGGCAGGAACCTCAAGAGAACCAGACCTGGTGAGAAAATGGGGCCATTCAGAGACACCTGCCTTCCCCGCCTACCTCTTAGCCCTCTCTTTCCCTGGAACCAAGCCAACAACAGTCACACAGCGAGACAAGTCCTGTGGAAAAAATAAGTCTATTTCCAGCCCGCAACGCAGCAACCAGCCAGCCAGCCTTTCGTTTTGGCCTCCGAGTCCTAGCCAAGAGAAATGGGGGCTGGAGGGGTGGAGAGGCTCCAACGAAGGGCAACCTCCCTCCAGCAATAACCCCGGTCCTGGTCCCCCTACAGAGTACGAAGGAGGGTCCACCGGGTGGTTCCCAGGAGTTGAGGCTAGTCTCAGGCTCTTCAGAAAAGCGAGATGGGAGAAAGGAGTAGCTGGCTGGGAACACTGACCCTCAACCTGCAGAGGTTGTAAGACACAGCACGGCAGGTCCAGTAATGTCCATCCGTCCAGAGAGCGGGCCTCAATTGATGGACTGGTATTCTGAGTACCTCTTGGGGCCCAGCAGTAGAAACAGGCCTCCTGCAAGCAGCATGAACCCCGGAGCACCCAGGGCCACGGCCATGATGCCCAGGACTAAGGGAGACAAGGCATCCACTGGAGGGGTGCCCACGCCAAGGAGCATCGACCTAGAGCAAGCAGAGTGAAAAGGAGAGGTAAGGAGGCTTAGGAGGGAGACTCAGAGGCCAGCCCTCCTCCCCTTCAGCTTCCCGGTCCCTTGGCCCAGGACTTGACTCACCAGCTGAGGTAATGCTGGTCCCAGTAGCCAGGGCCTGTAGAAGCCCCAAACGTCAGGTTGAAGGCACAGAAGTTGTTCTGTGATCCAAAGAAGGCTCGGACAACGGGTGACTGGGGGAGAGGGTAGGCCAAGGTGGGATGAAGAGGGGAAGCTTGACAGGGAAGGGCTGATTCTCGGCCCCCCTGCTTCTGGGAGAAAGCCACTGGTCGCCACTGCACAAAGCCTGATGGGAGAGAGCCCCACAGCAGCTGGTCCAACTGGGGAGAAAGGCAGGCAGTGCAGAGTGAAGAGGACTAACCTTTGCCTGATGCTTCTGTTACCCCCAGCCTTTCTCAGACCTCATCTGTCGCTAGTCGTCCTGAGCCCTGGCCTGGTTCTAGAACTCACAGGCTGTTTGCACTGGGACCTCAAGCTTCACTCTATACAGAGGGGAGTTGGACTGGGTGAACACTGGCTCTTTGCAAGCCTGCACCCAGATCCCTCCTCTGGGGGCCCCTTGGCCTTGCATATCCCCCTTGCCAGAGCACTGAGTCACACTGCACTGCCTGTCTTCTGTCTTCCCCGCTGAGGGCAGAGACCGGGCCAAATTCATTAGCCTGGCACCCAATACTTAACGGAGCCGAGTAAAGTGTTGCTAAATATTAAATGGTTGAATGATTGTCTGAGGTCCTAATAGGGGTTCCATCTACATGCACCCACTCATCTGTCTCCCCACTGGAAGCCTGACCTGGAAGACAGCGGGTGCATATTCATCGTCGATGGAGTGCTGCTCCTGCATTGAGGGGCAGTCGGGGCCCTGGCCCAGGGTGGCTACCTCCAGCCTAAAAAGGGAGCAGTTTCCCCTGGGAGAGGCCCCAGCCAAGGCCACCTCGAGCTGGCAGGTGTCCATCGTGTGCAGGAGGCGAGGTGGTTGGGCTGGTCGACCGGATCTAGAGAAGGCCTGCACCTAGGATGGAGAAAGCACAGGGGGGTGGGGGGTATGGGAAACAGATGGATGCCTGTCCTTAAAGGCCACCACCATCATTAACTCCCACCCTCATAACCCAGCCTTTTGAGTTCTTCCCATACCCTTACCCTGAAGTCCAAGCTGCCATTGGCAAAAGCCCGAGTGGGGTCGTGATTGGGGTGGCCTCGAAAGGTGGCACTCAGGGTAGCAGGATCCAGTGAGTCAGAGATGTTGTTCCAGGAGAATTCGGCCAAGGAGTATGGGGGATACGGTTTTCCCAGAGACTCTGCGGCCACGTCGGACGTGTTGGTGCTGTCAAACTCAAACAGCTGGTGGGTGGGGTGGGACAGGACTGGGCTTGCCTGAGTCCAACTTTCTCCTGAATCACCCCTCCCCCACCACCATCACTCACTGGACCCCATGCTCAGGCTCTCACACCTGACTCTAGGTCACCCACCCAGCTTCAGTTGCTTCCTCTAATTTGACAAGCCCTCTCCTCTCTTTCCCTTGGTTCTCCCCCAACCTCCTCACCCTGGTAAAGACAAGGGCAGAAGAAAACTGGATGCTGTCTTTGGGAAGCACCAGCAGGGCCCCATCAGGCTCAGGGGAGAGCAAGCGGCTCCAGTTGACACTCAGGATGCTGTGGGGGGTGTCGGTGGCCACCAGCAGCACGGCTGGAGGCCCGAGGCTGCTCCACACATAGTGCAACGTGGAATTGGTGCCCACTGCTCGGATATGAAGCAGGTTTTGGGGGAGCCCCATCGAGTCAGGGATGACCTCCAGAGTCACCTGGAACATGGAGTAATGGAGGGTCAAGAGAAAAGGATTAGGGAGAGACACGGGACAAAGGAGAAGCTTGAGGACTTGGAAAATGTGGGGACAGGTTGGGGCCTAGACGAGAAGTTCGTGTGAGGGGTATGGGAATCTTGGTGTAGGGGCAGCGGTAGGGTAAAGGAGAGGGCGGAAGAGCCCGAACTGCCCTGACCCTGGTTAAGAGATCAGCGTATAGAGCGAAGAGGAGGAAGAAAAAAATAACATTGCCTGGACCGGGGTTACTCAGGGCTGAGTCAGGATCCAGACTTCCCAAGAAGACAGGAAGCCCGAGTACCCGCCCAGCTCCACGGCTGGCCCCAACCCCAACTTAAAGAACTCTTCTCTATGCAACCACCCTCCCCCGTCCACACTCCACCCCTTGATTGCCCTGAATTCCAACCACCCTTCAAGCCTGGCATTTCCTGAAACCCCTATGCTCTGGCTCCTCACCTGGCGGGTCTGCTCCCCCAGCAGGCTCAACGGAGCTGCCAGCAGAAGACTCAGGAGGAGAATGGGGCTGGGGGCACAATGCCCCCAACCCCAGCGGGGGCCCTCACAGCTGCACATACAGCTCCAGCTTCAGAGGGCGGAAGACACCGAGTCATGTGACTTACAGACTCAGCTGATACCTTTAAAAGGCGGAGCCATCACACCAGTTCTTAAAGAGACCGCCACACTTAACCCAGCTCTAGGCTTGAGTGAGAATAGACTCAGAATGGTTAGTGTAAGTTTTGTTATACCCAGCTGGGTTGGCAAGATGCCTGACTAGTCAGACAGGTAGACATATTCCTGACCACTCCTACCTAACTGGTCCCACTGAACAGTTACCTAAAAGTGGGCATGATGTCTAGATTCAAGTTCCAAATGAGATCTCCAAAAATGACTCTGGTACAAAAGGCCCAGAGAGTAATTTAAAAGAACTCCGTGGGAAAAAACAGCATACTCTAGAAGGTTCTTTTTGTCAGTCACTATTTATTGAGCTCCCAGGTGGAACTAAAGAAAAAAAAGATAACTCTGAAAATAGGATTTGAGCAAAACATTGTCATGTCCAGATGAGTGAATGTACTTTGTGTTGTGCTTGGGTTTTGTTTTTTGCTTAATCTTAAAATTATTTTCACTAATAAATGCACATTCTATTCTCAAGGTACCATAGGGTATCACCCTTATTCCCTAGCAACTTGGTTTCTTCCCTGAGATAACTATTACCAGTTTGTGTCCTCCCAAAGGTATTTGATGCATACTCAAGTATATAATACTTAATTCATGTGTAAAATACATATGGCACCTACCATTCTGCAGTTTTTTCACCTGTACATTGAACACTATTCAGTATTTGTGCACTTGGAGCGGTCTTACTCTCCATATAAGTATTTCACTGCAAGAGGATGTTGCATGGATATATTTAGCTAGAATATTCAGTTCCAACATTTTGCTATGGCAAATAATGCTGAAAGGATTATCTCTGTATGTAATGTTTCATATATATTGTTTTGTAATGTTATTTTTAAGTTTATTGATTTGAAAAAAAACATCGATTTGTTATTCCACTTACTAATGCATTCTTTGGTTGATTCTTTTTAAAAAATATTTTATTGATTTCAGAGGGAGAGGGAAGGTAGAAGCATCAATGGTGCCACCTCCTTTACACCCTCTACTGGGGATCATCTGCAACCCCAACATGTGTCCTTGACTGGATCAAACCCAGGACCCTTCAGTCCAGTCTGATGCTCTAACCACTAAGCAAACCAGCCATTGCTCTTTGGTTGATTTTATATATATATATATATATATATTTTTTTTTTTTAATTTTTACAGAGAGGGAGAGGGATAGTGAGTTAGAAACATCGATGAGAAACATCGATCAGCTGCCTCCTGTATGCCCCCCATCGGGGATGTGCCCGCAACCAAGGTACATGCCTTTCACTGGAATCGAACTTGGAACCTTTCAGTCCGCAGACCCACACTTTATTCACTGAGCCAAACTGGTTTTGGCTGGTTGATTCTTTACACACACACACACACACATTTTATTGATTTTTTTACAGAGAGGAAGGTAGAGATAGAAAGTCAGAAACATCGAGAGAGAGACATCGATCAGCTGCCTCTTGCACACCCCCTACTGGGGATGTGCCCGCAACCAAGGTACATGCCCTTGACCGGAATTGAACCTGGGACCTTTCAGTCCACAGGCCAATGCTCTATCCACTGAGCCAAACCGGTTTCAGCTGGTTAATCCTTTTAAGTGCCCTGATCAGAGATCAAACCTGTAACCTTGGCATTTTGGGATGATGCTCTAACCAACTGAGCACCCAACCAGGCTAGTATTTCATATGTATTTGTAACCAAATCCATATGTAAACACTGAGGAATGGAATTGCCAGGTCAAACTGCCCTTTGAGACTTATCAATTACTGCTTAAACCATGAGTTGAAGGCTCATTTCCCCACATTCTTGCAAGTGTTTATGAAACTTAATTTGCATATTCCTTATAAGGGTGAGCATGTCATGTTTTACAGTAATTTATTTTTGCTTTACTGGAACTATTTACAAACTTTGCCTATCTTTCTACAGGTGCTATCTTTTTATTTTTATTGATTTTTTAGAAAGAAGGGAGAGGGAAAAAAAACACCGATGTGAAAGTAAAATATCGACTGCCTGCTGCATGCCCCCTACCAGGGATTGAACCCACAACTGGGGCATGTGCCCTGACCAGAAACTGAACCAATTTGTCAGTGCACAGATGCATAGGACAAGCCCAACCAATGAACCACACAGGACTTCCAAGTCCTAAAAACTGTTTCAGGAAATAACTCTTATATTGCTGAAACACCCTCCCCCTCTCACATTTGTCTTTTGCTACACAAAATTTTTAAAAATATATTTTTATTGATTTCAGAAAGGGAGACACAGAAACATCAATGATGAGAGACAATTATTGGTCGGCTGCCTCCTGCACGCCTCCTACTGGGGATCAAGCCTGGGTTACTTATAGTTTCCTTTTCTTATATTTAAATCTTTCAACTCCCCAGAACTGATTTTGCTGTAATGAATCAAGTAGGGATCCAATTTCACTTTTTTCCTCAAGTGGCCACTCTAAGATGAACTCATTTCCTCAAAAACTTTCATTTTTCTTAGGAAAAAAGTAGTACTTGTATCCTGAGGTATCAACTCTGGGACCTGATAAGGGAGAGTAAAAACAAGTCTGGGCCTAATACCGAAGACCTAGTGGTCAGGAATTCAAGTCTCTCCTCCACCCAAAGGATACTGCTTTTATTGAAGGAAAATAGAATTTTGCTGAATCTAGGAGTTTGATAGTAGGAAGAACCATGAACAAAGAGAAGGCAAAATTTAATCACTATTTAGACTTTGAACAACAGCACGAGGAGGCTTTGACAGGTAGAAGAGTACAGATGATCTAACATAACCAGAAGGGATTTCCATAGGTTCAGGAGATGCTTAAAGGGAAAATTGCCATGTACAGTTATCCAAGTGCTTAACTATTAAGAGTTGAATCCAGAATCGACCCAGAAGAGTAAGGGAATGGAGAAAAAAGAATCCATAGTGTGACTAGCTTCCTTTCTCTATCATTTAGCGGGTCTTATGAGTACTATTTCTTCAAGATCTTTTTTACTTATTCGAGAATTGACCTAAGGTCTTCAAACTAGAGGAAATTATTAACACAAGAGGCAGGGATTTCAACAAAAGGTTAGGTAGGCTAGATGAGGAAAGGCTGAGTAAGGACTTTAGACTGGGCTAGGCAGGAAGCTAGTACTAGGAATAAACAGAGCCCTCTTACAAGCCGTTTTCCACCTTATACCTCAATCCAGCCAGCACAGCCAGCTGTAATAACAGCATGGCTTCTACAGCCAGACTACTTACATAGAAAGTCTAGGTCTACCACTTACCAGTTTTGTGACCTTTGGACAAGCTTCTTTTTCTTTTTTTAAAAATATATTTTATTGATTTTTTTTTTACAGAGAGGAAGGGAGAAGGACAGAAAGTCAGAAACATCGATGAGAGAGACATCGATCAGCCGCCTCCTGCATGCCCCACACTGGAGATGTGCCCACAACCAAGGTACATGCCCCCGACCGGAATCAAACCCGAGACCTTTCAGTCCGCAGGCCGACGCTCTATCCACTGAGCCAAACCGGTCTCGGCTGGACAAGCTTCTTTACCCATGGCTTTAGAGTCCCCATCATAAGGGGATAGAACATATCCTATAGGATCCATGTGAGGATTAGTTAATATATGCAAAGTGATAAGAGCATGTCTATTATACAGTAGACTATTATTCTATCTAGTATTCAATTTAATATAAAGGTAAATCCTGTGGTCAGGAAGTATGAGATAAAGGCTAATTATATGAATTTTAAGGCCAAAGGGTAGAAGACTCAATAGCCAAGAGGAAGGAACTGAAGAAATCAAAGGCAAGGCTTACCTAACCTCCCACATCCCAGGGCCATTACTCATGTCTTTTCCTTGATAAAAAGAAAGCACAGCCCTGGCTGGTGTGCTGTTGGCTGGGCATCATCCTGTGCACCGAAAGGTTGCCAGTTCAATTCCCAGTCAGGACACATGCCCAGGTTGTGGGCTCAATCCCTGGTAAGGACCTGGAGGCAGCCTATTGATATTTCGCTCTCACATCAATGTTTCTCTCTCTCTTTAAAAGTCAATTTAAAAATCTTAAAAAAAAAAAAGCACAAAGTGAGTTTTAAGTTATTTTGTTTATGCTAGCAGGGAGGGCATAAGCATGCCCTGACAATAAGCCAACAAGTCAAAACACAGATCAAAATCAGAAAGAACATTGGGAGAAAGCAGAGAAAAAGAATTCCAGGCAAGACAGGAAGGATTCTAAAAGCTACAGGCTACAATATCAGAAACAGACGTTCTACGTGCTTTACAGCACATGTCTGAGCCCTACCATGAACTGGGTGTTGCTCTACATACAGCCACAGATGAGAAACACCCATGGTTTGGACAGGTTCCTCCCATTTTTTGGGTGGTAAATGCAAAGTGACGCTTCTTTCAACTTTATAGTATCATCCTTTGAACTTAGAGTCTTTCCAACCAGCATCTACTGAGAAGTCTGAAGAATACCTCTTCAACAAGGCAAATAAAAACATTTAATGACCCTATTCCGATCTCCCTTCCTCCCCAGTGAAGAATTCTGCCTCTTCCTTCTTTGCCAGGAGGCAGAGACATAACCCAAGGTTGAAAAACACATAACAACTGTCTCAAATGACTTAGATTTAATCATCGGAAGCAAACTAAATGGAAAGCTTACAATAGAGAAGAATTACATGTCAGTGCCTTTTGCAAACTGAACTGGGACAGAAAGGGACTGGGGCTGCCCCTCAACCTGATCCTTTCCAAACAAAGACATCCACAGTGTCCCTGGCCGTCTGGCTCCGGCAAAGAGACTGTTGGCTCTGTGTGTTGAGGTCACCTTGCCCACCACTCACTCCTGGCCAGCATCAGGAGCCCCACATTGCTGGGTCTGGTCATCGCCCTTCTTTTTGTGGCCTGAGACGATGTCATCGATCCGCAGCAGCAGAACCGCAGTCTAGGAGAAAAACCACAGCCCCAAAGAGGTCAGTGGAGAAGGGAAGGACATTTGTTTTCTTTTAGACATTACCACCTGGCTCCTCCTACACAATTACCATTTTATCTGAAAGCTATCTTTTCAGTCTTAAATTAAAATGCAGTTCTTCCTAAGCCAGGAATGCAGCTTGTACACCTTGCTTTTTTATTAATCCTCACCAGAGGATATTTTTTCCATTGATTTTTTTAAACAGGACAATGGAAGGGAAGGGGGAGAGCAACACTGATGTGAACAAGACACATAAATTGCTTCCCTCCTGCATGTGCCCCAAATGTACTGAACCTGCAACCCAGGTATGTGCTCTTGAGCAGGAATTGAGCCTGCCACTTTGGTGCTCAGGCCAATGTTCTAACCACCAAGCAACACCGGCTTTTTATATGAGTTAAAGTACGTAAGGGAATGGAATTCCTTGCAAATCTTTGTGGGAATACTCTGCCTTCTATACCCCTTCCCTTCAAGATGGGACTGAACACACTGGTTTCTGGTTATCTGGGAATAAACAGTATAGCATATGCCATGGGGTGCCTCACCTCCACTGCCGTCTTATATATTTGCAGTTTTACAGCCAATGGCTCCCAGATGCCTAGTTCTTTCATGTCCACCAAAGTACCTGTTTCACCATTTACACCCCAGGTCTCACAGTTCTCCTGGGTATGTTTGGCCTGTAGTTGGAACAAGCATAAACAGGTAAAGGGGAAATAAGTAAGCTAGCAGGGAACATAAGATAAAAAACGAAGCCAAAAAACACTGGATTGGTAAGGAAAGGATAAGAGGAAATGTCAATGACAACAAACAAGTCAAAAATTAGAAGCAGAGATATTAAAAAAACAAGCTATAAAAGAAAACCTGGAAAGACAGGTATCAACCATCCTCAAGCCAAACACAGCTTTCTCTACCCCATCAAGAGAACAGCACAAAAGGAACTCACCCGAAGAGAGGTAAGTAGACGAATGGTGCTGGCTCCACAGTTCTGGATAAGAGTACGAGGGATGACCTCCAGGGCCTGAGCAACAGCCCTGTATGGCCACTGTTCCACACCAGTCATGGCCTTGGATTTTTCTGTCAAGGCATGGGCCACAGCCATCTCACAGGCCCCACCCCCTGGCACCAGCTGAGGGTCGAGGAGAACGTTGCGGCACACCTGCATGGCATCCTGGAGGTTGCGTTCTACTTCCTTGGGAAGGCAAACAGATAATATAAAGCAAAAACTCAATGACTCAGGGACAAATCAGAGGCACCAAAGGACTTCCTGACTGACAAGTTCAGTAACCCACCAAGAAGGGCAACTAAGAAAGGTCCTTGGAATCCCTATTGGGCAAGGCAGATGCCAGTTACCTCGGGCAAATACAGTAACTACAACTGCAAAAGGGCTGAGGAGGGACGGAGGTGTCCCTCTGTGGAGTTAGGTTTCTTACTAGTTATGTGCCTTTGGGTAAGTTACTTATCCTCACTGAGAGGGAAAAAATATAGTATTTATGCCGTGGCCACTAGCTCAATGATTAGACCGTCTGCCCACATTCCAAAGGGTCACAGGTTTGATCCCCAGCCCCAGTTGATGCATGAGTAGGAGGCAACCTATCGATGTTTCTCTCTCTCCCCCGCTTCCACTCTCTCTAAAAATCAAAGGATAAAATATCCTTGAAGATTAATAAAAGAAAAAAATTTCAACTTAAAAAATAAGGAAGCAGCCGAAACCGGTTTGGCTCAGTGGATAGAGCGTCGGCTTGCGGACTGAAAGGTCCCGGGTTCGATTCCGGTTGGGGGCATGTACCTTGCTTTCGGGCACATCTCCACTGTGGGACGTGCAGGAGGCGGCTGATCGATGTCTCTCTTCGATGTTTCTGACTTTCTATCTCTCTCCCTTCATCTCTGTAAAAAATCAATAAAATATATTAAAAAATAATAATAATAAGGAAGCAATGACTGATTACCAGGGGTTGGGGAATGATGAATCACTATTCAATGGGTATTATCCCAGTTTTGCAAGATGTGAACCAGAAAAAGTTCTGGAGACCTGTTTCACAAGAATGTGAATATACTTAAAAAAAAGTGAGCAGGCCTGACAGGTGCAGCTCAGCAGTTGAGCATCAACCCAGGAACCAAGAGGTCACTGGTTCAATTCCAGGTCAGGGTCAGGGTACATGCCTGGGTTTCAGGCTTATCCTCAGGAGGGGGCGTGCAGGAGGCAGCCAAATCAATAATATTTCTCTCTCATCGAGATTTCTTTCTTTCTTTTTTTTAATGTTCTATTATTTTATTTATTTTTAATATATTTTATTGATTTTTTACAGAGAGGAAGGGAGAGGGAGAGAGAGTTAGAAACATCGATGAGAGACTTCGATCAGCTGCCTCTTGCACACCCAGTACTGGGGATATGCCCACCGCAACCAAGGTACATGCCCTTGACCGGAATCGAACCTGGGACCTTTCAGTCCGCAGACCGACGCTCTATCCACTGAGCCAAACCGGTTTTGGCAACATTTCTAACTCTATTCCTTTCCTTCTTCTTTCTAAAAAAAAAAAAAAAAAAAAAAGAAACAGTAAAAAACTTTTTTTTTTTTTAAGCAAGCAGGAGCGACAGATACGTGTGGCTACAGATCAAAATTAAATAGCTATACAAGGACAACAGGGTGATTTTAAGTCCTCTGGAAAACTCAAGAAATTCAGTCACACTTTCAAGGCTGACTCACCGAGAGAATCTCTTTGCTGGCCCCCCGGAGAAGAATGGTACAGGCTTTGGGGTCTTTACACTCAGTGATAAAGGTAAAGTACTCATCTCCAATTTTCTTGATTTCCAACAGGCCCGCTCCTGTTCCAACATCTTCTTCTCTCAGTTCCTCTGGTCGGCTGACTATCCGGGCCCCACAGGCTCTATTGATTAGATGAGGGAGCAGGAGGAATGAGATGATTTCAGGTATTTTTACTCATCTCCCTAGTTCCTAGAGTTTGTGGCTGGAATAAGGGCAAAAAGTAGACTGCTAGAAACATTGCTACCCGAAACTCAAGAGGTCTTGGCTGCCTGGTGAAATAGGTTTTCAAACACGTATTGGTGAAGTTTCCCTAAACTAATATGGCTTTATAAATAAAAGTGTGCCCAGCTAAGGCAACTACTATAACCAGATACAGTTTGGACAAATGAGCTCTTACACATATCTACCATGAATATACCACAAAATAGTGATTTCTAGAGAATTCACTCTGTACTACCTAGTTAGATTTCAAGGCCAATAATAGGTCTCTACTAAAGATGACGCAAAGGCAAGTAAGGAGGAAGGTGAATAAGTACATAAGTATATGTCTGACCCAATTTTAATAAATGCAGGACTAATATAGTATGTCATTCTTTCTCCCCACTCATGCACATGTTGACAATCAACTAAGCATATGTGCATATGCCCAGAGCCATTTCAGAGCAAGGTGAAGTATAAAATTTGATTTGTATCTATGATATATTCTGTGATGTTGGGGGCAGGCTTATATTTTATGTATATAAATTAGCACAATTACTGGTATCTGAGCACAGGCATCATTGCAGAAGTAGTGAGTGTGGTCTAAAGTTGTATTAACAGCAACTGAGGACCAATCAAGGAAATTGATGGTTCTGCTATATTCTGAGCTCGTTAAAAACAACCTATTCTGCAATGGATCCCTACACGAAGGTAGCGATCACAGACGTCTAAGTAGAAGCTGGTGACTATTGGTTAGGAGCAGTACAGAAGTGACAACTGTTGGATTAGGTATAGGACTTCTGAAAATGGCAGACAGCCAAACCCAGGACCTATAACTGATTTGACTGATTATATCCTGTGTTAGACTTTTCCAGGTAATGATGACTGCATGATGAAGCTACAAAATAGGAATACTTGGAAAGGAAGAATCTTATTTTCACCTGACCTACTCACCTAGCGATGCGATTATTGTCTGTCTTCCGGACTCTGCGGATGGCTGTGATATTGGCCCGCATGAGGTAGTGCTGAGCTAAATCTGCAAACCCAAGAGCAGAGGTTAAGCTCAAAACCAGAACTCCTGGGTTCTGAAGTGGTTTATCCTCAGATCCTCAATGTTACTCTAACCATCACATATTTATTATATTCAATCTATACCAACATGGGGAGGCCGGGAATCACTCACTCTCTTCTACCTCAACAGTAGGCTAAAAAAATGAGTAGAGTCCAGCTGAAACCAGTTTGGCTCAGTGGATATAGAGCGTCAACCTGCAGACTGTAGGGTCCCAGGTTCAATTCCGGTCAAGGGCATGTACCCTCTCCCTTCCTCTCTGTAAAAAAAATCAATAAAATATATATTTTTTAAAAAAATGAGTAGAGGCCAGCCCAGCAGGCGTGGCTCAGTGGTTGAGCATCAACCTATGAACCAGGAGATCCTGGTTCAATTCCTGGTCAGGGCAAATGCCCGGGTTTCAGGCTCAATCTTTAGTAGGGGACATGCAGGAGCTAGCTAATCAATGATTCTCATCATTGATGTTTCTCTATCTCCCTTCTTCTCTGAAATCAATAAAAAAATATATTTTTAAAAAAGAGTGGAGTCCTACCTGAGATGCCCTTTTCAGTGATGACCACATCGGGCTTCATATGAATAATGTCTTCACAGAGCTGCTGGATGTATTCTTCTTCCATTTGGAGGATTCGGGTGAAGTCTTCTTCTCGTGTGATCTCAATGTCAGTCTATGTGGTGGAAAGTCACGATAAATTGATTTTTATTCACAATCCTTATTTAATAACTTCCAACTACTTTTTCTTTAGCACTTCAAAACTATATTAACTACTTCTGATGCATTAGAAAAGGTGACATGGTAGTATCGAGTTGAGGCCAAACAGAGCTGGGTTCAAGCCCCGATTTGACCAGTATTAGCTGTGTTCCTTAACCCAATTTTTCTTTTTTTTTAAAAAATATATTTTATTGATTTTTTACAGAGAGGAAGGGGGAGGGATAGAGTTAGAAACATCGATGAGAGAGAGACATAGATCATCTGCCTCTTGCACACCCCCTACTGGAGGTGTGCCTGCAACCAAGATATATGCCTTTGACCGGAACTGAACCTGGGACCCTTAAGTCCGCAGGCCGACGCTCTATCCACTGAGCCAAACCGGTTTCGGCTTAACCCAACTTTTCTGATCTTTAGATTGCTCATCTGTAAAATGGAAATCAAAACCAACTGCCTTAAAGGGTTGTTTTAAGAATCAGAAATTACATATAAAGGCCGGTAATTGACATTTAGTAGGCATGTAATAAACATACCTTTTATTTCCCATGTACATATTTATAGTTAAGATTCTTCTATCAACTTTAAGGACTAGAACCAGGAAACTTACCTGGCTTTCTCCTTTCTTGTATTCCAGAGAAGAATCCAGCAGCACTATGCGGGGGTTCTTGATATAGCGCCGCATTCGTGGATGGGTCACGTCTTTGTTAATCATGACTCCACGTAAAACACAAGAGTCTTCAATAATGCCCCCAGGTATCTGCACAAAAGATCCACTTTAATCCACAATCAGGACACAATTTCTCAACTCTCTTCCCAAATGATCACTATTTGGGGGTTTCCAAAGTATCTTTCTTCTATGAACCTCAAAAACAAATATTGTTACAATCACATTTTTCCCCCTCTAGGAAGCACAACAATCTTGGACCATAACACCTAATGTGAAGATCAGATGAGACTCACAGAAACAGAGACTGAAAATATTTAATCACAAGGGGCTCAGACTTCTACTTCCTGAAATATATTCCTACAGAATTTTAGGCTCGGGGCTCCATCTACTGGCCACAAGATATAAGGCTATTTTTAAAAAATAAATGCTTTTATTGATTTTGGAAAGGAGAGGGAGAGATAGAAACATCAATGATGAGAAAGAATGATTGAGCAGCTTACTGCATTTCCCACAATGGGGATTGAGCCAGTCCCCTGACCTGGAATCAACCTGTGACTTCCTAATTCATAGGCCGATGTTCAACCACTGAACCACACTAGCCGGGCTATTAATGCTACTTTTTGACCTTAAATTAATAATAGGGAGATGCAAAAAGCATTCTGGGTTTAACAGAATATTGTAAAGCCTTTCTTTATATACCAACCAAGTGGCTGATATGTATACAAATACACATACATGGAGATACCAATAAACCTTTCTTTAGCTCCTATAAAAACTTTGTGTACAGACAGCAGAGAAGGTAATAGAATTATTCCATGAATACCACCTTTGTCAAGTTTTTGTTTGCCAGGCAACAAATATTCTTTATAGTGATAACTATATTGCTCTGATTTACTTTTTTAAATATATATTTTATTGATTTTTTTTACAGAGAGGAATGGAGAGGGATAGTGAGTTAGAAACATCGATGAGAGAGAAACATTGATCAGCTGCCTCCTGCATGCCCCCCAATGGGGATGTGCCCACAACCAAGGTACATGCCCTTTACCAGAATCGAACCTAGGACCCTTCAGTCCACAGGCCGATGCTCTATCCACTGAGCCAAACTGGTTTCGGCAATATTTTGCTCTGATTTAAACCTATTTCCTCCACAAGTGGGATGACTCATGCTAGGAAACAATTTGTCTCCAAAGCACTAATTGGAAGTTTACCTTTTCCACCTTTGCGTATTTCTTGATATCAATTTCCTTCCGACCGTTTTCCTCAAACTGTACAGTTTTGACAGCATCCAGGGCAATGCTGCAAGCCAGAGAGGACCACCGACTGATTGCTTTGGTAGTAATGGAGCTGTTGATAATGTTCAGCATCATATCTCGGTTACTAGTGTCGACGGGAGTACTGGAAAAAAGAAAAACAGGTAATATGCTCAACAGAAGTCTTGTACATTTAAGAAAAGTCCCTCATCTATATCTCAATGACTCTACTAATGGGCCAAAAGGAATGTTCCTTTGAAGGAAACTAACAGTGACATCAAGTAATCTTGTTCATCTTTCTGCCTTTTCAGCAAGATTGCAATTAACCCATCCCTGAAAGGTATAATAAATCCATCAAGTAATCTGTTCCCATATTTGACAACTCTTCTATTCTTCCATATGTATCTTCAGTAAAATAATTTGTTCTTCACCTTCTGCTTCAAATAAAAATTCTAAAACTTTTCCAACTGGGGTCAAGAAATGTTTGGTCTTTGAAACCTGACCCCTAGCAAATTCTGAGTTCCTCTTATCAGCCTCAACCATGCCAGTGTTGCTCAACGGTCAGTGTCAGGCCATGCACCATATCCATGAGAGAGATAGAAACATGGATGAGAAAGAAACATCAATCGGCTGCCTTCTGTACATCCCCAACTGGAGATTGAACCTGCACCCCAGGCATGTGCTCTGACTGGGAATTGAGCCAGGGACCTCAACTGAGCCACACAGGTCAGGGCATAACATTCCCTGAAGTTAGAATTCATGTGTTCCTATATTCCTTTCATTACCCTATTAGCAATCAACAAAAAGATTAACAAGTTTTTCCATTACTACATGGGGATTTAAATAGTATTTTCAGTCCCAGTCATCATTCTTCACAGCATTTTATTAGCACTGACTGAATTAGTTAAAATCATATATATGGTAGGATATTTAAAAACCTGTTGGGGCCGAAACCGGTTTGGCTCAGTGGATAGAGCGTCGGCCTGCGGACTGAAAGGTCCCGGGTTCGATTCCGGTCAAGGGCATGTACCTCGGTTGCGGGCACATCCCCAGTAGGAGGTGTACAGGAGGCGGCTGATCGATGTCTCTCTCTCATCGATGATTCTAACTCTCTATCCCTCTCCCTTCCTCTCTGTAAAAAATCAATAAAATATATTTTTTAAAAAATAAATAAATAAAAATAATAAAAACCTTTTGGGTGCATCTGCTGCTCCTGGAAGTGCTCAGCCACAGATTAGTTATCTAACTCCTTATTCTCCCCACAAGAATCTAAACTATGTCCTTGCTGGTGTGAAGCAGTTGTTTGGAGTGACATCCCATTCACCAAAAGGTCGGGTTGGATTTCCTGTCAGGGCTCATGCTTAAGTTGCGGGTTCAGTCCCTGATTGAGGTGCATACAGGAAGGAGCCACTCCACGGTTCTCTTTCTCTAAAATCAATAAACATAACCTTGGCCTGGTAGGGGTGGCTCAGTGGTTAAGAATTGACCTCATGAACCAGAAGGTCACAGTTCAATTCTGGTCAGGTTGTGGGCTCAATCCCCAGTATGGGGTGTGCAGGAGACAGCTGATCAATGATTCTATCTCATCATTGATGTCTCTATCCCCTTCTCCCTTTTCCTTCCTCTCTGGGGAAAAATAAATAAACACACACACACTTTAAAAAATGAGGTAAACTCCTTTCTTTAAAAAACAAAACCCTAGCTGGTCTTGTTCAGTGGATAGAGCCTTGGTCTATGCACTAAAGGGTCCTGGGTTCAATTACCACCAAGGGCACATGCCTGAGTTGATGGCTTGTGCAGGAGGCACCTGATCAATCATTCTCTCCCATCACTGATTTTTTTCTCTCTCTCTGAAATCAATACACACACACATAATTTTTTTTTAAAGAATCTAAGCTTTGAGAAGGTAGGTTTATTTTACTTACTATACATTTTCCACCACAGTGCCTAACATGGGAACTAGAAGATAGCAATGTAATCAAAATGTTACAAGGAATTAAACCTAGTTTCTTTTTATTTGGCTGCTTTGTATTCTTTGCCGTTTTCTAAAACCTTTATTTCACTTATCCTTTACACTTTGTTCTCCCTTTTTGTTCCTCCTCACAGAATAATACAAAGGGTTAAACCACAGTGTGTGTGATATACCTGGACTTCTTTTCACCTAAGAACAGATTGTTCTTCCAGGTCTCCCATATTTGATATTACCCACTTCTGGTCCTCCCCTATTACCTGATTTTCTTAAGGGTGTTGATCATATCATCCAATGCCTTTCGATAAGCACTGATCACCACCGTTGGGTGCATCTGCTGCTCTAGGAAGTGCTCAGCCACAGAAAGCATCTCTCCCGCTGAAAAAAGATACAGACACCATAATGTTTCAAAAAGTACCTGGATATAAAGGCAACTTTATTATGCTTCTAGAGATACCTTACCTTTCTCCTAAAATAGATAGTCCATGTGGCTGTAAATACTATCCCAAATTGTACACTTTATACAAGGCAATTAATAAAGAAAATACCTTCATTGTACATATTATAATGATCAAAGACTGATCCTAGGGTTTATTTTCTTGATCTAACTATATATATGTTATCAGTTTTCTAAACAAAAAAGATTCTAAAACAGAAAAACACATAACAGAAAACTGACTTATTTCAACACCTAGCATGCAAATTGCTGGTACTAAAAACAGAAACAGAACACAGAACCTTAAACCTGGAAGAATACCCCAAATATGTATAAAATTTACCCTCTGGAAGAGGAATTATTAGTAAAATGTCCCTTTCTTTTCAAATTTGTCTTTACTTTGTAATTAACACACACACAAAAATAATAAACATAAAAGCTTGTTTCTAAAAAAATAATTTAACAAAAGAAATGTAAATACATTTGGTTTTTCACAAGTTGCTTATACTACCTACCCACAGGCCTTAATTTTTTAAATTTACACAAATGTTCTCAAGTTTGCATCTATACTCCTTGTTATGTAATCAAATGTTTGCATTCAATACTTTGTACCAATTTCTAGGTGAGCACCATGTACACTGAAAGATAATAAATATTTTAACAAGATGTTCAAATAAGTTAGCTTAGAGCCCTGGCCAGTGTGTCTTAGTGGTTAGAGTGCCAGTCCACACACCAGAGTCCAAAGCTCAATTCCCAGTCAAGGGCATGTACTTGGGTTGCAGGTTTGATCCCTGCCCTGGTCAGGATAGGTACCAGAGGCAACCAATCGAAGTCTCTCTCACATCGATGTTTCTCCTCCCAACCCCCTATTCTTTCCACTCTCAAAAAAAAATAAAAATAAAAAATAAATAAATCAATGGAAAAAATATCCTCATCCTCAGGTGAGGAACGAAAAATGTTAGCTTAAAAAGGATATGCCATGTTAAACAGAACAGTAATAGAAGATGTCTTTAATGATGGCAAAATTCCCACCCTCCCTTTCGTAAAGAATTATGAATTTACTAAAGGCCTGGTGCACATATTCGTGCACTGGTGGGGTTCCTCAGCTTGGCCTGCACCCTCTAACAATCTGGGATCCCTCAGGTATATCAGAAAGCTGGTTTCAGGCAGATGCCCACAGGTCAGGCTGAGGCACCCCACCGGGGCCAGGGAGGGACTGTGGGAGGGCTCGAGGGCATGTCTGGCCAGTCCCACTCAGTCCCAACGGGCTGGACCCCAACAGCAAGCTAACCTACCAGTTGGAACATCTGTCCCCTAGTGGTCAGTGCACATCATAGCGACTGGTCAAACAAATGATCGGACACTTAGTATATTAGGCTTTTATTATGTAGGAGTAGACCATCTGGAAAACCTGATGGGCTGAGCTCCTAAATGGTGCCAGCCACTTTTCTTTCTTTTTTAAAGCAACATACTAATATATATGAGATACCTAGATTCAGCAACACTTAATCTATTATCTCCAAGAGATTCAACTAGGATTTATTAGCTAGAAAATTCTGCCTGATATTTAAAGCTCATCGTCTACCTAAAAAAATGAGAAAGCATCTGAAGTCTTCCCTGTATCATCCTCCAAGTTTTTCTTTAGCGTACGGAACTGGTCATATAGAATTCTCAATCCTCAACTGAATTAAATCTAAAGATGTGATTAGTTGGTGATGCAAGTAAATTTGTCACCCAACTTACCATTCTCAAAATGCAGTATACAAAGGCATTTTAGAAATAATTTAAAATGTCCCCCTTTAAAAAGTTCATATAATAGCCTGGCTGGTGTGGGTCAGGGTTGAGTGTTCACTATGGAGCAGGAAGTCAGGGTTCCATGCCCGATCAGGGCATACACCCAGGTTGTGGGCTCAATCCCCAGGGGAGGGCATGCAGGAGGCAGCTGATCAATGATTCTCTCCCTCATCAATGATCTATTTCTCTCTCCTTCTCGTCTCTGAAATCAATAAAAATATATTTAAAAAAATAAAAAGTTCATATAATAACTTTTTTAAGAGAGTCCAGTGGCTAGGTAAGACTATTTTTTAGGCATGGGGCCAACACCAGAAATTAAAATCTCTAAAATATAGTTCTTTTCTCATTGCCTAACACTATTGCTGCAATTAGATTTTAAAAAACGAATGCTTTTGGTCTGGCTGGCGTGGCCCAGTGGTTGAGTGTCGACCTATCAACCAGAAGGTTTCACGGTTCGATTCAGTGAGGGCATATGCTGGATTGCAGGCTCGATTCCCAGTGTGGGGCATGCAGGGGGAACCTGATGAATGATTCGCTCTCATCACTGATGTTTCTCTCTCTCTCTCTCTTCATCTCCCTTCTTCACTGAAATCAATTAAAAATATATATATATTTTTTAAGTGCTTCAGAGCCTGGCTGGTGTGACTCAGTTGGTTGGAGCATCATCCCTTACAGCAAATGATGGTGGTTTGATTCCCAGTCAAGACACATACCCAGGTTTTGGTTTTAATCCCCAATCAAAGGGAGCGTGTGGCAGGCAGTTGATTGATGTTTCTCTCTCTCATAGATGTTCCTCTCTCTCTAAAAATCAATTACAAAAACTTTTTAATAAAATTCAAATGAATGTTTCTCCTATAAAAATTTCACCAACTTAAAACTTATATAATAAAAGCCATACACCAAGTTTTAAGAAGTGATTCTTTATGATTCTATAAGTGGAACGATTAGTCATTAAAACTTATCAAGATTCATTTCAATTTGACTACTCACTAAAATCTCTAACACTAAAATAGGTATTTGCATCACTTTCATGGGCAGAGATGAGAAATTTGAATCACTCAATGAATACATTCCCAGATGAGGTCGAATAAGACAACCTTCTGCCTTGTTTTAGCTCTCACTGTAAACAAGTTCCCTTTATGTGATATACACTGAGTGGCCAGATTAGTATGATCTCTGAACACATAATAATTTGACCACAGTGTGTGTGTGTGTGTGTGTGTGTATTAGAGGCTCGGTACATGAATTTGTGCATGGGTGGGGTCCAACCAGCCTGGCAACAGGGAGGGGACCTGCCTGCTGGTTGAACTCTTGGTCCAGGGGACAATTTGCATATTAGCTTTTATTATATAGGATATACACTGAATGGCCAGATTATTATGCGTTCAGAGATCATAATAAGCTGGCCACTCAGTATATTTAGTAAATGTTTTTCACGTTTTTGTTCATTGTGTTGATGTCACTGTTTAGAATGGCCCCCAAGTATAGCAAGAAGGCTGTGATGTGCTTTATAGAAAAAAAAGCATATTAGCTTTGTTTAGGCATAAATTATAATGCTATTAGTCATGAGCTCAGTATTAATAAATCAACATTAGATAAAATGTCTTTAAAACAAAATAAAAAACACATAAAATAAGGTATGTGTGTGTATATACGTATATATATTTATCAGTTGAATGTGACCAGCGGCTGGCAGGAACCTAATCCCACATTTCCCCCAGAAGTGATGGTTTAGCATTTGCTCATTTAGTTTGTGGTGACTTTTAGAATATAACTTTTGTGATTTATAAGAATTGACTGTATTTTATTTAATCAGATTCACACAGCCCATCTAAACTATTAATATTTTATACTCAACTGGAGAGGATACATGGATAATTAGCAACATGTTATTTAAATATTTGTAATTAGTAGATTGGTAACAATTTCCTTCTTCAAATAAGACAGACATTATTTTTGGCAAAAATCTTCCTGATTCAATCCTATTTTCCTTATCAAACTTCCATTCTTCCCTTACCAAGAATAATTACTGATGTGGTCCCATCTCCAACCTCTTCATCCTGTGTCCGGCTAATTTCAATCATAGACTTAGCTGCTGGGTGCTGAACTTGAATCTGAAAAGAAAAATGTAGACCGCCACTAAAATAACACTACTCAAAGACCTTTTCATCTATTCTGCTTGGCCCTAATTCTTAAGCTTCTCGCTTCCATACTTATTCGCTTTTCCTTTGTTTTACCATAGCTTGAAAGATTAAAAGTGGCCTCCAAGGGCCGCCGCCACGCCCTTCAACGCAACGCACATTTGTGGGAACCTGGTGCTAAACCATTCATAGGCAACCTGCTTCTGGGTCGGGGTTTCTTATATAGCAGAACAGCTCCCTCGCTGTGATCTATTGAAAGTCAGCCCTCGAGACAAGGATTTAAAATGAATGAATGAATGAATGAATGAATGAATGTAGCCCGCAAAATATTGAAGTATATTACCTTTCCAAGTCCCTTTCTTTTTTAGGGAAAAATGTATTATGCCAAGTGAACTACTAAAGTTTTTTGAGGACAGAACAATAACTTATAGCTTATTTTCTGGGAACACCACTGTTGCAGTTGAAATTTGTCCTCCAAAAGGACATGTTGAAATCCTACCCTCTTGCAACGGTAAATGTGACTATACTTGGAAAGAGGGTCATTGCAAACAAGTTAAGATGAGGTCATACAAATATTACGGTTGGCTCTAAATCCAACCATTGGTGTCCTTATAATGAGAGCCACGGGAGAATGCCATATGACAACTAAGGAGGAGACCGAGTTACAAGCCAAGGAATGCCAAGGATGTGGTCAACCATTAGAATCTAGAAAAGGCAAAGAAGGATTCTTGCCTAGAGCCGTGGTCAGCAAACTGCAGCTCGTGAGCCACATGCGGCTCTTTGGCACCTTGAGTTTGGCTCTTCCACAAAATACCACGGCCTGGGCGAGTCTATTTTGAAGAAGTGGCGTTAGAAGAAGTTTAAAAAATTTGGCTCTCAAAAGAATTTTCAATCATTATACTGTGGATATTTGGCTCCTTGACACCTTGATTTCAGATTTCTAGCTATCAGGCTATGAAAGAGTAAGTGTCTGTTACTTAAAGTCACACAGGTTGTGTTAATTTGTTCCAGCAGCCCTAAGAAATTAATCATCATCTACACATATCTTGGGGGTACTTTAACAAATTGTTAGAAAGCATAATGAAAAGTCACACCTCTCGAAGAATGGCATTGCCATCATTAGTCATCACAATGCCTCCCATTGGATCCAAAAGCATCTAGGACAAAAGCAAAAGTTATAGTTCAGTATTCCAGATAAGGGAAAATCTATAGTTGATGAGTTTCAATAAGAAATAACCTTACCTTCATCATAGACTTGGGTCCCAAACATGTTCGGATGATATCTGCAATAGTCTATTAAGAAGAAAAAACATGTAAGTACAAATCAGAGGATGATGTCAGTGTGCTGAGAAAGGGGCCATCAGTAACCCACAGGCCCAGTGTTTTATCAATATCACATCTAGAGTAGGGCTGGCAGCTTCTTTATAGCATGCCTGTGGCTAGATTCTGTCCTTTTTTTTCCCCTTTTGAGAATATTTTCAGGGTAGATGTAGAAAGAAATGACTTTTCCCAAGAAAAATGGGGACAGGCCTTCTAGAGCTTCAGTTTCCCAATAGTCCAGACAAATGGAAATCCAGGTCTTAGTATTTCTTTCCATGAAAGTGGCCTTCGCACCATGCTAAATCAGACCTAGAGGTATTTCATTCAAAAGATTAATGAAATACCTATCCAGGATCTACCATGGCACTAGGAATACAAAAGGGAATTAATACAGCTCTTCTCTTCAAGTAACTCAGTCTAGTATGGGAAACAAACACAAATCCTATATAATACAGAGCTAATATGCTAATTAGACCCAAACAGCAAAACAACCATCTGCACAACTTCCTGGAGAAGCCAGGGCTGTGAGGGCTGGCCGAGGCAGCTGGGGCTGCAAGGGCCGAGCCCCTTGCACGAATTCCGTGCATCGGGCCTCTAGTAGAATATAAAACAATATGCAGCAATGGAATTATGCAAAAGTTACTATGCGAAGGCTATTTGCCCTAATTCAGAGATGGAGGACTTCCTTCTCCCTAACTGCAAGCAGATACAGAAATACTAGGGAAGACAGCTGGAGGAAAGACTATTATACTTTAAACAACTTCAAAGATATGCTACCTTGGCGGCATTGATGTTTCCAGATTGAACTTTTCTTCCAGATTCACGCTTTACGTTCTGGCCTAATAGAGGCAAAACAAAAGACGACAGCTCATGATACCATTGTATATAAGCTATTTATTCCCTTACCATTGAGAAGAAAAACACACGTTTCATGGGTGTATATGTAGATAAAACCAACTGGCCAGGAAGCTTATTTGCTTAGACCGTGCTCCCGATGTATCAAAGATGCAGTAGGACACATACAAGAATCAACCAATGAGTGAATGAATGGAACAACACTGTTTCTCCCCCCGCCCCTTCCTCTCTCTAAAATCAATCAATAAATTTTTAAAATAATTTTTTAATTGTACTTCAACCCCTGGTATACTAAGAAACAACCCATAATGCTTCAATTTTGGAATCATGCCATCACTTTCCCTCTAACCAAACATTAATGTATTTACAGCAAGGATTCATAACTGAGATCCATAAATGGGCCTCAGTAGGAAAGTGAAATGCCTGAGATTATCTGAGAAAATGGGATATTGTACTTTTATCTGGGAAAAGGATCTATAGCTTTCATTGAATGCTCAAAGTGCCAGTGATCCTAAAATCACTGCTTTATGTAAAAAGGGAAAGAGTTTGAGGGTTCCTATTTTCCTACTTGGATAAGGAAAATCACACTCTTTACAATAATTGATAGTGCCCTGTGGAATGAGAACAGTTTGTAAGATATAATCATTCCATGTTTGGATATAATAAGAACGCCTCATTCTAGCTAGTATGACTCAGTGGATAGAGCATCAGACTGTGAATGAAGGGCCCTGGGTTCGATTCCGGTCAAGGCTACATGCCCAGGTCTGGGCTCCATCCCGAATAAGGGGCGCGCAGGAGGCAGCCTATCAATGACTCTCATCATTTATGCTATATCTCTATCCTTCTCTAAAATCAATAAAAATCTATTTAAAAAACAACAACACCCCCCTAATTTACTATCAGTAAGACATGTGTGTATATATATTTTAAAATGTATTTTATTGATTTTTTTTACAGAGAGAAAGGGAGAGGCCTAGAGAGTTAGAAACATCAATGGGAGAGAAACATGGATCAGCTGCCTCCCGCATGCCCCCTACTGGGCATGTACCCGAAACCAAGGTACACGCCCTTGGCCGGAATCCAACCTGGGACCCTTCAGTCTGCAGGCTGATGGATGCTCTATCCACTGAGCCAAACCGGTTTCGGCCCTGTGTGTATATTTTAACAGCGGGGGCCTAAATGGTTACAGCCGCTCACGTCAGGGGTAAATGCAGACCTGCAAAGGCCTTCACCATGCACCCCTCACCCCTGGGCCCTCTCAATGGGGACAAGCCCGTGGTTACAACCAAACCAACCAACGTAGGCTCCTTTCCCTCCTCTCTCCAAACTACACATCCCCCTGCCATTTAAATCTGGAAAAACTTCAACCCAGGCCCCCCTCAAATCAAAGCGTTCACAACTCTCAGGATGAGGTGGTTCCCAATCCCGGCTGCGCTAAGCAAGCAGGGACCTCTCTGATCCACCCGCCAGAAAGGTTTCTTTTTCTGGGTTAATTTTTTTTTTTCTGAAAACAGTTACTTCCCAGGAATAGAGAAAACGGATGATGAACTCTCTGAACAGCATCCGGCACCCAGGAGTTGGGAGGCCCGGGCACCTAGGGGGTCCTGCAGAGGCCACAGGGAAGTTACACACAGGGGAGGACGACGACTGCGGTGCTTGCCGGTCATGAAGAAACGGGGGGGGGGTGCTCCCAAGGGGCAGAGAGAGCCGCTGAGGCAGGGGGGAGAAGCCGGCGGGTCCACGGGAAAGGGGGCCACGCCGGGCCGCGGAGGCCGCCCACCTCAGGCAGACAGACCCCGAGCTTCTGCAGGGCATGCAAGAGGGCTCCTCCTGGAAGAGGAACCGGGCACCGCTGCTGCTGTCTGCCAGACACTCTGGTAAAGGAGTTTATCTACTGCAGGCATTTGATCCCCACGATTCTACGGGGAAACACTGTTAACCCCAGCGATGCAGAGGTTAACGCTGAAGTCAAAGCAACATGGCCGAGGCCGCATCGGCTACGAAGGGATGGACCAAGGATATAAGCTACACACACACACACACACACACACACACACTATCCATTTCCCTACACCCTGAAAATCACCTAAGAACGGGGTTCGCGGGGAGGAGGGGGGCGGGGGGTGAAGAACGAAGGCCGAGTGGGCAGGACCCTGAGCCGAGGGGCCCTAAGGACACGGGGCTGGGCGAGGGGGAGGGCAGCTTGCGGCGGTGAAGGCGGGAAGGGGCTGGAACGAGGGAGAAGGGGGTTCCCGAATAAGGAGGCAGACTGGAAGCCACCGTGGCCGGACCTCGGCGGGACTGGGCTGTGGCCACCCCGAAAAGTATGGCCGGGCGGCGAGAAGAGGGAGGCCTCTCCCCCGGCTTCCCCACCACTCACTGAGCACGAGCACGGGACGATGGCCCATCATGGCGGCGCGATGCTGAGCCCGGTGCCCAGAGCGGAGGAAACCGGCCGGCAGAAGCTTCTGGAGAGGGAACCTGAGAGAAGCCCAGAAAAACGTTGCCTCCGCAGGGCTTACACCTAAACCCGCTAGCCTCCGGGTCGCCACCAATCACCGCGCCCACTGCATTGACAGGCACGAAAACGGGCCAATTGTCACTCTCAACCCCGCCTTCCACGCAAGAACGGCAGGGCAAGCTCGGTAGAGAGAGCGCGATGCTGGAAGCGGAGGGCACCGGCGCTTGCGCAGTAAGGTGGCCGCTCCCGGCCGCGTGCGGTGCGA
Source organism: Lasiurus cinereus (assembly GCA_011751065.1). Lineage (NCBI taxonomy): Eukaryota > Metazoa > Chordata > Mammalia > Chiroptera > Vespertilionidae > Lasiurus > Lasiurus cinereus. The sequence continues at coordinate 29,184,638 of JAAGEH010000042.1, read as the reverse complement.
ATTTAGGCGCAAGCGCGGAGACTCGGGCGCTAGGCTCGCACGCCATTGCGCATGTATTTCTGCTACAGGACGGGTGCTGGGTGGGGTTGAGGCTTTCAATGAATAACGCGGGTAGGTCATTGGACTGGCTTGCGGCTCAGCATCTCTCTGGCCGCAAAAGCCAGAAAAAGCTAACAGTTTCCAGTCTTTCGTTCCAGCCTCAGCAAAGTGGAGGAAGAAAAGGGGCGGGACTTCAATGGCAGTTGAGGGAAGACCTGGCTGCGGGGTGATATGGGAGTTGTAGTTCTATGGGGCTGGCCTAGGTGGTCAGCAGCATTTCTTGGGGGCGCACTGCGAGATATGGTTTTTCTGCCTCTGGACTCGTTGCTCTGCTTAGGCCTTACCCTATTTAGACAGATGTTTAAACTGAGGCTATGAGTGGTACCGGAGGGTGATAGCCTATTTGCCCTCCTCTGTCCCGAATTATTCTATCCAAAACACTTTCTCAAGTTCCCTGTAAGGCTTTGAGAGTTTCTTTCTTCATACCTATTGCCTCCCCTATCCTTTTCATCCACTCAACAGCTGGTCCATTACCTTATAGAAAAGGAAAAGGCCTGATACTGCAAAAATTACATGTGGGGAGAACATAGAGATTAATTGCCCGTTTACACCTATTTGTTTTTTGTGACCCCCACCCCTGAAAAAAAAAAAAAAGAAACAATGAAAACAGCTGTTCTCCAAACCAGTGAAGAGACCATGAGAGCATGAACAATACAGGAACCTTCCTATCTAATAAAAGAATAATGTGCAAATTGACCGTGCCTCTGCTACAACAAGTCATGTCTACCAGCCAATCAGAGCAAGTATGCAAATTAACCCAGCCACAGAGAGAGCAGGAGGGAGGCTTGGGTTGCCCCTGGCGATAGAGGAAGCCAAGCTTTCCAAAAACCCTGGCCAACCAAGCCAACCTAGGCCTCCACTTAAGGCAACAAAGTTTCTTTCTTTTTTAAATAAGGGTGATCATTCTTTATACAGAGTATCTCAATTTTTTAAAATATATTTTATGGATTTTTTTACAGAGAGGAAAGGAGAGGGATAGAGAGTTAGAAACATCAATCAGCTGCCTCCTACATACCTCCCAGTGGGGATATGCCCACAACCAAGGCACACACCCTTGACCTGAATCGAATCTGGGACCTTTCAGTCCACAGGCCAACGTTCTATCCACTGCGCCAAACCAGTTAGGGCAGGGAAACAAAATTTCAATGGCTACCACCATGGAGCAAGGCTTGGGTTGCCACTGGCGATGGAGGAAGCCAAGCTTTCCACATACCCTGGCTGGCCCAGGCCTCTGCTTAAGGCAACAAAGTTTCAATGGCTGTGGGAGCAGAAGGCTTGGCTCCACTCCAGGCTACAAAGTTTCAATTGTAGAAGATAAATAATTCCCAGATACCAGGGCCTCCGCTTGGGTCACTGGGGGGCATGGCTGGCCTGCAAACCACCACAGGCCCCTCGCCTAGGCCACCCCATGCCCCAAGGGAACACCCACCCTGATCCAGGACACCCTTCAGGGCAAACCAGCTGGTCCCCACCCATGCACCAGGCCCCTATCCTATCTAATAAAAGAGTGATATGCAGATTGACCATCATTCCAACACACAAGATGACTGCTTCCATGTGGTCAAAAGATCCTGCCCCCATGTGGACACAAAATGGCGACCACAAGATGGCCAGCAGGGGAGGGCAGTTGGCAGGGACCAGGCCTGCAAGGGAAGGCAGTTGTGGGCAATCAGGCCAGCAGCAGCAGGTAGTTGGACATCCCCCAAGGGGTTCCAGATTGGAGAGGGAGCAGGCGGGGCTGAAGGACACCCCACAGTGCACAAATTTTGTGCACTGGGCCTCTAGTCACTTATATTTGACTATGAAATAGAAGAGTACACCCTTTCACACTTTTTTCCTCCCCAAACTGGAACAGCCTAAGATCGGCTGGAGAGAACTTGTGAAATTGTCAATAGGAAAATAATAGCACAGGTTGTTGATCATGTGATCCTAAGATTCTTTCCCAGGCACCACACCTATTGGTGTTCTGATAGAGCAGTGTACTAGTCATCCTACTAACAGAAAAGGTGTGTCAGAGGCCCTGCTTCCCTTCCCTTAAAAGACAGGCCTTAGTTGCTCAGCTTTTGGGAAAATGATTCTAGTTGTATGTATGTTTTTTCCTGTTACTTTGGTTAATTGGAAAGTGTTTGTTCTGCATTTCCCATTAAATGGGAATGTTGCTATATTCCCAGTGCCTAAAACTGGGCCTGCTAAATAGTAAATGCTCAATAATTATTTGTCAAATGAATATAATATTCTTCCTTTGTATCTCCTCTTAATACTTAGAACAAGATTTTGTACAGTGATTCCGGAAGACATAGTGTTGACTAAAGCAAACAGATATTCAGTCACACTGGTGTCCAGGGAAATGCCTGAGGCCATTGGACTGTCCACTTAACTGTAGGTGGAGTAGATTATCTGAGAGGCCTACTATGTCACAGTGTAGACATCAATGAACTAGCTCAGTGGTCGGCAAACTCATTAGTCAACAGAGCCAATATCAACAGTACAACAATTGAAATTTGAGAGCCAAATTTTTTAAACTTAAATTCCTTCTAACGCCACTTCTTCAAAATAGACTCATCCAGGCCGTGGTATTTTGTGGAAGATCCACATTCAAGGGACCAAAGAGCCACATGTGGCTCCTGAGCCTCGGTTTGCCGACCCCTGAACCAGCTTTTTTTGCAGAGCTAGTAGTGCAGAGGCAAAGAGCATGAATTTGGAGTTTACAGGCCTAGATTTGATTCCTGCACTGCTACATACGAATGGTGGAATCTTGGACAAATTTCGCAACTTAAGTTTTCTCAAAATGTGGATAAATCTACCCACTTCATAGGATTATTGTGAGAAATATATAAAATAAAGAATGTCAGGCACTTTTTTGAATTTTCTCTTCTGCCACCTTCTGCTGCTCCCCAAACTCATCCTCGGTTATTGTCTAGTCAGAAATATGTTTCTTCGGTATGGATTGTGTGTAAAGTGTTCTTCAAATCTTACAACCCAGTAGGAAATGCGTCCTCATATCTCTAGAGGAGGGCTCACATTATTTAGAAGTGCATTGGCATGGAAGTTAACAAATTTTTCAAATAGTGAAGGATGGTACTCAGTCAACCAAGCCACCCTGGAGAGGGCTCCCCAAGCGTTTAGTAAGCCAGTTCCATGGTGAAGATGGGGACCAATTGTGCCCTCGTCTCACAATCTAAGACATCCATTCTCCAGGTGAGGCATGCTCAGGTACTTTTTTTTTAAAACATATTTTGTATTGATTTTTTACAGAGAGGAAGGGAGGGAGATAGAGAATTAGAAACATCGATGAGAGAGAGACATCAATCAGCTGCCTCCTGCACACCCCCTACTGGGGATGTGCCTGCAACCAGGATACATGCCCTTGACCAGAATCGAACCTGGGACCTTTCAGTCCACAGGCCGATGCTCTATCCACTGAGCCAAATCGGTTTCGGCCCCAGGTATTTTTTATACCTTCCTATGGTTTTCATCTGAACCTGCCTCTCTGTTTATTGCCCACCTTAGATGGGGCACTTCTGCCTGAATCCAGAGCTTTGGGGGTGTCTAGAGCTTGGGAGAGTAGAATTTGGAAGGGGAGAGTCAGAATCCTGGAGGAGTTCTCCTGGCTGGAAGGAGCATCTTCCCTGAGACATACTGCCCCAGCCCATCTCTTATCTTCCAAACACAAGACCTGCTGAAACCAGTTTGGTTCAGTGGATAGAGCGTCGGCCTGCGGACTGAAAGGTCCCAGGTTCAATTCTGGTCAAGGGCATGTACCTTGGTTGCAGGCATATCCCCAGGGGGGCGGGGGGCGTGCAGGAGGCGGCTGATCGATGTCTCTCTCATCAATGTTTCTAACTCTATATTCCTCTCTGTAAGAAATCAATAAAATATATATTTTTAAAAAATTTTGAAAGGTCCCAGGTTCGATTCTGGTTAAGGGCATGTATCTTGCTTTCGGGCATATCCCCAGTAGGGGGCATACAGGAGGCGGCTGATGGATGTCTCTCATCAAGGTTTCTAACTCTATTCCTCTCCCTTCCTCTGTGTAAAAAATCAATAAAATATATTAAAAAACAAACAAACACAGGACCTACTGTTGTCTTTTTTTCATTTATAAACTATTTGACAGGATTTCTGTGCATAGTCAAGTCACCAGTTTCAAGTAGTGACACATTTTAAAACAATACCATTAGCCCTAGCCAGTTTGGCTCAGTGAGTAGAGCACTGGCCTTCTTACTGAAGGTCCCAGGTTCGATTCTAGTTAAGGGCACATGCCTGGGTTGCTGGCTTGATCCCCAGTGAGAGGTGTGCAGGAGGCAGCTGATGAATGATTGATCTCTCATCATTGGTATTTCTATCTCTCCCTCCCTTCCTCTCTGAAATCATTAAATAATAATAATAATTTAAAAAATTTTTAAATTAATGTTTCACTTTAATGAAAAATCAGGGTGGTGGTGGTTGTTCCTGTTCCTAGCAGTTTTTTTTTTCCATTGCTATACAACCAATGCATTCTTTATTTTATGTATTTCTCACAATCCTATGAAATGGGTAGATTTATCCACATTTTGAGAAAACTGAGACATAGCTGGTTCTTAAAGAGATATTTGCTGCGTATCTGAATGCTAATAAAATAAAATACATAGATAAATATTTATTGAGTGAATATGTGGGAGGGATCATTTTGTTTTCCAATGACCTGGCTAAGAAGAAAGGAAGGTGAAGACCACGCTGAGAACCCACCACGCAGCACACACAGGCCAGCCAAAGGCACGAATGCGTGCACCCCTCTCCCCTCCAAGGGCACCCAGGAGCCCCCTCCAGAGAGCTACCCTAAGCTGCAAGCCCAGGGTGAAGGTGCTGGTGTTGGAGGAAGGGAGGGCCAGGGGGTTAGCTTTGCTCCACCGCCAGGTGGCCCACTGTCTCCAGATGAGGGAGGGCAAAGGAAGCCGGAGGAAGGGGAAGCCAGAAGCCGGGGCAGCAGAGAATAGTAGTAATCACGTCTGCTGAATGCTTAGGAAACGCTAGCCCTCTGCATCGATTCTGTGGGATCCTCATCACATTTCCGCCAGGGGAATGTTATACATACCGTTCCATTCCCAGTCAGGGCACACATCCTGGTTGTGGGCTCCATCCCCAGTAGGGGACATGCAGGAGGCAGTCGACCATATGATTCTTCCTCATCATTGATGTTTCTATCTCTCCCTCTCTTCCTCTCTCAAATCAATAAAATATATATTTTAAAATGTGAATGAATGAATGAATGAATAAGTCAACACATAAATGAACAAACAAATGTCTTAACTCTGGTGCTTGGCTGCTTTTCTCTTTTGTTGCCCATAATACTGCAGACAGTTCATTGGAACTAAGGGAGCGAAGTGGCTTTGGGATTTCTAAGCCAAAAGAGCAGGGAGTGGGGAGGAGGTGACCCTGATAAAGGGCAGCTCTCAGCAACCCCGAGTTACTCAGTAACCTGAGCCCTGGTCCCCACGGATGGCCTGGCCAGGCTGGGCCAGGGCAAGCAGCAGACACCGGTTCCCCTTGGCTAGCCTTCAGGTGCTCAGCCAGTCCCAGCTGGAAACTGGAGATGGAAAGTCGAAGATTGGACAGACCCCACACCAGGCAGACAGGGAGCCAGTGACAGAGTCAGGGACCCCTAAGAGGAGGTTTAGGGTGGAGGAAGGAGTGAGAGATGAGGTCCCAAATCCATCAGAGTTTCCAGGGCCAGAGGAGGCTGGATGAGCTGAAGGAAAATCATGGACTGAGCCTTTCCAGGATAGGCGATGGGCCATGGAAACCTTCACAAGGGTTTTGCTCTCTCTGCTGGTCCGAAGGCTGAAACCAGCTGGTGCTCACTGTTGTTAAAACATCAAGATGGTGCCAAAACCGGTTTGGCTCAATGGATAGAACATTGGCCTGCAGACTGAAGGGTCCCAGGTTCGATTCGATCAGGAGCACGTACCTTGGTTGCGGGCACATCCCCAGTAGGGGGGGGGGGTTTGCAGGAGTCAGCTGATCGATGTTTCTCTCTCATCGATGTTTCTAACTCTCTCTCTCTCTCTCCCTTCCTCTCTGTGGAAAGTCAATGAAATATATTTTTAAAAAAATATATCAAGATTGTCCCATACAAGCTGGTAAAGGGATGTTGCCCAAAGATCTCCAAGGGTCCCCTCTAGCGGCTGGCTCAGCTATCCTGGCCCTGCCAAGGGCTCCCTCTCCACCTCTCCACAATCCAATACAAAAAAGGCTTACCACCTGCCAGGGCAGGGGTTCTCTAGGACCCAGCCCTGCGATGGTGTTGACTAGAACCCCCGGAGCTGGCCCAGGATTGGCACTAAGTGAAGAGTTGTTGAATGAATGGATGAGCACCAGAGGAGCGGGAGAATCAGAGATCCTGAGGAATTTAGAAAAACTGAGAGGGTCAGCAGGTAAGAATGAGACGGAGGAGGCCGGAATCAGGGAGGAAACTCCCAGAGATGCTGGGAAGGCCCCGCTGCGGAGGCCTTGCTCTCTCTGGTTCTGCAGCTCTTGAAAACTCTACCCCTTATAGGGCCGCTCCAGACCCTGCCTGGCCACCCAGAGCAACTACTACGCCCAAACAGGCTCAGAAAGCAGGCTGCGTCTCTGGAGCAGAAGGCTGAGCCTGGGCTCTGCAGGTGCTGATTTACCAAGAATCATTACCCAAAGACTGTTGACCAGACATCCACTGCCCACACCACTCCACAGAAGGCACTGGAAAACTGCTTTCCTGCTGATCAAGTAGAGCCTCTGGGCCAGGGGCCAGGGGCCACTGAAGGCCAGAGAGCACGCCTGGCCTGCTAAGAGCAGTGCTACCAGAGGCTGCTGCTCCCCAGCAGCTGACCGCCCCCTCCCCCCAGTCTGCCTGTTGGACACCTAGAACGCCACACTGGCCCTCAGAGCCCAGAGGCTCCAGCCCATGAAGGGAGGAGGGGAGAAGGTGGACTGGGGAGATGAGGAGGATCGGGGCCTCCTGAGAAGGGGTGAGGTCGTTCTTAGGAGGAGCCCCACTCCGTATCTGCTCTGGGGGTGGCTGGTGCCCGTGTACCCAGACCACATCTCCTGGGAATGGCAACTCCTCCTTCAGGCAGGGTCTGGAACACTTCGCAAACACCCACAAGCCCCTCCAGCGTGACAGGAGCCCTTGGCAGGGCCAGGATAGCTGAGCCAGTCGCTAGAGGGGACCCTTGGAGATCTCAGACAATAGGACCTCTCCTCTCCCTTGCCCCTCTGACACTGGCCTTCAGCTTTTCTTCTTTGAAGAGACTTATGGCCTGCAGGTCTCAGAAGCAGGAGTACCAGTCCTCCACCTGTTAGAGCCCTCCAGTGACCCCGCAGGGCCTTCAAGGTCTTTTTTTTTTTTTCAAGGTTTTTTTAGATGCCTCACCCTCAGCCTCAGTTCCTGGACACACTGGACACTCACACAGCCAGGCTTGTGTCTATCCTGAGCCCCTCCTTGAAATGTCCTTCTTTCTTCCCTTGCCCCAGTTCAGGGTGGTCCTTCCAGACTGCCCGTGGACATCCCCTCCCAGGAAGTCTCCATTTCGGTCCTCTCCCTCCTTCCTCCCCTGTGGGTTCTGCAGCCTCTCCTCCTAGGTCCGCAGGGCCTCTGTGCTTCCCAAGGTCACATATGCACCCCAATGGCAGTTAAACTCCCTTCTCAGTGTCTGTCTCCCAACTGGACAGGGGCTCCCGGAGAGGGGCCCGCTGGTTCATCTCTGAAGCCTGTCTCGTGGTCAGTCTCCTCACCATCCGTCCACCACCCCGGTGGGTGCAAATCTTGCCCGTGTAACCAGGACTGGTGACTCCTAAGGGAGAAGACCTCCTTCCACCGGGCTTCCCTTCTCTGCAGCTGCTGAGCAGCCCGAAGCCTCTCAGGTCCGGACCGGGCCGCACTGGGAAGCCCCGGGTCAATGTGGCCCTGCCCGGCCTGCTGCACTGTGGCGGGGGGTGGGCTGGAGGTGGGGAGGCGGAGGTTGTAGCGGGGTGAGCACCTGGCCTGCTGAGGCCCAGACCTCCCCAGCTGGGTTAATCATCAAGGTCTGGAGAGCCATCTCTTTATCTCTGTTCTCCATCTTTCCCTTTGGAAAAGCTTGAGTAACCCCTCAGCTCTTTCTTACGTTAACCCTGGAGGGGCCAGGCCAGGGCCTTTAAGATGTTTCTTTACTGATTTTGAGAGAGAGAGAGAGAGAGAGAGAGAGGGAGGGAGAGAGAGAGAGAGAGAAGGGAGGAGAAACTCTCATGTGAGAGCAGAACACTCATCGGCTGCCTCCTGCATGCCCCCTACAGGGGTTCAAGCAAGCAACCGGAGCGTGTGACCTGACGGGATCCCAAAGACCTTTTGGTGCAAGGGACCACACCCAACCCGCTGAGCAGGAGCAGGAGGGGCCTTTGAGGGGCACTTATTCTTTGGGAAACATTCTTTAAACTTACAACAGGTTTGGGGGGGGGCGGTTAGGGTGCAGGTAAAGTATGGCAGCAATCATCTCAGGTAGAAACTGCTGTCTGGCTTCTGTACTTACTTGTCTGCTAAAACAGCAGAACGTAATTCTGACTTCCTGAACTTAGGGATGCTATCCCAGTGCTCCGTGGACGATGGGCTGAACCTCCCATGGACTGTGATCTCGCTGGCCATGGAAACCCATTCCTCTGGGAACCAGGACAGCTCCGCTACCCTAAACTGCCTCAGTAGCTGCAGCTGATGCATTCCGGTGGACCCAGTGGTCCCGGCGTCTGGACAGCACCGTTATCCTAAATTGCCCCCGTGGTCCGGATACTGTGTCTCTGTTGATTCAGTGATTCATGGATACTTTAAGTAACTAACTTGCTCAATTTCGCTTCTGTAAATGCTTTGCCCGAAACAGGTTCCTCATTCCAGAGCCAAAGATGTAATCGATCCCTTTGTGATATTCTGCCAATAGAAGCCAGATGTGGCAAGCTGCTCAGGATTTGGAGTGCCAAATTGCTCCCTCGTGTGCTGCCGGCTTTTAATAAATGACTCCATAATTCGACTTCTTGAGGCGTCCTTTGTAAGATGGGGGTCCACCACCACACAGGTCCCCCCCCCACTGGGTCCACTGCTGGGCCCCAGCAGGCACCATACACACTGAGCAGAAGAGCGCCAGGACCAGCTGGGCAGGAACAGGATCTGGGGTCCCAGCGCCCCCATCCCTCCCAGTCCTGGCTCCACCTCAGGCCTGGGGCCCAGGACCCCTCCCCCTCCCCCCCCACACACTCTCACCCTCACCCCCACCCCGGGGAGCAGCAGAGGGCTCGGTCTCCTCGTGGGTGTGGGCGAGGCCTGCAGGGGGAGGGCCTGCAGGTGGGCTGGCTCTGGCTCCGGTGGAACCTGCCGGGCACGCCGGGGAGGGGAGGGCCTGTGGGCGCCCAGAGCCGGAGCCGCAGCCGCAGCCGCAGCCCCATGGCCGGGACCCCCCGCCGCGCCGCCCGCCGGCGGCTGCCGCTGCCGCTGCTCTGCCTCCTCCTCCAGGGCGCCACCGCCGTGCTCTTTGCGCTGTTCGTCCGCTACAGCCGCGAAACCGACGCCGCCCTCTGGCACGGGGGCAACCACAGCAACGCGGACAATGAATTTTACTTTCGCTACCCGAGTGAGTGCGGGTGCGGGTGAGGGCTCCGGGGAGCGAGGGGCCTTTGGGTGCTCAGATCTGCCCCTCGGGGTAGGTGGGCAACCCTCTCGCCCCGAGATGAAGATGCCCCAGATTTATAACAACGCCTTTCCCTAGCGTCTGCCATGCCCAGGTTTATGCTGAGGGCGGCATTACCTCCTTGAGGCTATGCACCAGACAGAGATGGGGACTGAGGCTCCGAGAGGTGAAGTGGCTGTTCACGGTCATGCTGTCAGAATTGGGGCGCTGGGATGGAATCCCAGGCCGGCTGTTGCAGAGAATTGGCCTTTCCTCGGTCCTCCACCCTGACCTCAGGAAGGAGACCGCTCTGGGCAGGGGAGCCGGGGAGCAAGGTGCAGCAGGTGGCAATGGCAGGTCGCTAGGAAGGCAGTCTGGACTAGGGGGGCTCAGGCACCTCTCCCCTCCTTGCCTAGAGCTGGCCCTCCCCAAGTCAGAGAGGAAATGACTGCAAGGACCTGCCAGCCAACCAGAGTAGCAGCCGCTCGCCCTGAGAAAGAGGCAGGGCAGGGTCGTCAGCCCATTTAACAGGGGAGGACGCAGAGGCTCAGAGAGGTTGTGACTGGCTCATGATCAGCCACGGTGTGAGTGGCAGAGTGGGGACCGGGACTCGGGCGTTCCAAGGTCCTTGCACCACAGTTCACCTGCCTGCTGACCAGGTCTAGGACGGGGAGGGTTAATCCCTGACCCCTGCTGGGGTGGAGCCTCTCAAAGTTGGGGGCCCAGCCGTGAGATTCAGGCCCTGGGGAACTGAAACCAAGGACATTAGACTCTCAAACTTCAGCACAAATGCTCGGGTAGGTCGTCTCTAAGCCTCAGTTTTCCCATCTGGGCAGTGGGGAGAAGGATGCCTCATTTGAAGGCTCTACATGCAAAGAAGGCTCAGAGTGTGAGTCTCCTATAGAAACAAAAACACAAAACCCCACAGGCTGCGATTGCTCTCTTTTCAGTATACGCAGCTGGCCGCAGGCTGTCCCCCCCTGACCCTCTCCCAGTCCAGCTCACAGGGCTGAGGATCTGGAGGGTGAGGTGGAGGTTTGGACCTGGGCATCAAGTGCCAGACCTCCAGACATCCTAGGCAGAGGGGGGTGACAGCCCCTCCCTCACCCCAGCCCTGGCTGGACAAGGTGAGCCCTGGAAGCTGGGGTCACAGCCAGAGCCAATAGGCTGGAATGGTAGACTCTTGGGGTCACGCATTGTCCGGAGAGAGAGGGCGTTGGGAGGAACAGTCCACAGGCGGACAGAAGGAAGCTCTGGTCCAGGGGCCTGACCATGAACCCCCGATTGCTTCTCCCCTGGGCCTCCCGACACCTGCCAGCTTCTCCCCCTCCGCAGTGGGGGGCTGGCCGGGGACCCCCGCTGTCCGCCCTGCACTTCGGGGAGAGGAAAGGCAGTTGGGAGTCCTCCCCCTTGTGCTGCCCCAGGTTTCCACCCCAGTGGACTTGGGACCCTGGAGCGGGGGGAAGGCCGGGGAGGAGGGAGGTGTGAGGTCCCGGGAGCCGGTGGCTTTGATGAGCCGGGTCTTCACCTGTCCTTGTGTACAGGGGACGGGACCAGGGCCAGGAGGGTGTAGCCTCCGCTCTTTGATTTGGGAGATGAAAGGGATCCCTGCAACTGTTGTTGTGCTGGGGGACGGGCCAATGCCAAGGGCATGGCTACTTCGAGGGTCTGTCGGCTAGGTCAGTGGGAAGAGCCCTCAAAGCCCGCTGTCGCTCTACCGATGTGGGGAGTGAGAGCCGGAGAGCATACATGGCTGCCCAAGATCGCATAGCACGTTAGCCAGGCTGGAACCTGGTCTCTTACCCCCTCCTCTGCAGCCTTTCCCCACGATTCTTCTTCTTCTTCTTCTTTTGTTTTGTTATATATTTTATTGATTTTTTAGAGAGAGGAAGGGAGAGGGATAGAGACCACTGGGGATGTGCCCGCAACCCAGGTACATGCCCTTGACCGGAATCGAACCTGGGACCTTTCAGTCGGCAGGCTGACACTAGCCACTGAGCCAAACCGGTTTTGGCTCCCCACACTTCTTACCCTAGTAAGCAGGTATTGGAAAAAGGAAAGAAGAGAAAAAACCTAGGGTTACAGGGACCACAGAAACAAAGGTGAGAAAGCGTTCCGAGACAAAAAGCACAGGCAGGTCCTTTTTATCCGCCTCCGGGACCTTGCTCACGGGAGAAGGACTTAGGAGAGATGGGATCAACTCGGAAGAGGCGGGGCCGGGGTGTGTGTGACCAGGACCAGAGTGGTTTGTGTGACCTCTTCTAGGAGAATCAGACCCCTCTGTCCCCTTAAAGACAGGAGCAGGGAGAGTAATGTAAATACCTGATATTCAGGATGTCTTAGGTGACCCCGGTGAAAGGGTTGTTCGACCCCCCAAAGGGGTCTCGACCCACAGGTTGAGAAACGCTGATCTAGAAGGTTGGGGGGAGGCAGTTAGGAAAAGAGAGGGGGCACTACATGGCTCTACAGAGCTTTTATCTTCTCTCTGACCAGGCTCTCCTGCCCCCCAGGGGCCCCCTGAAGGGACGGGGAGGGGTCATCTTATCCGTCCCCCTGCCTCCAGCTGGCAGAGCCCATTGGAGAATGTCTGTGAGCAACATTCTCCACGGAAGGAGATTTCTTGATGTTGAGACTTCGGTTGAAAGACCAAGGGGTTGAGTTTTGATTCCAAACAAGCCTGAGGTGGGAGACGTAAATATTGTTGCCATTTAAAACAAGTTCCATGCCGAAACTGGTTTGGCTCAGTGGAGAGAGCGTCCTCCTGCGGACTGAAAGGTCCCAAGTTCGATTCCGGTCAAGGGCATGTACCTTGGTTGCGGGCACATCCCCTGTAGGGGGTGTGCAGGAGGCGGCTGATCGATGTCTCTCTCTCATCGATGTTTCTAACTCTCTATCCCTCTCCCTTCCTCTCTGTAAAAAATCAATAAAATGTATTTTTTTAAAAATAAAACAAGTTCCAGAGTGGTTTCGGCAGGTAATGGGCACAGAGCCCTGGGGCCCAGCCCCCTTCCTTATCTTTCCGTCTGTCCTTGGGCAAAAGAACGACACGGATCCCCTTTATTGCCTGCACCAGGAGAGACGCGGGCAGGCAGTGAGGCCTAAAAGAAAGGCGACTGTGGGTTGAGTTCCAGGTGAGGTCTCTCCTTTGCTCCCAGGTTTTCCGGCCTGGGAGGGAAGAGGAGTTCGGGTGGTGTGGGAATGGGCCACGCTGGAGAAGGGACGAAGTGTGGGGACCAGTTAGGAAGGCGGGTGGGGCTCCAGATCCTCACTCCCCTTGGCTGCTGGGGCCGGCAGCACACACCCAACCCTCTGCAGGGGCTTGCAAAATCACTTCCTGTCAGCCCCCACACAGCACACAAAAAGCATTAAAGCTCGCTTCTCTCCAAATCATTGATGACATTCTGAAATGCAAGAATACATTTTCTGGCTTGCTGGTGCTTCTCCAGATTGAACAAAAAAAGATGACAGTGATTTTGTTATCTTTTTTTAAAAATATATTTTATTGATTTTTCACAGAGAGGAAGGAAAAGAGACAGAAAGCCAGAAACATCGATGAGAGAGACATCGATCAGCCGCCTCCTGCACGCCCCCTACTGGGGATGTGCCCGCAACAAGGTACATGCCCTTGACCGGAATCGAACCCTGGACCCTTCAGTCCGCAGGCCGCGACACTCTATCCACTGCACCAAACCGGCTTTGGCGATTTTGTTTTCTTTATGATTGGTCTCTTTCTGCAAGGGACTTGGGGTCATTCACAACAAAAACATGGCTGTAGGAAAAGGGAAGCCGCACGTAATGATGAACTCCTTCAGGGCCTCTATAGAGTTGCTGTGGTTGAGCTTCCAGGCGGCCAAGGCAAAAAGGGAATATCATCAGTTATGTGTCCTCCTCAGAGCCAAGGAAGCCGCACAGACGTGATGCTTTGGTTTCTTGATGTCCGTCTGTCACGCCTGTAAGCATAGGGAAGGTGGCTGCTGCATTCTGAGAGCCCGAATGTGCCCGTGCTGCGGGAAATATCTGTCACCTGAACTCGGGAAAGCAGGCTGCTTCCTCGGGGGAGTGACACTTCCTCGCACTGTGTTCTAAGCCAAAGTCCCCACATGGAGCTATGACAGGGGAGCTCAGGGTCCCGGCTGACTCTGTTTCTCAGTAACTTACGTACGACGAATACAGCAGCAGCACTCAGAAAGCTCTGTGCTGTCTTAAGTGGAAGACATGGGGACAGTCTGGGTCCCGCTGTTCCCAGCTGGCCAGCGAGGCCCAGGTGGCTCAGTCTGGGTGTCCCCAAGACCCCAAACCCTGGGGAGTCTGACAGCTCCAGCCTCAGCTGGGGGGGGCGGGCTGGGTGGCGGCTGGGGTGCGGTGGTCGGCAGAGCATCCCACCCCCTCAGGCTTCCAGGACGTGCACACCATGGTGTTCGTGGGCTTCGGCTTCCTCATGGCCTTCCTGCAGCGCTACGGCTTCAGCAGCGTGGGCTTCACCTTCCTCCTGGCCGCCTTCGCCCTGCAGTGGTCCACGCTCATCCAGGGCTTCCTGCACTCCTTCCACGGCAGCCACATCCACGTTGGCGTGGAGAGGTGGGCCGCCCCTGCTCCCCCAGGTCTGCCCGGGAGGCCCTTGTTCACGGGACCCCAGTTAAGCCCTGGCCTTCAAGTGGCTCGAGGACGCAGGTTGCTGACCCATCCGTGGATTTCTCTTCGGGGCCCTGCCTTCTCCTCCCGACCTCGGTCCACACTCTCAGCCACACCCTCTCCCATTCCTTTAAGCCCCTTATTACCCAAGAGCCAGGGGGAGGGGAGAGCGGCGCTTCTGGGAAACAAACGGGCAGGTTCGGAGGAGCTCCCGGTCCCAGATCCGGTTCTTCCACCCTCGGCTTTGTTTGCCTGAGTCCCAAACCTACCTCCTCCTCACACCGAGGCCGGGGTGGGGTGTGGGGGGGGGCTCCCCTCCTGCGGGGGAAGAACTCAGACGCCCAGCACACTCCCGGCTTCCTTCCCGGAGCGGCTCCCCCGGGCTCCCCGGTCCGGCCCTCTCTCACCCTCCCTGTCCCCCCTCCAGCATGATCAACGCCGACTTCTGCGCCGGGGCCGTGCTCATCTCCTTCGGGGCCGTGCTGGGCAAGACCGGGCCGGCCCAGCTGCTGCTCATGGCCCTGCTGGAGGTGGCGCTGTTTGGCGTCAACGAGTTTGTGCTCCTCAGCCTCCTGGGGGTGCGCCGGGATGGGGATGGAGGGAGGGTGGGGGCGGCCAAGGCCGGAGGAGGGGTGGGGCGGCGGGGCAGCGGGGTTGAGGGGTTGGGGGGGAGGGCTCCGCTCCACCTCAGCCCTGCCCCGCAGGTGAAGGATGCCGGAGGTTCCATGACCATTCACACCTTCGGTGCCTACTTTGGGCTGGCCCTCTCCCGCGTGCTCTACCGGCCGCAGCTGGAGAAGAGCAAGCACCGCCAGGGCTCCGTCTACCATTCGGACCTCTTTGCCATGATCGGTGAGGCCTGCCAGCGTGGGGTGCGGTGGGGGGGGAACCAGTTCCAGGGAGCCCTGATCGGGGCCAGAGAGGGTGATCTCCAGGCAGGGTCTCAGGGTGCTGCCTCTAGTCTTTGGGGTTCTGGCTGAGAACTCCCTTCCTACTTGGATTCTTCCTTGAGAGCCCGGGACTTGTGCCCCCTCCTCCTCAGCCGTGTTTTTTTTTTTTAATTGAGGAAGGGAGAGGGACAGAGAGCCAGAAACATCGATGAGAGAGAGACATCGATCAGCCGCCTCCTGCACGCCCCCCCCACTAGGGATGTGCCCGCAACCAAGACATGCCCCTGACTGGAATCGAACCCAGAACCCTTCAGTCTGCAGGCCGATGCTCTATCCACTGAATCAGACCGGTTTTTGCCTCCTCAGCAGTTTTATGACAAGTTCTTTTTTTTAAAAAAAAGTATTTTATTGATTTTTCACAGAGAGGAAGGAAGAGAGATAAAGAGTTAGAAACATCGATGAGAGAGAAACATTGATCAGCTGCCTCCTGCAAGCCCCCTACTGGAGATGTGCCTGCAACCAAGGTACATGCCCCCTACCGGAAATGAACCCGGGACCCTTCAGTCTGCAGGCCAACACTGTCCACTGAGCCAAACCAGCCTCAGCTTATGACAAGATCTAAGAACTCGGCCCTGAGGCCCAGTCCCACGGGCCTTTCAAAAATGTTGGCATCAACCCTTGCTTAACCCTCCAGGCCTCACCACCCACAACTCAGAAAGAAGCCAGACGCATCAGCCTGGCACCCAGCCCTCACCCTCCTCTTCCCTCCCAACCCCAGCTCCCTCCCACCTCGCACCCCAGGCCTTGTCCCCAGGGCTGCCTCCCACGCCTAAGGACACTTCCTCCCAGAAGCCCCGCCCTGGGGTTCGGGGTTGGAGTTTGTGTGGCTCCCCTGGGAGCAGTGGGGCCTGACCTGTGAGCACCAGTCACCAGCCTGGTCTTTCAAGCAGGTCCCTCCACCCTGGCCTCCGCTCCTCTCTCTACCTTCAAAAACGAGCCAGGAAAGGAATTGGTTTTTTTTCTTAAAAAAAAAAAATGTTTTTACCCCCACTGCTAAACTTGACTGTTTAAAAAATATATACATGTTTCTGCTGGTTTTAGAGAGAGAGGAAGGGAAAAGGTAGAGTGATAGAAACATCGATGAGATATCAATGGGCTGCCTCCTGCACGCCCCCTACTGGAGATCAAGCCTGAAACCCGGGCTTGTGCCCTGATGGGGACTAGAACCAGGGAACTCTTGGTTCATGGGTGGAGGCTCAACCACTGAGCCACACGGGCCGGGCCCATCTTTTGTGTGGGTGGGTGGGGTAGTATTGAAAAATGACTGGAGAGAGGCTGGTTTCGTATTTCGTGCTCCGGGTTTGCTGTGAAATAGAGGACATGTGACCCTAGGGCAGCGGAGGCCTCCTTACCCTTTGAGACCCAGATACGTTTGGCTTTAAGTCTTTCGAAGACTTCCCCAAGATTTCCGGGCGACGCTGGAGGCCTACACGCTCAGCCCTTCTCCGCCTCCAGCTCCTTCCACACGGACCCGTGGCCTTTCCTTGCTTCCTCCTCACGCTCTCCCCCCGATCCCCCGTGGGCGAGTGGGTGGATTTTAGGGCAGGCTGTGGAGTTGCAGGGAGACGTCCCGTGGCACCCCCACGGACCACTCAGCACCCAGGGGCAGTCCCTTCAGCCCCTTGCCAAGCTCAGCCTACCCTAACAATCCCAGCCTTCCCTCACTTTTTTTTAAAATATATATTTTAATGATTTTGTACAGAGAGGAAGGGAGATGGATAGAGAGTTAGACACATTTATGAGAGAGAACTATCAATCAGCTGCCTCCTGTGCACTCCCCACTGGATATGTGCCCGCAATCAAGACACATGCCCTTGACCGGAATCGAATCTGGGACCCCTGTGTCCTCAGGCCAAACCGGTTAGGGCCCTTCCCTCACGCTGCCCCTGGGCCCTCCTGCCTCTCCCTCCGGGTCTGACCTGGGAACTCAGTGGACAGGCAGGGCATACGGAGCTCCGGTGCTAACCCTGAAGAACCCAGGCCCCGCCCAGCCTTTGCCCGGCAGACAGCGGCCTCTCCCGCACACGGCAGGGTCCCCTTTCCTAGGAAGTCGTTGAGGTTATAAACCAAATCATTTTCCTGACACGCAGATGCAGGACCCAGCTTAGTGCCTGAAATGCAGTGCACTTTGTCTTGTTTTCTTTCCTTTCCTGATACTAAAAAAAAAAAAAAAAAATCCAAAACCGCTTTGGCTCAGTGGATAGAACGTCAGCCTTCGGACTGAAAGGTCCCAGGTTCGATTCCGGTCAAGGGCACGTACCTTGGTGGCGGGCACATCCCCAGTAGGAGGTGTGCAAGAGGCAGCCGATTGATGTTTCTAGCTCTCTATCCCTCTCTCTTCCTCTCTGTAGAAAATCAATAAAATATATTAAAAAAAAAACAAAAAACCCAGCCCTCTGGCTTTCAATTAAGTAGCTCCCTTATGGGCCAGAACCCCACCGCAGCTACTGTGTGTTGAGCATTTCGTACTCACGAGGCCTGGGCTAAGCACTTCCTGTGTGTCATCTCATTTAGTCCCCACTTTACGAGGCTGCTGAGAGGAGGTGACCTACCTGCAGTCACACAGCTTGTGCCTCGTGGGAGCCACTTCCTTCCTCTCACTCTGCCTGCCTCCCCCCCATTTAGGGACCATCTTCCTGTGGATCTTCTGGCCTAGCTTCAACTCTGCGCCCACTACGCTGGGGGACGGGCAGCACCGGACAGTCCTCAACACGTATTACTCCCTGACGGCCAGCACCCTCAGCACCTTTGCCTTGTCAGCCCTTGTCGGGAGGGATGGGCGGCTGGACATGGTATGGGAAGGAGGCCGTGGGAGACGGGACTGGGAGGGGGAGGAGAGGTCTGAGACCCTGCAAGGCCCATTCTCCGGGGGCACAGGGAAGGGCGCAGGCACATGGAGTTCCGCCTGCCCTGGAGGCGGTGGGTCAGGGTGTGAGACAATGGTACAACAGCAGGAGAGTCAGAGGTTAGGTGGGGGAGGGACTTCCAGGAGCAGTGGGCGCCCCAGTGGCGGATGGGCTCAGGTTGGAGGTGGGTGTGACAGTTGGGGAAGGGCCTCCCATGCCTTGCTCTCCCCCCTGCTCCCTTAGGTCCACATCCAGAACGCAGCGTTGGCCGGAGGGGTGGTGGTGGGGACATCGAGTGAAATGATGCTGACACCCTTCGGGGCTCTGGCAGCTGGCTTCCTGGCCGGAGCCGTCTCCACGCTGGGGTACAAGTTCTTCACGGTACAAACGCCCCCCCCAGCCCCGGGCAGAACGGGGTCTTCAGGCCCTTCCTCCCGCCCCTCTAGCAGGCCTGGGTGGGAGGGGCACCCGAGACTCATGATCGGTGTTCTGTCCTCCAGCCCGTCCTGGAGTCAAAATTCAAAGTTCAAGACACATGTGGTGTCCATAACCTCCATGGGATGCCTGGGGTCCTGGGAGCCCTAGTGGGGGTCCTCGTGGCTGGGCTGGCCACTCACGAAGCTTACGGAGATGGGTAAGTTCCCGCCCCCTGGCCCACTGAGCCACACTGAAGTCATTACCCCTTGGAATGACCCCCTCACGCTCTCTCCCCGATGCGCACCAACAAAAAAAGCATTTTCATTTTTTCATCCCTGTTCTGGGAGCTGAGGAAACCAGAGTGAGCAAGACCAACCAGGGGGACTGCCTTCCTGGTCCTCGGTCAAGTTTAGGAGGTCATTGAACAGATGATTCCAATAGTGTTACTAAAGGACCAGTAAGAGATAAGGAGCCTTTTGCACATCAAGGCTCAGAGGACAGGGCAGGCAAAAGTGACCCTCATACTAAGTCTCGAAAGGCATGTGGATGTCTGCTGTCACATGAGGGTGGGCGGGGGTTCCAGGCTGAGGGCCTGACTGGGACAAGGACAAGACTCAGCCTGATGGGCTTCCCTGAGGCCCTTTATTTATTTATTTATTTATTTTAAAAATATATCTTATTGATTTTTTACAGAGAGGAAGGGAGAGGGATAGAGAGTTAGAAACATCAATCAGCTGCCTCCTGCATACCTCCTACTCAGGAGGTGCCCTTGACTGGAATCAAACCTGGACCCTTGAGTCCGCAGGCTGAGGCTCCATCCACTGAGCCAAACCGGTTTTGCCCCCCTGAGGCCCTTAAGCGGCTGCATGATGCCATGCTCTCCTACGCTGACCGCCCACCTCCCCCCAACCTCCCCTGCAGCCTCCAGAGCGTGTTTCCGCTCATAGCCGAGGGCCAGCGCAGTGCCACGTCTCAGGCCATGTACCAGCTCTTTGGGTTGTTTGTCACACTGACACTTGCCTCCGTGGGCGGGGGTGTTGGAGGTGAGTGATCTTGGTTGGGGGTGGGGGGCTGGCAGGAGCTCCAGGGAGGGCAGAAGACAGAGGAAGGGGGTTCTCTGGAGGGGAGACCATGGGCACCCATCCCCCTGACATTTACTCGGATATTTATTGAGCACCTGCTTTGTGCCAGGTGTGGGGTGGGGTTGCAGAGTTCAGGGGTCACCTCCCCCAGAAAAGGGGGAGCACTCAGCAAGGGGGCTAAGTTGGGTTCCTCTACTCTGGTTCTGGAGCTTCCTTGTGCTGCTCCCTCTCCCCACTAGAGGGCAGTCCAAGCTCAGGCTGCGTCCCTGAAGGAGATGGCAGGCTGTGTATACTGTTCACCCTGGCAGGGGTAAGGAGCGAAGTGGGTGGCTTGGTTTACCACTAGATTGCAGCACAGAGCACTTCCACAGAGACTGACTGCCCGCTACTGCTGGGTCAGGCAGTCCTTCCTGATGTCTGGCCTTGGTCCTTTAGGTCTTCATAATAAAAGCCTTGACTCAGTACCTTCACCCTCCTGCTCTCAACTCGAGACTTTCATTCTCAGACAAGGTTCAATCCATCCATTCATCTAATTATTATTCAACACGCACTTTCTGCACCCCTCCTGGACAGAGCTGTGGTTCATGAGAGATTCACCATTTGGTTCATTGCCCACCCTGCAAAACGTGAATTACTTCCTTAACTTCTCTGAACCTCAGTTCCTTCTCTGGAAGACAGGGATCACATTCACCTTCAGGATCTCCACGATTACTCGGGAAGGACATGCTTGTCAGGCCCTTTGCCTGGCATATGGCACACAGTAGGTGCTCAACAAATATGGCTGTGACTTGCCTGGCCTAGGCATCACGCTGACCTCGGGGCTCCTCTGTGCCTGTGGCACTGGGTGGCCATCTCTCCCGTGGGATAGCAAAACGCCTCACACATCTTCCCCTCCCACCACCAGGGTGTCTACTGAAGCTGCCCTTTCTGGATGCCCCTCCAGACGCTCAGTGCTTCGAGGACCGGATTTACTGGGAGGTAAGACCGAGCTGGAGCCCCTCCGGCCCACAGGGCCCTGTCACCCCGCCTGCCTCACTTCCTGTGACCCCACCTGCCTCTTTCCTTCCTTGCCTGCTCCTTCTCCTTGGGGGTGTGCCCCGGAGCTGTGGCATTCAGCCACCGGGAGCCACCCCTTCACAGGTTCCCCCACCCCTGCCCTCCAGGTGCCTGGGGAGCATGAAGATGAAGCCCAGGGACCTCTGAAGGAGGAGGAACTGGACACTCAGGCCTAACTGGCTCCCGGCCCTTGAAAGGATGCTCTCCTTCTGGAAGATACTGCCCGGCGAAGCTTGGAAAGTTCTTTTGCCGCTCCCGTCCTTCCTTCCCGCTGCCAGAAGGAAGTCTCGCGTCAGGAAGAGCCTCTTGTCCACAGGCAGCAGTAGGGGAAGGGCTGGAGGAGGTGCGGGAGATGGAGGAGGAGCGGGGCTATCAGTGGCCGTAGTGAGGGGAGAACCTCCCAGCAGCCTCACCACCAGCAGCAGCAGCAGCAGCAGCCGCCACAACCTGCCCGTGAGGCACCCAGGTTACTGCTGACCCACTGGCCCAATAGCACACCGCGACAGTGTGACAGGGCCTGGCTCTCCGCGGGTGATAAACGCCACTGTCACCAGGGACGCTGACTCCTTCCTTGTGCACGGGGACCTGGGGCAGTTCCTCCCACCCTCTACCTCGCAGTGTTAGAAACGTGGGGTGGGGAACGTCTCCCCTTCCCGGGTCTCTGGAGTTCCCTCGGGGGTGCTGTGTTCTGCCAGGGGGGTACCCAGCAGGGGCTTGCCTACCTGCAGAGACAGGGAAGGGAGCTCACTCTCCCCGGAACCGGGGGCTGCTGGAGAGTTCTAATCCAGAACTGCTGTCACTCTGACCTCAACTTGGGCAGCTTCTGAGCAGAGTAGGAAGAGGGCACCCACAGGGCCCAAGAGGGGCATAAGGAGTTCTTTGCCGTTAACTCCTCAGAAGCTGGAAGCTGCCAGACACCGCCTGATGTCTCTGTCCCAAGTCTGAGGAGTAGAGGAACTCATGCCAGAGGCCCCTGATAAGGGCCTCCCGCTGCTTCAAGTCATCTGACCACCAGAGGGCACTCCACACCCAGCAGAGGAGGAGGCGGCTTTCTGGCCCCTCTGGCCCTCCATCAAGAATGGAAGTTCTTCCTCTAGCCTAACTCCAGCTCTGGTCCTTGCCACTCATGCCACAACCTTTTTTTTCTTTTTTTAAAAAAATATATTTTATTGATTTTTTTACAGAGAGGAAGAGAGAGAGATAGAGAGTTAGAAACATCGATGAGAGAGAAACATCGGTCAGCTGCCTCCTGCACATCCCCAATTGGGGATGTGCCTGCAACCAAGGTACATGCCCTTGACCGGAATCGAACCTGGGACCCTTCAGTCCGCAGGCCAATGCTCCATCCACTGAACCAAACCGGTTTCGGTCATGCCACAACCTTTTGTGACTCCCCGCCCCCAATACATGTCAGGCAGGTGCTAAGGCTTTCAGATCTCATCCAACAGAGAAATCATCCCCCCAACAGACCCAAATCCTCTCCCAACCCTGAAGAACTGGGACCTCCCTCTGTCCTCTCCTGCCTGTCCCCAGTGCTTCTAGCAGGAATTGAGCAAGACTACGGATATTTCTCCCCCTCGGCCAAGACCCATGCAGACCTAGGATCTCAAGGACGCAGTGGAGGGATTTCTGGGACCTGGCCCTGTCCCAGGTACCCCCGTCAGGCTCCATCCTCGCTGTGGTTGGATGGACTGAGCTGGGCTTGGGAAAGAGGTCAGGCGCAGAGTTGAGAGGGGAGGGCAGCTGAGGGACAAGCACTGTATGGGAACCATCCCTGCCCCCCTTCTTCACTCCCCTCTTTCCTCTGCAGCCCCCCCCTCCCCCTGCCCAGTGGGGAGATTCATCGCTGGGGTAGGAATTAGACGCGGCCTGGGTGTCCCAAGTGGGGCTGAGGCATAAGGATGGCTGCTGATACTGCAAAGAGGTTCCCAGTCCTGTCAGCCCCTGCTGGACAGGAGGGAGTCTGAGAGAACTGAGGCCCCAGCCCGAGTTCCACCACCCCCTGGGTCTTAGCTCCCAGTCCTGCTGACTTGCTCTGTTCCAAAGATCCCCAAGCAGCCCCCAGATCTGAAGAGTTCAGGCAAGAGAGATGCAAGGATAAGATGAGATCCTTCCCTGCCCCAACTCCTGGGTGGGGAAAGCTATGAATATTCATGTATTCATGACACCTACACATTTTCTTGACCTACACTGCTGGTTCCTCCGTGGCCACAACTAAATCTTCCCCAGGTCTGAAACAAAGGCTGGTCACTGTTCTCATCTCAATATAGGAAGGCTTCCTGGAGGAGGTGACTGAGCTCTCTCTGGGGGAGAGCCGTTATCCAGCCAGCTTCCAAAGGAAAAGGCCACAGTCCCAGATGGCCCGCCGAGGCCCCTGAGAAAGGACAGTGCCTGCTGTCCCACAAACCATGGCCCTGCATCTCCTGCGGCCGGCCTGGTCGTTCCAAGCCCTGTCACTCTCCGAGTCCTCCTGTGGCTGGAAGACGCCCCTGCTGGCCCCAGGCTCAGGGCACTCTGTCTGGAGGTGAACTCTCCTGAAACAGGTCCTCGGTTTTTCACTGGGCATTTCCCTCCCATCCACAATGTTGCGTCAAATGACTAGCCCCTTGGTGGGCCATCGGCAGATTTTTCTGTTCAGGGGGGCTGAGCCATCATTGGGGGGCTGGTTGGGGGGCCATCTTCCACATCGTTGCATTCAGGCAGGGAACTCAGTGGGGCAGGACCGACCTTGGAGCCCTCGACTGAACCAGGACCCACCTCCTCTGTCTCCTCTGTCGCCTCTGACTTAGCACTGCTGGTCCCCGACATGGTGGCCCATGCATTCAGGCTGGGTCAACAGGGTGACTGACAATGAGTAGGTCAAGAAGATGGCAGGGACGGGCCAAGGGGCTCCTTCCTCGCCCCCTGGGGACAATGCGGCCTCTGTGGGCCGGGGCCAGCCCCTCTGACCGCACCATTCTTCCTCCAGTGCAGGCCCGTCAGACACTTGCCCACTCGTGAACTCTGTCCGGCACCACTGCCCCAGCTCTGGGACGATGATGGACGAGGCCCCCGGCCCCTGGGCGGCTCCCGGGGCCCTACTGCTGGAGGATGGAGCGCAGGGTTTCTGGAAGTGGCCACGGGTCCCTCCCAGCACCAGTGTATGTGGGTGCAGTACCTGCCCAGAGTTTGGATGGGAGACCCACGGTCCCCCGGGGCCTCAGGGTGCTTCTGCGCCTGTGCGGCCCGGTCCCCGGGGCCAGGAGCTAGGAGCAGCAGCTCCGGTGACCTCTGGGGGACCCCGCTCCGGGCCCTGGCGGCCTGGGAACAGAGGCCTGAGCCCTGGCCCGCTCCCCCTCATTGGGATTCACATCACGGCGCGCAGCTGCCCCCGCGGGGGGTAGGAATTAGACGCGGCCTGGGTGTCCCAAGTGGGGGGTGGTCGCCGTCCAGGGGCAGACAAACCGGGCAGCCGCGACCCCCCACCTCCACTCGATATTTCTCTCCCACCGTCAGCAGCGCCCAGCCCACCGCCTCCCGGCTCTGCGCCCCGCTCCTTTGTCTGCCCGCCCGCCGGCCCGCAGCCGCCCGCCGCCCCGAGCCCTGGCCCATGCGCCCGCCGCCCCGGGAACCCGGGGAACAATGCGAGCCAATGTCTCCGGGCGGCGGGCCGGCTATGCAAATGCCCGCCGCCTGTGAGAATCCCCCGCCGCCTAAAAGGGGCGGGACGGGGGAGGCGGCCGCTGCATAGGGATGAGCTGCCGCCGCCGGGCGCCCGCCCGCCCGCCCGCGGGGACAGAGCGCCATTGTCTGCGCGCCGTCTGACCGCCGGTCCCCACGCTAGCCCGGCCGGGGAGGAAGGCAGAAGGTGCCTCAAACCCGGCCCTGGGGCCCAGGAGGGCCGGTCACCTGTCCGCGCTGCACCTACACCTCGGTTCTCAACCTGTGGGTTGCGACCCCTTTGGGGGTCGAATGACCCTTTCACAGGGGTCGCCTAAGACCATCGGAAAATGCAGATATTTACATCACGATGCATAACAGTTGCAACATTTCATGGTTGGGGTCACCACCCCATGAGGAACTGAATGCAAGGGTCGCGGCCTGAGGAAGGTTGAGAGCCACTGCCCAGGAGGGTCAGACCCGGTGAGCCCACTGCTTAGCTCCCCTACACGCTCTCAGTCCCCTGTGCCCTCCCTCGGAGGCTCACCGGAGCTGCTGCTCCTGGCTCCTGGCCCAGGGGACCTGGCCGCACAGGCGCAGAAGCACCCTGAGGCCCTGGGGCGTTAAACCTGGTCCCTACGTGGGGCTCTTCCCCGACTCCCTACCTGTTGGCCACGCCCCTCCTCCATATCTGTCCCCTTTCCCCCCCGTGGCTTGAGCCAATGGGATCTCATCTCACGGGTTCCTGGAGCCAGTCCCCTGCCAGAACCCTAAGGGGAACACGCCTGCTGCCCCAGAGAGGGCTGTGACTGTGCAGAGGCCCAGGCACCCTCTCTTATTTGGGGCCCAAGACTAGCCCGGGCCCTCCTGCCTGCCTCCCTCTGCTGTCTGTCCACCCCCGGTTAAGGAACCACACGTTTTACTGGGAGAAAAGCCAGCCAGGGCAGGACTGGACTGAACGATGCAATGATGTGTGTGTGTGGGGGGGGGGGGTTGCCACAGAAAGTCCCCTCCCTACCCCAACCCAGGGGCCTGTGTCCACCCAACAGGTGCTATTGGTCCAGCACTGGAGGAGAAACCCGGCCAGCGGGAAGGGCGCTCTGTGCTCAGAGCAGGGTCCCTTTCGCTGGGGACCCGGCCCCTGCTTCTGGACGTTCAGGGTTCGGGCTGAGCTCCAGGAAACGGGCTTGAGACCCAGCCAGTGCAGGACCCAGTCCCTCTTTCCTAAATGCCCATGAAGACTTAGCTCAAGGGCGGAGGCCACGCAGGGGAAAGACTGTTCTGGAGACAGTGCAGGGATGCTTCTAGGACTCGCCGTGGTTTAGGGGGACAAAACCAATCAGGGCAACACCAACATGAGAGCTGTCTTAGGGTGTCTTCAGCCCCAATGTGGCAGGAGGGAGGAGGCTGAAGGAGGAAGGAGGGGGAAGACGCTGGCAGGGCCGGCAGCGGATCCCAGCTACCTGCAAGCCTGTTCGTGTTAGGGCTGGCCCAGCCCTCCACTGAGGAGAGCTCTTCCCTCCGTTTCTGCTCCTGGAGGAGGATCCAGGCGCCATGATCCGTCTTGGGGTGGGGGCAGGGTTGAAGGTGGGCGAGGGCAGTAGAGCCTGGCTGTCTGGGGGAGCATGTGGGAGTCTATTAAATAAAGGCAGACCAGGGGATTGGGCTGGGGATGCTAGGGAAGCAGCTCTGCCCACTCCCCACTCTGGAAGGGGTCCTCCTGCAGCTTCTTACTCTGCTCTTCTCCTTAGCTGGGTCTCTGTTTCAAAGCATTCTGACCTGTCCTGACTGGTTTGGCTCAGTGGCTTAAAGCATCGGCTTTCGGAGTGAAAGGTCCCAGGTTCGATTCCGATCAAGGGCATGTACCTTGGTTGTGGGCACATCTCCAGTAGGGGGCGTGCAGGAGGCAGCTGATCAGTGTTTCTATCCCTCTCCCTTCCTCTCTGTAAAATATCAATAAAATATATATTTACAAAAACCAAATCATGCTGACCTGGGGCCCCCCAGTTTCATGGAAACGCACCCCTGACAGCCACCTCAGAAAAAAGACAAACCCTCATGCTCACACGTCTCCACACAGGGCTGGAGCCTCCCCTGCCTGAGGCCCAGAGCACACCTCCCGCCTCCCCGCCCTCTGTGCGGCCTCTCCCTTTGGCCTGTACTGCAGGGCCCTCTGGGTCTGCTCTGGGGTCTCTGGTCCTGAGGCAGGACCCCGGCCGGCCAGCCCAGCTGGGCTCTGAGGCCGAGAGGGGAAGTGGCTTTGTTGTGCACGGGCATTTCTGGATTCTTAAACTTGCGTTCCCTTCCCTGCTCTTCTAGGCAGGAGAACCCTCAGCTGGACAAACTGCTCCCCCTCCCCCATACACACACACTGCAGTGTCCCCTCCTCTCCAGCTCGCACCATCCATCTCCGCCTCCTCAGAGCGAGGAGTGCGGCTCCGGACCCTGTGGAGCTTGTTCCCAGTGCCCTTCTAGCTCGCTGCACGTGGGCTTTTACAGACGCGCCTTCCTCCCACGGGCCGCGTCCGAGTTCTGGCTCCGAGGCCCAGGCAGAGGCCTCCCCTCCCTGCCATCCTCACCTTTCATTTTGTCCCAATACCATCTGAGGTGGCTGTGTCCTTGGGGGGGGCCAAGGCACCCTCAGTGGGAACCGGTGGGGGGGCGGGGGATAGGGTCCCCCTTCTTCCCATTTCCGGCCATTCAGGCTGGCCTCTGCTGTGGCGGGGCCCTGCACTACACACTGTGTCTGCCAGCCATCCACCCTGCCTGGCCACGCCCCTCAAGCCTCGATGATTGCTGGATTTAGCACAGGGCTTCCTGGTGGCTGTTGCTAATTAGGACCATTAACAAATGTGATCATCAGTGGGGTAGCTGGCTGCAGCCGCCAGCACCTATCACCCGCACCACCGGCCAGGCGTGGGCGCCAGAGTGAGGGTGACATCTGCCTGCCTCCACCTGGGGAAGGCTGCCCCTGCCAGGCCTGCCCCACTGGCCTCAGATCCTCCCAGGCACAGGAGGGTGGGTACAGAGGCTCAAGGGGACTGAGCTGAATCTTCTGGAAAAGTAGAGGGACCACCTGCACGCCTGGGGACCCCAAACTGAAACCGGGGACGCCGGTGTGGGAGGGACTGTGTGAGCCAGCGATGCGGGCATCTTTCTCCCCCAGGACCTTCGCGGGCAGGTTGGATGGAGCATGGGAAGACTTAGGGGAGAATTGGGGTGAGCACCCTAATGCACATCTCTGCTTCCCAGCACCCAAAGCTCTTGGCACCTCCACAGTTCCCCCTTGCCCTCCGCCAGGTGACTCAGTATTTTAATTTTTCCTGTGGTTAGGGGACTGTGAAACCCTCTCTGGGAAAAGGGGATGATGCCTCTGAGTACAACATGCCCCTCTCAATGACGGAGGACCTATACGAGGAGCCAGGCCTAAGAGTACTTCCATCAATAAGAGGGACCAGCAGATACATCTTCCAGGGGACTGTCCCTGATTCCTCCAGACCAGTGGTTCTCAACCTTCCTAATGCCACGACCCTTTAATGCAATTCCTCATGTTGTGGTGACCCCCAACCATACAATTATTTCCGTTGCTACTTCGTAACTGTAATTTTGCTACTGTTATGAGTCGTAATGTAAATATCTGATATGTGAGATGTATTTTCATTGTTACAAATCGAACATAATTAAAGCATAGTGATTAATCATAATTAGATATTGTGAAATATTTATTTCTAATTACAAATAAATGAAATTTTGTCTTGAAGCATGGTGTAGCATGGGTAACAGGCTTAATATAACAACAGTAAACTATATTACTACATTTTCCGATGGTTTTAGGCGACCCCTGTGAAAGGCTCCTTTGACCCCCAAAGGGGTCTCGACCCACAGGTTGAGAACCACTGCTCCAGACGGATGAGGCAGCCCCCTCTGCAGGCGCCCTCGCCCCCTTCCCATCCAGCCTCTCCCACCGGGCGCCGGAAGGAGCTGTTCTAATGGACAGGGACACGCGAAGCCAGTGGCTGTGCGTTGTTCCCGGCAACGAGAGCCCCATGGGGCTTTGTTGCTGCAACCTTGCCCTTGCCCCCTGTGCCCTCCCCTCCCTGGCCTCCACCCTCCGAGCAGGATGAACGGCGAGTCGTCCTTGGCCCCAGTTTGCCTCAGTTGGACTTAATCAGGGCGAGAGAGGCCGCTGAGCCTCAGCTAGGACTGGAAGGAGCTGGTAGGTAGTGGCCTGGTAGGCAGGGCAGGGCCCTCAAAGAGCCGGTTGGCTCTCAGAAGGCCTGTCTGGGCTTCCTCGGGCCCAGCCTGGCCTCTGAACCCCTTCCCACATCCACTCATGTCCCAGAAGTGGCCCAAGGTGGCCCAGGAGAACTTGGGAAGCACCTCCCCCCTCTACCCCCCAAAGCCTGCTTTCACTTTTCTCCACCCGAACGTCAATGTCCTGGTTTTCATCTGCAGCTTTTGAAGGAAGGATCCACCAAGACTTTGGTCTCCCTAACCCAGGGGAAAAGAAGAGAAAAAAAAAACGCCCTGAAAACAAAACCCGCACAACAACCTTAAAGTAGGAGATTTGGGTTGGAAGGCTTTAATCCTTTAATCCCTCTCAGATGGGCCTTGAGACGCTAATGGTTTTCCTAATTATTCCTTCCCATTTTCCCATTGCCCTGTAAGGACTTCAAGAGGAGAGACATTCAGTGAAGGACTGTGGGATGAATGGCGGGCCACCTCCCCCCAAATCAAGCCCCGAGCCCAGACGACGGCTGGAGAGGTGGGGGAAGGGCCAGGAGTGCTCCAGCTGGGGGCTGGCCTCCCTGCCGGGGACACCCCTGTCAGGCAGGCCGGGACAATGGGGCTGCAGGGGCAGCCTGAGAGTCCAGGTGTGGGCTGGGGTCCCACAGTGTGAATGGCCCATTATCCTGCCTCGAGGATGGGAATGGAGGGTCTCTTTGTGTCCCCCAGGAAAGGCCCCTCTGGGAGGGAGGTGGAGGTGGTGATAAGGGTCTTTATTGGGGGCCAAGCCTCCTCAGAGAACAGTTGGCCATTCAGCCTTCCGCCCTTCACTTGTCTCTGGCAGCCTGGAATCCCATGGCCCCATCCACGGAGGTGGGGGGGGGGTTTGGGGGTGTAGGAGTGAGGAGGGAGCAGCAAACACAACCACACCCTCCCCATCACTATGCCGACTAGACAGAGTTCCAGCATAGCCCTCTACCGGAAATCACTCTCTGGCCCCTTCCTAACCTCCACCTAGTCTTGGAGACCGTAGGGGTCTTGTCTCATCTCCACCAACTCACCGAGTTTCTCTCAGGCCAGACCTGCCGAATCCCCCTACTTTTATGAAACGCTCACAGGGGTTCTCACTCCACCCCACAAATGCCCTTTAGAATAGGGCATCAGCCCATTCCCAGACGACAGTTCAGAGGCTCCTGTCAGGTTCCGCAGCCAGTAGGGGCAGAGCCCAGAGGAGGGCCTGGCCTTGGCACTCACCTCGGCCTGCAACGCTCACCTCCTCAGTCGCCGCAGGGCGGGCCTCCTCCGCTGGCTTCCTCGTCTCCTTTGGTCTTGGCTTGACTCACGCCCTCCCTGAAAGGAGATTTGCTTCTAAACAACACAGGAGGTGTGTCACACAGACAGGAGCCGAGCCAGGAAGCTCCCCAGGGCGGAAAGCCCCATGCCTAGCCCTGCAGGGGCAACACCGGGAAAACAAGCAGCTTGCCCACAGGTGACCTATGCCCACCGAGCGTCTCACTCACTGGCTGTGCTGCTTGGATCCCGGATCCTTTCCTCCCGGAAGAGAACATCCAGGCCTCAGCTCCAGGCCCAGAAAAGCCACAAAACCAGGGAGGTGATGCCGGAGGCCTCAGCACCAGCGGTGTTGACTAATGACCACCTGCCCTGGCACCGACCAATCAGGAGACCGGGAACCTGAAGGCGCACACCTGGAAAACTGAATATTCTATGAAGACCCTCCCTGAGGCCTCCCCTGAGACTTCCATCTGCAAGAGAGATCAATATGCTGGGGACTCAGGACCCGGTGCCATTCCCTCACTGGCACACCCCCAGGAAACTTGCAACCTGGGGAAGCAACGGGCATCGGCCGCTCCTCCGGGGCTCACTTCCTGGACCCGCCTCCCAGGCCCCCTTCTGACTTCCCAGTGGCCGGAGCAGACCCCCCCCCTCCCGCCCCACCACGGGCTTCCCTGTTGCTGCTTCCATGCCCTTCCTGTGTCACGGCCCTAAGTCTATTTTTGCTGCCATCATGGGCCCCATAACCTCCGGCTCAGTGCAGTGCAGCCCTTCTCTTTGGGTATCCCCACCCCCTTTTCCTGAAATAAGTTCAGTTTTCCTTTATTCACCATCTGAGATGGCTATTCAGTTGGCCCGTGCACCACCCAACGTCCGCCTTTCCAGGTGGAAGTGCAGGTTGAAGAAGACCGGCAGTTGTTGGCGCTCAGTGACTGAGCGGTGAGGTTTCATAAACTAATCTGCCTGTTTGTTTTGTTTTGTTAACCGCACCAGAGAATATTTTTTTCTATTGCTTTTTTAGAGAAAGTGGGAGGGAGGGACCAATGTGAGAGAGACACAGCGATTGGTTGCTTCCTGCACATGCCCCACCAGGGCTGGGGATAGAACCTGCAACCCAGGTAGGCGCCCTTGACCGGGAATTGAACCCAGGACCCTTCAGTGTGTGCAGTGACAGTCTAACCACTGAGCCACTAAGCATTTTTGCACCTATTTAAAATTTTTTACAAGAAAGAGTTGAAAAAAAAAGAATCTGGCTTTTCCTAAGCTCTTATTTTAAATTGCAGTTCCTCCGAGCGACCCCCGCCTCCATGTCCCTTTTCGCGATTTCTTTTTCTCCAGATAATTTCTCACCACCCGACACTCGATGTATTTTCTTGTTTGGTTTCCGGTTTGTCTCCCCACTAGCCTCACGAGGTCCGAAGTCCTGGGGTCTGTTGTACAGGCCGGTGGGTGCCCAGCACACAGAGCAACACCCGGAGCTGGGTTTGTGTTTGACGGCTCTGGGCTGAGCCACCTCGAAGCAGGAAAAAGGTGGCCTCTGGGCTCGGGTTTCTAGCCTGTGGGGTCCCTCAGCACCTAGAGCCACAGCTGGAGGGTCCTTCCCAGGCCCCCACCCCCACCCCGGGCTAAGCCCCCTAAGCCCTGAAGGGTCACATTTGCACCACTCACTTCTCACTTTGCTGGGCCCATCCACCACCACGAGGCCTTTTGTCAGAGGGGCCTGCGCTGTGAGCAGCCATTACCACAGGCCGCCTTAGTCCCACCTGCCCGGAGCAGTAATGAGGAGCCTGCCCTAGGCTGGCATGCTCTGCAGAGTCCCTCCACTTAAAAATATATTTTATTGATTTTTTACAGAGAGGAAGGGAGAGGGACAGAGAGCTAGAAACATCAATGGGAGAAACATCGATCAGCCGCCTCCTGCACGTCCCCCCCCACTGGAGATGTGCCACAACCAAGGTCCATGCCCCTGACCGGAATCGAACCTGGGACCTGTCAGTCCCCAGGCTGACGCTCTATCCACTGAGCCAAACCGGTTTTGGCCAGAGTCCCTCCACTTAACAACTCCAGTAACAGCAGCCCCACCCTTCGTGAGCCCTGCAGCAGGCTTGTGTGTGTGAAGCACTTCACATCCATAATCTTATCGACTTCCCCTCCAGCCCTGGCAGGTGGCGGCTGTTTACATCCCCATTTCGCAGATGGGAATGCTAAGACCAGGCACTCAGAGCTCCTTCAGCCTCAGCTCGGCCACACAGAGATAGGAAGGGCAGGGGTGCACAGATAGGAAGGGCAGGGGTGCACAGATAGGAAGGGCAGGGGTGCACCTGCGTCCCAGCTGAGGGGGTGATGTGCAGAGGGGGGCGTGGCCCGCCAGGGAATACTTGGCAGATCAGCAGGGCCCATGGTGGGGCTGGGCAGCAAGACTTCCTTGGGCCTCGGGGAGAAGGGCAGGCGGCAGTCCCCTCGCCTCCAGGTGAACTCTTACACATGCCCCTCAGATGTGTGAGGAAGCAGCCAGGCCATCAGCGTCCCCCTCACAGGGCCAGATGCCGGCTCAGGGAGCATCGGTCACTTGCCCATGTGCACAAGGGCTAGTGAGAATCCAGGTGCCCTGCCCACACATCTGGATAGGGAGGGGTGGGGCGCTTCTGCTCTCCAGCTCATCCTGTCAGGCTCATGGAGGACCTGGGCAGAGGCTGGGGCACAGCAAGCAGGCCCAGCAGGCCTAGGAGGAGGCAGGAGCCGGGTGAAGGAAGGGGAGGTAGCGAGAAGGGCCTGAAATGCCACTGTTTCCTCTCAAATGAGGAGTCTCAGAGTTTCTCTCATTGCTCTGGTCTTTTTAAAAAAAATATGCTTTTATTGATTTCAGAGAGGAAGGGGAAGAGAGATAGAGATAGAAACATCAATGGTGAGAGAGAATCACTGATTGGCTGCCTCCTGCATGCCCCTCTACTGGGGATGGAGCCCACAACTCAAGCATGTGCCCTGACCAGGAATCAAACCGTGACCTCCTGGTTGACAGGTCGACACTCAACCACACGGGCCAGGCTCATACTCTGGTCTTTGAGGTTAAACACTGTCCTTCCCCAGCCCTGAAAAAGGTGCAATAATTAATATTTAAATTAAATTTATATCTGAATAAGTAATCTCTTCACTTCAAAGGCACAAAACTTTACAAGCACAAAAAAGTGCACTCTCCAGTAGAAGCTTCCTTCCTGCCTTGCCCGCCCCCCAGCCCCCCACACAAAGTTCTCACGGCATGCAGAGTCAACCAGTGTTCCCAAGTAACCCTCAGCGCTTGCTCAGGGGGGCCCAGGGGACAGAGGGAGAGGAAGATCGCTCAGAAGAGCAGACGAGGGAAGGGATGGCTCTCCCAGGGGAGAAGACAGCAAAGGCTTAGGGTGTGGAGAGGCACGAGAGGAGGCTGCACCCCCAGGAGGGGCTGGACTCCCACAGCCGAGGCCTTTGGGCTACAACCTGCATGTTTTTGAGCCTCAGCCTGAGGTCTCTCGGAGTCCAGAGAGGGTTTATCCACGGGTCCCTTCCTCCAAAGGAGCTCCACCGAATAAGTAATTTCTTCACTTCAAAGGCACAAAACTTTACAAGCACAAAAAAATGCACTCTCCAGTACAAACTTCCTTTCTGCCTTGACCCCTGACCCCACGCAGTTCTCACGGCGTGCAATAGTTAGACAGGTGTCTCCCCTCAGTCTAGTCCCGAAGGAGACCTACTTTATAGTGTGGTTGTGAGGGTTAAGTAAATGTATAAACTGTTCCATACAACGCTCAACACAGAGTACATTTTCAACGAATGTTGGCTGTTATGATTGTCCCAAGGACACCCGCACCATCCCCTGCCTCAATGTCCCCTCTCTACGGAGACCTATGTGTTCTCTTTCCTCATTCCTGGCCCCAAAAAGTCTTCTCCAGGCCTCCCATTAACTCCAGTGTGCCCCAGCCTCATCTTGGCTTCTCAGGGAGGGCAGTGGGGAGGGCCTCTCTGGGCATGGGACCCTGAGAATTGGGGTGTTCAAGGTGAAGAAAAAGACTTTCACTCGCTGCACCCTGAGCACCTGGTACAGGGCCAGGTGCTAAGCCTGAGCCCAAGCAAAGCCCATTCCTTCCTGCCGCCTCCACTTGAGCCTGGGCTCCAGCACCAGGGAGCTGGCTCAGAGGCAGCCTCCACACCTGCAGGCCTGAGTCGGTTGCCCACTTGGAAGCAAGGGACCCCTTATTTCTGAACGGAGTGCCTGGCAGGGTGTCCCTGCAGCGTGTGGAGGAAAGGGCTGAGGGCTCCAATCCTAGAGGCTGCGTACAGGTCCTGGCTGCCACGGCCCAGCTTGTGCCCTGAAGGGGTCTCTGGTAATACAGCGACAGTTACAAATGCGCAGAGGGCCCGGAGCCTCCTGGGTTCGTGAAAATGGGAACCGCACACGTCAGCTGCAGAGACCGTCCTGCTTCCCAACCCAGCTCGGCCCCATCCCAGCTGAGGAAGCGCCAGGCCTGGTTCTGACCTGTGGGATGGGAGGGATGTGCTGGGCTGGCCCCCAGTGGGCACCGCCTGGGTGGCAGGGTGACTTACTTTCTGCAGTAACAGGAACCGGCCGGCAGAGGGCGATAGCCTCTGCCGCCTCCCAAGGCAGGCAGCTGGGCTTCAGAAGGGGAAAGGGGGCGGCAGAAGGGTGGCTTTGGGGCCCGGTGGGCCCCCAGCTGTCCGGGGAGGCCTGCTCTGCCCACCACCCTGCAGACAGTCCCCTCTGGCGGCCGCCCTGCGCAGGCTGAGCCTCCGGGAGCTGGACGTCAGCAGACTCGGTGCTCCCGCATTTCCCCCGGGGAGAGGGAGGCGGTGTGGGGGCCGAGTGCCCACCTGGTGTCTGCACCCGCTGCCTAAGGGGTCGGCCTCCACCCGCCGGCCCTCCCAGGCTGGTGTGGGGACCTGGGGCTGCAGGCGGGACCTGGGGAAGTGGGGACCGGGGGGCCCGGGCTCAGCGGGTCCCTGGAGCTGCAGGCAGCGCGGGGGGTGCCCGGTGCGGAATGGGGGTTCAGGAGGTGAGAGGGGCTGCCACGGGGGACTGGGACCAGGGGGCGCGGGCAGGGCACGTCTCAGAGCGAATGCTGACGCCTGCTGTTCGCAGCCCCGAATCGGCCTCATTTTGGGGGAAACAAAACCCGCTGGGAGAGGCGGCGGCGGAGCGGGCGGGAAAGCACGGCACTTCGTCCTCGAAGCCACGGACGGCGCGGGCGCGGGCGCGGGCCTTCCCCACGCGGGGCCTCGCCCGGAGCAGCGGGACCCGCTCCGCCAGGTCCCCGCGGGCGGGACGCGGACCGAGAGCGGCCGCCGAGGCCCCGGGCCGACAGGACCCCCGTCTGCTGGGGACGGAGGGGGGTGCGGGGAGGGTGAAGCCGTCAGAGCAAATGGCCACAGGGGCAGGCGCTTACCCAGAGGTCACAGGTCAAGGGGCACAGGCTCTGGGCCTCGAGGGTCCCATTTCCAGCTCCGCCCGGTCCCTGCGGCGCGCCCGCTCTGGGCCTCGGTAGCCTCACCTCTAAGATGGGCACGTGACCAGGGGGCGGAGCCACGAGGACAACTGGGTCTGCACACGTGAACAGGGGGTGTGGCCGCGTGATCTGCCGGAAGTGTGCACGTGAACAGGGTGCAGGGCCACGTGATCTGCCGGAAGTGTGCACGTGAACAGGGTGCAGGGCCACGTGATCTGCCGGAAGTGCGCACATGAGCAGGGTGCGGGGCCACGTGATCTGCCGGAAGTGCGCACGTGAGCAGGGTGCGGGGCCACGTGATCTGCCGGAAGTGTGCACGTGAGCAGGGGTGCGGGGCCACGTGATCTGCCGGAAGTGCGCACGTGAACACAGTGCGGGGTTACCTTAGGACGAGGAGGGGCACCTGGAGACGGAGGCGAGGCCACTGAAGACGAGGGGAGGGTGAAGGGGTGGGGCCAGGAGCAAAGGAGCCCCGGGAGCCCCGGAAGGAGGCGGCAGGAAGGGCCTGCGGGGAGCCCTCTGCGGAGCACAGCCCCGCCGCCCCGTTTCGGTTCTGGCGCCCAGGCGGGCGGAGCACTGGCTCCTGTGGGTGAGGCCGGTCTGTGGTCACCGAGCAGCGGCCTCGGGAGACAGACCCTCCTTTGGGGCTTTGGCCGGGTCCAGGGGAGACGCCACCTCCTGGGCCGCTCACCGCGGGGCTCACAGCAGAGCCGCCCCGTGTCTGTGCCGGGAGGGCCCCGGCTCCTGCTCCGGGCTCCCGGGCAGGACAGTGCAGTGCGCCCCCCGCAGGCGGCTTGGTGGGAAGGCAGGCCACGTGGCTCAGGCTCCCCAGCTGCAGGATGAGGCGGGGCTCCCCAGCTGCAGGATGA
>JAAGEH010000042.1:29080270-29148376 GCA_011751065.1 Lasiurus cinereus | reverse complement strand
GCTGCAGGATGAGGCGGGGCGCTCCCAGCCCCGCCCTTACCTCCCTCGGGTCCTTCCCCTAGGGCAGTGGTCTGCAAACTGCTGCTCGGGAGCTCTGGCCCTTTGAGTGTGGCTCTTCCACAAAATGCCATGGCCTGGGTGAGTCTATTTTGAAGAAGTGGTGTTAGAAGTTTAAGTTAAGAAATTTGGCTCTCAGAAGAAATTTCAATGTTGTATTGTTGATATTTGGCTCTGCTGACTAATGAGTTTGCCGACCACTGCCCTGAGGAGTCCAGCCTGGGCCTGGGGCTCCGCTTCCTGGAGCACCTGGGTTGACAGGAGCCGGCAACTGGGTGGCCATGCCCATATTCTAGATGCCAAGACTGAGGCTCAGAGAGGGGGGAACAGAGGTTCCTATCCCCAGCCCACCACCCCCTCAGCTCAGCCCAGCTCACAGGTGGCTTCCCCAGCTGCCTCCCGGTTGCCATGGTGTCAGAGGAGGAGGAAGAGAAGATAAAGGTGGAGGGGCAGATTTCTGAGAAGCAATCCCAAAACACCCACCAGCCCCTCCTTCCTCACTTCCTCTCTCCAATGTCACAGCATCCATTTGTGCAGCTGGGTGGGGGCCTCTAACTAGCCGGGAGCAAAGGTCAAGAAGGCAGAGGGGCCGAGACCAGTTTGGCTCAGTGGATAGAACGTCGGCCTGCGGACTGAAAGGTCCCAGGTTTGATTCTGGTCGGGGGCATGTACCTTGCTTGTGGGCACATCTCCAGTAGGGGGCGTGCAGGAGGTAGCTGATCGATGTCTCTCATCGATGTTTCTGACTTTCTATCCTCTCCCTTCCTCTCTGTAAAAAAAAAAATCAATAAAATATATATAAAAAAGAAGAAGAAGAAGGCAGAGGGCCCAGGGAGTAGGTTCTGGGACCCTAACTTCACCCAGCAGATTCCCTGGGCCTGGGCTCCATTGCCCTCCCACAGTTCCCAGACCAGGCAGGCTCTTTCCTGCCTCGCTGCCTTTATGTATGCCATTCCCGCCATCTGGAACGCCCTTCCTCAGCGTTCAGGGCCCAGCCGGCTTTAACTCCACTGGAGAATCTCCCCGAGTCCCTTGGGGCTGCCCCTGCACCCTGCACCCACCCGGTCACAGCCATTTTCTTGATGATTCTCTCATGGGGTGGTGAGGTCTTGGGGATGCTGGCTTTGCCTTTATACCCCAGCACCTGGCACAGACAGATGCT
Organism: Lasiurus cinereus; assembly: GCA_011751065.1. Taxonomy (NCBI): domain Eukaryota; kingdom Metazoa; phylum Chordata; class Mammalia; order Chiroptera; family Vespertilionidae; genus Lasiurus; species Lasiurus cinereus. The sequence continues at coordinate 29,147,157 of JAAGEH010000042.1, read as the reverse complement.
CAGTAAAGCCAGAAGGAAGAGAAGAAGGAAGGGAAGGAGGGAGGGAAGGCAAGGAGCAAAGAAACACCTCTCCTGGCATTGGAGAGGACCTGGGCCCTGAGCACCTGGCACAGGGCTGGGCACGGAGCAAAGCCCACTCCCTTCCTGCCGCCTCCACTTGAGCCTGGGCTCCAGCACCTTCTGCCTCGTCCCATTGGGAGCCGGCTCAGGGTCCTCTCTGTACTCACAGGCCTGAGTCTGTTGTCCATTTGGAGCAAGGTAATCACACCAGGAAGCAGACGTGCCCTTGACTCATAAGGAGCTCGCTCGGTTCTCCCCAATCCAGGACCAGGCAAGCTTGCAAGGCCCGAGGCTGACCCTGAGCAGGGTCTCACAGGGTTTGCACCCAGTGCTTTCTGCAAACAATGCCTTCCTGATGGCCAGGGCCTTCAAAGGAAGAAACCTAAGCTGCTTGGGGTGAAGTGGTGGGTGTTGAAGGCACAGGGAGTGGGACCAGCTCCCCTTTCCCCTGTAGCTCTGGGTCCCGGGGAGATGGGTTGGGGTGGTCCTGGCGGTGGGATGGGGCAGCCAGGAGAGAGGGCGAGCCGGGGAGAGGCCAGGGGCTGACATTCACTGACTGGCACAGAAGGGCTTCCACATCCTCAGCACCGCGTGCTCGTGCCAGTGTGCCGGGCCAACGAACTCATCCTTCGCAGCAAGAAGTCAGTCTATACAAACACAAATGAAAATAGGTCCTGGGGAAAATTCCCAAAATGACTTTGACCTCTAATGTTCTCATTGTTTTTTTTAAACTTTTTTAAAAATCTTAAATGAATACTTTAGGGGAAGTGTCTCTTATCTAGAGGAAATATTTATATGAATCCAGCAATTCTATCAACTTCTTTTGAAAATTAAAATTGTATCTGAAATTTAAAAAATAAAAATAAAAACACTACCGCTCCTGGGCCCTCAGCCCCGCCTCTATCGGCCATCCCCCTTTTAAAAAGCCGCCCCCACTTATTACCAAGCCCAGCAGCCAGGCCCGGCAAAAGCTCCAAGCTCCGTTAAATAAAGGCAGCAATTAGATCGTTAGCACCAGCCCCAACCCACCTGCTCAGCGTCCCTCCAACACGTTTTAATTACAATCCCTTAATCTCCTTCAGAGGGGGAGGCTGGCTCTCGGGCTTTTGCCCCAACATCCCCTTCCCCTCCCTCTCGTCCCCCAATTAAGGGGTCCCCTCGGCAGAGAGCCCCTTTCCCAGCACAAGGCCTCCCAGCGCTGGGAGGAACAAGTTCATGCACAGATGGCAGCCGGTCCACCTGAAGTTCCCATGGTCGAGCTGAGCGCCACCAGCTGTGTGGCTCCTGCCTGGGCACGAGCTGAGACGCGGGGACCATTTCTCTCCCCCTCCCTGGGTCTCCTCTGGTCCTGCTTCCTCTGTGTTCCCTGGGAAGCAGGCCTCTCCCCCTGGCTCCTTCACAGTGACTTCCCTCTTCTGTCCATCCGCGCAGGCCGCCCCCTCAGGCCAGCTGTCCGCCTTGGCAGTTCTGGGGAGGAGCCAGCAGGTTCTGTTGCAGGTGGGACTGAGGTCAGGGCCCTGACAGGCTGTCTCTGGGGGCAGCCCAGTAAGGACCTCCCGCTGACCTCAGCTGCCTTGCTCCAGGCCCTTCGTGCCCAGTCAGGCCGCTGACCCTCGCGGCCACCGAGGGGCTGGCCGAACATTGGGTGGGCCTCGCTCCCTGAGCGATGAGCAGGGCAGAGGTGGGAGGAGGGACAAGATGACCCAGTATGTGGCCCTGTCTGAAGCCAGCCGCGATGAAGCTCTTTCCTGGGAAAGTTCTTTCACTAATTGACTTGCAAATGCCTCGTTTGTCCCTGGATTCATAATTAGTGCTCAGGACTTCTAGGGCCCCATCCTGGAGGGGCTTTCTTGAAGCGGCCTGTTCCTCTCCCCTCTCTGAGGTCGGCCTGAATGGGGGTGGGCAGAGCTGGGCACCGGTGCCCAGCTGCTGTCCAGCATTCCCACGACTCTGGTGCCAGCATGTAAACGGCGAGGTGCAGGGGGGTGGGGGAGTAGGGGGGACCAGGGCTCCCCGCCATCCCTCAGTTGGGACCAGGGCCAAATCCCTGAGGCTCCAGGAAATGACAGAGCTGGGGAATGAGCAGTGGCGGCGGGTGGGGGCTGGCTGGCTGGCCGGCACCCCCAGGAAGGAGAGCCCGCCGGTACTGGGGGCCTGGCATGGCTGAGCCTCCGGCACAATGAATGGGCCAACAAGGGGCCTCTCTTCCCCATGGTTTCCCCACAAAGGCCTTGGCTGCTCCATTGGAGGCAGGGGGCTGGGGCCACTGAGGAAGAGGAGAGGCCATTCTCAAAGACACCCCGACTCCCAGGCTCTGCACTCCCAGGAAGGGGGCCTAGGCCGGGGGCCCAGTGCCTTGGGTTCAGGCCCAGTTTCCACTTGGATCTGCTGAGCAAGGACAGTCACCCTCGCCCTCTCTCTGGGCCTCAGTGTTCCCCATGGCAATATCCCTGGCACCCTTCCCAGCCCTGATGTGCCCCTCGGAATTCCTACCCACTCAGCTATCACCACCAACTCCATCCCACTGGCCACTTCTCAGCCCTCGGCAGGCCCTGTCTGGGTGAGAGGCAGCCAGACCTCCTCTCAGGGTGTATGTGTCAACACCTCTCACCCAGGCATTGCCCCCCAGTTCCTAACACCCGCACGCACCTCCCTTCAGGTCAGGAGGAGCTGCTCCCATCTCCAAGGGCCAGGAAGTAGGAAAGTTCTAAGCTGTGGCTCCTGCCAGCGAGTCCGACAGGGCCCTGCCATTTGCAAACCACGTGACCTAGATGTGTCTGTCAGCCGGTCTGGCCTCACCTGTGAAAGCCTTCACCGGTCATCTCCAGGATCAGTTGTGATTGCGAGTGGGAGGCTCTGTGTGGGGAGCTGGCAGGAAGGGGGTACTCAGTCACAGTTCTTATTCCTGTCTGCCTCCCGAAGCTTTTTTTAAAAAATATTTTTATTGATTTTTTACAGAGAGGAAGGGAGAGAGATAGAAAGTCAGAAACATCGATGAGAGAGAGACATCGATCACCCACCTCCCACACGCCCCACAGTGGAGATGGTGCCTGCAACCAGGATACATGCCCCCGACCCAGGATACATGCCCCCGACCGGAATCGAACCTGGGACTTTTCAGTCCGCAGGCCGACGCTCTATCCACTGAGCCAAACCGGTCTCCGCCGCCTCCCGAAGCTTGTGGTCCGCCTGCCTGTTTCCCTCTGAGTGAGATGTTCCGTCATGGTCTACCCCCATCTTTTTTTCCGGACTCTCCCAGCCGTTTCCATTTCATCTCCAGATATGGCCATTGTCCTTTGGTAAGTCCTTCCCGAAGTCGAACCTATTGCCAGCGGCCCCTCCCCAGGCCTGGCCTCTTCCCACTAGCCCTGCAGCTGGGGCCCCACGGGGAGGGGGTGGGGGTGGGCTCTATGGTAACTCTGAAAGAGAATGCCCTCTCCTCCCTCATCTGCATACAGACAGTCTCATTTGCATAGAGACGGGTCTCCTCTACAGAGGCTCCGTAGGACTCGGAGAGCACATTCCCACACATTCCGAAGCCTCCCTCCAGGACCCTCCTGGCATCTCCCCACCCCTCCTGCCCCTGCCTGGGTCCCATTCTTTATTTGTGTTTGTTTTTTTCTTTCCAAAAGGCAGTCCACCCTCTGTCGCTCCTCTTCCACCTGCTGTCTCTGGTGTTCTGCTTTCTTTTCCTGTGCTCCATGGCGTTATTCCACCTCCGGCGCCTGCTCCAGCTCCTTCACCAGGAGCCTTCCTTCCCAGCCAGGAAGGAGGCCACTCGCGGAGGCAGCGGGCTGGCCCCAGTCACTACTGCCAGACTGATGCTCGAGCTCTGCAGTCCAAACAAAAGCTAGGGTGGGGGGAGGTCGTTCTGGGCAACTTCCCTCATGCTGACCCCAGGCCAGACCCTGTCTTCATTCACCTCTACTCCCCGGGGACCAAGGTGGGTGGTGGGGAGGAGGGTCCGAAGTGGGTCCTTGCCAGGCTGGGCAGCAGAAAGGTCCTAAAAGGAGGCCTGGGAACCTCAGAGGCACTCCCCCGGCCTGGAGAGCCTGGGGCCCAGCCCCCTAACTATGCCACACGAGGCAATGGAGCAGCGGCCTCTTCCTGGCTGCTTCCTCGGCCTCACTCAGCTTCCCAGACACTGTCCTTGTGGGGGACCCTGGGGCTCTTTGGCTTATAGATTGGGAGGGAGGGCGCTGAGAGTCTTCTCCTGACAGGCATGCACCAGGCTGAGGACCCTGGACATAGCCCTTCCCCTCTCTGGCCTCATTTCCTCTGTAGAATAGCAGCTGGGCTAGACTAGGTGGCTTTAATGTGCCGAGCCAGCATTCTGCATGCAGTTTCAGCAGATGCAAGGACCCCTGAGGCTAGGAGTCCTGGTCTAGAAGAGCTAAAAAGTTGTGATCAATGTTTAAATGGGAGTGTAGACACATTCTCTCTCTCTCTCTCTTTTTTAAATAGGGAGAGGGATAGAGATATATAAATATTGCTTAGAGAGAAACATTGATCGGCTGCCTTCTGCATTCCCCCTAACGAGGATCAAGCCCAACCTGGGCATGTGCCATGCTGGGGGACCGCTTGGTTCATGGGTGGATGCTCAACCATTGAGCAGCACTAGCTGGGTTGTAGACACATTCTTGAATGTCTGTGGAGCATCTCAGGGAAGACACAGGAACCAGTGGTTGCCTCTTGGGGCAGGTGAGTGGCTGGAGACAGGGATGGGAAGGAGACATACGTTCCCTTTTGTGCTGTTAGAATTGAACCGTGTGTATTATCATAAGCTTTTTTATTTAGGAAAATTCCAGGATTCAGACTGTTTTTCCATGGCGGCATTGTTCCATTAGATGAGAGAAAAGCCTTATTTTTTTAAAAAGAGTTTTTATTGATTTTGGGGTGTTTTAGAGAGAAAGGGAGAGAAACATTGATGTGAGAGCAAAACATGGGGTGGCTGCCTCCTAAAGATACCCTACCAGGGATCAAGCCCAAACCTGGGCATGTGCCCTGACCAGAAATCGAACCAGCAACCTTTCAGAGCACGGGTGATGCCCAGCCCAGCCACGCTGGCCAGCCAGGGCAAGAGGAAGGACTTTTTAGAGGGTGATGGAGAGCTTAAAATGTGCTGACACTCTGTACCGACACTTCCCAGCAGGAGCTGAGAGAGAGGAGGACTATCTCTTGGAGGAGCCGGTTGGATACAGATGTGCTATGGGGAAATGGGATCAAGAGCACAGCCCCAGCCTCTTGGTGCTTCCCCTGCCCCTGACACTCACCTCCCAAGATCTTATTGAAAAGTCCTACCTGCTCTCTAACCTGAATTCCCCTTGATAGACATGTTCATTCCCTTTCATCATGACTGAGGGAGGAAGCAGGAGTGGGTGGGCCTGTGGCACAGGGGTGCTCTCTCTCTCTGTGGTCTATCCAAACCCAGGAGGACAGATCTGAGGAGGGGACACTTCATGGAGGAGACAGAGGCCCACCCACCCAGTGACCTCCCACACAGGCACTTTGGGGGAGCAACCCACCTCCCCTATTTTCTTGGTTCTTGGGATGATATGGAGGGGCCCCCTTGGCTGGGAGCTTTAGCCCATTGCTCTGAGTTGGGACTGACCAGATCCTGGGTGCTCCCAGGATCCCTAGATGGCTGCTCCCCCACCCCTTGGCCCACCATAAGATTCTGGCTTCCTCCTTCTGTTGCAATGGTGGCTTCTGGCATGGGTCTACTAGAGAGAACCCAGGATTATCCTCCTCTCATTCAGTCCCTCCCCTCCAAACCCTGTCCAAGGACATCTACCACCACCAGTACTACTGTTCAGTAGTCAAGAGTCTTTATTAGACAGGAGACGGGACTTCCCTCTCAGAGGAATCTCAGCTCAGGTGACACAGGAGGAACCAGGATGGGAAGGAACAGGAGCACGGGTGAAGCCAGGGGTGGTGGGCCGTGCCTCCCCACTTCCACCCCCTCAAAGGCTTCTTAGAGGAGGCAGTCAACTCAGTAGAATTTAGACTCATCTTTCAGTCAATCCAGGAAGGCTTCTCAGAGGAAACCCAAGCCAACGGGTGAAGCAGGCTCTTCTTTTTTGGTCTGAAAAGAAAAAATGTCAAGAGTGAAAAAGGTTCTGTTTGGATGGAGACCTTAGCAGGAAGCAGAGGACAAACTTCCCTGGGGAGTGTCAGTGGCCCTGAAAAGGCTTCTCCTCCATCAGGAAGGGCAAGGGTTGGGAGGGTCCCCTGACCACCATGACAATGGCTCACTCTAGGCACCTCTCCCGGGGCCAGGGGGCACAGGGGACCCGGGGCGGAGACTCAGATGCCAGGTGAGAGACGGTGGAGGCCTGGGGGACTTGCTTCAGGAAGGCAGGAAGCATGCTTCCCTTGGCCAGGGACCAACCTGGGAGGATGTGGCTGACTCCCACAGCTCCCATGGCGTCTACCCCAGTCCTGTCTGTCTTCAGCTGCAAGCAGCTCTAACCTCCCTCGAACTTCCGCCCTGCACCGAGAGGCAGACCTCATTCCTCCCTGAGAACTGGTGAAGTCTGCCTCCCCCCTCTCCCAGCTCAGACTGCCTATCAGCTGTTCTCTCCTCAGCCCCTCCCTCTGGAGGGCACCCTCCTGGAAGGCAGCTCTGGGAGGGAGGAAGAGAGCACATGCTCTGGGACCCACAAAGCCCACTGGAAGCCCAGCCCCCTTACCGGTCCTGGGACTCTGGGCAGTAGGTCCTTCTTGGGGCTCTGCTTCCACCTTTGTGAAGCGGGGACGGTATCGCCCAGCGTTCAGGGCTTTTGGAAGATGAACCGAGCTAATAGCTAAGACAGGGCTTACACAGGCAAGCAGACGCCTGGTCAAGGCCCGTTTCTTCCTTCCTGGGGGGTGGGGAGCTGTGCCCAGGACAGGACCCAGTGAGGGGCTGCACAGAAACCAGGAGTCCGATGCACCACCGCTGTGGGGAAGCCATTCCTTTCCTGCCGCATCTGGGGGTGGAAGCCAGCCGCTTCAGAGGCCCCCACAGCTCACTTCTCCAAGGGCTTTAAAACCTGAGGAGAGACTTTCAGAAAGAGGGGGGAGTCTGAGCCAGGCCTGACACTGCCCCATCAGACCCGATCCTGTCACCTTCCTCCTCCCCAGACTTCCTTCTTCCCTCCTCCTTGCTTCACCTTCTCCTTCCCTCCTCAGGTCCCTAACCTTGACCTTGACATACTCTGGGTGGAGGGGGGGAGGAATGGGAGGTCTGCAACTGGGTGAGGCAGACCTTCTATCCCAGAGGTAAGGACTTGGTCTTCCTCAAACCTGGCTCTTTGAGGCCTGTGCCCCGATGCCTCCTGGCCCTGTTCTGGGCCCAGGCTAGCTCCCAGAGGCCCTGGGGAGCCAGCTGCTCCTCAGCGCCCCAACCAAGTCTGCCTGCCTCTCCCTCCACAGCTCCCCTCCCCATTCCTTGCTCCAGATTCTCGGGGTGCCTGGGAGACTCCCCCCACCCCCCCAGCACCAGTTGGCTGGACTGGGGGAACAGCCAAAGAGACTGGTGCCTGTCAGGGCCTGGGAAAGGGTGGTGGATGAAGGTCTATGAAGGACCCCCCACAACCCCCACGCCCGGTGGAGGAGGAGGAGGAGTCCAGATGGAACAGTTTCCACCTGTTCCACCGGCCCAGCCCCAGACTGAGCCAGCATCTCCTAGCAACGGTACAGAGCAGGGGTCTGGGAAGAAGGTGGGAGCTGGGGGAGCCGGGTGGGGAACAATGATACCATAAATTATCCCCTGCCCCTCCCCGCCGGCCCACTCCTCCTCAGTTGAGAAGGGCCTTTCTCTCCCCACCTGCTCCTCATCCCGGATCCCCTCCCGGCTCCGTGCCGCTGCAGATGCCCTTCAGGCCAAGGGGACCATCCTCTCCTTTCTGCCGGAGCCCAGCGGGTGGGCAAACTCTCACCATTCCAGGATCTCTCCGGGGCCCTGTGGGAACCTCCCAATGGCGAGAGGTGATAGTCTCCCCTGAACCCTGGGAGACTATCACTTTCCCAGGGTCTCTGGCTCTTGCTTCTTGGGGTGAAGATGGGGGGGGGGCAAGGATTTGGTGACACTGACTCTCCTCCTCTAAACAAAGGTTTTAAACGTGGGGTCCCCAAGTTTTTAAGGGGCACTTGGACCTCTCACTAAGCTAGCCAAATCTCAGTTTCCCTGTCCCAGCAGCTCCAGGAGGCCCAAACAAGTGATGGAGGCTGGGTGCAGCTTTTTCCTTACCTTTCAAACCAGTCATGTCAAGCCAAGGGCCAAAGCACTGGGTGTCAGCAGTACGGATCCTGGTTAGACAGTGGGAAGGACTTCCCAAGATAGAAATAAGCAAGATCACAGAGCTTCCTGGTTGGAAAGAGAAGTCTGTCACAGAAACAGGAAATTGGATGAGCACCTCTTAAATGGCACCTCATCATTGCTTTCTGAGCCATATTAACTAACACGTTGGGGATAGGGAGCACAGAACCTGGCATATAGGAAGCCTCCATTGGGGCTATTTTTTAAATCGTGTATTCACACAGATTCTTACTGGATAAATATCAGGAGGAAGGGCTACATCCCTGAAGACCTATCTCCCCTCCTCCAGAAACCAGCGGGCAAATCCAGATCGGAGGTAGTGCCCTGAGTGTACCATGCGGCCAATTGCCATGGCAACAGCAGGAGTCTGGTTGGTTGCAGGGCAGCGTGGGGAAGCCAGCTGGTGCCAGATGGATGAACCCAGCAGAAGGTAGCCCCAGCCGGGTGAAGCTCACGTCCCCTGTGCCCAGGGCTCTCCCTCCATATGCCAACCTCCGCCTGCTCCTTCCCTCCGGAACTGTGGGCCCCACTGCTATCTGTGGGGGATGATGCCAAAACCAGTCCTCCTCCCCAGCTCTTGGCTTGTACAACCAGGCATGACTGCTTAGAGACAAAAGCCCCCTCCTGCGTGAAGTCTCCCTGGACCACGGGCTGAGGGACCTCACTGTTCTGGGGCTGAGGGATCTCAATGTTCTGAATTGAGCTCACTCCTGACAATGCCGAGGAGCCACAAGATCAGGGACCTGAGAGGGTCCAGAGCGGCAAGGCTTGGAGACGCCATGGTGCACACATTCAGTGGAGGCCACAGAGCCTGGCCGGCTCCCCCTGTGAGCTGAGCTGTGGGCTGCAGAAGGGAGCGGAGCAGGTTAGGGCAATGGGGGAACTGAGCTTCACCGCCCCACCCCGTCCTCTCCCGGGTCTGCTGGACAGACTTTACCCCGGGCCAGGGGGCATCCTCCCTGCGGATGAGAGTGCAAACGCACCTCCCAAACCAGGCTCTGCAAGATGCTCACTCGCCTGAGCTCTCCAGCCAGTCCAGTGCCCTTCGCCAGGAGCTGCACCCAGCGATCCAGGCCCTCGTTTCCAAACCCTGGAAGCCTTCCCTGACGGTCCTCACCTCCCCGCCGTGGCCTCTCTGGGACCCTCAGCATTTACAGTCAACACTAGACACCTGCACGCAGCCTTACAAAACTCATTCGCTCCTACCCACCTGACGCTCCGCACTGTGGAACGAAGTTAGGGTCATTAGGTGACTTGTCTCAGGTGCCCGCTAGTAAGGGAGGAAAGCCAGAATGTGCATCCCGACCCGCCTGTCTGATTGGAGTCAAAAAAAAGCAAAGCGTCCTCGCCCTGGCTGGTGTGGCTCAGTTGATTGGAGCATTGTCCCGTGCATCAAAGGGTTGCAGGTTCCATTCCCGGAGGGGCACATGCCCAAGTTTCAGGTTTGATCTCTGGGGGCACCTGTAGGACAGTTCAGATTAGCAATCAGTGACGCAGGCCGGCAAGGGGAAAGCCTCTTTGGGGAGGACAAGATTGGGTGTGGAAACTGAGGTGTCTGGGGAGTCCTTTGTGTGTGTGGGTTTAATTCTCACCTGAGGATATGTTGAGAGAGAGATTGGTTGCTTCTTGTAAGCAACCTGACCAGGGATCAAACCTGAAACCTTTCGGTACACAGGATGATGCTGGGGCTCCTTTTTAGCTCTGGTCAATTTGCCGTTCCACCCTCCCATCACAGCCCTCCCTGGAGGGGAGCTCTGCACAGGAGGGGGGGGTGCTGACACCGTCCCTGTGTGGTGACAAGGAGAGACTCAGAGTGGAGTCAGCCTCAGAAGCATGTGTGGGCCCAGAGGGCATCTGAGGAGGGAGGCCTGGCAGGACTGGGAGTTTCAGAGGCAAGAAGGGAAGGGGTGGGGAGCCGGGCCTGTGGGCTCGGACGGGAGCGTGAACAGGAGCCTGCGTGGAAACGGCTCCACGGTGCCCGTGAGGCCAGGTCTCGGTTTCTTTTTCCTTCCTGGATTCCGGTAAAGCGGAAGCCACCCCTCAGGCCTTCCCTTCTCCAACCCATTCCACGGCACCCCCAAAGGGCCCCCTGTGCGCTAAGCCCCCTCACCTGACAGGGCAGCTCACAGAGAGGTCTTTGTGCAGAGGCAGGGCCTGGGGGAGGGGCAGTGGCCAGCATTCCCCGCTCACATTCCACCTCAGTGCCCAGCAACAGGCAGATCATCATCTCCTCAGCTGTCCCGCCAGCCTCTCGCCCCCTTTCTCTGGGAAGAATCCCCTCGGAGCCCCCCTTTCTCTGGGAAGAATCCCCTCGGAGCCATGGGCCAGCCCTGGATACCCCTCCCCCTTTCCGTCACTCCCTCTTCCAGAAGTTTCCAGGCCTGAAACCTACTTCTCTGTTCTTCACTCCAGTCCCCAGCAGCCCCTCCATCCCCTGTCCTGACCTTAGGGCACTCACTGTGCTGGGGACCAATCTTGCCTTCTCCACCTCTCCAGGGAGCTCCCCCAAGCCCATGTGCATGTGTGTGTGTGTGTGTGTGTGTGTGTGCAGGTGTGTATGTATGTGTGTGTGGGGGGGGGTGCGTTCTAGTGCAGAAGAAGCAGAGGCTTTTCTTGAAGAAACCTCCTTTTCATATGTTCTTTCATTTGGCCTGAACCAGCTGAGAGCCAGTCAAGTTGTCTGGTCAGGGGCTGGGCTGAGTGGGCAGCGAGATGGGGTGTCCTTGACCCTCCTGGGAGGGGTTATATGCCGCTTCCCAGCCGCACCTGGCACCCAGCATCTCTGAGTATGTCAGCTAACTTCCCAGCACCCCCATCAAGTCCAGCCCTCCCGCTGGAGCTCGTCCGCTCTTAGTAAGCAAACCTGGGCCCCCATCTCCCATCTCCAGTCCAGGCTCCCTTTGCTGGACACTCCAGTTCCCTCACATCCCAGGCTCTTCCCCAACTCCTTGCTTTCAAGGACACTCTCTCTTCCCCTCCACCCACTTCCTCAAAGTCCTTAGACTGCTGACACCTCCCTTACCCTCTCTTCCCTTTATCTTGTATCTCTTATCTTTGGCCCCCTCCAGGAAGGATGGCTGAAGTGAAAAAAGTGAAGGACACTGAGAAGAGAGAAGGAAAAAACCTCACAGCTGAACCTTGGGGAACCCTTTGGCTGGAGAATTGGTTGACCAGGAGGACAGAGGAGTAGAACCAGAAAGAATAATGAGGGGCAGAAGAGGAGAACCAAGGGCCCAAGGAGAAGACCGACTGGCTATCCGGAGGAAATGTGCCGGAGAGTCCACCAGCCTGAGGCAGGCGGCTGGGCCCGAAAAGGTGCGGTGTCACCAGAGCCAGGAGGATGGAAGCCGGGCTGCTGGGCCGAGGAGGGAAGACTGGGAGCTTCACTCCAAGGACACAGCGGGCGTCGCAGGCCCCAGAGAGACCCTCCAACGGGCAGGTGATCCTGCCTGTCCCCACAGGAGGGGAACGCTCCTGCTGCTGCTGACACCTGGTTCTGATCCCTCCGGGACTTCTCACCCGACCCACGGTCCTCCCAAGGGCTGCCTGGAACGAGACCCAGTGCAGAGAGGCCTCTCGCCCACCCTGTTCCTTCCGGTGTGAGGCTCCCGTCTCAGCTGGTGCCGCCACTATCCTCTCTCCTTCCTTCCTTCTCTCCCATCCTCCTCTCTTCCCAGTTCTACTCACAGGAAGACTCCGCAACGTTCCCCATCAAGCAGGAAGTCCTCCGTATAATCTCGCCTCCCTGGCGTCCACCATCCAGGGCTGGCCCTCAGCCCGCACCTGTCAGGGAGGCCCGTTCCCAGGCGCCAGTCACCTAAGATGGCGGCCTCCCTCTGCTTCCGTTCCCACAGCCTCGCCTCCTACCCCTGCCTCTTTCTTTCTGAAGCCTGAGCCCAACAAGGTGGGGGGCCAGGCTGGGGAGCCAAGTCCGGAGGAAGCCAGACAAAAAGGGACAGAAAAGCTGGCCCCTTGGCATCTCTCGGGCATTGGAGTCCAGCTTGGGAGGGAAGAAAGAAAGTAGTGTGAGTTTTTATTTCTGTCTTCTTCCTGCCACGTCCCCCCACTCCACACACACTTTGATGAAAACAAAATCTCTCCCCTTTTCTCTCCTCCCCCCTCCTCCCCTCTTTTTCCTGGCTCCTACCACAAGCCTCCTGGAATGCAAATGAGTTGTATTATGCAAATCTATGCAAATCAGGCTTAACGAGCGGAAGGAGGGGGCAGAATGCCTAATGAGTAATGGCGGATAGGTGCAGATGGAAGATGGCAGAGATGACCCCCTCCTCTTTGTTCCCACAGCCTGGAGGCTTGCTGGGGTAGTGGGGTATTCCTCCCTCTCTTCTAGCTGAGAATAGGCCAAGTCCTCATGGCTTCAGCTGAGAAGGCCTAGGAGGGCCTGGGCTGTAGGTAAGAGACAGGAGAGCTTGTGGGGAGCGAGGGTTCAGTACAAAGGATCCCTGCTCGCTTGCACAGCGTTGCCCAGAGACTCTGATACACCAGCTTCCCACCCTTCAGCTCCAGGTGCTGAAAAAGAGGGTGATGCTTATTGCATATCATGGCTATGCATCAGAAAGAGGTTTCCCCAGGGAAGATTCCCAACCAGACCCAGGTTCTTCCTGGGAGTTGGGGGTAAAAGCTGTCTCTCTTTGTGCTTTAGAAGGTGAGGGTTGGAAAGGTTGCCATAGCAACCTAGCATGAAACACCCACCTCCCCACCATCCAGCCCCAGAGGACCTAGGAGTTGGGGGGGGGGATAATAGATTGACACCCCCTGGTGCCCCCACCACCTGGCACTGCCAGCCGGAGATGGCGCCATCAAATCCTAGAGAGAATGGCCCCTTTGTTTCTCGGCTCACGATGTTGGGGGAGCAGGCTGGAGCACACAGAAGGGCCTTTCCCAGGCCCTGTTCCAGTTTGCATGACTCTTGCTGGCCTCTGGAGAATCCTGTGGCCATCCACTGGTCTTTGTGCCCTGGCAGATGGCTGCCACTGTGTCTTTTCTCTCATAGGCTTGCCAGCTACTGCTAGGTATGCCTTCCCCTGTGCTTCCCCCTCCCAAGCCTCTCAGACAGAGAGGGTAGCCAGTTACACCCTTTCCTGGCTTGTGGGGACATCTCAAATGCCCAGATGTGTATCATGTTCTTTTTTTTTGTAAGGAGCAACCTGTGAGCTCTCTCTACCAGCTTTAGGACAGTTCCATTCAACTCAAGCAGGGAGACCCCAAAGGAGGCATCAGACACAATAGTGGGCCAGGCTAAATTCAGTAGCCTGTGTTGGCAGGAGTTGGCATTTCCACTGACCAGCAGAGTTGGTCACATCTCTTCCATTCTCTGGGGATCTGTAAAATGAGGGATATAGGGCTGATATAGAGCTCAGTTTAGCTCTACCTGATCTGTTCACTCTATATCTTACAGGAACTTAGGTTAAATCCGTCCTGATATCTAACTCTCATCCTTCGTACTGCTAGAGCAGTCCCTGGCATTCAGACTCTCCAACATAGACAAACCCTATTTCTTGGAGATGGAATGCCAACTACCCTGAGCCTGTTCTTCTCCCTGAAACTCCAAAGCTGCCTGAAAACACATCCTAGAAAAGCTAGAGTCTCATATCTGCTCATGATAACAGAAGGACTCCCTCCTAACCCTCTCAACAGGGGTCAGTCACAGCCATCTCACTCACCAGCCCGGGAGCTGTCCGTGGTGCTGGAGGCAGCTCCGATGCCGAGTGGATCACAGAGGTGGGGAGGGTGATGGGGCACCCATCCACCTCAGGTGAGAAGTTAAAAGGAGGGGAAAATAAAGAAATAAAGCAGAAACATCTGGAAACAGTAAGGGAAGGAGGAAATGTCTTCCTGAAAACAAGTTTCTTCTACCTGAAGATCTCCAACTTGTCAATACTACTTTGGGGAAGGAAGAGCACAAAAGTCATGTAAACTCTGAACCTCCCACCCCTCCATCCCTCATGACTACAGTGTCCAGGATTATCTCCGTCCTCACCTGGATCCTATCTAGAAATTCACAAGGACATGTAACCACAGTTCCTGTCTTTGGGGAAGAATTCAGGTAGAAGTAATTGAAAGGGTACAGACCTCTAAACTCCATCCTAAATTCTAAGGCTCCTATAAGAAATTTAGTAATAAAGATGAGGAAGAGACAAAATCTGCTCAATAGTATAATAGGTAGAGAAGATCAGAAATAAAGTGTAAGTGTGTGTGTGCGAGCACGCTCTCGTGCACACAGAAAGATAAGCCTACTAGTATATCAGTGGTTCTTAACCCTAGTTGCACATTAGAAACACCGAGGGAGTTTTTATACAATACTAGGGCCTCAGCTTCATTCCCAGATACTCTTGATTTCACTGGTCTGGAGCTGAGCCCAAACATCAGTATTTTTTAAAAAGCTCCCAGGTGATTTGTAGTATGTAACCAAGTTGAGAATCACTGTCTTGGGAGAAAGCAGAATTAAAAAGTGCAGGGGTTCAGCCTGCTCAGGTGGAGGAAGAGGCAAAGCTAGGGCCCCTGAAGAAGAAAGAATGAATAGGGAAGAAGACAGGCATGTGACTCCTCTCCTATAGCTCCCATTGGCCTGGAGACCAACTCAGGTGGCGAACTTGTCTTTTCTGTGCTGTGAAAGCCCAAAGCACTCCAAGGCAATGAGATGAACTGTCTCACCACCCCAGTCCCTGAGCGGAGATAGGACTGGGTGCAAGGAACATAAGGGCATGCTGCTCCCCTTCACCCAGAAGGTCCCCAGGGAGGCAGTTGTGGAAGGTAAACAGCAACAATGGTCTCTTTCAGTGTCCAGATTCCAACCCTTCAGCCCAATTAGCAGACACAGCAAACAGCAATTCAGCTGCCTTCAGCTGCTGTCATAACAAATTCAGAGCAGCCTTAATGGGGGATTAGGGCAGGGGAAGGAGGGGTATCACTCTGAGCCCTGGGAGAGCCTGGGTGGCAGAGAAGGGTTCCCCTTTTCTCTCACCTCTCTCCTGTGTCAAGATGTACCCACTCACCTTTATCTTCTATAACCCTACTCCTCATTCTCCTCAAAGCTCCAAAAATATTTTTATAGTTTTGTCTCCTCTTTCCCTCCAAAGACTTGAAATCATTAACCTAAAATCTCTTCTCTCCTAGGGAAGTTGGCATACCCTGCTTCTGGGTGAGAGAGTGCCACACCTCCAGATCTGAGATCTCAACAGCAAAGGGAAGATTTCTTTATCTCCTTCCCAGAACATCAGGCTGGGAAGGAGATAAAGAAATCAGTATCCCAACTCCCAAACCTTGGAAAACGCAGCAGACTTCAAGGACTTACAGATGGAGAATGCAGGGGGGGGGGGGGGGCAGTGCTTCTCTGTGGGTTACCAATTTTGGGAATTCAGATGGGAGTCTCTACTGGGTTTGTTCATTATACCTACTACCTAACTGGTTCTTTAATTTAATAAACTGTGTTTTAGTAATTCTAGAGGCTGACTGGAAAAACTTGGAATTGTCACTTACACATACTTATCTCTCTGTCTGCATACGTCAGTTTGCCAATCATAAATACTCCTACAGACAAGTGGTAAGATCCATGAAGGAGAAAAACACAATGGCCATTCTGCCAGGTGGACTGCAGCCTCTTCCCTTAACTGGCTTCCCGAGGACTGTTGTTGATCCCCTGCCCAGGCTTCAGACATTGCCCACACAGGTCCTAGGAGTCCTTCCTTGACTCCCAAAGCTATAAAAGCAAAATAAACGTCCTCCAGTTTAAATGCTTTCAGCCCCTCAGTCAAGAACATGCCAAAAGAGCGGTCCGCTTTGCATTCTGAGATCAATCACAGGCTTTCAAAGGGTCGTTCCAAATGGTAGCCTTTACCCCTTCTGCCATGTAAGAATTACCCTCTAGCCCTGGGCATCATAACGTTATTATAAGATTTCCACACAGAATTCTCCATTTGCTCCATGTATCAACCCAAATATATACATCCTCATCCCCATTATACAAACATCCAGCCGAGGCTCAGGGATCTGTGTAAATTACGGCTCGTGAAGACAGACTTTGGATTAGTCACATTTGCCGTTTCTATTTCTGGCCAGCCTCAGGCTTGCTGATTGTGATGATTGTGGAAGGACATTTCAATTCGGCCCTTTCAAACGTCTAGAATTGAGGGGGGAAATTGTCCCAGGATGAGGATATGAGTGATCATGCAAAACTTGAGTCAGATGCTGAGGAAGAAACTGCCTTTGAACTCTTGGACTCAGAATTCAATAGGACAGTTTGGGGATAAAGAGCTGAGGACAGAAATGGATAAAGAAACCAGCGTAGAATTTGATTTCCAGTAGCAATAAATGGATATTGCAAGATATGAAGACTAGAACTAAATATGCTTGGACACAGACAGAAGCATTATAATACCAAGGAAGACATTTCCTAACTGGTCACTGGTGAGGCCCTTCCCAGCCCCTTTCAAGCCAGCTTTCCTGCACCCCATTCTATCAGTTTTCATCTTGGATTCCACTGGAGGAGGTACTGTTTTTGCATAAAGTTTGGGGAAGGACTCACTCGTCACTGTGATGTCTGCATTCGGTAAATCCACTCCCCCACTATCTTAGAGTGCCTGTTCCTCTAGTGGCTTTACAACTGCAGATAGCCAGGCATTCTTATCTCACAGTGGAGCTTCCTGCCCACCGTGGATCGCACACACACATCCAAACTCACACAAGGCTACACACCAGCCAGCATCTGACCCTCATCGGCAGACACACACACAGCTCACAACTAGTCACCCATCAACCTGATAGCCCCACCAACACACCTGCAGGCACACAGAAGGCAGACAAAAACCCTCACCCGGACATCCTTCTGACCTCTCTTCCCCCTTTCTACGGCAAGGTCTGTTTTGTAGAATGTAAACCCTCAACCCACCAGTTCCCTTAGGCCACCTATTCTCTTTTGGAGATTCTGCGGTCAAATGTGCAAATAAGGATCATAACTGAAACCCATTGTGCTTAACAATGCAGCTTCTAAGTCTCATGTGGAGGAGCCTCATGAGACCCCAAGTCCACATTTTCAAACCAGACCACAGGAGAAGTTAAAAGAAAAAAAGGGGGGGGTGGAGGGAGTAATCTTTCTTGGCATATCTTATCAGATGACAACTCCCTTCAGCCCAAGGTCACCACCAGGCTGGCCTCTGCATGGACCTCCTCTCTTCCCTCCTCAGCTCATTCCCATCGCACTCTTCCTGCCCCACCCTCTCCAGAGCCTCTCACAGGCAAGTGTCGAGCAGTGGAGAAAGCACTGGGTTTAAGACCAGTGAGGGACAGAGCACCTCCCTGGAGCCTGTGGCTCCTCCTCTGTAAGACGGGATTGCGAACAGCTACCACACAGGGTAGGGGGATGGAGGCCAGGGCCGTGGGCAGAGCACTGTTGACTGCAGGTACAGGGTGGTATTAAGGATGACCAGTTCCTCCTCTAAACCTGCCCCCTTTCTCCCCAATCCTCTCTCCAACCGCCTCCCTCAAAAAACAACACCCCACCCCCCTCAAATCCCAAACCTTTGAAAAAGCCAGAAGCCACTCACCTCCCCTTCTGCCAATCCCCTGAAGGAAGAAAACACGTACTCTAGGCTCTCTGAGGCACCGCCGTTTTCGTTTGGAATTCCCAACATTTCTCCCGCCTGATATGTCATTAATAGTTCTCTGCCTCCAAAATCCGTTCCTGGGAGGAAAACGTAAATTGATGGGGAAGCTGGGGAGTTGGGCCAAGTCACCTGGTCCGGCTCTCCCTCCCGGTGGCCTCTGTTTATCCTCACCGCCCTGCTGCCCCATGTTCAGAAGGCCGGGAGGTGTGGGATGGCGTGGGGAAAGGGAACAGATGCAGAGGGGCCCCTTCTAGCTGTGGCCACGTTTACTGTAATTTTACCAGGTGACTCCAGACCCTGCTCCTCTCCACTGCACCTGAGCACCCTTTTGCCTAGAATAGTTGGGTCAGGCCAGACCAACGGACTCTGAGGAATGGCCCTGATTAATCTCTAATTCCTTGCTTTCTTCCGGCAGCATAACCACTAAGCTACAAATTCCTTTGTGTTTGAGCTCTTTAAGCCATTTGCTCTGGGAGATGAGAGAGAGAGAGAGAGAGAGAGAGAGAAGGCAAGGTGTCCTGAAAGACCCCACCTCGACCCTGTGGTCAGTGAAGACGGATTTGCTTTACCTCAGACTCGGGTCCTGGCTGTGAGGAGGAAGGTCTACGGGAACACGAAGCTGAGACCTGCTCAGCCCTCCACCCACGCTGCGCCCCAGCCGCTCTGTCCTCCTTCCCAGCAGCCCCACCACCGCCGGGACCTCCAGCCCCATCCCCACTCCGCCACTCTCAGCTCCCAGCCACGCTGGACAGACCCGTCTGGCTGCAGGGAGCCCCTAAAAGCAGGACCGGGTTCTCAGCTCCCAGCCCTGCCCCAGCGCTGGGCAGCCGCCGGACGCGGCACCGGGGAACCAGCGGGGAAGCCGGGCCGGAGCCCAGGGCGGTCCAGACCCTCCCCCCTGCAGCGGCTCCCCCAGTAGCGGACGCTCCGCAAACGGCCAGGAAAGGCCCCTTCTCGCTCCCTAACTCGGCGCGGGGAGGCCCTGGACCGGGCCGCGGAGGGCGAGAGGTCACCCGGCCGGGCGGGTCGCGAGGCTGGCGAGCCGCCGGGTCCTCGGGTCGCCTCCTCCGGCCGGGGGTCCCCGAGGCTGAGGCTGCAGACCGTCGCGCGGGCCCGCCCCGCTCCCCGCCCCCGGCCCCGCTGCGTAGTGTATGGGGTTATTTTTACTTTCGGTTATCTAGCTTTATGAAGACTCCACACCACTCATACAGCTAGATAACCAAAGATAACAACCAACCCCGCCTCCTGGCCGCCGCCGCCGCCGCCCGCCGCCCGCCCGAGGGAGGGACCGGGGTGTGGGGGGCGCAGGGAAACCGAGTCCGAGGCCGAAAGACGCCGAGTCACGGGGACACAGACACCACAGACCCCGAAAGAGGCGTGGGAAGGGCACGACGGCCGGTGGCACCGAAGTCCGGGGGTCGGGGGGACCCCCTCCCCCCAAAGCTTCCGGCGCCCCGTTTCCCGCTCCCCATTGGAGCCTGAAGTGGGAGTTCCGGGGTCCCGGGGAGGAGGACCCGCGGGCTTTCGTACCAGCCGGGAAGACCGGGCGCCGAGGCGAGGCCTCGGGTCCTCCGCGGGCTCCACTGCCCTCCTCCGGAAGGTCCAGGGCGCACCCCACAGCCCGAGCCTCAGCCTTCGGGGCGCCGGCCCTGCGCGGGGGTCGCGGTGGGAGCCTGAGGCCCCACCGTCTCCCAACTCGCTAAGGCAGGGGGTCCAGCAGCTGACTAAAGGGGGCGCGGGCCGCCAGACCCGGGGGTCAAACCCCGGGGGCGCCCCAATAGGAATAGGGAAATCCCGGCACCCCGAGAGAGGGAAGCCATAGGGTGGGGTGCGGTGGGGTGGGGGGAGACCCAGGGGTTCCCGGCCAGTCCCTCGGAGGGGAGAGGCAGAGACCCGCCCCCGGGGAGGGAGCCGGCCAGCGCCCGCGGTGGGGTGCGGGAAGGCGAGGGAGGGCGGGCGAGGCAGGGGAGCCGGCAGGCCCCCCAGGAAAGCGGCGAGGGATCAGACCCCCAAATTCCCCCCGCGCGGTGGAAATGGCCGGGGTCCTCGGCGGCCGGCGCCCTGGGGGCCAGCGGGGGTTTCCATCGGGAACGAGGAGCGCCCAGAGGTGCCGGGGGGCGCGCGTAAGGTGTGGGGCTCGGCCGGCCCCCCGCGGCGGAAGCACCGGCACCCCGGCTTCCGAGGCGCTCGCCCCCCGCGGGCCCCGCGCCCGCCCGGCCACTTACATGGAGCCCGCGGCGCCCCTCGGTGCTGCCAGGCGCCGTCCTTCCGGGCCCTTCCCGCCCCCAGAGCGCCACGGCCCGGGTCCCCGGCTCGGCAGGCGCCGGGCGGAGCCACCCCCGAACCCCAGCCTCGGCGGAGCGCAGGGAGCCGGGCGGAGCGCGTCTCACCTCCCCGGCGACCACCTCCGCCTCGGCCGCGGCTCTGGCCCGGCGCGCTCCGGCTCCGGACTTTTCATTCATCCTTTCACGCTCCCTCCCCAGGCGGCCCTCCGATTGGCTCCGCCGAGCATGACGTCACAGCCCGTGGCCCCTCTGGCTCCGCCCCACCCCTTCCCAGTGTGAGCCGGAGCGCGCAATTGGGGCGCCCCACCCCTGGAGAAGGGGGTGGGGGCGGGGCGGGACGACTCGGTCTGTGTGCCGATTCCCAGCCGCCGGCGGCCTCGCTCGTCCCCAACTCCCGCCCGCCATCTCCGGCCACTGCCCTCCGCGGCTCCCTCTTCCTGCCGGTCTCCCACGTTTCCCATCGCGGCCCTCGGAACCCCGCACCGGGACCGGCCCTCCACGGTGGAAAGACAACCAACCAAAACGACTGGAGACTGTCCCCTACCTGCTTCCTCACCTGAGGGTGGTCTCTGTGCTCCTCGGGCTCCGGGTCCTCCCAGACTGTGACCCTAGGCTTTTAGGACGGGCAGAAACTTCCCTTGCTGGTTTCCAGCCCCAAACAGGGAGGGATGCTGGAAGCTGGGGGACTCCTGTGGGGAGACGTGGAGTCTGAGAGAAGCTGGGCTTCCTTTCTCATCCTCGTGCAGAAACGAGGCTTGCTCTTGGACCTGTTCCTGGCACCAAGGTTCCAGGCGGGAGAGGCTGGCATTAGCTCGGGCCACACCCGCAGATTCTGACTCTCCCTCAGGCCTGGCCCCACCCCTGTCCCATCTCCCCGTGTCTGGAGAGCTGGAGTAACTGAGAGAAGGATCCCTCCCCAGCAAGGTTTCAGGTTCCCGACCTGGCTCCCCGTCTGGCTGAGAGGGTCAGAGCCCAGTCACCCCACCCCAGCCCAGCACGAGGGCAGGAGGTATTTGGGTTCTTTCCGTTGGAGAGCCTCGCTGAGCCTCTGAGGCTCTTCCCCCCCACCCCCCACAGGGAGCAGTTTGCATCCCTGGTCCTGAGATAGCTTACACCTCCCTGACTGTACTTGGCCCCTTCTTTAAAAATAAAATAAAATAAAATAAAACATATGGGCTGTTCCTATCACCAGGGATATCCGAACACTACACCAACCAGGGTGCACCCCAGAGGACCCCTGGTTTGGCCACCAGGCCTGGCAGGATTGCTTTATCTATCCCAGGGCCCCACCTCCGAGCAGTCTGGGACAAAGCCACAAAGCCGAGCCTGAACGCTATTTGCCTTGGTTCGATGCAAGCCAGTGGCCAGCATTTGATGCTTCCCGAACAGACTGGAGGATGTCTGAATAACTGCTGCGTGAATGTGGGGTGGGGGACCCTGAAAAAAAACAGGGTAAAGCCCAGGGACTGAGCGCTTCCCTCCCAGAACACCGTGTGGGGCTGACACACCTGCCTGGCTCCCTGTCTAGGACATTCTCGGGACTGTACCTGGCACCGCTTTTCCTTCTCTGAGTCTCCACAGCGTTCCAGCGCCCTGACTCAAGGTTTTTTAGAAGCATCGCACCCTCCCAGAGCAGGGAGCACACCAGCCAGTGGCAGAGAGGGAAAGAAAGAGCCAAAGTGTCTACCTTCTACCTCCTGCCCCGCCCAGCTGCCCATCCAGCTCAGAATGGAACGCTGTGGGAGGGAGCCCGGGGTCCCTGAAGGTGTATCCACCCCACTAGGATGCTGCTCAATGTATTCCCTAAGTGCGCCCTCACCTCAGGCCCCAGAGGAACTATAAGCCCCCTCTGCCATTCCTCTTTGTGCCTGCAAACCTCAAATAGGTCTCAGGACATCACCTCACAACCCTTTAGAGCAGTGGTTCTCCACCTTTCTCATGCCACCACCCTTTAATCCAGTTCCTCGTGTTGTGGTGACCCCCAACCATAAAATCATTTTCGTTGCCACTTCATAACTATAATTTTGCTACTGTTATGAATCGTAATGTAAAAATCTGTGTTTTCTAATGGTCTTAGGAGACCCTGCTAGTGGCATTAGAAAGGTTGAGAACCACTGCTTTATAGGGTACCCACTAATCCCTAGACATTCTGGCAATTCTAAATAGAGTCTACACTTCTCCAGACACACACCAACTTCCCCTACAAAGACTTCCCCATTTGTCCTCCCACACGATCGATCCCTTACAAGCTCCTTAAGGGAATCTTTCTTTCCCTTCCTCCTCCCCCGACCCACTGCCTGGAAGGCTGGGGCCAGCTTATGGGAAAGAGCTGACTGCCCTGCTAGCTAACATTGTCCCCTTTCCTTCTCTGTCACCAACTTCCAACCAATTCTCCTGCCCCCCTTGTGTGGCACTCAGTCTTATTTCCACAGCCCCACACCCTGGCCTGGGCCATCCAGATAGTGTAGCCAGAGGCAGCGGGATCAGTGTGCACTTCCTTTCTCTGTCAGCCACTGCCATATTTTCTGTGGGGAGGAGGAGGACAGGAAGGTTTCCTGGCCCAGTGGAGACCTACCCCATCCCCAACTGGCAAAATTCAGACTAAAATGCACTTCCTCAAAACCAAGGTCAGGAGGAAAATGGGTACATATAGAAATTTCCCCAAAGTAGCTCAATTAAGAGCTACATTTCCCCCTGCTCCTAACTGTGCCATTGGGCTCTACAGAGGTAACTCAGCCTAAACAGAGTGTCAAATTTAAAGGAGCTCCCCCCCAAAAAAAATGATGAGTCTAAGTTGTCCTGGGACTCTCTGCGTGGAACCGCCCTCTCTGTCCAGATTCCCAATGAAGTAACTGGTTTTGTCTGGGTGGATGGGAAACCAGTTGCCCACCACTCCAGCTCAAGGATGAAGGTAAGCAGGGCATCTGTCTTTATTCCAAGGGAGATGGAGTGATAAGACAAGGAAGAACAGAAAACTGCCCACCATCCTGTTCCTGGGACTGGTGTATACAGTAAACCATGTTGCTCCAGTTTCAAAAAAGAGATTTCTTCAGGTAGCCAACGAGACAGCCCCTACAGGGCAGAGGCCATTTCATAGCTATTCAAATTGATGGTGTCTAACATGTGCCTAAGAAGAGTAGATGCTTGGTAATGAGAGAATGAATAGTCCTGGACAGTAGCTCAGTTGGTTAGAATGTCCACTTGATGTGCCAAGATTGAGGGTTCGATCGATCCCTAGTCGAGGTACATACATCTCTACAGATACTTCTAGTAGCAGCACCTCCTGCTGCTTACACGCTGTGGCATTCTCCCCCCCCCCCCAACAGTGGTGTAAGCTCCCTGGTACCTATTCACCACAAGCCACACTCCTCTCCTCTCTCACCTCTGTCAGCCATGCTCCCTTCTCCCCCATGGGCAACTGGCCTTCCTCTCCTCCCTCAGGAGCCTATGAGAGAAGGACAGAAGAGTTCCCTGGATCCCCAATGCTTCTCTCTCTCTCTCTCTCTCTCTCTCTCTCTCCCTCCCTCCCTCCCTCCCTCCCTCCCTCTCTCTATCTTTCTCTTTCTCAGTACTGGTCACAGGGTGGCCTTTCACTCCTAAGCCCCCTTGTTCCATTCCCACCAGCAGTAACTGTACAGGTCTTACTACAATCGGAGTAGAACAAAACCAGGGGCTGAAAGCTAAGAGACAGGGAGTGGGATAGAGAGGGTGTAGAGAACAAGAGAAACGGAAGACACAGGGCCAGCTTTCCTTCTCTTCCACCCCCACGCCACCAGCACAAACAAACAAATAAGAAAACAAATACCCCACACCTACGAGGACACCAGCAACAAACAGGCTTCTTGGGTGCCAGCGCCTGTCAGGGAAGAGAATGCAAAGGTTCAAGTCCTTTGAGTGACACGGATCTTCCCCCCTGGCATCCCCCGATTCCCCTGTCTTTCTCTCACCAACTCTCTTCCCCTCCCCCCGCAGTCTTATATTTTTAGGGCCTAGACGGTCAAAGTTCCTCTCTTCAATTGCCAGAGCTTGAGGCTGCACGGGGAGAGAGCCAATCGAGAAAAGCCTAGACATGCGGGGAGGGCAAGCTGCCTCTCCAGCTCCAGCTCCACCTTGCCCGGAGGATTCCACCCAGCCTCACCCCCACCCCCTCCCTCCACCTCCATCCCACACCTGAGGGTCCAGGGGTTTTGAGCCTGTGGGGATGCCGTGGCCCTTCTGACTTAAACCTACAGGAATAATCTTCTGTCCAGTGGGCACTGCCTCTTCAGAGGTGGCTGTTGTCCCTGGCCAGCGGAAATCATGCTCGGGACAGAAGGAAGGATCTGGGGCCAGGGGTGTATTTTTGTCTGTGTCGATCTAATTGCCTGTACCTTGTAAAGTGCTATGTAGTGAAGATATTGTCAGTCATGTTATGTCTCTAGCTTTCTCCCCCATCTCTATCATTATCTAGTCACCTGTCATCTCTCCATGCATATCACTGAGGATCCATCAAGACACATCCTGTGTCTATCCATTTTCTTTCTCTCTTATTTTTCACATACACAAAACGGGTGAATACAAAGCAGGGTTTTGTGTGTGTGTGTGTGTTTAATGTTGGGTGACCCAGATCCTAAAATTCTAAGACGAGAGAGAGAGAGAGAGAGAGAGAGAGAGAGAGAGAGAGAGAGAGACAGTGTTGGTGAATCCTTTTACCTCAAATTCAATTCCACAACTACTTTTTGGTAAATTTCAAAAGGTAACCTGAGTACATGTATAGGAAATCAGAGAAAAGGAGGGTTGGGGAGCAGGGATAAGCCTCACATCCAAGCTTTGAATGTGCCCTCCCAATTTCTCACACCCACAAATACCCTCTCGACCCCCAGTCTCAGCCCTGCTAGCCCATCCCTATCATAAATTATCTTCACGCCAAAGAGGGAAGCAACCCCTGTCCCCAACGTGCAGACTTGCTAGAAAATAGGCACAAGCATACTTGTCTCTAGCTCCTTCTTCCACCCAAACGAGGAAGCAGTAGTACCTCTCCTCCTTGATCTCTGCCCTCCCCACCCCCTCCTCACACACACAATGCCCAGGGCAAGGTGGTGCCCAGGAGCATGGAACCTGTGTGTGTGAGTTTGGTGTCTGGCAGCCTCAGCCTCGCCCAAAAATCTGGCTCTGGGTGACCAAAAGCAGTCTGGGGCCCCCAGCCTCCACCACCACCCCACCACGGTCCCAGCCCATCTCCCAGAAAGCGCCGTGTGGGTGGGGTCTGGGAGCGAGAAGAGTGCCTGCTCTCTATATCCTCTGGCTGTTCTTGAAAAACAAGAAATTAAAAACCAAACACTATCCGATGGGTCTCATGAGGGCCAGAGTAGGGTTCTCCCCCTTCGAACTTCAGCATCTGCTCCCAACACCTCCCTTGCCTGTAAGCCTCCTCAGCTCCTTCCCCACCTGCCAGCTCCTGGGAAGAGCAGAGAAGGAGGATGAAATGAAACTAATTCCTTTCAAATGTTTTTGGATTTTTTTTTCCTTCTAATTCTGGTCTCCACTTTTTTTTGGAAATGTGGCTCCTTTCTTCCCATCCCCCACCGCCCACCCTAGACCCTCAGACGAGTCCTCCTCTAAAACCCGAGGCTGGGCCAGAGGAATGAGCCAGAGTGAGGGAAGGTCAGAAGTCCACTCACAGAAGCATTTTCTCGGTCCTCCCTCTCCTCCATCGGCCCGCCTGCCTCCCCTCGGGTGTGAGCATTAAGATGTTGGCGGGGTTTTGCAGAGAGAAGGGCGGGGCAGGTTAATAGGATCAGTAGCACCGTGACCCGAAAGCCCCCTGAATCCTATTGACAAACTTAGTGAGCTGTCTCCCAGTTGGCCAGGGCGAGGTGAAGGAGGGGGACCCAGCGGAGCTCTGGGGGTATCGGGGCAGGGCCTCTGCTTTGGTAGATGCCCAGGAAGCCGGAGGTGAACCCCCACTCGGCCAGCTACTGCACCACCCACCTGCCTCGCCCCTTTGGCTCTCTCCCTACACCTTTCTCCGCCTGTCCTTCCTGGGATCATGGTACCTACCTCCATTCCTCAGAGGGTGAAAGAGGAAGGGTAGGGGGAGGTGGCCTAAATGATTTTAGGAGATCCCGCCCCACTCCACCCCCGGCCCCGTGTCTGAGGGGGGGAAGACTCTCCGGAAGGGTCACTTACCAGGCTCCCGTGAGGACACACTGCCCGGCGGCCCCCCGTCATCGGACTGCGTCTCCCCCGGGCTCCTTAGCCTCCTGCGGAGGGGAGGATGCAGCTCTGATGACGTAGCACCTTGCCTCTCCATTCAGGAATTTCCGTTCGCCTCTTTCTTTCTCTTGTTGATCTCCCTGGAAAGGCAGCAAAAAAAGGGGGTGCAGCTCCTGTCTGGAGACACCACCTCCACTCAAAGGCCAGCACCCTCCGCTGAGCCCCCTCCTCCTCCCTTCTCAGTTCCTGTGTGGGAAGGGGTCTTTGTCATCTCCACCGTGTCCACCTCCTCCCTCTGCCTCTCCTAACCTGAGGCAGGATGAGGGGCGAAGGGAAGCTATTGTTCCCCAGGCCCCCCTTGTCCCCAGAGGACGCGAGAGAAAGGGGTGCCACAGCAATGCCCCCCGCCCCGTCTCCTTCCAGTTCTAATGCGCCGGAACTTGAGAGCATGATTACATGCTGTGTGTGCGTCTCACCGGGGAGAGGAGCTGATCATGCTAAAGAGCGATGGAGGGCAAAGCTTGCCATTTGGAGGTTCAGGGTGTTCCCATCCCTCCTTCCCTAACCCTACCCCCCACCCGACCCCCTGCCCCTGTCAGCTCCACTAATCACAAATCCAGTGCTCGGTTGTGAAGGAGAAAGTGACAATGGGAGAGGAAGGCTGGGAGCCGGGAGTGGGGGAACAAGGTCGGGGGGCCGTGGAGGCCACCGCTTGAGAGTCTAGACAAGAGGAGGGGAGGGACCGCAGATTCCGAGTCGGAGATAAATTATCTCGTTCTGAGAGGAGGGCGAGCGGTTTGGCGCTGGTTTCCAGGGCCGGGCTGATATGGGGTGGAAGCTGGGGCCCAGAATGGCACAATGGTCTGGTCTTTTCTCTCTCTCGCTCGCTCTCTCATCCCCACCCTCCGCCCTCCCTCGCTCCCCTCCCACTCTTCCTGGCCGGCCTGAGAACTCAGTCTGGGCTGGAGGTGACAGACAGCAGGCC
This sequence comes from Lasiurus cinereus, assembly GCA_011751065.1. Lineage (NCBI taxonomy): Eukaryota > Metazoa > Chordata > Mammalia > Chiroptera > Vespertilionidae > Lasiurus > Lasiurus cinereus. The sequence goes on along the minus strand of JAAGEH010000042.1, from coordinate 29,119,710 downwards.
TGCATGCTAATGAAGTTTGTCTCAAGTTCATTGTCAAAACCCGTCCCTTCCCCGAGGCCCCCTCCCCGCCTCTCCCATACACAAATCTCCTTCCAACTTTTGTCCCACAGACCTGGAGGCCACTTGAGTCTCGGCGGGCTCCCCTCTCTCACCCTCCCCCCAGTGCTTTCCGTCTCCCTCTCTCTCCACACCACTTCCCTCGGCTGGGGCGGGGGGCTCCCTGTTCCCCGGCGCCTTCCCAGCCACCTTCTGGCCGGGCCATCACTAAGCAAGCTCTGAGAGAGGGATCCGGATCGAGGGCCAAGGTCAGAGTCTGGAAGGCCTGACCCTTCTTCCCCCACCGCAAAGTAGGAAGCCTTTGGGGAGGTGAGGGAAGGCAACAGACTACCCTCACCCAAGGCTCCCTGCCCCCCACCCGGGCCCAGCCCCCCAATTCCAGCCTCAGCTTCCCCCGCCCCTCAGTCCTCCCATGATGATTATTTTGCTCTCCCATTGATTACATCTGCTTCACTAGCTCAGAAATAAAGATCCTTTGAGACTAATTTTGCACCCCCCAGCTCCCCACCCCTTCCCTCCCCCTTCTCTCTAGACCAGAACTCCCTTCAGCTCCTTTCTCACCGGCTGGGAAGACATTGAGTTCCTTGTCTAGGGAGCTGAGGGGCTGAGGGGAGGGGGTGCCAGTGGAACGGGGGTGGGGGGTGTCTCTCCAGCTCTGGGACGTGTCCAGCAACCCAAACCTGTCCTTTTGTTCCTATAAATCTCTTCATACTGTCACCACCCTCTGCAGTCTGCCTTTCTCCTCGTAACCAGGGGATCGGGGAGGGAGGGGAGGAGGACCCTCAACTCACTCCACTTCTCAATTCTAGGGCAAGGAGGGAGGGGGGCGAAAAGGGAGGGAAAAAAATTAAATCCCCCCTCATTAGCCAGAAAGGAAGCAAAAGGGGATAATTATAATTAAAAGCAGACAGCTGTGGATTGCGTCTTTTATGTTCCTCCAAGCTTCCTCCCCACTTCTGCACCATCATCCAAAAATCTGCACAGCTCCACCAGCATCTCCCCAGTCCGAGAGCGTGGGGAGAGTGTAGGAGACTAAGGCATGGGGGTGATCTGGGGAAAGGGACAGCACATTCTTAAACATCTCAACAGGCCTGGGAGATGGAGGTGTCCTCTTCTTTTTTTTTTAATATATTTTATTGATTTTTTTACAGAGAGGAAGGGAGAAGGGACAGAGAGCCAGAAACATGGATGAGAGAGAGACATGGATCAGCCGCCTCCTGCACACTCCCCAATGGGGATGTGCCCGCAACCAAGATACTTGACCTTGACCGGAATCGAACCCGGGACCTTCCAGTCCACAGGCCGAGGCTCTATCCACTGAGCCAAACCGGTTTCGGCAGGAGATGTCCTCTTCTTACCGCCCAACCTGCACCCCCAAAGTGTGGGCCTGTCAGGGGGGAGGAGAGGGGTCCTGGCATTCAAGTAATAATAACTAATTTGATAATTTGGGGAAGTCTTTGATTTCCCTAAAAATACTAAGACCTTATTCATCAGGATATTAATACTAAGAATTAAACATAATCTAGCACCTTTTCTCACTCAGGCATCTCTTTCCTCCTTCCTTGGGGTTGCCTCAACACACAAAAGGGCTCTCTGATAGCCAGAGGACCTAGGATCTGGAAGGGGGTGTATTCTCACAGAGAGAGGGGCCTGCATTTTTGAGGACACAGAAATGTACATGTATACTTACACACACTTTACAATTTGGGGGTGGTGTTGCTAGGCCTAGCTCTGCTAATTCTATGTATTTATAGAACTTGATCATAGGCCAGAACAGCAGGGTAATTATAGCATTATTAGCATATATGCAAATCAGGTAACCTATATCGGCTGAATGGAAGCAGATTATTATTTATTTTTCTCCCCCCCCCTTCCCTGGTATCAGCTCTGGCTCCTCTGAGCTGCACACCAGCAATTATCTGACATTGTAAGCTGAAGGGGGGGTTGTAGGCCTGGAAGAGGGGCCCCGAAGGGAGAAGGACAGGGAAAAACCTCCCAGCAGGTTCTCTCATTTTACTCAATGTTATTCTGGGAAGAGTGGGCAGGGGCTCAGTTAGAATCCTTTGAATTAACAAAGGGGGGGGGGGCGGTGAGAGAGAGACAGAGACCTGAGAACAGAGACAGATGAAGCCAGAAAAAGCTGTGAAGCAGTCACAAAGGTGGGGAGAGACGGACCCCACAGTTCAAGGGAGTGGAGAAGCCAGAGACAGGGCGGCAAACTCACAGGGAGAGAGGCACAAAGAATGGAGGTGTGGAGAAAACCAGGATCTGTTTCTCTGGAAGGGGAGCGGTGAGCGCTCCAGAATCCCTGGGGTTTGCAGCCTGGGGGCCCAGACCTTTCAGTGCCTGCTGCCTCCAGCCCACCCCAGCCTAGCACCCCTGTGCCCTCTGTCCACCACCTAAGAAGAGGTCAAGGACCTCAAGGGCAGGCTTTTGGTTCGTTCTCTGTTCCAAGCACCACATGGGGAGCACAGACTGCGTAGACTCTGCCCTCCTTCCTCCCCCAGGCCTGGCAGGAGCCCTCCTCTCCCTCAGGATTGTCTGCTGCCTGTCCAGTCCTGGGCTCTCCAGCTCCATGTCCTGCGGGGCTGGGAAGCAGGGCCTTGAGCGTTGTTACTGCGTTTCCTTCAGATTGTCCCTGGGGCTTGCCCTGCTGAGTTGCCTGGCTGAATGGCATTCTGCTGGCTCTCGGTGGTGGCCGTGAACCAGCTCCTGGGATTTCCGAGCCTCATCTATGTCCTTCCCTCCACCCCACGCAGCTTAAACCCCAGGTGGATCAGGGTTTAAACTCTGTGACTGGCACCAAAGCCCCGAGAGCAAGATATTGTATCTCTGCTGCTTCAGGTCTCTCTTTCCCCAGGTACCGCTTGCAACGTGGCTATATCCAGCTCTCTCTGTCCCCCCAAAACACCTCTGGCAAATCACCTGAGGCAAACTTCAAAGCAGGCAATGTAGGGGGGGAAGGAGGATTGCTAATCCTGTGGCAGGGTCCAAGGGCCAAAACGCCCCCTCTGAAGTGGTATCATGAGGAAAGGGGAGGGTCTCTGAGAGAAATGGACAGACACCCAAAAAGACAGCAGCCAAGAACGAAATTTCAGGGCTGTATTTAGATTTTTACAAAGAAGTGAAAATGTGCTCACGTAAATATATATATACACACACCAGCAAGATGGATGGGCTTTATCACCAATGACCACGCATCTACGATTTGCATTTGTATCAGCTCCTGGGTCTGGCAGGGCTTCTTTGTGGCTGTCTAATTCGCCAAAGAGCTGAGAGGCAGTAAAAGAGACAACCTGGGCAGAGCGAGAAACCTAGACGCAGCAACTGAGACCTACAAGAGTGAGAGAGAAAGGGGCTGACAGGCACCAGAACCCCAGTCCAGGGCAAGGCAGACAGAGACTAACAGCCAGCTCGCCCCAGGGACCCCTCTTGCCGTTCTCCAACCCACGTTAAAGACCTGGGGTGTGGCCCTTACTTCTGCCTGTTTCTCCCCCCAGCCTCGGCCAGACCCAGACGAAGCCCAGAATTCTGGCAGCTGGATTCGAAGCTTCAGCAGGCACATCCCTCTGCATTCAGCTGGGGGCCTGTGGACAAAGGATCCACCCCCTCCCAGTCCCAGGGCTGCTGCACCTTCTCCTCTCAGCCTGGCATCCATGCTGGGGACTCACCAGCATTTCTCTTTGGAGCTACATACTTTCCTACTTCTGTGGCTCTCCCGTACAAGAACCGAGTTCCAAGCCCAGAGCCGCGTGTGCGCACATAAACATCTCTCCTCTCCTCCGAAATCAATCACCCTGGCCATCCAATAGGGCATCCATTGGGGACCACACATTCCCTGCCTCTTGCCCAGTGGCTGTCAGGAGCTGCAGCGGGGTCTCTGTGTGCAGCCAGGTTCCACCATCAGGCGGCTGTATCTGGCCACCACTGGCTCTGCTACTGCCAATGGCACCTTCCAGACCCAGGACTTCAGGGGTGCCGTCTAGATAGTCTTTTACCCCAGAGTCCCCCCTCCCCACCACCTGCCCCTGCCTAAAGTTGACAAAATCACCCTTTTGGTGGATTGATCATATATCAGACACGTATGGTTCTCTGGCAATCCAGCCTTTCCCCACAGCGCTCCCGTGACACCAAACAATCACGTCTGCCCTGGGAGGGAGAGCAGACCTGGTCACAGAGCCCGAGCCAGTGACAGTGCCCGGAGCTGAAGCGAGATGGTCTACTTTCCCTCTCCCTGGGTTTGCCCTGTTACCGATGCTAGTATTTGTATACAGTGTTGCTTTTATCCCCGGAACCATATACATCTCCTCCTTTGCTCGTTTCCACAGAAATAACGGTCTGTGTGTGCACACCTGGCCAAGTGCCAGAACCGTGTGTGATGCATGCGGCGCGGAGCGCAGACTGGCACACACACCCGTGCCTGCTTTATGCTCTCAAAGCCGCGCTGTTTTCTCGGTGCAGCGATGGCTTCTGTTTGCTTCTGTGGGTCTGATGCTCATTTCTGGGGCTCTTGGATTGGGGCTGGCTCCCTTAGCTAAGCAAGTCGCCAGTATTCCCCATCTCTGCAGCCCCTGCAACCTTGTCCAGAAGGCACTGAATGCTGGGTGGCTGTGTATGCGGCTGCTCTGGTGAAAGCAGGCGGGTTCTCTTCCGCTGTCCCTCGCTCAGCGCTGCTTGTAAGGTCACCACTCACCGCAGAAGGTTCTCAGTCCCCACCTGGCGCGTAGGGTCATGTCTGTTTGCGGCGTGCCATCGTGTGTGGTGTTGGGGTGTACGCACTACAGTCACATATCTGTCCATAGAGCGTATGTCCACGCCGTGTGGTGTGTGTGGTTGGGGCCTGCATGTGTGACGTTTGTTGAGCTCTGTGTTGGTCCCTGTGCGCTGTGGGCGTGCACCCTTGACTTGGCTGCGAGGCTTGGGGTTCGAGGGACACGGTCTGCGGCCCCTGAGGCGTCTGGTGTGTAGAACTGTCCCCCCTGGCTGGCCCTGGGCCAAGCCAAAGCTAGGCTGAACCGGCTCGTAGTCCCTTCCACGGGAGCCCACCTGTCCGGTTGGATGCGGGAGCTCCCAGGTGGCGGGCGTTGCTCCCACTTCCCGCCAAGCCCGGGCTCCGCGCCGCCCGGAGAGGCGGAGAGGCGTTGGGCGGCTACGGGTGCGGGTGTGGGTGCGGGTGCGGGTGCGGGTGTGGGCGCCCCTCCTTCCCATTCCAGACCGGACACCACGGGCGCCCCAGGAGGGAAAGGAAGCAAGAGAGGAGCGGAGGTGCCCAGCGGGCGGAAAAGAGAGACTCGGAAACAGAGAGAAGAAGAAAAAAATCCATTCGGAAAGAAACAAATGTTAAAGCATGAGATAAAATGACGCTAAAGGAAATAAAAGAGAAACATGCCCACGATATTTAACATGTCAACTAAGCATAGGAAAGGCCAGGAAACAAAGTAGCAGAGAAAAGGCTCCGAGGCGCGCGAGCGTGGGGACCTCACCGGGAGGCGAGGGCGGGAGCTGCGGCCGAGCTCCGGCGCCGCCGCCGACCCGGCTCCGGCGAAAGCCCCGCGGGAGGGTCGGTCCCGGGTCCCGGGTCCCGCCGCCGCCAGCAGCGCAGACCCAGAGGCCCCTCCGCGCATCGCCGCCACCCAGCCGCTCCTGGGGAGAGGGGACCCAGCGCGACCCCGGCCCCGCCGCCGCCGGGCAGGGTCGGTTCCCCGCAGGCTCGTGGTCACGGCGCGAGGCCCTTGCAGACGCGCCTCCGTGTCCGCGGCGCTGGGGAAGCCCGGCCGGTCCAGGGCGTGGGGACTGCGGCTCCGCGGCCGCCAGCCCGCCCTCCCGCCGCTGCTGGGACCCCAGCCCCGGGCTGAGCAATTAGTAACCAGAGGCGCTGGGGTGAGAGGGAACCTGGCAAGCTAAGGAGGAGGAAGATGAGAGAGAAGAAAAGGGGGGGCCAAGAACACGTCGCTTTTTTTGTAACTTACAACCCTCATGTCGCCCCCTCCGCCTCCCCCTGGGGGGGGGGACCCAAACCCCGGGGGGGGCATTGAGAAGTGGGGAATGACTGTAGCTCGCTGCCTTTCCACTGTGCCTTCCAGTTTTCTGGTCTACAAATCTGGGTCAGCCTCCAATGGCCTCCAGCAAACAAATACATAACACAAAGTGCCACTCTCTTTTAAAATTATACTAAAATAAAATAAAGCATCCCTCCCTTCATTGAAAGAGCCTGAAATAAGATTCGACCCAAGTCACATTCCTCCTGGAGGCTCCACCAGTCACCTGCTGCCTCTCTTACAGTTCAAGCTAACGCACGCACAAGTGTGGGAACTTCTGCTCGGAACTGAGTGCTTTGTGCTGCCTTCCGACCTGTTCCCTCCCTCCCAGTGTCTTTATATATTTATTTTCAGAGAATGGTGATGACTATGGGTGGGGAAAATACATGTTAAGACAGTTGGTGTTTATTTTTTAAGCCCCCCAAGTTAATTCTGTATATTTGATACAATTCCAATCAGATAGTACTTGTTCAAGAATGGCTGGAAGAATAAAGTCTTGGGAACAACTTAAATGCTGACATGCATAAATGAAATGTGCAGTAGTTTAAAAAATTAGACATATATTTTTTGAAGATTTTTAAACTGATTTTGAGAGAGAGAGAGAGATCAATATGAGTGAAAAATGGATCTTTTGCCTCCTGCATGGCCTCTGTCCAGGAGACCCCACAACCCGGGCATGTACCCAGATCTGGAATCCCCAACTAACTCAGCCACATCAGCCAGGGCCAGACTTACATTTATCAACATGAACAGATCTCATAGGATAATGATACTAAATTTCATTCCTAGCTCGGTCGCTGAACTAGGTGACTTTAGTCAACTCACTTGCCTTCACTACACCTGCTCTCCAATTTTTCAAATGCCCTCCTCACGTGTCTGTTACCAGATCTGACTGATCCCCTGCACACCAGTTTCTTCATAAACCACAAAGTGATCTGGCTGCAAAATATCACACATCCTGTGAATACCTTACGTGATCCAACTACACCACTGCCTCATCCTGAATGGGTCTCCCATATGCCCCCAACACAGCGGCCCAGATTCTCCAGATGGAGGGGGTCCCAGGCCTCCAGGCACTTGGGCTCTGGGGGATGGAGGTGGGTTCAGAGGATGGAGCGGTTGGGCAAAGTGGTTCATTATCACCTCCCCGCCCCTTTCACAGATTCCCCTCTTCCCTAATCCCTGCCCCCAGCTGCAGTTCACCTGGTCCTCCTCCTCCTGGCTCTTTCTTTGCCTGGTTTTCAGGCTTGCGGAGCGAGGAGGGGCCCACCTGAGCTGTAGGGTTGGAGTGGGACGTAGACTGAGATGACAGTGCAGGAACATAACTGGGAGTCTTAAGAAGAATTTTCTGACCCGCCAAGGCAGGAGGCCCAATACAGTTCGCTCTCAAAGAGGAATCCCCTGAACGCCCTGGGAATGGAAAGGGATGGGGGGCAAAAGGTGGTGGGTTGGGAAGACGCTCCAGCACACCCAAACGAGGGAGGCAGAAGGAGAAAAAAAAGAGGCTCTCAGAGGGCCCAGGAGAATTCTGCTGGTTGTGTTCTCTCCAGAAGAGAGAGGCTTGCATCACACAGCTAACGAACTTCTTCCCAAGTTCTCTGTGCTGCGGGGATTTGCTTGCTCCCAGAGGGGGATCCTTTCTAACAAGGTGCCCCCCTCCCCCGCACAGCCCTGCCCCTCCTTCCCCAGAAGCTGAAGCCGCCAAAGGTTTGCGGAATATAATGGATCATTTTCCAATTTACCAGGGTCTTAGAGATTACGCCGCTAATCCCATCAAAGACCATCTGCTTACATTGTCCTTCCTGAGCCAAAATAAATAGATCCTTTACTCCCTCCACCTCAGCTCCTCTGGGGCATTGTTGCCGAAGAAAGTTGGACAAGGCCCATCCCGGTTCCCCCTCCCTCCCGCTGCGGGCTGGACAGAAAAGGAGAAAACAAACTTAGTTTGTCTGAGGTGTGAAAGGTCGCTTATGCTCCTGACCTGCATTCTTCTGGGGAGCCTGCGATGATGGGAATCGGGGAGAGGGGCGGGCCGGGGCTCTGGGGGTCTCCGAGGATCAGCCCCCTGCGGAGGTGTGGGACGGGCTGCTCCTCGCCCCACCGTCCTGCCCTCTCTCCGCTCCGAGGCCACCTTACCGCCCCCCCCCCCCATTTTTGGTCTCTTTCTCTCCAGTCCCTCCTTAGTCCTCCCACCTGTGACTGTTAGGGGGAAAAATGATTGAAATCTAACTTTCCTCTCTCCCTTGGCAGGACGGTTGGGGGAAAAGAACACAAAAACCCACATCAGCACTCATTTGATTCCATCCAAGAGCCATTTATTCGAGAGGCTTTTCCCATTTGTTCTCTTATTTGTTTTGAGGGTTTCATAAATGCGGGGGAGCGGGGAGGCTTAGGAGGAGCTTCTTGGGAAGCTTATGGAGAGCAGGCTCAGGAATGAGATAGTGCAAGTTATCCGTAAAGAATGATAACTGCCACCGGAAAGAAATGAAAGACAGAACGGGGTAAGGGAGCGAGGGGCAATGCCTCTTTGAGAAGTGGCATTCGAGCAAAGACTGACAGGAGACAGGAGTTATTCCAAAGGGCATCAGGGGAAAGAGAGCTTCCCACACAAAGGACAGCCCTCCCTTCCCACCGTTTCCTTCTGTCTTGGTCACTTCTGTTCCATTCTGTCCCTTCACCAGCATGCTTAGCCATTTTCTAATCTGCTCAAGAACTTCAAGGGGGTCCCCAGCAGCCTGTCCGTTCCTCTGCAGATTGCCCCCAGCTCTGCCAAATAGCTGTCTGGATGGGGTGACTGCCCCCCCGACACACACACACACACCTGGTCTTTGGCCGGGCACCTGTTTTACTTTAGAAAAGGAACAGAGCGACAGAAACCGCACAGTCATGGGAGGCAAGATGTCATTTTGCATCAATCCCAGCTCTGCTACCTACTATGTGACCTGGGGTCTGGATCCTGGGTCTCTGACAGTCCATTTGTAAAACAGAGACCAATACCTAGCTCACAGAACTGCTGTGAAAAATCAAGGAGATAGCCCTAACCGGTTTGGTTCAGTGGATAGAGCATCAGCCTGCGGACTCAAGGGTCCCAGGTTCCATTCCGGTCAAGGGCATGTGCCTTGGTTGCAGGCACATCTCCAGTGGGGGGAGTGTGCAGGAGGCAGCTCATTGATGTTTCTCTCTCTTTGATGTTTCTAACTCTCCCTCTCCCTTTCTCTCTGTAAAAAAAATCAATAAAATATATCTTTAAAAAATCAAGGAGATCTATACAGTTCCTGGTGCATGCTCCATACAAGAAACTGTGCAAGACAGAGCAGGGACTGAGCCCTACACTACAGAGACGTAGGAAGGATTTGCTCAAGAAATTGAACAGGGATGGGTGAAGCATTTATATGTTTGGGGACAAAGTATGAATCCCAACCACAACATGTGTTCATTTGGCAAGTGTTTGCTGGATACCTCTAGGTACAAGGCACGGAGAAACACACAGGAGAACAAGGCTTATGCCCTGATTAAAGGTGAAGACAAGGACACATGTTACTGACCTACATAGTAGAACACGGTATGTGCTCAGAGAATGAGGCAGAAATTCTACGGAGAGAGAAAAAGATCATGTTCACTTGGGGTAATGTGGAGCCAGGGAAGTTTTCACTAAGGAGGTGGCCTGAGCTGGGTAGTCCTTGAATGGACAGGACCCGGACCTGCAGAATGTAGGGGAAAGCAGAGAATGTGAGAGACCACACTGGACAAGAGAGAATGCTTCTCAAGAAGACCTCAGCCAAGACCAGTTTGGCTCAGTGGACAGAGCGTTGGCCTGTGGACTCAAGGGTTCCAGGTTCAATTCTGGTCAAGGGCACACAAAGGGTACCTTGGTTGTGGGCACATCCCCGGGTGTGTGTGTGTGTGTGTGTGTGTGCAGAAGGCAGCTGATCGATGTTCCTCTCTCATCAATGTTTCTAGCTCTCTGTCCCTCTCTCTTCCTCTCTGTAAAAAATCAATCAATATATATATATATTTAAAAGAAAACCTCAACATTTTGTAACTACAGCTCCCTGTGAGTCAATAGCATGGTATAACTGCCTAAAGTGAGTGTGTCTTTGGCTCTATGAACAGAAGAATCACATCCATATCAAAAACTGTTACTATTCTGTGAAAAGTTTTCATCTGAAGTGAGATCCTGATGTATGAGAGGGCTGAGAAGATAATTACCCAAAAAACAGTGAAGGGGCTCCACTATCCACAAGGCGAGTGACCAGTGCGGGTTACTTTACATGTCTCATCTTTGATTGCCTTATCAGTAAGATGAGAATGCCATTTACTGCACAAAGTTCGTGGTGAGGTTAAAGGAGTGCCTATACATGAGACATACTTTAAGAGTCTCATGCTCGACCGACTGAGCTAGCCGGGCACTTCCGAGACACACTTTAAATGATTCTTCAAAAATAAAGCATTGTGAAAGAACGGATGGATGCCTGAGACATGGCATCTGTCTTTAATTATTTAATGGGTCAGGCCCTGGCCGGGTAACTCAATTGGTTAGAATGTCATCCTGACATGCCAAGGTGGTGGGTTCCATCTCTGGTCAGGGTTCATACAAGAAGCAACCAATGAATGCATACATAAATGAAACAACAAATCATCAATGTCACTCTCTTTTTCTCTCTCCCCCTTGCCCCCCCCTCTCTCCCCCTCAAGTAAATAAATAAATATTATTGAATGGGCCACTGTAAGAAGAGGGGCAGACTTCCTTAATGGTGCAGGAGAAGAATTGGTGAATGGAAATAAGTAGATTAGGGTTGGCACGAAGACCAATGTACAAATACCTGGGAAAGACCAAATATAGAGAATGCTAGGTTAAGAGTGGCCACTCATCAGAGATGTAGATGAAGGCATTTCTGTTTGGTTCAGTGCTTGAACTAGCCAGTCCCAACATGTCTCCCAGTGCCAAGATTCTAATACAAAGCTGTGGCTATGTCAGCTTAAATAGAAAACTACAATTTCCTTGGAAGTTCTGTGAAGACAGGGATCATACTCATTTGTTTATTTCTCTATGAAGTGCCCAAAGGAGTGCTGGGCGTAGAGCTGGCATTTGATGAATATCTGTTGAGTGAATGAATGAGACAATGCATGGAAAATTTCTTGTAAACTGTAAAATATTGCAGATGGTTAGAAGTGGCAATGATAATGGCTGATATTGTGTTCTGTTTCAAGTGCTTTATTTCTTTTTGTTTGTTTGTTTTTTAAATATATTTTCATTGATTTCAGAGAGGAAGGGAGAGGAAGAAAGAGATAGGAACATCAATGATGAGAATCATTGATTGGTTGCCTCCTGCACGCCCCCCCCCATGGGGGATTGAGTCTGCAACCCTGGCATGTGCCCTTGACCAGGATCAAACCCAGGCTCCTTCAGTCCACAGGCCTACACTCTGTCCACTGACTGAAACCAGCTAGGGCTCAAGTGCTTTCTATACATTATTACAAAGATAGTAAGTGTTCAGTAATGGAAAAGGAGTTCAGTAATGGGAAAAGCATGGGAAGAAGTGAAGTGTGGAGGACACAGGAAGGACCAGGGAGTCATAGGCCAGAGACAGAGAAGATAGGATAAGAACACCTTGGTTCTATTGTGCTAAAAAACACACACACACACAAAATAACAAAACAAAACTGGAAGGGGCATGACTGGGCTGCAGATCTGTGGGTGGCTGCTAGAATAAGATGGTGAGCAGAGCAACAGGAGGGATGGAAGTGATAAAGGGAGATTTGGTCATGGCGTTGTAAAACCAAGCCGCCTGAAGATAAAGAGGAGGCGGCATCTTTCCATTGGAACTTTGCTCATGACTTGCATCATGGTGGTGAAGATCAGCTCCCTGCTGAGGACCACAGTCGCTTTCCAGGGTTTCCTGGCTGAGATGAGGCTTTACTCAGTAGCCCCTGCATTTTGGCAGAGATGTCCTTCCTCTACCAAAGAATCAGTACTTGATGGAAGGATAAAATTGAGTTTCCCATGAACTAGATGGCCTGATTTCTGCACAGGGAAATTGGAGAAGAGATGTCTGAGGAGTCCTGAGTCAGGAATGGATGAGGCAAGTGACTTTCTCAGTTTACCATAATTTGATTGGAAAAAAAAAAAGACCCCTGCCACCAGTTCTTTCTCCAATCAGTCTAGATGGGGGTGGGGGCTTCTATCTAAATGCTTCCTTAACTTAATCCAGATTTATCCTCAGTATTCCAAATTTTTTCTCTCCTCCTCCTCCTCCTGCTCCTCCTTCTCCTTCTTCTTCTTGTTTTTCTTCATTAACCCTCACCCAAGGATATTTTCCCATTGATATTTTTAGAGAGAGTGGAAAAGACAAAGAGAGAAACACATAGATTGGTTACAGGCTCCTCTCCAGGCCGTGAAGAAGCCTGCAACCAAGGTAGGTGCCCTAGATTGGATCAAACCTGGAATCCTTTGGTCCACAGGCAAACACTCTATCCACTGAGCCAAACCAGCCAGGGTCAACTTGCCTCTTTTTTATACCCTTTTGAGAGCTGGAACCAACCCCAGGGAATATGTTTCCGGCTCCCTTTCAGGTTTCCTCTCCCCTACCTGCGTCGGTATCGGTATCTTTCCCATTGGAGAGAGTGCCATCATTTGAAAGAAGCTTTGCAGAAAAAAGCAATTCAGGTGAATACCAACTAAGGGTCCCTTCACAGGCAGGAAGAGGCCCTCCTCTCTTGGTCTGTTGTCTCATGCTGCCACCTGGTGTCCTCAAACCTTACAATATCTCACCCTAGCGAGGGGCCACATTTCCTTCATTCACTCATATCCATGTACACAACACATTCATTTCTTTAAGTATATATTTTATTGATTTTTACAGAGAGGAAGGGAGAGGGATAGAGAGTTAGAAACATCGGTGAGAGAGGAACATCCATCAGCTGCCCCCTGCACACCTCCTACTGGGGACACGCCTGCAACCAAGGTACATGCCCTTGATCAGAATTAAACCTGGGACCTTTCAGTCCGCAGGCCGATGCTCTATCCACTGAGCAAAACCAGGTAGAGCAGCACATTCATTTTTTTATTCACTGATTTGCTTAATCTTTTGGCAAAAATATACTGTCTTCCCTCGGGCCAATTATGGTGCAAGTCGCTCCATCCCTCCACTTGTTTGTAGGTAGTCCTGTTTCCATGCTGCCCTCTGTCCCTCTCTCCCTGTTTAAAGAGACTCCAGTGTTTCTCCTCTAAATATTCCAGATAACTCTAATTCTTTTGCTAGCAGGAGTGGAGACAATCTCTCCCTAACAGTGGGTTTCTGACCTGAGAAACAAGGTTGATGGGCATGAAGAATGTCCACTGAAGCCCGGCTGGTTTGGCTCAGTGGATAGAGCGTCGGCCTGCGGAATGAAGGGAGGGTCTCGGGGGTTTGATTCCAGTTAAGGGCACTTTCCTCCGTTGTAGGCTCCTCCACATCCCGGGCCCTGGTTGGGGCTCTTGCAGGAGGCAACCAATCAATGTGTTTCTTTCACATGGATATTCCCTCTCTCTTCTACTCTCTCTAAAAATCAATGGAAAAATACCCTTGAGTGAGGATTCAAAAAACAACAATAACAAATAAAAAACAACACACACACACACACACGCACACACACACAGTACACTACAGAGCAATATACTCCAAACTGGAGTTAGGTGGCCTGGAGACAGGGGACTTTTACTCCTTCAGAGTTGGAACTCCTTCTGTGGCACAAATGCTCCTCCCAGTGGTCATGCCAGGTTATGGCAATGTCGTCGTCCCCCGCCCCCCCCCCCTCACTCCACTTCCCAGGAGAGTTGGGCCAAGACCGGAAGAAAAGGGGCTGGAGGGGCTGAGCTAGGTTGGGAAAAGAGGTAAGCAAGCAGTGCCATTTAATCTGCACTGATGTGAATTCCCCAGAATGGTAGGCACATTCTTATTAAAGCATAAATAGATAAAATCCATTTTGAATTGGTTTTATGTATCCCTTCTATTACTATAATAACTGACATTTATTAAGCTCTAATCTTTGCTAGACACTGTTCTAAGTGCTTTACTTGCATTGTACAGACTCCTCAAAACTCACAGAGACTCTGCAGAGAGATTAAGGGACTGTACTGAGTCATATAAAGAGTAAGTTGTAGGGTCTGTCTCCAAAGCAGGTTTCCTTCCATTCCTTTGGAATAGGCTGACAGGGTAAAAGCAGGCAAAGTTTATTTATGTCAGAATCTAGTGGAAAAAATAATCTCTCCTCTTGGAGTTGGCTCTGATCTATTCCAGCTCACAGGAAAGACTCCTGCCTACAGGGCAATTTCCTTCAGAAACACCGCTCAGCAGCTCACCTGACAGAGTCTGGAATGCGGAAGTTGAAGGATTAACAAGAATGGATCAAATGTTGATTTGATTGGTTCAAATCAGTCAAATTAAAATTTACCCACAGCACATGGCCTCTTTTTTTTTAAAATTGATTTTAGAGAGGAAAGGGGGTGAGAGAGAGAGAGAGAGAGAGAAAGAAAGAGAGAGAGAGAGAGAGAGATCAGTGATGAGAGAGAACCATTGATCTGCCACTCCTACACACCCACTACTGGGGCTCAAGCCCCAAACTCAGGGAATTGAAACCACTCCTGCACAATACGAGCACCATTGACTGGGAATTAAAACCTGACCTCCTGGTCATAGGTCGATGCTTCATCACTGAGCCACATTGGCTGGGCCATGCCTACTTTCAATATTGTCTAGTAGGGAGTTGATGTGGGAGTATACAAAGATAGCTAAGTAGTCCATATCCTCTGAAACTAGTGTGGGGAGACATACATTTTTATAAAAATATCTCTGAGGTAAGGAAAATATGATAAAGGAAGGCAAAAAATACTCTAAGAGTGGGGTTTGAAAGAGGTAGAACCAAATGTCTCTCTAGAGCAGTGGTTCTCAACCTTTCTAATGCTGCGATCATTTAATACAGTTCCTTGTGTTGTGGTGAATCGCAATGTAAATATCTGTGTTTTCTGATGGTCTTAGGCGACCCTGCTAGTGGTTCTCAACCTGTGGGTCACTGCTGTAGAACCTAAGACCATCAGAAAACAGGTCACGACCCACAGGTTGAGAACCTCTAGAGGATTTGAAAGGGTTTTGTAGAGGAGTGGCTTGTAAACTGGGCTTTATGTGTATGTGGAATTTCAACAGATACAAACTTAGGGGGAGACATGGGGGAAGATAAAAAAAAAATAGCAAGAACAAAGACCAGAGATCTGTTGGGAGGTACAGCGCATGTGGAAGACTTGTTCTCAACTAGATGGAATACAAGGTTCACAAAGGGCGCTGGCAGGGTGAAAGGCTGGCCTTAGAGGGTGGAGAGCCTTGGATGCCAAGATCAAGGGTTAAACTCCACTGAGCACCAAGAGACATTTAGGATTTTTACTTGCAAGGAGAGATACACAGGGGGCTGGCAAAAGTAGGTTTACAGTTATTTCTGTGGGGAAAAAAGATGCAGGTTATAATTGTTACAATAGCTTTAGTAATTCAAAAGAATGTCACAGCGGTACAGGGCACTTAGGTACAGTCTTGTAAGGACTCAATGTGCTGGCCTCCCTTATGTATCCATTAAGCACACTTGGGCACAGAATTCCTATGGTCATCAATTTCTTGACATGCTTCTCTTAATGCAGTGAATCATATCACCCACAGTATGTGGTTTTTATAAAAAGACTTTATTTCTGACAACAGCCCCAAAAGAAGGAGCTCGTTGGGGTGAGAGGACTGGTGATTGTGGCGGTCATGCCACTAGCCCTCATCACCTGTTGGGTACTCACAACTCACCCCTATATTTAAAATTATGCTTTAGAATGGACTCTGGCAGTTATGGTTGAAGAGGATTTGCTAATTTCCAGACAAAAAAGAGCAGAGTCTCACCTACAGAGTAGGTGTGGGGCAGGTAGAGAGGAGGCGGATGGACAGGGACCTGGTAATGGGCTGATATACACTGAGTGGCCAGATGATTATGACCACCCCATCAGTACTTCATTGGGCCACTTTTTGCCTTCAATACTGTGGCAATTCTTCTTGAAATTAACTCCACGAGATGTTGAAAGGTGATGCTAGGAATCTGACACCATGTCTGATGAATAGCACTGTCCAGTTCTGTGAGATTTGATGATTGTGGAACCAGCTGCCTGAAGGCTCTTTTAACTTTGTCCCACAAATGCTCAATTGGATTGAGATGTGGTGATTGTGGGGGCCACCTAAGCAAGGTAAAGTCTCCCTCATGTTCTTGAAACCACTCACGCACAATATGAGCACCATGGCATGGTGCATTGTCTTGTTGGAAGAAGTCATCTCCATTGGGACATGCCATCAACATGATAGGATAAACTTGATCCGCAATCATACTTAGGTATGTTGTGCTATTTAGATGTTGTTCCACACAAATTAAAGAGCCCAAATCATGCCAGGAAAACATGCCCCAAACCATAACACTGCCCCCACCAGCTTGAAGGATTGTACTCATGCATTAGGGGTGCATGCTGTTTCCATGAAATTCTCACTCTGCCATCTGCATGATGCAACTGGAAACGTGATTCATTGGA
This sequence comes from Lasiurus cinereus, assembly GCA_011751065.1. Classification (NCBI taxonomy): domain Eukaryota; kingdom Metazoa; phylum Chordata; class Mammalia; order Chiroptera; family Vespertilionidae; genus Lasiurus; species Lasiurus cinereus. The sequence goes on along the minus strand of JAAGEH010000042.1, from coordinate 29,103,033 downwards.
CCACAATGACTTTTTTTCCAATGTTCAACTGTCCAATCCTTGTGTTCCTGTGCAAATTGGAGACGTTTTATCTTAACTACAGACAGCAAAGGTGTTTGAACAGGCCTTCAGCTTCCATATCCCATATGAGGCAGTGTTTGGCTAACTTGCCTACAAACATCAGGTGGTCATAATAATCTGGCCACTCAGTGTATATATCAGAGGCCCAGTGCATGAATTTGTGCATGGGTGGGGTCCAGCCAGCCTGGTCAGGGAGAGGGGACATGGGTGGTTGGCTGGCTTGCCTACTGGTTGAACTCCTGGTCGAGGGGACAATTTGCTATTAGCCTTTTATTATATAGGATATACACTGAGTGGCCAGATTATTATGTGTTCAGAGATCATAATAATCTGGCCACTCAGTATTTATAGAGTAGTAGGAAGGAAGAGATTATGTGGTGAAATACCACATGGAGAAAAAAACACACAGAAACAAATGAAATACCACATAGAGACTTTAGCACTAACTAGACTTACTGAATACCAATGGTTCTAGTAGTTTCCTCACAATAACCATGGGAATAGTATATCTACCTGACATGATTACTGTGGGAGGACAGGATTTGATTATGTAGGGAAAGCACCTGGCATACAGCAGATACTCTTAGATTAGTTTTTTTTTTTAAGTATATATTTTTTATCTATTTCAGAGAGGAAGGGAGAGGGAGAGAGAGATAGAAACATCAATGATGAGAGAGAATCATTGATCAACTGCCTCCTGCATGCCCCACACTGGGGATCGAACCGTGACCGCCTGGTTCAGAGGTGGACAACCACTGAGCCATGTTGCCAGGCTTATTTCTGTTCTTAATATTCTTCTACACTTATTTTCATATACATTTTACTATTTTCTTTTTGAGAACTTGTTCGACTGACACTTCTATGAGATTACTTGCAACTCAATATTTTAAAATCACTGAATATCGGAATTTGGAAAGGAATTTAGAGATCAGATAGTTCAGTCCTCTCAATCCATAGAACATAGCCAGATAACAGAATTCTGTAACTCACTCAAAAGAACTTTAAAGATGAATTTGCTTAATTTACAAACAAAGAAATTTAGGTCTCAGAGAGATTAAGTGATAGTCTTTCTACTTCACCACACAATTCTGTGCAATTCAAGACATGTCTACTGAGCTCCTACTTTGTGCAGAGCACACGAAGTAAGACGAGGTAAGTCATATAATGGAGAAAGAACATGATATGAGACAACAGAAGAAAACAAAGTTCCAGTGAAGGATATCTGATCATTTAACTATATGAGCAGATTTAACTAGATTTTGAGGAGATCTGGCACATTCTTGCTATATATACATGTTTTTTAATATGTGAGGAAATAGCCTCAACAGATTAAGCTACTTGTCCTAAAAGCCATGTCCAAAGTGACACTGTTAAAGACAAGGTCTGGTCTGGAAGTCAGTCCTAGCTCAGACTCCGGTGCCTTTTCTCTGACATCTCAGTTTACGTCAGCTCTATTTCTCCTAAGCTCTATCCTGTATTGCCAACTGCCTGCTAGGCCTCCTATCTAATAAAGAGGGAATATGCTAACTGACCATCACTCCATCACAAAGATGGCTGGCTGCACCCACAGCTGAGGCCAAGTTCCCATAAGGAGCCTTAACAAGCCATCAGCAGGGACCTGAGGCTATGCCTTCCCCTGCCCCTGTGGGGCTTGACAGGGGACCTCAGGCTGGGTCCCCCACCCGGCAGGGCTTGACAGGGGACTTCAAGGTGGGCTTCCCATCCTGGTGCTGGGCTAGGGGACCCCCAGGCTGCTCCCCCTGCCCCAGCACCAGGCCGAGGGACCTCAGGCCATGCTCCACTCCCACCTAGTGGGACTTGATGTGAGACTTCAAGGTGTGCTTCCCATCCTGATGCTAGACTAGGGGATCTCAGGCTGCCCCCCCGCCCCAGCGCCAGGCTGGGGGATCTCAGCCCATGTTCCCATCAAGTGGGGCTTGACAGGGGACTTCAGGCTGTGTCCCCCACCCTAGCACCAGGCCAGGGGACCTCAGACTGTACCCCCCGCCCTGTGGAGCTTGGCAGGGGCCCTCAGGCCGTGCCCCCCGCCCCAGCACTGGGACAGGGGACCTGAGGCTGCACCCCCCTGCCTGGCTGGGCTTGACAGGGGACCTCACGCCATGCCCCCACCCAGCAGGGCTTGATGGGGGACCTCAAGGTGCACCCCCAATGCTGGGTTGGGGGACTCAGGCTGCACCCCCGCCCAGTGGGGCTTGACTGGGGACCTGAGGCTGCACCCTCCTCCCCAGGCTGGGCTGGGGGAGCTAAAGTTGAGCCCCCACCTGGCGGGGCTAGACTTCAGGCCATGCCCTCACCTAGGGGGGCTTGACAGGGATCCCAGGTCATGTCCCCCAACTGATGGGGCTTGATAGAGGACCTCAAGGCATGCCCCCTGCCTGGGTCTGTGCTGGGGAACCTCAGGCCACACCCCCTGTCCTGGCACCAGGCCAGGGTACCTGAGGCTATGCCCCCTGCCCAGCAGGGCTTCACAAGGGTGGGACTGGCCAGGTCTGGGTCTAGCCCAACTGGAGCGGGGACCAGGTCTAGGTCTCATGCAATTTTCAGGTGCATGTGGGTGGGCAGGGACTTGACTCTGGGTCCCATGGTGAGCCCCAGACTCTGACAGGAGAAAGGTTTTCATTTATATTTTACTAATTTTCTTTCATCTCTGACACTTGTATTACAGAAAAGGGAAAATAGCAATATTAAATTATCCCCTTTTAATGTGCATGAATTTTATGCACTGGGTCACTAGTTTCTAAATAAATGTCCATCTACTATCTTATTTTACTTAGTCAGTAGCACAACCATTCTTTGTTTGTTAATCCTCACCTGTGGATACTTTTCCATTGCCTTTTAGAGAGAGTAAAAGAGAGAAAGAGGGAGGAGAGAGAGAGAAGCATCAATGTAGACATATTGATTGGTTGCCTCCCACACGTGGGAGTAGAGATTGAACCTGAAACCCAGGTATGTGTTTGACCAGGTATCGAACCCGGGACCCCTCAGTGATGCCCCAACCACTGACCCATGCCGGCCAGGGCACACAACCATTCTTCCAGTTGGGATGGATCAATATCCAATAGCCACGTACAACAATACACATAACAACTACAGCATGCCTCTTACATATTCTGTCACTAGGTCTTCAAAATGTCTCTTTTACCCAGGCTTTTCTTTCTTTTTTTTTAGGTAAGTTTTCCATATATATATATATATATATATATATATATATATATATGTATATGTGTATATATTGATTTTTTACAGAGAGAAAGGGAGAGGGATAGAGAGCTAGAAACATTGATGAGAGAGAGACATCGATCAGCTGCCTCTGGGGATGTGCCTGCAGCCAAGGTACATGCCCTTGACAGGAATCGAACCTGGGACCTTTCAGTCCTCGGACTGATGCTCTATCCACTGAGCCAAACCATTTCCGGCTACCCAGGCTTTTCTTTGGTGACCATTTCTACTACCTGGGTAGAGAGCCTTATTGTTTTAATACTGGTTTTGTCTTCAGTCTCTGATAAACTTTAGAGCCTTAAAGGTTACCTAAATCCAACTTTCACCCAAAGAGAGAACAGTACTCCTGTTCCTGATAATGGTCAGCCAGCTACAGCGCAGGGTCCTCAACCACTCTCAGGACAGCTGTTTTCCTACGAGTCACCCAAGTAATTAGTAAGTTCAGTCGCTTACCACTCAACAAATGTTTACTGACCATATTCTCTGTGGCAGGCACAGTGCTTGGTAGACTGGCAATTTAGCTGCACAGGGCTCCCCACTGGCCTTCTGCATTCCCACCTTTCCTGTCTTTGTTCACTGGCCTTAAGTCACTTCCAGTTGCGTTTCTTCATCTCTAACATAGAGATAATATCTTGAAGGGCTGTTCTGAAGACCGACTGATAAATATGTGTAGAAGTGTTCTGGAAACCAAGTGTAATATAGGTAAGGCTTTCTCTCTTGTCTCCAACTATGTAAAACATAATTGGGGTGGGGAGTGACTCCACTCTCATCTTTTAAATTACATTTTATACATGCAGAAGCGTAATTGTTATATGTGATATAAAAATAATAAAGTGCCCATAGATTTACCTTTAACCCAATAACTAGAACATTACCAAAAGCATCCACCTCTTCTTCCTTATCCCATCCTCAGCCTCTCTTCAAGGTAACTACTAATGAGTTCTGTATTTATTATTATTCTTCTTTTAAAAATGTTTTATCACACATACCGAAAGAATATGTTGCTTAATGTTGCTTGTTTTGAAATTTACAAAAACTATTTCAAATGTTTGCGTTCTGGGATTTCTTTTTTACGTTCAATAACATGTTCCTAAGACTTATCTAATCCGAGTATATACTCTGAAGCTTCGTCTTCTTTGCGTGGCCTTTTTTCAGATCACCAAAGCACATAGTGATCTTTCCCCCTTAGCACTCAATGTCTATCCACAGAAAGGGAAGAAATTGTACCTTCACGTTTCCTACATCTTTAAGTGTCATCACCTCAACTAGACAAACTCCTCGGAGCGCAGGGAGGCGGCTTGTCAGCACTGAATGGGGAGTTATGAGCCTGGGTTCCTCTCAGGCAGTGTCTCAGCCTCCCTTCCAGCTGCCCGAGCGTCTCTAACCTTCCTGTGAGGAACTCCTGAGACAATGGCTATAACATATGGATGAAGAAAGGGGTTCCACGGAAAGTCATCCCACAGTTGTGCTCTGAGACAAATTCCCAACTGGGCAGGTTATGGTGGGTGGTCACGGTCCAGGCCTATAACCTCCTTAGTGAGAGGTCCAGCCCTGTGCATCCTTCTTGTGCATCCAGGTTAACACCCCTTTGAAATGCCAGAAGTCATACCCTTCCACGGGAGTAACCCTGTTCACTATCTTATAACCCTTCCCCTTCCCTCGCTTTCTCCCACCTTCTTAATTTCAAATGCGTTAAAAAGCTGCAAAACTGTTATTCTCTGAGCATCTGAGATCTTTCTCTCCGGCATAGGTCATCAGTTTGGCTCAAAACAAAAACAAAACAAAAAAAAACTCATTAAAATTCTCCACAGATTTGGATGTTGCTTACGTCCACAAAATGCTTGGTACACTGAGAAGTGTCATTCTCAAATTAATATTCCTATTACTGTTGGCCCAGAGGGGTCTCTGCACCAAGACCCCAGCTAAGGGCTCGGGCTGAGTGAGGGGGTGCTGTGTCACCCCTCCGGGCGGGGACAGAGACTTGTTTGGGAGGCTCCAGGCAGAACCAGGTCTGGCGTAGCACTGACGGAGGCCAGACCTCTGGGAAAACTTACCAGGAGGACAGAGGGCGCTCTCGGCCCCTCAAACTGGGCAGAGACGAGGTTAAGGTCCGCGCATGCGCGCCTCCTTCTCTAAGGTCTCGGTGAGACCCAGCCAAAACTGGTTCGCCGGGCTTTTCCCCGCCTCCACCTTATAAGGGCTCGACCTTTTGTGTACGCATGCGTCTTTTCCAGGCTTCGGTTGGCTGACGATCCCATCCGTCATTAGAAGAGCCAATGAAATGCGCCTCAAGGTCCACGCCCCGCGGCGGGGGACACTGGGAGGAGGGTGGGGTCTGTGTCGGACCCCTGCAGTTGTGGAGCCAGGGATGGAGGAAGTCTGTCCCTGCGCGGGCGGCAGGCTCGGGAGCGTTGGCTCCCGGCCGCCAAACCATTGCTTTCTTTGTCATGTTACAGGCGGAGGGGTGAATGGGGAGGGAAAGGGCCCGTGTGAAGGGCGGCGGGTTCAGCTCTGCTTCCGGCTGTCATAAAGGGCACAGCCATGAAGCCCGGCCGTGCCCGGCCCTGCGAGGCGCTTGGGAATGGTGGTCTCTGCTCCCTGGAACCCTGCGGTCTGGAGGGGCGGGTTTGACCGGTGCTTTTATCGCCTTCTCCCCGCTCCCCTTTCGCCTTAGATGGAGGTTTTTTGCTTCCCGAGTTCTGAACGGCTCCCTCGTCCCCGCCCATCCCCGGCCGGCAGCAAGGACGAGGCGCCAGCAGCCACTCTCAGCTGAGGGGAGTGACCGGCGAAGGACGGACGCCACGGTCACGTGAGGGCGGGTCTTGGCGGGCGCGTGACCCGCCCGGTAGGCGGGGCCCTCCCTCGCCCCTCCCCCTCGGAGGCGGGGCCACCCGCTTTTCTTCGGCACGTGGCGGCTGATGCGCTGTAAATAGGAGTGACTCTGGGCGGCCACGCTGCGGAGGCAGGGACCGCACTTTACGAGACCAAACTGCCCGAACGAGGCCCAGGACTTGTAAACACGTGGAAGCGAGTACAAAGCAAAGGGGAAGGGTGTTAAATACAAATCACTTAATCCTGGAAGCAATTAATCCTGGGCCCCCAGGCTGATTTGAACGACATCTTTCCAGGAACGGGCGTGAGGCGCCGCCGTGGGAAGGACCTGAGAGCTGCCTTTTTAACTTTGGGGCCGCGGGTTCACCCACTGTAACACAGACGCTGCGGATCGCCATAGAGTCAGGCCTGCGCCTCGGCTGGGCAGCGACTCAGAATCCTTTCGAGTCCGTAAACACACACACGCAGCACGTCTGGGCTCCAGGAGGAGCACCACTTGGGAGCCCGGCGTGGGGTCGCCTCATGCCCCTTTGACATCTGCTAGATGTTCCTGAAACAAGTTTCCGCCATCACAAGGCTGGAAAAGTTACTCAGCCCATGGGACTGAGGGCGGCGTGAGTCAGAAGAACAGGAGGTCCGGGGAACTGGCCTGGCCTCCTTGGCTGGAACAGTCAGAATCCACCCTTTGCTTCCTGCCTCCCAGAGCTACCTCTTTGGGGAGTAGGAGCCCCAGCAGGTGCTAATCCTGCAGTGGGCTGCTGATAGTGACACCCCGGAAACTGGAACCCACACTTTTTCAGCCTCATTGGTGCTCCTGGAGCTGGGGAGTAGAAGAGAAGCTGCAGAAAGTCACCACGCCCGCGAAGGGGAAAAAATAAAATAAAATCCTTCAGGTTTGTAGCACTCCGTAGTTTACATACGTTACCTCATTTTAGTCTGACACATACTGTGTGCCAGGCACTGAGCCAGGCACAAAAAAGGGATGAGGCCGGGCACTTTTTAAAGGAGCATTCGGTCCAATTTTAAAGAGAAAATTGAAACCAGTATCCACATTTTCAGGAAAAATGAGGCAGGTGCTATGAAGGGGCAGGCAGATTCCTAACACCCCATTAGAGAGGAATAACACAGCCAGCTGGGTAGGACAGGGGAATAAAAGTTTTACGAAGGAAAAGTTGTAGGAGTAAACCTTGAATAACAGTAAAGTTTACAAAGAAAGAAATAGGGGTATAAGGCAGGGTTTCAGATACCTTCTTACCCAAGTAAGCTAATTTATTTTCATGTCCTTGACAAGTAGCAGTCATACAAATAACACAATGGAGCACTTAGTTTGGGTCAGGAATGGTTTTAGGTTCATTTAGATGTGTCATGTACTCAAATCTCACAGCAGCCCACTTACACAGGAAGCAACTGAGCCATGGAGAGGTCCATCTTCCAAGTACTTAGTAAAGAAGTGTCATCTTTCCTTATCAAGCTGAAACCGGTTTGGCTCAGTGGATAGAGCCTGTGGACTGAAAGGTTCCAGGTTCGATTCCAGTCAAGGGCATGTACCTTGGTTGCAGGCACATCCCCAGTAGGGGGTGTGCAGGAGGCAGCTGATCAATGTTTCTCTCATTGATCTCCCTCTCTGTAAAAAAAAAAATCAATAAAATATATTTTTTTAAAAAAGAGAAAGCGAATGACCGTTAGGGTTGCACTGGGTGTCTTGCCTTTAGAATCAGATCTTCCTAAGGTGCCCATAACCCCGACCACCATCCCTAACCCTGAAATTACCCCGGGGAGCAAAGTACACCTTCTCCTCTTTATGCCTCCAAGAATGTACCCCCAAGCTTTCCCTTGTTTCCAACTCAGTCTGTCTAAATCTCAGGAGATGCCGGGTAGCCCTGTCTGGAGTCCCTGGAGCACCACCATCCATCCAGTCAGTACTCCAAGCATGAGTTTGGCAGTTACTGTTCCTCCTCCCTTTCCTTCGCCACCTCCATCAGGCAGTTTCCAAGACCTGTAATTCTACCTCTCACATACCTACTAAATTCATCCTCTTCGTTGTAAAGGACCCTGACTGGGCCTCAATTTTGTGTTCCTTCCAACTGATTCTCTGAGGCACTGAGAGAGAACGTGTATGGGCAGGAGCTTTCTGAAATGCAAATATGGTCACGTCCATCCTCTACTTAAAATCCTTTGGTGACCAAACATCTTCTGCAGAATAAAGTCCAGATTATGGCAATCAAGGCCCTTCACAGTGAGCTTTCTACTACTTCTTCAGTTTTATCTGCTCTTCCTTTAACCCGCACCACAGAATTGGACTTCCTGAATGCACTAATCTTTCTCCGTATCTTAACTTGTGCTATTCTTGCTAGTGGGAATACCCTCATTTGCCTAGGATATGCCATGTCTTCAAAATTCAGGTCCAACACCTCCTCGAAAAAGACTCCCTGATCTCCACTGGCTTGGATTTGGGTGTGCCTCATCTCTGATCCCACGGCCTGCTCGTCTCCGTTCCATGACACTGAACACAGACTTCTGACTCAAGGCTTCTTGGCTCTTGTCCCCACTAGATTGTGAGTTGCCTCGCTCCTCTCTGTATCCTCGGTGCCTAACAAAGGATTTCAGAGTACATGCTTAACACATGTTTGTGGCACTTCAACAGAAGAATGACATGAACAGAGACACAAAGGGTCCATCCAGGAATGGACCGGGCTGCCTGTCCAGTCCAGAGTCCCAGGGCTGTGCAGCAGGGATGTGTGGACCAAGCCTGGAAAAGAGGTTATGTTGATTCTCTGACGGCCCTGGGAGCCAGGCTGAGACGTGGGGATTTCACGTGGTATGATGAGCAGCGGAGAACCCTGAGGTACTAGATGGTCAGAACTGTGCCAAAGACAGGATGGTGCTGAAACCGGTTTGGCTCAGTGGATAGAGCGTCGGCTTGCGGACTGAAAGGTCCCAGGTTCGATTCCGGTTGGGGGCGTGTACCTTGCTTGCGGGCACATCTCCACTGTGGGGCGTGCAGGAGGCGGCTGATCGATGTCTCTCTCTCATCAATGTTTCTGACTTTCTATCTCTCTTCCTCTCTGTAAAAAAATCAATAAAATATATTTTTAAAAAAAAGAAAAGACAGGATGGACTGGAGAAGGGGGAGGCAGGGATTAGAGAAAACAGGCAGCTACCAGCTCTGCTTACCATCGATGAAACGGCAGCTTGGGGAGATGGTGATGCTCGGGGCCACACAGCTGTTAAATGGCAGAACTAGGAGCCAAACCAGTTCTGGACTAAGTCAAGTCCAGAGTTCTGCCCCTCACCACAGGGTTATCAGGAGATGGGGCTTCAAGGCGGTCCGAATGCGAATGGATAATCCGTTAGTCAGGATAGAATAGGTTCTCTTGCAGGCACAACACCCAAACCTCTGTGGCTTAACATTTTCTCTTCACACAGTCCCGAGTGCCGGACACCTTGAGGCAGCTCGGCGACCCAGGCTGCTCGGATGTGCTTCCATAGTTCCCACGACAGGGAAAGCACTCGGAGAACCATGTCCCAGCTTTATTTGGAAGTTTTATTGGACACACATACCAACCATGATTCAATGTGGGAGGACCACACAAGGGTATGAGTACCGCAGTGAGGTCATTGGATGTCACCCTGGGGGCTGCCACCACAGGCAGCTGGAGGGGAGCCTGGTCTGGAGGACGGTGTCTTCCTAAGCACTTCCTGCTCAGCTGTCTGTCAGCTCTGCTCCGGCTGAGGGAGAAGCCAGGTGAAGTTGGCAATGACCTTGGGGGGGGGGAGGCAGACCACTGCAGTTTGCAGATGAGGAAACACAAAGACATTCTGCAATTTGCTTGACTCCATGTACTCTTGCACCAACCTGCTTAGGCAGCAACCAAAGCATTCACTGTGCAGTGTGGGTTTTGGGCATTTGTAAGCCTCTCTCTCTCTCTCTCTCTCTCTCTCTCTCTCTCTCTCTCTCTCTCGCTGTGTATTGGCCTGTCTCACACTCCATTTTTGCCTCTGCAGCACCTAGCCCGGGCCTGGTAGAGAGGAGTGCCCAAATGTGTTAGCCAAGCCTTGCGCCCTTCCCTCCACAGCCCCTGTACCAGCCCGGAGCATAGCTGCGCAGGGTGTGGGGAAGCAGGAAGGAGTTAAGAGTCACCGGGCCCCAAGGGCACCAGGTAGGGAGGCCCTCTGGGATCTGGGAGGAGCGTAGGGAGAGGCTGCCTGGCACTGTTAGGTGCTTCAAAAGGGAGGGGAAGGGCAGATGCCCCCAACTGGAGTGAGCTGGCGGGGGCCGGGTGAAGGTGGACTTCATCTGTGCCTAACCTGGCGCCTGGGCAAGTTACTGCCACGGAACAGTTCTCAGTCTTCAAAGGAAGGTTCTCTACATGTGGCTCCCTCACTGCACACCACCCTGCTCCTGGCCAGGCCTTGAGTGGGACTTCTTTCTCTCATATCCCACGACCCCTCCCAGGACTCCTAACGGGACAACCCTCCCTAGTCCTGGGAGGGGTCGTGGGATATGAGAGAAAGAAGTCCCACTCAAGGCCTGGTCAGGAGCAGGATGGTGTGCAGTGAGGGAGCCTCAAGGTAGAGAACCTTAGACAACCCACAGCATTCACTTCCTCTTATGCCCCCCATGACCTGGGGCTGCCTCTGCTTCTGACAGAGAACCTGGGAGAAACCCTCATCTGGAACCCCAGGTCAGTCACCCGAAAGCCCGCCCTGAAGGCAACCGCCGCTCCTTCCCACTGCCGTGATGCCTGTGGGGCCACACAGCCCCCCGCCCACCCCCCTCCTCAGCCCACCACACCAGAGAAACCAGAACCCAAGCCAAAGTATCAGAAACGTGTATTCTTTTTCTTTTAATAGTAAACCTCTTTACAACAAATATAGTGAAAGAGTTTTCAAACAAAACTCATAAGAATCTCGAGGACTTTGTCTTTCTTATTGTGTAGAATACTAAGAAAGCATCACCATACAGCACAAAAAGAAATATTGAAAACAAATCAACAGCCACACACTTGGACTCGCCCTGCCCAGGACCCAGGAGGAGCCCCAGGAGTGTGGGTGATTGTCGGGTTTGGGGGTGAGGCACCTCCGTGCCCTGTCCCCTTCCTCCCTCTGGGACTTGAATGGGGAAGACAGAGAGAATCCAGATTCTCCATATAACATTCCAGCGCCCCTCCCCCAGTACAAATCCCATTCCTTCTACCAACTGTTCCGAGGGTGGGGAGAGGTGGCAGAGGGAGGAACAGAGGAGTTCCCAGGCTCCGTGCCTCCTCCCCTCCAGGAAAGCCTAAATCTATCCCCCGCCCCGCCCCAGGGGATTCCAAAGAGTCAGTTAAAAATATATAGATATAGATATTTCTAGATACACTTTTACATCATTTCTGTCTCTCCAAACAAATAAATAATCAGCAAGAGAAGGTGCATTACTTCCTTCCTGTCCAAGGTGGGGAGGGCTGGGTAAGGGTCAGGGGTCAGTCTCACTGTATTGAGTGCACTACTGGGGAAAGAGGAAATGGGGTGTTCAACGGGGGTGGGTGGGGGGGCCCTCTTGCCCACTGTCCCTGAAAGCTGTGGGAAACCTGGGGAGGGGAGGAGTATTGGATGACTCCAGTGATTACTTTGGCAAATGCCCAGTTATTCAGAGGAAGGAGTGGGTGGAGGCAAATTTGGCTTGTGAGAGGAGGGAGAAATGAAGTCTGCACTTGAGGTTTGGGTTCCCAGGGACCCTTCTTCTGGCCGGCCAGGAGCCCCTAACCCCCAAGAGAAATCTTGGGATTCTGAATTGCAGAAATGTCACACATTCATTCAACAATCACCCCCTGCCCCCCAGGGATAGAGAAGAAAGGACATACATCCACACATGGTAATCAAAAGCCAGGTTTGCCTTTACAAGGCAGAGGGCAAAACTGGTAAATATTGCACCGTGAACTGCAGGGGCCCTCACCCCCACCCCGTGTTTAATGGTGGCCAACCTCAGCTTAGAAAGGTGGACAGACTAATGGCAGGAACAGCCTGAGAAGGGATGGCCAGTCGGTCAATGTTTACTGAGCACCTATCATCCACTCACCACTCACTCGTTCAGCATTTCTGGAGTGCCAGGCACCGGGCAAGGCTCTGGACATGCACACCCACACAAGACTACATCCTCCTCCTTCACGGCCCTGATCAAGTCTCATCGCTTCTGGAAACTCCCTCTAGGAACTTGCAGAAGACTGGCCATGCTGTGTGCCCAGCCAGCAAGGGGGGGGAGGGGTTTCAGGTGAGAAGAATCGATGGCTCACTAGGAGGTGAGGAAAAAGCTTCAGGAAGGAAGAGGAGCTTGAGTGTCCCCTGAAAGCAGGGCTGGGGTGAGGAAAGAGTGTGCTCCGGGGAAGGGGCTGTGAAGGTGGGGGTACCGGGCAGACGACGGTGCGTGGAGCTGGGAGAGGCAGGGCGGCCGGGAGGGGTGAAGAGGGCCAACTGCTAGATTCTTTCTGACGGGAGGACAAAAATATCAGGGCTGAGGGCGAGAACAGGTGAAGCAGCAGGCCAGAGGGAGCGGGGCTCAGGGAGGAGGGTCATGGAGCTGGAAGCCAGAGCTATGTGGCTGCAACAGCCACCTGTCCCTCTGTAAACACATACCCAGGCACAGGCACATGCTCTCTCTCTCTCTCTCTCTCACACACACACGCACGCACGCACACACGCACGCACACGCACACGCACACACACAGATGCCCTCAGAGCTTAATTCGCACAAAGATTCATGTGTCTGCCCGGACAGGCTCAGAGACCCACACCACCACACACACACACATAAATACAAAGGAATACTTGGACATACAAACTCTAGATGCCCTTAGGAATACACTCAGGTACACGTACAGCCACCTGTCCCCCTCTGCTTCTGGTTCTTTCCCTGCCTCGTGCTGGGATACTGAAAGTGGCTGGGCCCTACAGGTGGGCAAAGAGAGTCACCTGGCACAGAACTGGGCCTTCTGTCTACTCTGCTTTCCCACCAGGAAAAAACCCCCAGGGAGTGCTATACCCCTGGGACAGAGGAGCTGGGCGTATGTGAAGGAGTCTGCCTGCCCACGCACGTTAGGGTGAAGGGTGGTGTGGGTCACGGGCGTGGGGCCTGCCCCCTCCAGTTTGACCTGTCATCCAGCCTGAGGTCTCAGGACCTGGGGAGGCGCAGAGAGAGGCAGACTGGGGGCCGGGGGGAGGGGAGCAAGAACAACAGCAGAAGAACCTCATCTGTACAGTACGGGCGTTTGAGTCATTATTATTACAATATACTTTGACAAAAATAGAATCTCATTTCATATCAATACAACAACAACAACAAAAAAAAAACAGTTTCCTGGACTGTTACACTGCTAACTTTTCCAAAGGTTGCTATTTACAATTACAGTAGCCAAGAGGGAAAGTGGGATACGGCCTGGGGGTGGTGGGACAGGAGGTAGCCAGACAATGAGGGCGCCAAGAACAGGGAGGTGGGGGCAGGAGCAGGAGCTGGGAGGAGGGCGGGGGAGGAGGGCCAAGGAGGAAAGAAGGGAGGCAGGCCTCGGCAGACCTCCGGCCCCCGTCCCCATCCTCTCACCCGTCCCCACGCCCACTCCTCTGGGAATATGTACGTGCAAGGAAGATCAAGTCCCCTCACTCACACTCGCCCCTGGATGCAAGGGTTCCGTCCTCAGGCATCCCAAAGTGACCAGACCCGCTCCCACTGAGTCACCTCACTCAAGTTCCTCTCCCCAGTTCTCCCTGCGTGTCGTGGCCAGCTTTACTGGGCTGGTGTCCACCGAGGGCTGGGGAGCTATTGCACTGTGTCTCAGAGACAACGCTGGGAAAAGGAAGGGGTGCTGACTCACCCCTGGGCCCAGCCCTGTCCCTCCTCAGCCTTCTCTCTCCTCATGGCTCTTTCTCTCCAAATGTGCTTCAGAGGGGCGCTCCCTCCCCTCCTCCCCGCAGCCTCAGGTTCCTCGGCAGCCTTCCCAGCCCCAAAGCTCAGCCAGCACCCCCACACCGCGGAGGTGCAGCTCACACAGAACACGGGAGCGGGTGCCGTGTGTGTGCAGGGGCATGTGGGGCCAGGCTTGGGGATTCTGCCCCAGAGAAGAAACCCTGTACAGAGCCTCTTCCTCGCTTTCCCCTGAAACACACACCCACCATCAAGCCAACTTTGGGGTCTCAGTCTATTGTAAGGGTTTTGTTGGTTGGTAGTTTTTTGGTTATTTCCCACTATCTGGGGGACGGGGTGGGAGGGCTTCGCATGCAGGGCTCGGCACCTGTCCTTTCCCGAAAGCCCACTAGCCCCCCCGCCCCTCCTGCAGCATATGTGTGCAACGTGCAAAGTGTTCCCCTTCCCGCAGAAAGAGGTCCCGCGGCCGGTGAGAATGGCGGGGGGGGGGGGTGCAGAAAGGGGATGGGGCATCCCCCTCTCCAAAGTGAGAACCCAAATTTAAAAAAAAATAATATTAATAATAACATAATAATAATTATACACAAATGTAACCGTCAACAGGACACGGAGCACGAGAAAGGAAGTGGGGGTCAAGCGGGAGGAGCCCAGGACAGGGGGTGGGCGGTGAGATTGTCAACTCTTCATCAGGGAGGCTGAGAGGAGGGGAGTGGGGATCGTCACTTTAATGTCTGCGAAGAGAGGAGATGGAGAAGGGGGTGTGAGGGGTGGCCCGGGCTACAGGGCATGTGTCCCCCACGCCCTCTCCCGGCAGGGCCTGGGCTCTGGCGGCATGGCCAGCTCTGAGGGGAGGATGCTATCGAGCAGAAGGGCTGATGCTGGACGAAGGGGAAGAGATGGGCCTTTGGTGGGGGTGAAAGGGCTGATGGAAGGGCTTGCTGGCCACAAGGCCTCTCAGGTAGGAGATTAAACAGGCTGGGGGCACACGGGGCAGTCCCTGGGTGTAGCAGACACTGGCAGACAGGAGGGGCGATGCTACAGTACCCAGGTGTCGAGCCGCATCCTCTTCACAGCTGAGCCCTCGGCCTCAGGCTCTGGGGCTGGGCGCAGTAGGCCCAGGGTAGGCCCGAAGTCCCCCCGTCCGTCATCCCGGTCCCCCGTCTCATAGGAGCCCCCAGCCGGGCTGCTGAGACTGTCACCAGGCTCAGGGCGGGCAGCCGGGAACACGGCTGGAGGGGGAGGCGCAGGGCTGCGTTCGCGGCTTGGGGACACAGGTTCCGATTTGATGCTGATGTGGGGGTGGGTGGTGACCGTGAGGGCAGCACCCACGTGGGGCAGGGGGCTGCCAGGGCTGGTAACAGGCGAAGGGGATGGGGACAGGGGTCAGGGGGCAGAAACAGAGGAGAGAAGGTGAGTGACAAAAAAGGTGATGGGCGGGGACAAAACAGAGTGAGGACAGAGGATGAGGAGATGGGGGAGGGGGTAAGAGGGAGAGGAAGAGACAAGTGGATGGAGACAGAGACCGGGAGAGAGATGGCCAGGTGAAGGAAAAGAAGGAAAAGAAGTCAAATTAGTTCTCTTTCTATCTCATGTCATCTTTTACAGTGCGGGGTCCCCCCCAACCCCTGCTGGCTGGGGGAGGGGCTTGGGGTGGGTCTCCCAGGCCTGTGCCTGGGGTATCACAGGACTGCCATCTGGTGCCTCACATACTGTCCACTGAGGACAGACACCCTTAAAGGGGTCCCTCCTCTTCCCCCCCCCCACCAAACCCTCCCTTCCCAAACACGGATCCCCAGGGACTCACATCAGGTTGCTGAGAGACACAGGGACCAGGTGGGACTGCTGCTGTGGCTGCTGCTGTGGCTGCTGCTGAGGCTGCGGCTGGGGCTGCGGCTGGGGCTGAGGCTGCGGAGGCTGCGGCTGGGGCGGCTGCTGGGGCTGCGGTGGCTGCTGCCAGGCGGTGACATTGCCTAGTGACAGCCCCCCGGGTGAACTGAAGGCCGGTAAGGAGGACAGCTCCGCACTGGTCAACTGGTAATCTGCGAGGGCGGGGAAAGGGAGAGTGAGCCACAGTGGGAGGAGAGGGCTAAGACCGGGCATCTCCAGGAGGCGCATGGAGCGGGAAGGAGCTGCTGATGGAAGATGTGAACAATCACAAACCCACACAAACTCAGGAAAGTGGCACAGCACTCCTAGCTCAAAAATATGCAAATTGTAATAACCCTAAAGGGCTGTTTTTTAACAGGATAAAAAGAGGTGGTTTCTTTCTTTTTATAATGTTTTTATTGATTTTCAGAGAGAAAGGAAGGGTGAGTTGAGAAAGGGGAAAGAGAAACAGATCAACTGTCTCCTGCATGCCTCCTACTGGGGATCAAGTGGCAACCCGGGCATGTGCCCTGACTGGGAATTGAACCAGAGACCTCGTGGTGCATGGATTGTGCTTAACCACAGAGCCACACTGGGAGGGCAGGAGGTGGCTTCTTAAATAGTGTTTAACTTTTTTAAAAATATATTTTATTGATTTTTTACAGAGAGGAAAGGAGAGGGATAGAGAGCTAGAAACATTGATGAGAGAGACATCGATTAGCCGCCTCCTGCACGCCCCCTACTGGGGATGTGCCTGCAACCAAGGTACATGCCCTTGACTAGAATCGAACCGGGACATTTCAGTCTGCAGGCCAATGCTCTATCCACTGAGTCAAACCAGTTTCGGCTTTTTATTGATTTTTTAGAGAGGAAGGGAGAGGGATAGAGTTAGAAACATAAATGAGACAGAAACATCAATCAGCCGCCTCCTGCACACACCCTATTGGGGATGTGCCCACAACCAAGGTACATGCCCTTGACTAGAATCGAACCGGGACCGTTTATTCGGCAGGCCGATGCTCTATCCACTGAGCCAAACCGGTTTCGGTTAGTGTTTAACTTTTTAAAAAGTTAACTGTGTAGGTATCACTTTAGAATGTCAATTAAGAAGAAAGGTAAAAAAATCAGGGAAGGTCTAATATATGCCTGTCATCTCTTCAACTACCCAGTCTTTAAGTGCCTTTTAGAGACAGAGGGGAGGCGTGATAAACACCAGGTGAACAGCGCATCCGAAATAAATTACTGTTAACGGCCATTCCACCTTCTGCAAAGTCCAGAGTCTGCTAGGGACGGTCAATACATGGGATGAGCTGCTGGGCCCCCACATAAACGCGGAGGATGCGTGTCTGCCGCCCAGGAGAGCCTGCGAGAGCGTGGGGTGGGGAGGGAGACGGTTGTGCAGCACAGCGGGCCGAGGTTCTAACCAGTTTCCCCAGGAGATGTGTCTTGTTCTTTTCTAAAATCTCCGTCTCAGTGAAGAGACGCTGATATTTGCACTGTCACAGAGCACACAGAGCCCCACGATGTTTCACAATTTACACAGCGCTGTGATGCTTCAAGCTGCATCCTGTTTGGAACAGCTTAGATGTCTTCCCTCCGGAGCCTAAGGTGATGGCGCTGCGGGAGCGGGAGGGCACGCACGCCCCTCCTGCCCTCACAGCAGCCCTTTCCCACCCACCACGCTTACTCCGGGGCCATCCACGCCAGCCCTGTCTCTAGAAGGCAGCATTCTCTGTGCGGCACAACACTAAGGTTCCAGGCCTGAGCGGTGAGGTCAAACTTCCTGGCTACCTCCATTATTGGTCACCTGACCTTGGGCAAGCTACTGACTTTCCATAAACTGAAAGCAATAATCCTGCCTCTACCACACAGCTGTTGGGAGATCTGAGTTCATACACAGGGAAGCACGCCCTGAGGGGTTAGATGAGAGTCAACCCAAGCACCCAAGGGCTGTGGGTTTAATTCCCCACCAAAGGCATGTACCTGGGTTGCAGGTTCAATCCCCAGCCCCGATTGGGGTGTGTTCAGGAGGCAACCAATCGATGTGTCTCTCTCATATTGACGACTCTGTCTCTCTCTTTCCTCTCCCCCCTTCCAGTCTCTCTAAAAAAATCAATGGGAAAAATATCCTCAGGTGAAAAGTAACAAAATAACAACAACAAAACCCACATGAAGCATGTAGAGCAGTGTCTGGCACATAGTAAGTATTCAAAAGATTTACTTATTATTCATTTACAAAGGAGGCAACTGCAGCCTCAAGTCTGAGGAACGCCCCAGGTCACAGAGAAAGCCAACGGCAGAGCAGAGACAAGATCCCAGGCCACTTTATGACTTTTACATCTCACCCCGGAAAGATGGTCCAGGCTTGCCTCTGGCCTCATTAACGTCAGCCGGGAGCTTTGAGATGCTTACATTTAAAAAGCAGAGCAAGGGCAGCGGAAAGGGGCCCCCAGGACCGACTATTTCAAACACTCCTTATATAAACAAGGAAGCCGAGCACAGAAAAGCGCATCACCTGCCCCACACCCTCAGCCAGTGAATGGCTGAGGCTCCACTCCCAGTCCCTCACCTTCCCAGCACACTCCAGCCCCCTCTACCCGGAGAGTTGGCTTTCCCGGAGGCTCTGCTCTTCCCCGGAAAGAGGAACATGGCCTGCAGGCCACCTGGCCACCCCCGGGGCCTGCTCCTAGCAGGTCCACAAGCCAGACCTCTGCAGCCAGGCTTAACAAGGGGCCAGAGCTGTGCCTTACTAAGACATTACCATCGCCAGATCACCCCCAGCCGGAACCTGAACTGAGGACAGGGACTGTACAGTAAACAGCTAAGCGGCGATGTGTTCCTGCGGGTTTTGTTTATGTATCTAGAGTCGCCTGAATACCCTGCTGCTGAAACGACTCCTGCAGCCGGAGCCACTGCAGCCGTGGCTGCCGAGAGGATGTGAGGAAGGACGCACACACCTCTCGCAGGGCTTGACGGGCAGGCCCAGCATCAGCATCTTCTCTCACCACAGTGACCAAGTCTGGCCTGCTGAGCACCTGCCCCAGGTTCACTGACACCCACTGACCTTTTTCCTTCTTCACAGAGTGACAGGAGTCCCCAGAAGATGGCAGAAAATCACCTCCCAGGGATTCCAAAAAAACAACAACACAACAGCTCCTGAAAAGTGGTCTGTGCTGCCCTCTGCCAACCACCCTGGGCTGTCCGCAGGGAACTGGATTTCCCAGCCAGGCCCAGCCCCAGCTGGCAGGGCTGGACGGGCCTCCGAGACCTCCTGTCCACTCGCAGTTCTCACAGATGAGGAGATTGGCCCCGGGGACTTGGCCATCTGAAGCAGTCCCCTCTGAAACTGCCCGAGGCCATCACCAACGGGGAGCGCGTGCATGCATGGGAGAACACATGGGAACAAAGGGCTGTGCAGACACCTGGCTGATAAAATCTGGACATGCATACCCTGCCAGAGTCTGGTTCCGCAACAGCTGTCCTACCCGCCCCACGGGGCTTTCCTACCTTCAGGGCTGGGTTCTGGATTTATACACATGGGGAGGCGGAGAGATTCCGTGGGTATTTATATGGATTGTCTGGGACTTAGGGCGCTTCAACGCTGGAATGGCCGGCTTGGAGAGGGGAGGGAAGTTGAAGGGTCTTTTGATCTGGTCTGATCTCATCGCCAAACAGCCCTAACACAAGCCACTCACAGGTCCAAGAACCTGGGGAAGAGCAGGGAACCAGACAGGGTCCCCAGCCACACACCCCCTCTGAAACAAAGTGACAAGGCATTCCCTTTGGGCAGTCCTTCCCGCCACCACAGCTGGTAGAGCAGGCCAGGAAGGCTAAGAGTGTCACAGACTGTTCCTGGGAGAATGTGAGTGGGTGACACCGGCCGGGACAGCTCTGGGTGCCCAGGCACTGAGTGTCCTAGAGGCCTCGCTCATGTCTTCAGACCTCTCTCCTCAACCTTTCTCCATCTTCTTCCTCCTTGCCCCCGCTAATCCTCCTCCACCAAGGCAGTTCCAGTGGCCTTCCCCGGAACCTGGATGAATCCTTCACTCTGGCCTGCTCAGCCCCTCTGTCTCTTCTCTCCCTCATCCCTTCATTCTTTTCCTCTAAGTCTCACTGAACTGACCATGCCTGCCTCCCTACTCCCCAACCCTGGTGGCCTGAATTCTCTGCTCAGCCCTCCTCTGTACTGGCTTCTCCTAATGGGAGGCTCCCTAAGAAAGGTTTCCCGTCTCCATTAGGTCTTATATTAAAAAAAGAAAAAGAAAAAAAGGAATACCCTGGCTCAAGCATTGAAGGCTTACAGGTTCAATCCCTGGTTCTGGTCAGGGTGCGTGAGGGAGGCAACCAATCGATGTATCTCTCTCATATTGATGTCTCCATTTCTGTCTCTCTCCTTCCCTTCCAATCTTTCTAAAAATCAATGGAAAAAATATCCTTGGGTGAGGTTTAACAAAAAATAAAAAAATTAATAAGGAATACCTAGTTAAATTTGAATTTCAGACAAAATAATGAATAATTTTTTAGCATAAGTGTATCTTGGGACATATTTCATAGATGTCTGTGAGACGTACTAAAAAATTATTCATTGTTTTACCTGAAATTCAAATATCTATGTTTCTCTTGGCTAAATCTGGCAACCTTCATTACGTAGGGCTCTCCCAAATCAATGGCCTTTCTCCGATGAGGGTGTCCCCAGAGGATATTTCATGTCCCCTCTCTGGTCCCTCCCATCCCAAGGCCACATGCACACAGCTCAGGCCACCTGAACACACTCACCTGTGTTGTAGGTGGTGGGCATGGAAGAGAAGGGGAGGCCCTGGCTGAGTAAACTCGGTGTTGCCACGGAAACCACTGGGGTGGTGAGCGAGTGGGTAGACTGGGAGGCCCCAAGGCGCTGGGCATTGTTCTGCAGGAGAAAATTGTCTGTCAAGAGGTGGTAAATGGGGAGGTGGGTTGTTTGATCCTGACCCTCCGTTCCAAGGCCAAGCTGGGGTCTCCGAGTCCCAAGGCCCAGATGGGATGCCTCAGCAGAGGCCCGAAGGAGACACAAACACATGCTGTTGCATTCAGAGACTGAGATCCACAGAGAGAAACATGCCACACAGATCCATCCACACCTACACGCGGAGAGGAATGCTTGCCCTGTGGCCCGGCACCAAGCTCTCCGAGGGCAGAGGAGAGAAGGGAGAGCCATTCCTCTCCTGGCCGATGCCTCTGGAGTCTGCGCTCCATCTATCACACAGCAGCACATGCCTGGGGAGAGGCATGCTGGCATCTGTGACGGAATGCGTGTGCCTGCGTGTATGCACACACGTGTGTGGGGCTGTCAGCTCCATCTGCTGCTGACTCACTTGTTTATTCCAACTCCACGCTGGGGCCGAAACTGCTGCCGTGTTGGCCGCCAAAGCCTGCCTGCCTTTTCCAGCCTCACTGGCCTCCCATCAGGGGATTGGGGAGGGAAGAGGCCCCGCCCCCTCCTGGCTGAAGGTGAGTATGTAGGTGGGTGTGTGAGAGAGAGAGAGCGGCGGGGTATGCCTCCGAGTGCCTGTGAGTCGGGCTATGCAGAAGGGAGCACCGGAGACAGAAGGGAAATGAGGAAAGCCCCCCACCCACACCTCTGGCCTCGCCTTAAGTCTCGGCTTCCCTGGAAAATGACTTATTGTCTGGTTGGTACCCCTTTTAGGAGGTCCTGCACGGGGTGCCAAGAATGTGGTGGGCCTGAGCGGAGTTGAAGGTCAAGTGCAGCCCAGCCTCTCGTCCCAGGGCCTAATCCCAGCATCCTGGGACAAGGCCTGGGGCAAGGCCTCGCCCACTCCCTGGGCACACCCACGTACACACAGAGAAAGGTGTGCCTGCATGAATGCAACATCACAGGAAGACAGCTACATACACACACACACGTACAAACACATGCATGTCTGACCCCTGCCCCATTCACCTTTGCATCCGGCTTGGAGCTCCTGGCAAACAACCAGATACACAGCACACACTGCACTCCCAGGCGAAAGGCCAAGGGCACACACATATTCCATGCTGGGGGCTACAGAGCAAGGGGATGACCCAGAATTCAAAGCCACAGCAAACATCTCACAGCCTCACTTACCAGATCTAAATGGTCCTCAGTCTGGGAGCAGAAATAAAACCAAGGGATGGTTCAGTCTCTTGCCTCCACCTTCCCCTCATACCACTGTCCCCACACCACCCCACCTCCGCATGGGAGCAGGAAGGCTCTGCGCCTAGAAGCATAGAGCTGCTCACGGCCCTGAGGGATTTCTACAAGATGCTGCCTCCCAATGTCCACCCGTTAGGAAATCCTCACAATCTAATTCCCATCCTCTGCTGCGATGGCAGATCCCTTCCTGCTACAGAACATTCTCTCTCCTGTTCCCTTTACTGCCTGGGAGGCTGGTGCTCCTGTGTTCCAGCCTTTTGTAAAGCCCTCTGGGACTTCTTCCCAGCCATGCTTCATGATCTCTCCTGGGAAGTCCTAACTGCAGGGTAACCTTCACATCTCCCGCTGCAGATCGGCTCTTTCCTCCCTCCACGCGCCCATTCGCCAGCCCCCCGCCCCTCACTCCGTCCAAACCCCCCCAACTCACCAAGTGGTGCATTAACCCCTTTCCTCCCTGGGAAGTGATGACCCTCAGGTCGGGCTTGCGGCTGGGGGCTCCAAGCTGGGCGCTGTGGGTGGGTGGGGGTGGAGACTTGGCAGGGATGACCTTGTTTAAGCTGTTGCCATTGGCCACAGGGAGGAGGCCAGGGGAAGCCCGAGCACTGACATAGCCATTCCCTGGAGAAGAGATGAGGGTACAAGGAAAAAACATGGACCCACCCCTCAGCCTTGTTAACTGCCCCCTTGCCAATACTC